>CP032571.1:54712140-55932632 GCA_008044935.1 Gossypium turneri
ACACTCTAGTGTAGGGTGTGTTTTTTTGGCCTTTGGTTACCCAAAACTAGAAAAAAATGAGAGGAAAAAATTGAAGAGAGTGCGTGAGAATCGGGGAAGAAATGTGGGGAGCGATGGGTTTGTGTTACGGGATAAAAAGTGTGGGTGGTTAGGGAGAGAATTTAAGTTTCTGTTATGTCTGTTGCAGAAATAATGGGTAGGAAAGGATTGTTATAGTCAAAACGGTGGGTTTAATCAAATAGCTAAAGGGGTCTTTTTGTTCTTTAGTTTCTTTTCATTTCAGCTAAAAAAGGGAGGTGGTTGTACACGAGAAAAACAACTCTGAATTTTGATCAATCTATTGACTTTCTCCTAGATTCTTTTCTGCTCTCTGTCTTCTTTCTGCTTTCCTTCTTTTCTATCAAATTTCTTCGAGGACAAGAAAAGGAGAAAGACAGACGAGAGAAAACAGAAGACAAAGAAGGAAAAGAAACGTTAGAAAAAAAAGGGGGAAATAAACAAAGGAGAAAGAAGGAAAAGAGGGGAAATAAATATAATTTACACATTCATTTCAGATAGCATGCATATTAGATATTACATTGTTAACAAAATTTTGAAGATTACGGGTCTTGGGGAAAAAATAGATAAATAATAATTAGGTAATTCAAATTTTATCATCCATGACAAATGAAAATTATTTTAAAGTACAAAACTAAACCTTGTCTGATCAAACTATTCTAAAGTGATCAAATACAACATCAGAACTATGAACTGCAACATTGCATGAGGAAATAAGATACCCTAAAAGAACCATGAAAAAGGAACTGATATCAAATCTAGTAAGGATTTTTCTTTTCTTTTTTTTTTTTGGGGGGGGGGGGGGGGGGGGGCGTTAATGAGATAAAAATTTTGAGGGGGGAACTTCGACACTCAAAATCATCTGACAGTTAAGCAGAACAGCAGCCGATTTTCTTGAGGGCTGAAACATCGTCCTTGCCGACATTGATGGTTTGTCCCTTTGGCAATGCTGCGGGATCATCCCCTACTTCGAGTGCTTTTCGACTTACCACATGGTATATTTGAGTTAGTACTTCAGTGAATGCATTCTCTACATTCAGGGACTCGAGGGCAGATGTCTCCATAAAGTAGGTTTTCTCTCTCTCGGCAAAGGCCTTAGCTTCCTCGGTGGAAACGGCACGCAAGTGTCGTAGGTCTGCCTTGTTACCGACGAGCATAATCACGATATTGGAGTCCGTGTGATCCCGTAGTTCCTTCAGCCATCTCTCAACATTCTCAAATGTGATGTGTCGAGTGACATCATAGACAAGCAATGCACCAACAGCTCCTCGGTAGTACGCACTTGTAATCGCCCGGTATCTTAATTTGGAAAGAATATAACAAGAAAACAAGTCTCAAAAAGCATATAAAACACATCTATTTGTAGCAGAAACTGTATATTAAGCATTCACAATTTAAATGTAGGTAGAAGAACTATTTATATTTCCTTTTCACACCAATAAAACCTTACCCTTGGGCAAGCCTTGTTTAATGCCTCTCAAGCAAAGGCATCGATTTCTTATACTAGGCAATTCACAATCTTCTATTGAGTTCATATCATCATAATCCCCCTTGACTAAGTCACGGCAATAAAAAAGTTTTGATCGCGCAATTAAAATAAAATGTTGCACAGCAACCGAAAACTCAGGCACCAAACATTATCTATGCATCTATCATAAATCATCAAAGTATGCAACACAAGCCCCTTCTTAGACTCGCGCATGATACAGAAAGCTAAAGAATAATAGAAAACATGCCCTCTGAAGGCATGTGATGTTTTTCACATAAATCCAAGCTTCAAAGTTCACAGATATTAATTACAACAATGTCCTAAATTTATGGACATCGTAAAGAACTTCAAGACTAGAACAAGGTTAACAAATAGAACTGATAACAATCATATCCTTCTAAAATGAATGACGAAAAGTAAAACGATCTATAGATTGGATATACAGATGATATCCTCTTCAATGAACCTATATTCTAAAGATGTATAGTTGATGATTCAACTAGGACTTCTATAAACAGTAGGTTTAATTCCACCTTTTCATCAGTTAATCAAGCTGTAACATTATCACTTAGACCCAAATGTACATATTTTAAGTAGCTTATGGTATATAAGCTAACTAATCAAGACAATTCGCCTTTCGCATATGCTTAAAATTTACATCAAATACAGCAATCCAAGGAAAATAAAATATCTACTTTTCACTAAAAAACCAAAAGCCAAGACCACATGCTTTAACATTAAAAGGAAATTTTCTGAATGCACCTGGCACCCACATTTTCTTAGCAACCAAGCAATCCAAAACAAAGAAAAAAGAAATCTCATTACTTACTTCACCAAACCAAATACTGTAGTCTAGAAGCAGCTTCTTTTCCTCAAATCACTAAAAAGTTAGAAAAATTACCCCAAAATCCAAAAAGAAAATACAGAAAAAGACAAGCAATAAGATAAGAACTACTTGAATATAATTCTACCACATTTCCTCAGCTACTAAACAGCTCCAAAAATACAAAATCCCAAATACCCATTCTACCAATCCGACGTATCAACTCAAAGAACACTTCATTTTTATAAAATTATTTAAAAAAAAAAAGAGTAATGATAAAATGTATAAAAAAAAAGTTGAAAAAACCATACCTTTCTTGTCCAGCGGTGTCCCAAATCTGGGCCTTAACGACCTTATCATCGACCCGAATACTTCGGGTAGCAAATTCTACTCCGATTGTGGATTTTGACTCCAGATTAAACTCGTTTTTCGTGAATCTCGACAACAAGTTCGATTTCCCAACCCCCGAATCTCCGATCAATACTAGCTTGAACAAATAGTCGTAGTCGTCATCTGCTCTATACGCCGCCATTTCGGATCACCAGGTCGGGTTCTTCTATCGGATCTTGAAAAAAAATAAAGATTTGAATTTATGAGGAAAATTTTATCAAGTGGCAGAGATCGGTGGCATCGATTTTGAAATTGTAATAAGATATTTAAAAAAAAGAAAGAAAGAAAAGAAAAAGTGGGCATAGATTTAGGAGGAGGGCGTACATGTCGGCTCGGGTCGGGTCAGGAAATTGGATTTGTTGTTGGGCCCCTATTTTTGTAACCCGATTTTAAATTTTGTCGATAAAGAAGATAAAAAGTTGGAAAAAGATCGCATCTCACATCTTAATTATTTTAAATTCATCCTCAAAATTTTAAAAAATTGTATATGAGTCCTCCAAGTACTAAGGTTGAAATATTTCATAAATTTATGTACTCTTTGAAAATATAAAATGTAGTCATTGTATTTTTATTTTAAAAATTTTAATCTCTCTACTTTTCAAATTCAAATTCACCTGTTAACACTCTCAACGTTTTTTTTGTTAAATTTATTGGTGTAACATTTTGAAATAAAAATATTCACTTGATAGTCATGTAACTAAAACAATAACATTATAATGAGTCTAGATTTAACAAAAAAAATTAACAGTGAGAACAGTTGGACTTAAAATTTGAAAAATAGACAAACTAAATACTTGAAAATAAAAAGATAAAGACAAAATTATAATTTTTTGAAAAGTATAGGGACTTATGGCATATTTTAACCAATAACTAAACTAATGAAAAGATTGAATCAAAAGCATTTTAAAGTTTAGGAAGTAAATGAAATTTGAAGGATAATTTGAGATGTTAATGGAATTGACCTTTGCCAATTTTATGTAATTAATTGACTTTCAGTTCTTGAATTATAAGACAAAAAAGGTTGCTTAGGACAGCACGACACTGCAGCGGATGAAACTGCCACGTCGACCTCTTGATCTCAATCTCTTGCTCTTATATCATTTAGCTCTTTGTCTTTCATAGATTTACCCGTACAAAATAAGGGGGGCAAAATTTTAAAAAAAAAAAACCCGAGAAAGATGGAGAAACCGGCGACGGAAGTTATAAAAGGCGACGGTTGGGGGCGTTTTCCCGATGATTTGGAGTATCATTCAGGATTTGGCAATCATTTTGAATCGGAAGCGATCGCCGGAGCTCTGCCACGTGGCCAAAATAGTCCTCTTATTTGCCCATTTGGACTCTATGCTGAGCAGATCTCCGGCACTTCCTTTACTTCTCCTCGGAAGCTTAGTCAACGCAGGTGTTTTTCTTTTTTCAGATTTTTAAATAATTTTTTTAGTAGTGTTAAAAATTTGACTAGCAGTGTATATGATAATTCGGTTGAATTTTTAGTAAATTCAATTTTATTTTAAATTTTGATTAAAGGAAAATTGTTTAGTGTTCATGTTATTGATTTTGTCTTCTTCTTCTTTTTTTTTTTTTTTGAATTTTTTGTGTTAATAGTTGGTTCTATAGAATCAAACCATCGGTTACTCACGAGCCGTTTTGGCCTCGTGAACCGAGTCATAAAAAGCTTGTGAGTGAATTTGATGGGTCCAACACGGTAGCAAACCCGACTCAGCTCCGGTGGAAGCCTGTGGATATTCCTGATTCGCCGACGGATTTTATTGATGGTTTATACACTATATGTGGAGCTGGCAGCTCATTCCTTCGCCATGGATTTGCTATTCACATGTAATTGGTATTTTAGTTGTCATTTCATTTTTTACACGAATGATGAATCTGATCATAACTGCTTAATACACCTGCTATCTAAGAATTATGGGCTGGTTACTGTAGTAACTTTTTTCATTACTGAAACGAAAGTAGTGTGAGCTGGGTTTGTTTGCAATTTAAATTTTGGCTCGATATGTTCACCAAATTGTTCATGTGCTCGGTTCAGATGAGTTTCACCACCATTACTATCTTGTGTCTCTTTCATGCATTCAGAAAGAACTTTTGTTGTATTGATCCTTTGCTAGGAGAGTCGGGTTGTGCTCAATTGTTTAGCTTAAAGGTATGCATGAAGGAGGTAATAAAATTTTCCTCACATGTAGGTATACTGCCAACAAATCAATGGACAATTGTGCCTTCTGCAATGCGGATGGTGATTTTTTGGTAGTTCCCCAGCAAGGAAGTAAGTTAAAATCCTTTTATCTTTGAAAAAAAGTTTATTTTTTTGCTTGTTTGGAGTCTTAGATTTCCTTTTGGGGCATGGATATGTGTTTTCTTTAAAACTTCTTGTTCATTTATGAGCAAGTATTACATGCAGTACTGGTTAACTTAAAACTCTTTTTGTCACAAAGGAATATGCATACTAAAGAACCGCGTTTCTGATTACAGGGCTATGGATCACTACTGAATGCGGAAGATTGCAGGTGTCTCCTGGTGAAATTGTTGTCTTACCCCAAGGCGTCCGCTTTGTTGTAGATTTGCCTGATGGCCCATCACGTGGTTATGTTGCTGAAGTTTTTGGTACCCATTTTCAACTTCCTGATCTTGGTCCTATAGGTACCTAATCTCTTGTTCAAATGTGGCCTATGAGCGAATGAAGTTTAATATTTTGTTGTCCGTGGACCGTTAAAAATAAGTCACTTTATTGATCATGTTGGATAGATATGCCCTTAGCGTATGATTTTCATCTTGTGTAGGTGCTAATGGTCTTGCTGCTTCAAGGGACTTCCTTGCTCCCACAGCCTGGTTTGAGGATTGCCCCCGACCAGGGTTTACTATTATACAAAAGTTTGGAGGAGAACTTTTCAATGCAAGACAAGATTTTTCTCCTTTCAATGTGGTTGCCTGGCATGGTAATTATGTCCCATATAAGGTGGGTGCAATCAACCTTCAAACTAAAATAATTAAAAACTATAAGATTTTGACCATGATCCATTCGAGCAATCTGATTTTATTGAAAATGTTGGATTCAGTATGATCTTAGCAAGTTCTGCCCTTACAATACTGTTTTAATCGATCATGGTGATCCATCAATAAATACAGGTATGCTGCGAGATGATCTCTGTCTTCACATAGTACTTCTCCTAAGACTTTTGGGGTTCAATTGTACTTGTACTTAAATTATCTACATTTTATTTGAGCAATATCTTGCAGTTCTGACGGCACCAACTGATAAACCGGGTGTGGCATTGCTTGATTTTGTCATTTTCCCTCCCCGATGGTTGGTTGCTGAACATACATTCAGACCTCCATATTACCATCGCAATTGCATGAGTGAATTTATGGGCCTAATATATGGTGGATATGAGGTGAGTCCTATCACATTCTGGCTATTTTCTTTTTAGTTGATAAAGTTAAAGCATGTTTCTAGTGGAACACTGGATTATATGGTTGCATCCCCATTGATATCGACGTTGGCTTTGAAAATAAAAATCAGCCTTACTTAAGATTTCTGATTGAGAATTTTGGCTTCCATGTATTGGTTTCAGGCAAAAGCTGATGGTTTTCTGCCCGGTGGTGCTAGCCTTCACAGCTGCATGACTCCTCATGGTCCTGACACCAAGACATATGAGGTAATTATCTTGAGCACAACATTCGCAAGTCAATTTCCATTATGCCATTTTTGTTCTTCGGGTTGTCTGATCGGGTAGTCGATTACCATGAAGTTTTAGGGCTAGGAATACCCAAAGCTAATAAGTCTACCCAGTCCTGTTAATTAGTTGACAATGCCCGTTTATTATTCGGAACTGACCGCTCTTTGGATCACTAGTCTGTTCTGACAACTCTTTTGATTTGCAGGCCACTGTTGCACGTGGAAATGAGGCCGGACCTCACAAGATCACTGATACAATGGCCTTTATGTTTGAATCATGTTTAATGCCTAGAACCTGTCCATGGGCTCTTGACTCCCACTTCAGGGATCTCGATTATTACCAGTGTTGGATAGGGCTGAAATCCCATTTTTCTCACGACAAAACGGATGTTAAAAGCAATGAATTGCAGAATGGAAATAAGAGTGGGTGAGAAAGCCACCATGGTTGAGTTGATATTCAAACATTAACCTCGGGCCTCAGCTCTGATATAGTTGGCAAGTAAGTACGTACATACACAGAATACGCAAAAAAGGTATGTCATCTCACAGGGTTAGGAAAAGGTGGGAGGGGCGATATCATTGTTCCGTAGCTCTTATGAATGTGCTATGGACTATATACGAATGTACAAACTGTGATTGGCATGATATGAAATAATATATGTATATATTATGTAACATAGTCTCTTGATTTATTTTTCTTAAAATATCCCTGTGATATCTTTGTCCAACATATCTGAGAAAATTAGAAAAGAAAAAATATATAAGCTGGATGAGTTTTAGATAAAGGTGTGGTTGATATTTTAGCAGGTTTAATACAAGAAGACAAGTGCTATATCATCCAAAAATCGATGAAAAAGACAACACAAACAAGTGATATCAACCGGAAAATCTGATATGCATCCCCAAGAAAAGAATTGAAAAATATTTAAACTTGTTTGTTTCACTCTTTAGAAAAATGATTTTTCCAGAAATTGATAGGAAAATTTTCTTATATTATAGAACATTTATTACTATATATTTATATATATTAATATAAAATTTTTAATAAAATATTAAGAATATTATTTAAAATTAAAAACTATTGTTAATTGAAATCATTTATATAAAACGAATATAAAAAATGCAAAAAATTAAAAATAAAATTTCGTAATTCATTTTCTTAAACAAACACACCATTAATCTTTTTTCAAACCAGATTTTCATAAGGTTCTCTTTTGATTTTTTGGGGGAAATATTTAAAAGATTTTTTTTGAGAAATATAATTCTGGGATGTAAATAAATTTGGTCCAATAGTTGACTTTGACTTCACCCAGTCTCTTAGACAATACAGAGGTGGATTTGAGCCTTTTAACTCTTGCTAAAAAAGCCTTGGATCTATTCTACATCTTGAAAGACTTGCCGACCAAACTATATTAACTATGCCCTAACTGTGACCCACCTCGGTCTTCTTTTTTTTAGTTACAAGAGGAAAGTAAAATTTATAGCAACAACGAAATTAGTGTCTTGAATCTAGACCAAACTTATTGACCTGTTTGGTTTTAATATTCTTGTTGATGCAGCTTTTGAAATTAAAAATAAGGGTTAAATCACAATTTAAGCATAAACTCGGCAACAATATTTTTGGGTAACTTTCATATTACGGTTTAAATTTTTTTTGTGTAAGCTAGTCCTTAAACCTAACAATTGTTTCTATATGAGAGCCTAAACTAGACAATTGTTCGGCTTGAAATTTTTTGTCTAAATCCCTGAACTCGATATTTTTGTCACATTAAGACTTGAACTTTAAAGTTTTTAAGGAAATATTAAATCCTAACTTTAAAAAAAAATTCCTCTGACAAATAAGCCCAAACAAAATATTTAACAAGATTCATAATAAATGTAATACATTAAATATGTAAAATATTTCCATAGTTAAAATCATGATTTACCAACTTAATTAAAAAAAAAAAAAAAGCCAACAACTAAACTATATTTTCCTTTTTTTTCGGCTTGCAAGGCGTCTTTTCGATAAAATTGGTTTTATCGTCTTATATAATTAAACTAATTTGCATATTCAACTAATATAGGGGTTAATGTATGTATTAATTATACATTTAATTATTATTATGAATTTATTTAATTTTTATAATTTTTTACTAATAATTTGATTATAAAATTAAACCATGCTGATGTGTTAGTAATAGGTGACAAATATTTTTAATTAGTTTAGAAATAATTGTTATTAACACTATTCAAAAAAATTATTTTAGTATATATATGATATGCATATGCATATGCATGTTATCATATAATAAATAAATAAATAAATAAATAAATAAATAAAATAAGATTACTTCTTTTTTCTATTTTTTAAAAATAAATGTTATATTTATATTTTACTCCTAAATTAATTTAAATGAAATTGTTATATGATGTCAGTGAAATATAATATGATAATTAAATTAGTTATTATATAATGTGATTAAATTAAATTGAAATCACAAAATTAAAATGTTGTATAATGTAATTAAATTAAGTTAAAAATGAATCTCATAAAAACAATTTCTTTTTTTTTCTTCAAATCGTTTGTTTCTTCTTCTTATTTTGTCTAACGCTAGTGTTAGTCTCCAGGCTAGCTACCACTCACATGTTTTCTCTCTCCACAACCAACCCTCTCTTTCTTTCTTTTTTCCCCATTCACTCAATGTGTTTTCTCTTTCTGGTTTCCAGATCTATTTTGTGAGCATCTTTGTTGTCTTCACAAATTGTGATGGACAAATGATGGTGTCTGTTGTCGCTGAAACTCCACTAGCCACCATCAGTTTCTCTTGGAAAGTGGGTGGGTATTCGTCGACTTCTTAATCTATTTTTATTTTGAAAGTATTTCAGAATAATAAATGATTTCACGAGTCGGTTTAAACCTGTGTCGTCTTGAGTTTTTTTTTTTTTGTTTATATTTCATTACTTAATAAGTCTTCACTTTTAGAAAGTTTTTTTTCTGTTCTTGGAGCACATTTTTTAGTCTTGTTTATGCATGTAGTCTTGCTTTTGCATGTGATTTTAGAGATGATTTTGTTTCTTCTCTCCAGTTTGATGGATGCTCGATACTTTTGCCAAATTTGCTCGCCCGCCGCTTTGAACCATCCAAGATTGATTTTTTTATCATGACAGTTGTTTGCAATCACTCTAGATATATCGTACTTGAGTTGTGACAAAGTTAATTATCAACGCGTCGTAATATTTTAATGATGTTGAGAATGAAGCCTTTGTTATGGAGCTTATGACAAAGAACTTATAGCATATTTTAACATTTTAAATTCTTTAACTTAATTTAAAAATGTATTCAATACTCATAGCAAAGATTTTCATAACTTTTAGTCGATTTTGTGGTCTAAATTAGAAAACAAAAACAAATTTAGTTTATATCAATTTTTTATAAATATATTTACTTTATAATTATATTTTTCACCTGCATGCCATAATCTAATTTAATTAAAGACGTACCAATACCAAATACTAGATTCATCTTTTCAACTACAATTACAACATTAATAAATACTGAAATGGTTATATATTTGAATCAATCGAGTTCCCCCTATCATAACAAAGCCTACAAGTCGGGGTCCAAGTTGGTTCCTTAGCCTGCTTGACCCTGGCCAAGGATGGTTCCATATTAGGGTCGCCAGAATCCTAGAACCCCAAGGGGGACCGACCATAAAAATTGGTCAGTGGTCAAGCCCCCAAATATCCATGATGACTCACACACACCCTGGACCATTCATAAAATAATTTCAACTGAAGCTGGATTCCAACTTTTACTGATACATTTCATAAAATCGTTAGTCTTAATCTATTTGTTCTTAGATTCCTACTTTGCCGGTGGGCCTTTTTTCTTATGTATAATTAATGTGATTTCAGACTTCCAAATTCCATCTTTTCATCTTTCAGCTTTCAACTCCTAATTCAAAATTTTATCAAATTACTTTGTTTTTAAGAAAAAATTTTGTTTCACGTGAATTCATTGTTACTATGAATAACTTTGAAAAAAAAATTATTTTATGAATTATACGTGAATTATTGTACAAGTTATCAAGTCAGTATTGTTAAAATGTTAACAGTTCAGCTAATTTTTTCATAATAATTTAACTAAAAGTTGAGGACCGAAGTAATTAGAAAAAGAATTAGGGCTAAAGTGACGAAAGAGGTAAATTTTAGAGGTTAAATTTCTTATTATGTTTTTATATTATTATTAAAAAATTTTATTGAGTTAGTGTAACAAACATGTTAGAAAAAATAATAGTTCATGTAAATACAAATAGGACATTTCATTAATTTAAGCTACACTATATATTATTATAAAACGTTTAACTAAGTTGGTGTCACGAGTTAAACTAGCTCTAACTCAATTACTAAAACTAGATTTATGGCGCATTGACCGTGTGGTGAAATGAAATTATGTAACAAATATATTTATTAAAAATTCACGTTAAAATTAATTAATTATCATTTTGTTTAGGGTTCAAATCTCATTATGATCACTTTTTGATTTATTTTATATATATATATATATATATATATATATATATAAAATAAAAATACCCTAATAAAATAAAACTTAATTTGTATGTGAGAGGACATTTTAGTAATTTCATAAATGAGCCGGTTCTCAGTTGACTCGTGGCCGAACTCAATAAAACGCTTAAAATAAGTATAAACAATTAAAACCATTTTAAAAATAATAAAAATATTATTTTATTAAATATATAAATAAAATAACTTTCTTCAAATAAATCACCCCTATAAAAAAAAGTAGTCTCTATTTTTAAAAATAATCTATCTTTTCCTTTTAAAAGCATGTCATATATTTAAAAGATAAATAGATTTTTTTCAAATAGATTTTATAATTATATTTTCTATATAAAATCTTTACCTACATAACTGATATGACATCATCTATTTAAAGAAAATATACCCATTTCTCACAATTATTTACGTTGTATTATTTACTTCCAAAAAAAAAAAATTACATTGTATTAAATTTGTATACATATCACCTATTTTATGTTATTGTTGTCATGTTCTATTACATATCATATCACACACATTCCATGTGCCACAATTTCTGATATATTTTTAATTAACTTATTTATACATATTACATTTTTTTACAAAAAAATTATGCTTGTAATTTAATTTTCTAACTCAGTTTGACTCTTTTTTATTCAAGTTATTTGTGCTCACTTTGACTGTAAATGAATATTTATACATTTTTAAATTACTTTTAAACTCCCTCAAACCAATAATTAATGGATAAACTATAAAAATTGCCACTTTTGTTTGTCTTAGATTACATTTTAGTCATTTATGTTTAAAATGTTACGTTTTAGTCACTTGCGTTATCGTTTTGTTACGAAGTGGTCACTCTACCATTAAGTTCCGTTACCTCCCTAACGGCGGTCCTACGTGGCAGTTCAAATTAAATTTATTTAATTAAAAGCATATTTTCATCTCAACTATTGGACGTCCAAGTTGGCATTTAAAACTCATTTGGACTGCCAAGTAGGACTGCCGTTAGGGAGGTAATGGAGTTTAACGGTAGAGTGACCACTTCGTGACAAAACACTAACGTAAGTAATTAAAACGTAACATTTCAAACATAAATGACTAAAATGTAATCTGATGCAAACAAAAGTGACTATTTTTATAGTTTACTCATAATTAATTGTAATTACAGGAGAAACACATTACACGCACCGAACTTACCAGGGATTAGTGACCGAACAAGGAAGAACCATAATATAAAATAGTAGGGGTGTGGGCATTAACTCAATGGGGGAGAAAGAAAATTTGATGAACTCTATTGGAGGTAATGTTGGCCCTGAGAAAGGAGGAAGATATTGAGATTCTTGAACTAGATGTCTTAAGAAAGTGATTGGTGGAGTTCTATCGATTGAATTTTGGGGGAATCGAATTCATGGGTTTTATTTGATCAATTATCTAACAGTGTAATCTTGGTTGATGGATTTCCGAATGGCATAAATGTATCCTAATAATGTTGTGGCATGTATCTATTTTTGTAGAGTCTCGTTCACGAAATAATTTTCACTCAACAATTTATTCTATATAATTATTGGTTTAAATTCAATCTATTCTTTCATAATGGATCATTGCAGCTCGAAAGTCAAACTTAAATCGTTATAAATCACTCTTTTAAATATTCTTACATATATAAATAAAAGATTGATCATGAAATATCTCCACATTTACTGCTTAACGAGATTTAATTAAAAGTCAAACATGCTAACACAAGGACTTTGACAATTCCAAACTAATTTATTCTATTTGTTGTTTGAACATGAGATCGTAAAAAACAATACATGCTATCAAAGTTTCCAACAAATACAACCGAGCTTCTAGGAGGTGTGATTCAAGGTACAATCGAAAATAATATGACAACTCAACTCCAAAAAGTTCGAATCTATTAAAAAATACATCGTAAATTAACTAATATTTTAAACTTAAAAAACAACCACTTCAATATATTTAATTTAATAATTTCCATCTTACCATCATTTTTAAAACTTAAATAAATTTACTCTGTTGGTATCATCTTATAGAAATATTTTTAAAAAAAAACTCAACATCTATAATTTTTTATTTTAAAATTACTATTACTTTTATTTTATAAATAATATAAATGGAATAAAATCACAAGGCTAAACTGCAAATGGATGTAACTGTACAAAAGTGGTCACCACCTCTGAAGTCTTAACTTTTATATTTTTAATTTTTTACTTTACTGCAACGTGTTTACGCGTCCCCTTTTCTAAGGCTTTTTATTATTACCTGAAAAGACCAAGTAGGCCCTTCCTGTATTTATGTTACACTAATATTACATGAAATTTATTCCACTAATTTATTAAATAATATTTTAAATAATCTAAACAAATTTATTATTTTAATAATTAAAAATATTTTAGAAAATAATTTTTATATTATTGAAATAGCAGTAAAAATGTAACTTAAAAATTAATAATTTAAAGCTAATAAACTCGTGATTATGTATAGATGATTATGTGTTTAGAAAAATTTGGTATAAATTTTGATATAATATCCTATTTAAATCTAAATTTGCCCCATCCATCTACAATAATGCTTGCTTCTCCTTCTCCTTCGTCATCATCTCCAGTATAGTAGTCCTTATCTCTCTCCCTCTTCCATCCTCTTCTGTACGGCACTTGAAGAATTTCTGGGATCCCACAATTATATCCAAAATTAATAATTTAGAACCAAAAAAGAAAAAAAATACACCATTTGCTGTTATCCTGTATTAAGTCATGGTTTGCACATGCAAATCCCTTTTTCTTTTTTCTTTTTTTAAAAAATCATGGAATATTTGGTTTTTGTTTATACTTCATGATTGTTTTAAAAAAGAGCTTGAAAATGATGCCAGATTTTCCCTACCTTTAGAACCTCATATTCATCCATCCATTCTTTTTTTGCCTCTTAAAATTCCTTTACTCTCTTCTTTTTTTTCTTATTTAACTCTGTATGTGTATATATATATATTAAAAGAATTAAATTGGACATAAAATTTAAAGTGTAATAAGAAAAGCAAACATGGTATTTAATTGTTGTAGTTGTAATAATGTGAAAAGGCATTCATTTAACTTACTCTCTCGCAACACTATTCAATCATTTGATCCAAGCCAGCTGGTCCTCTACTTTTAATTATCTTAATTATTAATTAAAATAATAATAAATTAGGAATCCAGTAAATTTGAGATTCAAATATCAACCTCGATAATTGGTTTTCGTATAATTCTTTTTATATAAAAAAATATAAATTAAAGTACGATTAAGCGATTATTAAAGTGGTTAAGTTACAAACTTATTTAAAAACAAAGAATTGGATAAAATTAAATAATTGTTAGACAAACTTTTACTTGCCAGAGGGGTTTACTGAACATGCCTTATTTGTTTAGATTATTATTTTTAACTAATCATGATTAGGGTTTCTTTCTTAATTTTTTTTTAAAAAATCCCAACATAAATGCCAACATGAGATGATGGAAGCTACCGAGAAACTATAGAAAGAGAGAGGAGTGGGGAGTTAATAAATAAATAAATAAATAATGGAAAAACAAATAAGGGTCACATTAGAGACCATGTGAGTCTGATTTGGGGACAAAGCAAAGCAAAGGGAAAGAAAGAGTGGGGGCTCTTACAAACAGTTCACATGGGGAAGAAGAAAGGACATGATTCCTACAAGTTCCCTTTCTTTCACAGCTCATCTCCCTACCCCAAATTCCCTACATCTTCCCACTACTTAAATCTCTATGTATTATTATTTTCCCATATATATAATATGCATATTTTATAATTCACTTAGCTCGGTATAAAACTGGTAAAATGTTATTCGTTATTTTTGTCTGTTTTTGTGTGATGTGTATCCGTTTAAACTAATTATTACATTTTATATTTCATGTAGGTCTGTATGCATTAAAATTATCCATATCTCCTCCCTAACCCTTAAATAGGAGGAAAATATATTTCAGCACACTCAAACACACTTTCTCTTGCACTGACAACAATGCCAATACCAATTGAACTAATACTCAATCGACGACACATAATTTTTTTAAAAAAAAAACTGCTTATAGAATAAAAAAGATATACTACTAATATATTAAATACTAACCCGTATACAAAATTAATTTAAATTCGAAACCAACCATGTAAAACCCCTAAACGAAGGAAAAAAAGCAATGTATTAAGCATCTTACATTTATATTCATCTCTCCTCCATGAATATTCTTCTATTAGATTTTCTTCCAATGATCTGTAACCAATTTGCCATATACTTAATTATAGGCACATGCATTTACTAACGTAGAGAATATAAATGGAATAAATTAATAATTTTTTTTCTTGAAACCCTTTTAATTATAATAATATTTTATATTATTAAAAAGAATTAAACAACATCAGCTTTTTTTTTAAATCACATTTTTTGTTCATAAAATGTTATTTATTATTTAATATACTTAACATTTTAAAAATTTTATGATTCTATAAATAAAATATTTTTATTATTTCTTAAACAGTAAATATTAATTTTATTATAATTAAATTGATTTTATTTAATCTTTTTAATAGTAAATAGACTAATTTGATCGAATCCCTTAATAGAGGGACTTAACAAATATTTTCACCATTTAATTATTATAATTACTAGCGTGAGCTTAACATATAGGGCTCTCCCTTTTTTTGTTATTGTTTTTTAATATAGGTATTGTTATAATGTATATATATTGACAGGTATATTTATATATATGAACTTTATACATTATAAAGATGATATTTTCTGTTCTTGTAACCTAAGTTTATCAGCAACTTTGAATAACAATGGTTTACCAACAATTTGGTACCATAATTCATTGAATGATTCTGAATATGTAAAACTTTTTCCAATCAATATTTTCCCTACAAAAGGGACCTATATCTAATTTTTCCTTTAACAAGGACTATATTTGTTTGCTACACTGCTAATGTAGGAGAGGTCAATTGATATAAATAAAATTGAACACAAAATTTTCCATAAAAAAAATATTTTTCAACTTAAATAAATTAGTGAATTCAATCAGAGACATAACCTGTTTATGGATTCAAAAATGATGATATATAGAGATATATATTAAATATGTGTGCAAGTGATGTATAGATATCCATCAGCAATGAAAACGAATATCAAAGAACTTGTGGATGTGTAGGGCTCATAATATATATATATATATATATATATATTTAGAAAAAAAAGGGCATATAATACACAAATGCATATACCATATGTTGGAAAGGTTATAAGATAATGTTTGAATATAAAAATATAGAGATAGTTGAGGCCAATGAAAGGGGTCACATCGGCACGTGGTGGTGCTGATTCCACCCAGTTATTAAACTCACACTGCGACTTTCCCATCGGAAAAAAGCCCCCAGCTGTTGCTAGCTGTCCCTAATCTCCCCCCATGTGACCCACCTCTCTCTGCCCCTCCCCCTTAATAAAAAAATCCCCCCATTGCAAAAAGGAAAAAGAAAGAAGTGCGTAAGTTTATATCATTGGCTTCAGAGGACTTATATCATATGATGTTGGTGTTTGGGTTTGGGTTTGGGGGTTTGAGTTGATATATGTGTGTGTCGTGTAATATTTTTGTGTGTTTGGTTGTATAGTTAGTTGTTGGTTAGTTTAAGATTAGCTTTGTTTTTCGTGCTCTTTTATTTATTTATATATATTTTTTGAGTTTTTGGGGTTTGTGACATTGGTGTAGAATGGCACAATTACCTCCAAAAATACCCAACATGACCCAGAATTGGCCTTCTTTTCCACATCAAAGATTGCCTACAATGGCAAACTTCATTTCCACCACTGCCAACACCGCCACTATGAATGCCTCCCACCACCACCAGCCTTCTTGGGTCGACGAGTTCCTCGACTTCTCCTCCGCACGCCGCGGGGCCCACCGCCGTTCCATTAGCGACTCCATCGCTTTCCTCGAGCAACCATTGGTGGAGGAATGCAGGGACTCCAACACCAACCACAACAACAATGCCATGATAACGGAAACCAATGTGTTCGATCGTCTCGACGACGAACAGCTCATGTCCATGTTCTCCGACGACGTAGCCGTCACCATGGCTGCTGCACCGACGTTATCCTCGTCCAACCCTTCCACTCCGACGTCCGACCATAACAGCAACAATGACGAGAAACCAGTGCCGTCCCTGGATCTGCAACAGCCCAAGAACGAACCAGGAGAAGTGGAGAGCTCATGCAAACCTGAACTACAAGCTGCTCAACCTCCATCAACCTCCAATGGCGACCCCATCGTTGATCCCAAAAGGGTTAAGAGGTAAAACAAATCAAAACCCATTATTATTCAACATTTTTTACACCATTATAAATATTTTAATTTTATTTTGGGTGATGAACAGAATTCTGGCAAACCGGCAATCAGCACAAAGATCAAGAGTTAGAAAGCTGCAATATATTTCTGAACTTGAAAGGAGCGTCACAACATTACAGGTGCAAAATTATGATAATATATATCATCAATATGTGTATGATTTTTTTTTTCTTCAAATTTGTTTTAATTTTATTTTCTTTGATATACAAAAAAATGAAGACTGAAGTATCAGCATTATCACCAAGGGTTGCATTCTTGGATCATCAAAGACTGATTCTCAATGTTGACAATAGTGCTTTGAAGCAAAGAATTGCAGCTTTGGCTCAAGACAAGATTTTCAAAGATGGTAAGACTTGGTTTTTTCTTTCTTTAATTATAATTAATTAGTACTATAATATGTGTTCAGAATTTAGCTCAATTGGTTTAATATATTTAGGCCACACAATAAATGTTACTTACCATTTTTCTCCTCAATCATGATATATTAGTTTGCTAGTTTAAGAAATTATTAGTTAATTATCTTTAAATTATTTCAAATAAACCTTTGCTTGCTTTGATAATTAGAATCCCCCCCTCCCCTTTAATAGAATGGTAGAATCATTTATAATATTAAGCAATAGTTGTATACATGCCATAACAGTCTATGGCATATTTTATTTTCATATACATGCCAAATTTCCTATTTTTTCTTTGTTAATTATTGTGTAGGACATTTTAATTCCTTTTTTTAAGTGAAATTATTTTTGGGTTTTTTTTTTATTATACTTTCAGTAAATGATTCTATACATTGTGAAGCAATAAAATTTACCTATTGTTGTAACATTTATTTTTCAGCTCATCAAGAAGCACTGAAGAAGGAAATTGAAAGGCTAAGGCAAGTGTACCAGCAACAACAAAGCCTCAAGAAAATGAACACCAACAATAGCAACAACCACCATGCACCACCACAACAACAACCATCACAGCCGCAGCCGACGAAGAAAGAAGAACAACTATAAGTTGTTCAGAGAAATAGAGAGAGCTAGGGACGGCAGTGAGAAGGTCTTGGTGCAAAAAATAAAAATAAAATAAAAATAAAAATGCAATAAAGCTATCTAACAAATGGGGGGTTGGGGGGCTAGTTTTTTTCATGTTATGTGTTTCCCAATTGCTGTTTTTTAATAGTGTAGGGTCCCCCTTAAGACAAAAATTTGAAGGGCCAAAGAGAAGGGAACATGTGGGTTGCTAAGATTAGGAGGGTGACAATTTAATTCTTTTTTCAATTTTTTTTTCTCATTTAAAAATTGATTAATTAGTATTATTGTGTGGGTTTTATATTGGGAATTTGGTCTTTTTTTCCTTGATGAAAATAATTTAACTTTTCTTTCCTTTAATTTTTTTTGTAATTAAATTGGGAGGGGGGGGGGGTGGGGATTTTAATGTGTGGGGTTTGTGTTGGGAGGGATGAAATTGAAAAAGAGAGTTAGTATTGTCAGAGACAATGGTGGTTATGTCTGATTTGTTTGTCAAAGAAGAAGAAAAAAAAATTGTTGGTTTCTTCTTTATTTTTATTAATTTTAATCACATTCTTGGTTTAAAATATTAATTGGTGTAGAAATATGGAAATGATAAAGTACAAGCAAAGGCAAAGGGTAATTGTCTTTTTGTTTTTGTTTTTTAAACCCAACCCACTTATGATTGGCTTAACAAGTCTCTTTCCTTGAGCCCCTTCTATCTTTATTCTCTCTACTTGAACTATGGTTGAAGACATGTATGATGTTTAGAGGGCTTAAACTAATGGATTATTTTTTTCAAACCTGTCTGTTTATTGAGATGAATGAAACTTGTTAGAAATTTGAGATTTATGTTCACTTCAAACAAGGATTCATTTTAGAAGTAGAATAATTGAAAGCTTAAATACAAATTTTTTATCAGATTCCTAGAAGGAAGAAAATGATTGAAAAGGAGTGATTGTCATTTTGTGTTTGATTTAGTAGAGAAGTAAATGGTATAGGTAGTTTTGTGGTGAAAGGTTGATATGTTGATTCCAATGGTGGATATGTTGTGAGGTTTTTCTTACTATATCACATTTGATATATATATTTGAATTTCAGAGACGAAATTATTAGGAGTGATAATCATAAACTCCGTAATAAGCTCGAAAACTAAATGAGCATATAGAGTATTTCTTCAACGTTGTTAACATTCCTTGGGCCAGCTTCTGATTTCAGCCCAATGTTCAAATGTCTTCTGTCACTGAGAAAATGGCCCTAGAACCATGAGGCCCGGTCCAATAACGTTTAGTGTTTTTTCATAATTTAAATGGTTTTAAATATGAATTCTTAGGAATATGATTTATGGATCGAGTTGGATTCGCGTATGGTATTAATATCATACATGATTGTCTAAATTCAATTTGATCTGGACATGTTTGATCCTTTTAATACCATGATAAAATCTACTTACAAAATAAATACTCGATATATAAATATCAAATATCCGTTAAAACCCAACTATAAAAAATATGTAAAAAAAAAAAAATCAAATACTCGATATATAATTTGGTTCGGTTTAATTAATTTGTATGCTTAATTCAATTTATTATATAAATTCAAACTGAAGAAACACACGGCCCTAAATGGAAATATGTAAAAAAATAAAATAAAATAAAATATAATTGTTAATCTCGTTAATTTTTTATTGATGTGATATTTTAAAAGTAAAAAAATCGATTAAATAGTTATTGGGTAATAAAAAAACATTTTAACATTTAAACTTACATTTTCTAAATCCAACAAAAATATAAAATTTCAATCAAAATTTAGAATATTAAAAGATTAAATGAAAAAGAAAAGTACATATGTTTCTAGTCTCATGGCTGCTATGACAATTAAATCGTGTCTGCCTATTTTAAGTCTAATTAGTAATGCGGCGTATGAAGATGTAGTGCCGAAGCGACGCCCCCCAAACTGTTCTTTTTTTCCCTTAATTTGGGTGAACATTTTTTAAACCAAATCATATTAATCGTCTTTAGGTCATTTTATATATTTATATGAAATTACAGTTGAAATATTTTTAAACCATTTAAAATCCATTGTGTATAATTTATATGAATACAAGATTAAATAAAATTTGTTGTATTTATTCTTCAAAAGCATGTTGCAAATAAATATCAAATTAATGAGTAATGTTATTCCATATATAAAATGTTTGTGTTTTTCCAATTTATTTTCTAAAAAATATAATAAAAAATGGCTTGTGTTCGTCAATTCTTATGTATTACTTTTTCTTCAAGGATGTGGCAGTTGGAGACTTGGAAATGTGAGGGAGCAACCCACCACTATTTCCTTCCAATGGTTGAAGCCCACAAAGTGGACCTTTTTCTTTTTTAATTATTAGTTGCAATTGAAATTTTAAAAAAAATTCACCCACAATCCACACCTACCCATTTCGTCTAATCCTTTTTTTTTTTAAGGATATTTGCTTGATTTGTATTTTTTTTCTTTCACTTCTTTTGTGAGATTAATTGACAATAAATTTTAAATGTCTCTCTTGTTAAAAAAAATGAAAAAAATGCTTTTTTGTATCTTGTAATTTTTAAATTGCTGAACAAAATTTATAAGATAATATTTAAAATATTAAGAAAAATACCAAACGTAACTACTTAACTATATTCTGATCTATACTTATTATAAAATTCTTGATTGAGTTGTTGGTAGAGGTTAATCCTCTACCCTCAATTAGGGAAAAAATAATATTTTATTTCTTATAAATGATAATTAATGTTACTATGATAGTATTTTAATATTTTCATACTTTTATATATTTTTTTAAATAAAAGAACTAAAAACCATATAATTTCAGGTTGAATATGTGTTTAATAAAATTTATTTTTATTTTTGATATAAATTAGCTGGCTCTTCTTACCGCGTTCTGTCACGCTCCGCTTCGTCGGCTGCAAAACCAAGGTTTCCTTCCTCCAGATAAGTATTCTCCACTATTCTTATTCATTCTGTAGTAAGGAGATGTGCTCAACCATTTGCTTACCTTGATGCATGTTCAAAATTACATCTATCGAACCACCTCTTGCTCAGTTCCTTCAAATCCTTGATGTAGGCTCTTATAGTAGATCTATCCTCTTATTCTATTTACAGTTTTCGAATAATCAAACGAGCATCCCCTGCAATTACAACTCTTCAATATCCTAGATTGTGTCCCATTTGCACTACCTAGAGACAACCAATGCTTCAACCGTAAAAGGGAAAAGTATGTATCTATTAAGTCTGATTCTTGAACCCAAAACCTGTCCATCTGAATTCCTACATACCAAACTCGAACGTGATTCTTTTGTGTGATTCTAAAAAGTTGCATCAAAATTTATTTTAATAGAATCTGGATTTAGTGGGCGCCATCTTTCCGCCACAATCTTTTGACAGGTTAAATGTCTATCAATATCATTTATTTCCTTGCGATATGCCGTATGAAATAAGTTGATTCATACGAAGATTTTCTTAATCCCCTAATGCACCTTTTTATTCCTTGTTGTCCATATGACCCAAAGAGCACAAAACACTTTCCTACACTTGCGTGTTGAAATGGTAGAAATAATACCCATTAACCAATATCTAAAACCAAACCATGTTGTTTCCTGATTCCATGTTATTTCTAACTGTTGCCATATATCTTTTACAGCGATGCAGCCTTGGAAAACATGTTCTACCGTTTCAGTTTCATCTGAGCATCGAGGGCAGACTACTGAACTCCGAAGCCTTCTATAATGAAGATTGATGTGCGTTGGAATGTAGTTATTAAAGAGCCTCCAAAATGTAATCTTTATCTTAGATGGCAAGTCTATCTGCCAGGGTTTCTTATGAAATATGGTGTAATCATTATTGTAGGCCTAGGCTCAGGTGTATCCCCTCCATGTAATAAGCATTTGTATCTACTCCTCACTATATATTCACCAGTCACCTCATTCTAACAAACCATCCTATCTTATTGAGGGTGCCGGGAAAGCGAAAAACAAAGGATGTGCTTAGCCTAAGATTTTCCTTCCAACATCTTTGTCTTTGATCGATTAGGTCTAAAACTTCATTTAGTTAACTGTTCCTAACACTATTGCGCACTTTAAAATTCACAGATCTCAGTAGCCATTAATCATCCCAAACTGATATGTTGGTCCTTGCTCCTACTTGCCAACACATACCCTCTTGCAACACTCATTTGATGGCCCATGTACTCTTCCAAGTATAAGATGGATTGTTCCCTAAAGTCAATCTTATAAAGGTAATTTTTGGGTAATAATTTACCTTTAACATGCGCGCCAATAGAGAATTTGGGTAATTAACCGAATGCCATCATTGCTTCGCAAGTAAAGCAACATTAAACTTCGCTAAATACCTATAACCTAACTCCTCATCCTCTTTTTACTCACATAAGTTCTTCCATTTACACCAGTGTATGCCCCTTTTTCCTTTAAAGTTTTGCCACCGAAATCTACTTATAAGTGTTCTATATTCGTACAAAGAGAAGTAGGCATTAAGAAATATGACATTGAATAAGTTGGTATAGCTTGTAACACACTTTTAATGAACAACTCTTTTGCACCTTGAGAGAGGGGCTTAACACACCAACTATTAATTCTTTTAATCAATCTATCTTTCAACACCTGAAAAGCAATTTTCTTTTTCTTGCCAATCATGTTCGGAAGCCTAAGATACATTTTCGGGTTTGATGAGAACCGAACCTTCAACTTTTGTGACACTAAATGTCTGACATTTTCAGTAACATTTCAACTGAAAAATAAAATGGATTTATCAAAATTAACGCACTGTCTAGAACATACCTCGTATTCTTTTAGAACCTCTTGCAAGACACTAACACTTCCATCAGTTGTTTCATCAAAAAGGATAGAATCGTCTGCAAAAAGTAGGTGAGTAACTTCTAGTCCCCTCTGACATACTTTTGCACCTCTTACTAGACCTTCCTCCTTTGCCAAACGCATCAATGATGAAAAACCTTCATTACAAGTCAAGAAGAGTTAAGGGCTGAGCGGATCTTCCTCTCAAAGACCTCTTTCCGGTTTAAATGAATCACCTCTCTCGCCGTTTATTGAAACTGAATAAGACACTATGGTAACACATTGCATAATTAAATTTTATTGTTAATTCATTTTAGTAATTTTTTTAAATGGTAACATTAGACAAAATTTAACCTCCTAGCAATAATTAAGTTGAAATAAAAACCAACCTTTTATATAAGTAATGTAACAACCCAGTTTTGACCCTAATCGGAATAGTGGTTTAGGGACCACAAATCCGTATCAAAAAAATATTTTAATATTATTTTTAGTGTCTATTATATGTTAAGTTATAGGTGTGAAAAATTCGTGTGGAAATTTAATCGTTTGAATGTTCAATTCGATAAAAAGGGCTTAATCGCGTAAAAGGAAAATTTGATGGTTAAATAAGAAAGTACTTAATTGTTGTTGACTTCATAAAATGGAGGCTTTATGTGGCAATTAGACCATTTTATTGGTAGTGGGTGACAATGGTCAAGAAAGACCTTGAATTATATGTTATATATATTTTATATTAAAGGTTAAGTTAGTAAACTAATAAATTGTTAATATATATGTTATAATAAAATTAAACAAAGCCATGGTTATTATTTTTCTTCCTTAGCCGAAACTAAACAAGAGAAAAAGAAAGAAAACATAGTTCTATTCGGCAATATTGAAGCTTAATTGAGGTTAGTTCTTTGTTCGGTTTTTGATAATTTTTACGTTTTTGGAATCGTTGCTTTGTGTACTTCAAAACCCATGTTTCAATTTTGTGAATTGATGATGATTTTGGAATATGCATTGATGAATGTTTGAGTTTTATGATATTAGTTGATGAAATATGAAATATGGGTGTTAGATTAATATGTTTTGTCTTTGAATTTTTGGTGAAATTGAATATATAGGGTTAAATTGTGAAAATAAATTTTTGAGGGACTAAAATGTGAAATAAAAGAAATGTGTGGACTTTTAGGAAGTATAGGAACATTCGGCCCTAGCTTAGTGTGGGCAAATTTTGTGTATTTTGTGTTTTGTGCAAAAAGGACTAAATTGCAAAAAGTGTAAAATGTTAGGGGCAAAATGGTAATTTGCCCATTTATGTATTTTTGGATTTAATTGAATGTTTTGATGAATAACAAGGTTAAATTTGAATATGTTTAGATCGAGAAACGAAGAAAACGGATTTGGATCGGGGAAAAACGAAAGTAGTTGAATAGTCGATCGTGTCCGCTGATATTTGAGGTAAGTCTATTAGCTATTTAATTTTATTAAATTAGTATATGTGTATGTATATCAAATTTATTTTTTTTGTTGAGTTAAATTTAAAAGTATAAAATTCGAATTGAAAGTATGAAATTATATATATATATATATATATGTGTGTGTGTGTGTGTGTGATAGGTTCGAATGACTATGATTATGCAAATATGCATATAAATGTCCTTGTAATAAATTTAGGTATGAACATATATGTATTTTTAAATTATATTCGAATATACATGTGTATACATGTAAATTTTATTGTATTGAATTTAGGTATGAAATTACAAAGGTATGAGATATATTCGAACATATGCATGTATGTGTGAATAAGGTGTGAATTTAGTATAAAATATTTGTATAAGTTGGAGCGAATAAGCAAGTATACTTATGAATAAATATTTATATCGAGTATAAGTATGAAATTATATTTATACATGTATATGTGTTAAATTTGAATATGTATGAGTATATAGGTATATGTTCTTGTTTCGAATATAAGCATAGAGTAATATATATTTGATAGATTCAAATATGTATGTATGTACATGTATAAGATCTTGTATTGAAATGGTATATGAAATTATATAGATATATAAGGAATTCAAATGTTAAAAGTACATAGTATATTATAAGTTAAATCTTATGATATTAGTAGTGGAATCTAAAGTATGAGGTTATATATATATAAATGTGTTTCGATTGAATTATTGAATTATTTAAGTTAGATTTGATGATTGGGATTTATTTATATATCCATGTGTTTTAAAGATATAAGTTATGAATATTGAGCTGAATTTTATGTGGATTTTATATACAAATATGAGATACAACTTCTGTGAATTGAGATTCTTTTGTTAAAGCTCAGTACCAATCGGATTTATTGCAGTGAAATTATTCAGACTATACGTCTAGCAGGCAAAGTGCCGGTGATTTGAATCAGGTTATAAACCTAGCAGGCTAAGTGCCGGTGATCTGAATCAGGCTATAAGCCTAGCAGGCTAAGTGCCGGTGAATCTGTTAAATTAAGTGATTATATGCATTTGATATATATATATATATATATATATATATATATATATATATATATGATTTTGGTTATATGTAATGGATAAGTATATGAACATTTGTTTATATGTATTTGATGAGCATATAAACGTTTGGATCTTTGTGTTTAGTTAGTAGGCACATATATTGGTTGTTATGAAAATTGTTGAATATATGTATGCATTCGGCATATGTGGATTATAAGTATAGATGTGCATTTGGCTCATGTAGTTGATAAGTAACAATATAAGCTTTTGACATATGTATTTGAAAGATCATAGATATGCATTCGATGAAATGCAAATGATAAGTATACTAGCAATCAGTATATGCAATTAATGATTATGTTTGTAACTTGGTTTATAGCATATAATGTTTATACATATGTTAGTTTATATGTATTTTAGATATGGTATAAACTTACTAAGCTATAAAAGCTTACTTTGATTGTTTTTGTCCATTTGTTTTATAGTAAAATCAAGCTGCAGACTCGAGGATCATTAGCGAAGATCATCACTCTATCTACTGTCTCGGTATTGAAATGTTTAAATTTTAACTTATGGCATGTATAGGTTAGATAATATTTTGGGAGTCGTATTTTAATGTACTATATATATATATATATATAATTAATAGCCATACGAAATTAGCTTATTTTTCTTATGGTTTAACTGAACAGAAATGTTATGTTTTGTTATAAAAGGTTAAAGTAGAATTTATAATTATACTTACTTAATATTTGACTAATTTAGCATAGATGTAAAATTTTTGAATTCTACTGAATGTCTGTGTTAAGTTGTGTTTTGTCAGGTAACGCCTCGTAACCCTAATTTATCGACGTATACGGGTTAGGGGTGTTACAAATAATAACTTTTTCTAATAAACATCAACAATTGAAACGTGATTAAGATGTTTCCTTTAATGTTTGTATTATATTTTACATGATAATAATATTTAAGGTTTTATATTTTTGTATGAATTTTAGCATGCTAATAATTAATGTTATATAAATTTTATTGCATTCATGGTATCATGTTATTATTCTATATATTCTATACTATTTTATCCTTTTTATTAAAATTTTATGTTGTTTTCAATTATTATTTATAGGCTTAAGGATGCAAAAAGCCCTTAAACTTTTTCAAAAAAAGTAATTAACTCTTTTTTTTTTACAGTCATTTAGGTACTTAAACTTTCAAAATGCATTAAAAAAGCCCTCAAACCTTTTCAAAAAAGCAATTAAGTGCCTACTTCTTTTTGCACTCAATTGGGTACTTGAACTTTCAAAATGCATCAAAAAGACCGTCAAAATTTAAAAAAAAAGCAATTAAGCCCCTATTTTTATTAAAAATTAGAAAAAAATTAGAAAAAATAAAATTAATGAAAGTTATAAATATTATTAAATTTTAATAAAAAATTTTAAATATTAAAAATTTATTAAAAATTATAAAAAATATAAAAATCGTAAAAATATATAAAAATTATAAAATTTTATAAAAATCGTAAACAAATAAAATATATAAAAATAAAAAAATTTATAAAATTTATAATTTTTTTTAAATTCGTAAAAAATTTATACAAAATGTAAAGAAATATAAATTTTGTAAAAAAAATTTATAAAAATTATCGTATCAAAAGAAGCATTTTACAATTTTTCTATAAATTTTATTGATTTTTATTTTTTTATCATCTTTCGCCACATGTCACGCTGGGTTGCAACACGTGATGACTTTAATGGAAAAAACTTGTGGTCAGTAATTTTTTTATAATTTTTATAAAATTTTACAATTTTACAATTTTTTATGATTTTTATAAAAATTTCTAATTGTTAATAAATTTTATAAATTTTATATTTTTATTAAAATTTAATAATTTTTCTGAAATTTATTGTTTTTTATAATTTTTAATAAGATCATGGGCTTAATTGCTTTTTTTGAAAAATTTTGAGGGTCTTTTTGATGTATTTTAAAAGTAACCCAATTGAGTGGGAAAAAAAAAGGAGCTTAATTGCCTTTTTTGAAGAAATTTCAAGGCTTTTTTTTTATGCATTTTGAAAGTTTAAGTGCTCAATTATATGCAAAAAAATAAAAAAAACTTAATTATTTTTTTTAAAAAAATTGAGGACTTTTTATACTATTAAGCCTTATTTTATTATAAAATATCATGTAACCATTTAAAATTATGAAACCAATAAAATATAATATTCAATTTTTTTTGAATTTATATCAGCTTCAACATTGATTGGGTTAATTGGGGCATAATCTCCCTAAAAAAATTAGGATTAAGATTCACTTAGCCAAACAATCATTATGGACCCCTAAAAAGATGAAAAAGACATTGAAGAAAGGGAACTCATGGTGGAACGTATTTTAAAAGGAACATCTCATTAAAAGTTTGTCCTACTCTCTCATCATTTTAAAAGTGGAAGCAAAAAAAGTTAAAAAAAAAAAAAAACTAACACAAACCTAATACTTTTTTTAAAAAATTTTAAAATTAACCATAATTTCGAGATAAAAAAAGTAAATATTAAATCGGGTAAACTACAAAAATAATCACTTTTGTTTGCCTCATATTACATTTTAGTCACTTATGTTTGAAATATTACGTTTTAGTCACTTACGTTATCATTTTGTTTCGAAGTGGTTACTCTACTGTTAAACTCCGTTACCCCCTAACGACGATCCTACATGACAGTCCAAATGGGTTTTAAATGCCAACTTAGATATACTACGTGTCAATTCAAATTAAATTTATTTAATTAAAAACATATTTTCATCCCTGCAACTAGACATCCAAGTTGCAATTTAAAACCCATTTGGAGTACCACGTAGGACTACCGTTAGGGTGGTAACGAAGTTTAATGATAGAGTAACTACTTTGTAACAAAATGATAACATAAGTGACTAAAACGTAACATTTCAAACACAAGTGACTAAAATGTAATATAAGGCAAACAAAAGTGACTATTTTTATAGTTTACCCTATTAAATCTGTTGGATGTGAATATTAAAAGTAATTGTGTAATTTCAATGAATTAAATTATATTTCAAATCACATTTAAATTAAATTAAATTAATTAAATTTGTATTTGAGTTTTTGGGTTCATATATCATTCCAGAGCTCGTTTTTGCTAAATTTTTGTTTAATCATCATCATCGACACGTGACACACTTGTATATTGTATGAAAAACAATTTGATCATTTTGATTTTCTTTTAGGTTACTTTGGTAATCAATGTGGTATCATGCATCCGATCATCTTCCGAGTCGAGTGTAGGGTTATACAAAAGGTCTTTGAGACTTGATCTTGAAAATGATTTTGGATAGAGTTTGATCCAAAGGTCTTCGGGATTTGTTTTTAAATGGATGATTTCGCTTCAAGGTCATTTTAGACTTGATATTGAAGAACAAGTCTAGCCTTTTTACATTGATTGAACAAGATTAAAAACAACTTTCAATAGAACTGATGTTGTATTTTTTTTCGAATTTCTTTGAGTTCTTTGAATTCTTTAAAGATTTCTTGAATTTGGAGAAAGCTTTTAACATTCAAAATTGTCTTTTCAAGTTTTGATTTCTAAACTTTTGATCATTTGATATTCTGAACTTTTGAAGTTGTGTTGAATGACTTAAAAGTGATCCCTTATTAAAATGTCAATCTACCTAGCAAAAGAGTCTTTGTAGAACATACTTCTTCATTTGAGTGTTTTAAATATTTAAATTTTATTTATTTATTAATCTCATATTAATTAAATTATTTAGAGATAAAATTATCCTTAAAGAATTTAAATTAGTTAGAGAAAAACTAAGCTTGAATAAGCTAATGTGGCCTTTCTTTATCTCTTAGCCAAATTTTGGCTGATATAGCAGCTATTTTGACCCAATTCTTGTGCCCAAAATACTTTTGAACAAGCCTTCAATGATTGGTGCTTCAGGTGGACAAAGACTACCCTTTTCATCAACTTTTGTCCTCTCACGATATCGGTACTGTGATACCAAGTAAGAGAATATTGCGATACCTTAAACAATTTCGAACTTAGGGGGCTTCACGATACCACTGAAGGGTGGTCTCCAATCTTGGGTCTATTGGAGGTATCACGATTTCAAGGTTTCGATATCGCAATGCCCTCTCCTTTGGTGCCATTCTTGCTTGATTTTAGCCTCCAACACGTCCCTACATCACTCAAGCATATGTTAGGGCCCCCAATGACATTATTGGCCAAATTAGGTCTCGAAATGAATAAAAACTAGACATTTACACTCATTAAATTAAACCTAAAAATTACGAAAAATACACTACTTTGCTTGAGAATAAGCTCTTTAAGTATATTGGAAAAGCTTAATTTGCCATATCAAATTACGGCAGATCAACGATGAGCATGAGATTTGGTTTATTCGAAGAATTAAGGCTCTTTTGGATGGGCGGTGCGTTTACCTGCGATTAGTGTAAAAACAACTGTGGTGAGATTAGATACTAATCTCATTTTAAATGCACCGCACTATAAATAAATGCCCATCTAAAGGAGCCCTTGTTCAATAAAGTGGTTCCTTCATGTTAAAGTAACCGACAATCTCATTTTAACTAATCTCTTTTCAAGAATGGACATTTAACTAAAAAAAAAACTATCTCTAAATTAGTTAATTGAAACGGTATTTGAGTTAGATTTATCTCTAAATTAGTTAATTGAAGCGATATTTTAGCTAAGTTTAAGTTGGACGAAAGTCAAAGATGTTAAAACAAAATATATTTTATCATTAATAGATGAGATAATGTTATTTTAAGAAAATAAAAAAAAAACATAAATTAATGTGATAAAATATGGTGTAATATTTAATATATTTTGAATAAAAATATAAATATTTACTGAATTTCGCATTTATAAGGTTTAAAATGAATGGACTCTTATCCAATCAACAAAAATATGATTTTCATTTTATAATTTCAATATCTTTTAATCTTAAAAATGACCACAATTTTTAAACGTCCAATCTCACAGTGCCACTTCGCCCTGTCCCATAACTAGATCAGACATTGACCTTTCTTTTGCCTTTTTATTTTCTTCCAGTTTTTCATATCTCCCATCTCTACATCCTTAAATTGGCAGTTTCTACTTTTTGGGGGTCAAAAGCAAAGTAAATATTAAATTATTGTCCAAGATTGATATTTTTACAAATGGAGATTTAATTACTTACCATAAACTCTTCTTTATCTGTACCAAGTTCACACTTTCTTGTCTAATCATCTTCACACACGGTTCAAACACTCCTTCACTTTCAATCCCTTTTTATTTCCATATAAATAATCGAACATCCTTGTTTTGATTTTCATTTTTCAATGCCATAAAATTCCCACAAAGAAAATGACTTCCAAACATGTCCTGTTCCTTTTTTTCTTCATCTTCTGTTTCTCATCGTTTCCATCTCACGCTCGCTTCATCACCGCCCGTCCATCCCCAACAGGTCTCGTTTCCGATGGGATTTCCACCGTCAAAAACCTACCTTACCTCCTCCTTAAACCGTCGGTTTCAGCTGAGGAGTCGTGCGAACAGTCGTACGGGTTCTTACCCTGCACCACGACAGTCCTGGGGAACATGTTTTTGATCATTGTTTATGGATACCTCATGTATTTGGCTGCTACGTACTTGTCCTATGGAAGTGAGCTTTTGCTTGAGATCCTCGGTCCCGGTATTGTTGGAGGATTGTTCTTGCCTATGCTTGGAGCTCTTCCCGATGCAATGCTTATTCTCGGTAAGTTATAAACTTTTCTTCCCTTTTTCTTTTTCCCAGGAACTTTTTATTATTATGTAGTTTGGTTGGCGAGAAAATGCGTTAATGCTCATTTTTTCTTGCACAAGGAAGCTGAAAATTCAACTCATATATTAATGAGCATTAATGTGATGCAAAATTTAGCCTTCCTCTTATGGAAAATGCCTAGGTTGGTTCAGTTAGTCAAGCAGTCATTAATACGTGGTGAACATGGAATTTCACCAGTTTATTCGATTTAATTTTTTCGATTTATTTAGTTTAATCGATATTTTGCTCCCCAGAACGAACAAGGCGCCTAAACTTTTTTGTTGTTGCTTTTTTTAGGTTCTTATTTGATTCGATTCTTTTGGGTGTAGTTATATTGTTAGATAATTCGTTCTCTTAAAATTCTTAATATGAATCTGCTTTTTTATAGGAATATCCTGGATCCTTATGGCCTTTAATATTTTTTACTTTGCATTATATTATTTAGGAATTTCTACTTTTGGACCATGCATTTAAACTTTTTGCATATGGATCTGTGTCGGGTCAGAGTCCAATGTTGATGTTTAGTGGCCGCTGGCAGTGCCAAATTGCAAGGGTGGGGGGACCGACTCTTTTAAATTTTAATTTAAATTTTGGGGTTGGAGAGTTTTATTTGCAATGGTTTATTCAATATAATAGTTATTATGGAATTTATATGAACTAAAACTAAAATAAAAGTTATTTGGAAAATGTAAAATTCCCCTGCAATTCTTTTTTACTACAATCCTGCAGACACAATCGAGGATTCTCTGTTTAGAACGACTTATGATTGGTTTGTATGTCTTTTCTTCCAGTGTCCGGACTTTCCGGAACTGCCGAAACTGCTCAAAGCCAGGTCTCGGTCGGAATGGGGTTGCTAGCGGGGTCTACTGTCATGCTTCTCACGGTGATATGGGGATCCTGCATTATCGTCGGCAGGTGTGATCTTCATGATTCGGTTGCGATCGATGGAACAAACACGAAAGGTTTTAACTTAAAAGGTGCACAGCTCTGCTCAACGTTGTTCTTAGCTAGTTAGTCCTATATGTGATGGTCTAGTGTTGTTTTATCATGCATATGCCATTTAACCGTAACTGAAAATTTTCCAGAGTCCGGTGTCAGTACCGATATTTGGACATGCTATGCTGCAAGAATAATGGCTATATCAGTTATCCCTTTTCTTATTGTTCAACTGCCACAAGCTTTAAGTTCGACTTCGGGACGACACCTAGCCGTTTTGATTGCGCTTATCATATCGCTCTTGATGTTGATTTCTTATTGCGTTTATCAGGTAATATTATGTGCCAGAAAGGAATTCATTCCATCATCATATGTTCCAATGGTGGTCCTTATTTAGACATCATAATAAGTGATTTTGTTATTATGTGTATTTTTGCAGGTCTTTCAGCCTTGGATCCAGAGAAGACGAATCGCTTTCGCGAAGCACAAACATGTCATATCGGGAATTTTAAGTCACTTGAAAAAGCATGCTCTGGGAAGGCTTCTTACTGATGATGGTGAACCTGATACAGAGATCATAAGGAAGTGAGTTTCGAGTTCCACATTTGAGAAAAAACTTGCCTCTGCCAGTACTTTGTACTTTAATGTTTAGGGCCTCGCTAAACAATATATCTTACAGGTTGTTCGAGACGATTGATGAGAATCATGATGGTGGTCTTTCTCCTTCCGAACTGAGAGCGTTGATTATAGGAATCCGATTTGAAGAGATCGACTTGGATCAGGACGATGCCGTGAGTAAAGTAATTGCCGATTTCGATACCTCCCGTGACAATCTTGTACAGGAGGATGAGTTTGTAGAAGGAATCATGAAATGGATTAATGAGGCAAAGCAAACCGGGGGTGCTTATCTCGAATCTAATGCCGGAACGTTTAAGTTTATAGACCATTTTCACCAGGCAAGTATATAGCATTGACAACTTCTTTAAGATCATAACTTATGCAAACCGACTTATTCGAGTAATTTTTGCAGCAAACGAAGAGAGAACATGCTCTGTTAGGATCGGAGGAACAAAGCGATGAGGTCGTCGAGAACGTTGAAAACCCTCGATGGATCTCGATCAAAGCAGTACTAATGTTATTGCTGGGTACCCTTATCGCAGCTGCCTTTGCAGATCCACTTGTAGACGTGGTCGATAACTTCTCCGAAGCGACAAGCATTCCATCTTTTTCATCTCATTCATCGTATTGCCATTAGCTACCAATTCGAGTGAAGCCGTATCGGCTATCATCTTTGCCTCACGCAAGAAGCAGAGGACTGCATCTTTAACATTTTCCGAGGTTCGTTTCGTGTTACTCCACTTGTTTAAGTAAAAGTAACCAATCATATATTAACTGATCATCAACCATCGATGCAGCTTTATGGGGCGGTAACAATGAATAACGTCCTCTGCTTATCGGTTTTCTTGGCGCTCGTTTACGTAAGGGGACTAACATGGGATTTCTCGTCTGAGGTGTTGGTGATTCTTATCGTTTGCGTCGTGATGGGCGCATTCGCCAGTTTCCGAACCACATTCCCGCTTTGGACATGTTCGGTTGCATACATCCTTTATCCGTTCTCGTTGGGGCTCGTATATGTTCTCGATTACGTCTTCGGCTGGTCGTAGGTTCATGAACATAACGACTAGTTTTAACCATGTAGTCTTTTCTTTAGACATTGCATATCAGAGGGACTGTTTCGGATTTTCATTTTGGTTATATGTTTGTTCCTTTCTTTTAGGCAATGTACACCTGTTTATGTAATAACCAATTCCCAAGTCGATCCGTTCGTGTAATATTTCCATTTTGTCTACTAAAAAAGGGCCTAATTGTGGTTATGGTCCTTTTAGATACTAAAATTTAAGATTTTATCTTTCCATTTTAATTAATGTATTTTAATTCTCTATTTTAATTAGTTGTCAAACTGAAATTAAAAGATTCGTAGTTAAGAGACTAAAGCTATTGATTACATCCAAAAAAATATTAAGTGTATAAATAAATATCATTTGACTCGTGACTAGTCTCTAAATTTTATATGTCGTCGGTAATATAACTTAGCTACTACTAAATAATTATGTCATTTAGTGTGGGTTTGAATAGAAGGTGCGGTGCGGTGCGGTGCGGTACGTTTACCTTACTTTTTGTATTACGTTACAATATCTAATTTCACTGCCACCACTATTTTTTACATTAAATGCACCGTTTATCCAAACTCACTCTTAATATTTTTTTTAATTTTTTTTTTACTCCTTCAAACTTACCCACTTCAACTATCCATTCTTAATGATAAGAAAAACATTTTTATTCATGTAATTTCTCAAAACTTAAAATAAGAAATTCTCAAATTAAAAAAAAAACTATCCATTTTTAATAAAAAAATCATTATTCTTGAAGTAATATATATGATATTATTTGAACAAATTATTGTATAAATAATTATGACAGTGAAAAAATATATATTTATAAAAAGTAAATGTGAAATGTCATAAAACTTGATGAAATATATTTATTTACTATGTGAGTGAAAAATAAATTATTTAAAAATTATATTTATACAAAAATTAATGAAATTTTAATTGAAATGATAATTATATATGATTGTTTAGATTTATTATATGTGCAAATTAGTTTTTTTCTATAGATGTTATATACAAAAGATACAAAATACATTTTCTTAGAAAATATTTTTTAAGTTTTTTTTTTAAAATTTTATAGGTAATATGTGATCTTGTAGAGTTAATTGTACTAAACATATTTAAATTATGACTCTCATTTTAAATTGATTCTTAAATTTTAAAGTATTTTAATTATATCTTTAATCAATATTACTAAAATGAGACTTCAAATTTTATGTTTGATAATTTAAAATGAAAAAAATAAAAAAATAAACATGGTAAAAATAAATGTTGTAAAAATCTTGACATTAAAAAAACATTTATAAAAATTATCATTCATTCTTTCTCTTTTTTATTTTATTTTATTATTTCATTCATTTAATGATTTTAATAAAGAAATAGTGTCAGAAATCTGCAACTTATATAATGAAGGGTCAGATTCGAGGGACCCATCTGATAACTCCACAATCCCACATGCAAAAGTTTGTTACCAATCAAATTGCTCGACTCATTCACCCACCCAACCTTCAAACCTAATTCCAAATTCCAAATTCCAAATAAAATAAATTTAAATTCCTTTCAAATCCCTGTATCTTCTTTGTGTTCTTAAAAAATCACATGCCTCAAAATTTAAACCCTAAACTGAAAATTAAACCCAAATTTTTTATCATTCCATCGAGGGCTCAGTAAGTAATACACAGGGTAATGCTCTGCTCAACTAGAAGGAAAAATGAGATTCTTAATGTGTTCTTCATAAAAAAGAAAAAGGGATTATTTCTTTTAAATGTATAATCTATATTATAGCTTTAAATTGAGATCAACATGTCCAGCAACTTCTCCACTTTTACAATTAGCCGTTGTTACTGTATTTGCTCCCTCGATTTGCGCCATTGCCGGTGGAAAGAAGCTATAGTAAGGTCGATGTTGAGTGAACCCGCCACCACCTTGCTTCATAATTGAATCTCCAAAGCTTGCCTTCAAACACATTAAAATCGATCAAACCAGCGTAAATGTTAATGAAAATGGAGATGGTGCATGTTGTTTAATGAACTCACTTGGTGGTAAACTAATGAGTCGAGGTCCGGCAACTCGTAAGAGATCGGATTTGATGGAGGGTGCTTGGATTTTGACGTTGAACACATTGATGTGGTTGCAGGAGGGCCTAATGTGAGGAAATCTCGGGTGAAAACGCCGTTCGAGGTCGAACACGAAGGCCCTTCCTTGGAACTGATGAAAACATAACACGGAAAAAGTCTGGGATTTGAATCTTGTACTTCAATGTTTGTAATGATTGATCATGGAAATTAAAATCGAACCTGAAATTCGAGGCGTCGGGTTCGAAATTAAATGTGGTATCTTTGGTACTTGATGTAGTTTCAATTTGTCCATAGATGGAATGAACAATGGGAGGATATTTGGTGTGAAGAGGGGGGCCTGGAGCATTGTCTAGTGAGAAAGGATATGGTCTCTTCATGCCAATCACCTTAGAAACAAAAAGGCATGTTATTATCACATAATAGCAAGGTAAACGTATATACACACTGGATCATATATATATATACCTTCTCCTCTTCAGGCAATAAAGGCGTATAATTTTTATAGTACTTTTGGTTTGAAGGGGGCTCCGTCTGAATATTCATTACAGATGTTGATGATGAAGTTCTTGATGACAAATTCATCTGCACAAAACAAAACAACAAAATTTAACCATTCATTCACCCTAAATTGTATTAGTTACAATTTCTTACCATTGAAGGAGGAGGTTGATGTTGGTGAAAAGGTTGTCCCCTTTGCATCAAACTAGGCAAAGACCAAACAGATTCAGATTCATAAGGCAAACTCAAATTGGTCCTAAAAATCCAACCAGGATCCAATCCAGGACACCCTTTTTCAATGTTGAACTCACAACAAGAACCCCAAAACTTATGTCCATTGACACTACTTGTCAATGGAACAGCAGCACTAGTGTTTCCATCAATGTTTTGAGGCCTAAAGAACGAAGTCGGAGGGGGTGAGACATCAGCAAATGAAGAAGAAGATGAGGAAGAAGAAGAAGAAGGGTGATTTGGGGGATGGAAACTTGGGATTAGTGGCAAAATCAAAGATGCTCCTGGATCTTTCTTTTGTTGTTCTTCTAATCTTATCTTTTCAAGCTGTGCCACACCAAGCCCTCTTTGGGGTACTTTTTTAGGCCTTTGCTTCTTAGAAGACCTACCAATAATATTGTTGTTTCCACCGCTGGTGTTACTATTGTTGCTACATCTCTGGGTTTGATCTTCTGGTGCCATTGTTTTCACTAACTTCCATAAAAAAAAAACCCAAAAAAATTGAAGTTTTGAAGTTAAGAGAAAACACCCAAATCTTTAAAAAGATATCAGAAACAATATGGTAACAAATCCTAGCAACCCTGGTTAAGTTTCATGCATGATGAAAAGAGATTTAGAGAGAGAGATAAAGGAAGGGTAAAATCTTTGGAATCAAAATAATTAAGGAAAATCTAGAGAAAATTTACAAAGATGAAACAACAAAGTTTAGAAAAAGATACCCCAAATCTCGCAGATATTGGAAGTCAAGAGATCAAACAAACCCCTAAGCCTAGCCATTAGCCAAGTTTTAAGCTAATATTTATATATAGCTTGAAAAGAGGGTGGAAAGAGAAAGATCACTATATCTAAGAGGTTTCAGATTCTCTCTATTAAAAAGCCTACTTTGTCTAAGAGACAGATCAGATCATATCAATAAAAATTATATGTTATATATAATTTGTTTTTCAAAATTCAATGCAAATCTTCAGCTTACTATATATGAATATATATTCTTTTTTCTCTCATTTATCGCCCATATCCTCGCTCTAACTCTTCCTCTTTCCATTCCTAGACCCACTCTTTCAGCTTCTTTTATATTTTATATATCTCTAATTGTGCTTTCAAGTTCTAAAAGAAGCTAAGTTCCAAGGCTACTTGGCAATGTCACCTTAGTTTCGTTTCAGTTTTGGGTATCTCTTGCTTTGCAACGTTTTGACCTAATTCTGGGACCCTCACTTTTATTCTTCACACATGCACGCATTTAATTTTCTTTTTATTTGGTATCGCAATGTACTTTAAACTCGAGTAAGACTATAAAAGTGTCTTTATAATATTTTCTTTATCTACCAGATTTAAACTCGAAATTTTAATTAAGGGATATCAAGCTTTTCACCACTTAATCTAATAAACGTTGTTATTAATACATTTAAATTTTACTATACCTATAACATGATATTTTAAATAATTTATGTTAATATAAAATTTGATATTAACTACTAACAAATCATATTATATAGATTTAGTGATTTTATACGTAAAATTATCATTTGTTATACCAATAGTGAAGCTATTAAATTCAAGTTAAAAAAACTACCATATGTCTTTACATTATATTTAAAATAAATAAATAATACATGCAGACTTCCTAACTCTAATTATAAACCTTTTAAATATATGTTTTAGATTATAAATTTAGCATTTAATGTTTAGAAATTTTTTATCAATTTGACTCTTATTTTTTTAACTAAATGTGGCCCTCGACTTTTAAAAAGAGTCAAATTTTACCATGAACCTTTCAAAAAAAAGTCGAATTGTTATTTTTTTAGCGGAAATAGCAACTAAAATTTTAAATATGGCAACCTCAAATGGTAATCCACGTGTAATTTATGCTTTTTTTCAAATTTTTATGATTTTTTTAATAATTCTTTTGTAGTTTGCATTTTTTTTTAGTTTTTTTAATAATTTTTAAATTATTTGTTGGCGTAACATATAAGATAAATAGTGTCTGTTAGCATAAAATATATATGGACTGTCACATCAGCATCGTTAAAAATTAATGTTTTAGTCGGTATTTTCGATAGAAAAATAATTTAACTCTTTTTTAAAGACTAATAATAGTTAAAAAAATAAAGATGAAATTAATAAAATTATAAATATTAATAACTAAATTTATCATTATACCTACTTATATATATTTTTATATTATTTTTCATATGTGTCTAATCCGAACATATTTTTCTGCCTTTCAACTACCTGCCCGCTTGGCTTTTACTTCATTTTGAGAGTTTGGCTGTCAAGATTTTTGTTTTGTTTTCAATCAATCATGCATTTCATAGTTGAATAATTGAATAATGAGTTAAGTTTGATCTCGTCACATGACTATTAGAGTGCACAATAAGAAAATTTTGGAACAATAAAAATTTATTATGGGCTATTTTTTAATTAAATTAAATTAATAAGAGATAAATAATAATTCTTTTATAAAAATATCATATTTTTCTCTAATTAATTTAAATTAATAAAAAATAAAAACGTTTAATCCTTATAAATCATTTAAATAATGGTGTTGTATTCTACAGGAACTCTTCTCTTTGAATAATTGAAACTATAAAAGAGATCACCTCTAAACCATTCAACACAACTTCGCATGTTTATAAGTTTAGAAATCGAAATCTAGAAAGAAGATTTTGAATATCAAAAGCTTTCCCCAAAATCCTAACTCTCTAAAGAATTCAAAGAACTTGAAAAAATTTTGAAGAACACCACATTAATTCCAAAGAATGCTGATCTTCTATCTTGTTCATGTTGGAATCGAAAAACTGATATAAATCTTAATAAACCAAGATCTGTCATGTCAGATCATCAAGAATAAAACTAAATGCGGAAGTGTACTTAAATCCATTGATATCTTGAGATCCCAAATTAACACATAAGTATTTTAGGAAAAGTGGCTCTTTCTTTTCTGAAGATGGGACGTCAGAAAAGTTATATGTATAATTTGGGGACCATAACCCTAATATATAACTTTTGCACATTAACCTGAATTTTTAATTAGCTCATTATTAATTAAAATTAGTTACTAGAGTATTTACACATACTTGACCCATACTTTATTTAATAATTGAAGCCCAGTAAGCCTTAACTAAATTAGATCACTTTTAATTTAGGCTAACATTTAATGATAGTAAATAATAACATGTAATTATTCTTATTATATATGTGATGTTCATATTTTTCTAACAATCACCTACTTGGACCCCCCCCACACACATATACACCAATTACCTTAAAATTACATGTCATTATGTAACCTTATGAGCTCAAAACTTTACTATCATATCCAAAAGGTATTTCAAACAATCTCATCCATTGGTTATGTTAACATAGAACCAAGGCGACTTTTATTAAATATATTGTAAATAAACCCATCCTTGATGACGTATACTAACACAACTAAATGGCATATATCAAGTATGGATGTGCAGCATGAAAATTATATGTAATGTGATCTAAACATGCTTATCTTAGTGAGATCATACCTTACCAAAATCCGAGTCTGAATAAAACCAAATGAACCTTATTTCTACAGAAAATCACCTTGAAAATATGTAAACTGAAATAACCAAAAATGTGTTTATAATAGAAAAGTATTTAAAAATACAAACTCCTACTAAAATTAAATATCCCCAAATGGCATTACACCCTTATGAGCAATGTGCTCATAAAAAGCTTAAGTGGTAGTCCCTTAGTAAGCAAATATGCAATAATAGAGTTTATTCCAATATGCTTTATAGACACCTAACCACTCTAAACTCTTACTTTAACAATCAAGAATTTAAAGTCTATGTGGAATTTAAATTTTATTCCATAGCTAGAGGCAGATTCTATCTACGGGGTATTGTTGTGATCCATAGCCAAAGATAGATTCTATATACAGGTACTTGTTATGTATCCACAGCCGAAAGCAGATTCCATCTACAGGATTTCGCTGTGTATCCACAACCATGTTATAGCTCTCATCTGCAAATACTGTTGTGTGATCGCAACTTATGGCAATTGTCATCTTCGAATTAGTAGTGGTTAAACCACAAATCTGGTGTGTTGGAGGATGGAGTTCTGAGGAACTCCCATTGTGGTGTGTCGCAGTGTGATAGGACCTTTTTTTATTAAATCGAAACTTATGGCATTCATGAAACTTGTGCATACAAAACTGAGAATTTCTGGGATCATACATATGTACATATGTACATTGTTGAATGATTTAAAATGTTGATATGTTGAAATTGCTATTATGAATTGTTTTATGAATAGTGTTTCTGTATGATAAATCATTGCACTAATTATTCATGTGCCGAGTTGATCTGAATTAACGATATTCTGAGTTGTCATTTGATTGTTATTACTCTGAATTCTGAGATAATGAAGTGAAGTGTTTTATATGAACAACCATTAATTTGAAGTGCTTTGTGAATCTGCTTATTCTCGAAATTGTTAAATTCATGTGCCTTGTCTACAGTTTGCACTGTTTTTGCTTGTGGTGGAACTCACACTAAGCTTTCATAGCTCACCCCATTTTATTTTCCTTCTTTATAGATAACCCACAATGTTAGGATGCAGACTCGGCATTCGGAAGGCTTGGCTCGAATTATTAATTTTATATAAAAGTTTCTTAGACTTAGTATTTACAAATTTTTCCATTTGAAACTTTACCGTTTTATTTAAATTGTGGCATGGGACTTAGTTTCGGGATTTTTCTTAGGTATGCATGACGCTTAATTCATTTAGGCTATTAAAATATGAATTTTTAATTTACTATGCATGGAAACATGTTTTCATTAAAATTACGTTAGTATCACTTTTTCGTTGCTAATTTGTAAATGTGTTTTCTTAAGGAATTAAATTGAAAAATTACCTAAGCTTTCAAAAGTAGACACCATTCCAAGGATAAAGATTAAACTTAATCGGTTTTTTGTTAACCTGTAAGTTTTTCTAAATATAGACTAAGTTTTTTTCTAAGATTTATCAAATATTTTAATATGACCGATTCTTAAACTTCGGTAGTTCTGCTAGGCCATTTCGGTGGCTGATATAATCTCCCGAATTCGAGTTTAACATCTAGGTCGAGTTGAGGAGGTTACATTTGGTGGCAACGATCAATAAAACTATCTTTATTAATATATATTTAAGTTGAAAATTTTTTTAGTTAAAGCAAATAGTTAGATAGTTTTAATTTAATAAAAACATTATAGGTATAATCTACGTAAATGAAACAAAAAAATATAATTGTCAAACTATTATGTATAAAACTACTATAATTTTACATTTGTATAAATACACTTAAACGCGTCATATCTTTGATTTAAAAAAATTAGAGTTATTAATAATTGTATAAAAAATTAAATAGAAAACTTCATCAACAATGTAGATAACATCATTTGTCCTTGAATTAATTATAATCACAATTATAGAAAAAACTTAAAACTCTTTGAAATCAAAAGGAAGAAAAAATGAAGATATTGATTGCAGAATAAGCAAATTGTATCTTTAACTTTACAATTTGGCCCCACCTTAGCCAAAACAAATAATCTTTTTAGCTTTTTTGTAAAGAAAGCAAAAATTATTTGTGTTCCAATTGCAAAGCCAATACATCCCTTAATTTCATGGATGACAACATGCTTCTTTGTCATATAACATGCCAAGATATTGTTAGATATGCACAAATATAAGGTCCCCATTTAAGGCATCTATCACAAAGATTCTCTTTCACCATATATTTCGTTCTCTTCTTCTTCTTCTTCTTTTTTAAATTTTTTTTATTCTATTGTTTTTGCTTGCATGACCTGTGTATTAGTTTTGGATATTTTCTGTAATTTATAGAAATTGACAAGTGTGTGTGAATTGACATCAAAGTTTCAACAATAATTGAAGATGTCTTGGCCCCTTTACCTTTAATTTACATTAATTTTGTGGGCCTAATAACAAGTTTGTTGATTTTATAATAAAAGTAAAAGAGTACAAAAAGAATACTGCAAAAATTAATTCAACTGTTATTTTTTTTTCTAAAATTATATTAGTAGTCATCTAATTATGAAGGGCAAAACACCATTAAAAGCCCTTTTTTTAAATTTACTTAAATGGACCCGGTATTTTATTATTTACCAGAATGGCCCTTTCCTCGAAAGCGCGTCCACGTCAGCGCGATGTCAGGGGACGTGGCAGAAAATCGCGTCCCTGAGGGCGCGCTTTGCTTACATGGACGGAAATCGCTCCCTCAAGGGCGTGTTTTGTTCCCACGTAAGCGCTCCCTTGGGGATGCGTTTTGCCCGTTTCTCCCCACGTTAGGTTTTGGGTTTTTAGGGTTAAGGTTTAAGGTTTTTAGGATTTTTAGGGTTTTAGAGAAAAATTCAACAAATAAGGGATTAGGGTTTAGGGTTTCTTAATTAAATTAATTATAATTTTTTCAAAATTGGATTAGGTTTCGTGTTTATGGGTTTTTAAGAAAAAAATCAATTAAATTAGGGTTTAGGGTTACGTGAGTAATTAAATTAAAAATTCATTAAGGAAATCGCTCCCACGTGGACGCGCTTTTGCTACAGTAGGTCCTGAAAAAATAATTTTGAGTTGACGTTTCTGAGCAAATAGTATTTAAAATGCTTCAAGCAGGATGCTTTATCAGAAGAATTTTTGAAATCGCTCCCATGTGGACGCGCTTTTGCTATAGGAGTCCTAAAAAAATAATTTCGAGTTGACGTTTCTGAGTAAATAGTATAAAAAACGCTTCAAGCAAGATGCTTTATCAGAAGAATTTTTGAAATCGCTCCCACGTGGACGCGCTTTTGCTATAGTAGGTCCTGAAAAAATAATTTCGGGTTGACGTTTCTGAGCAAATAGTATAAAAAAGCTTCAAGCAGGATGCTTTATCAGAAGAATTTCTGAAATCGCTCCCACGTGGACACGTTTTGGCTACAGTAGCATGTTTGGGCCGAGGCTATAAATGAGGCAAAAAATGTTCTCAGATTGCATGAGTTACAGCAAAAACAATTTAAAGAGGCTAAGAATGTTAGAAATTAAAGATGAGTGAACGTATTAGTGCTGTTATTTACTATAATGGTGAGGTTTGCCACACCGAGAACGGTGTTGTTTTTTATCAGAGAATACAGTGCGACTGGTTTTTAACCAGAACATAGATTTGACAGAACTTCGTAAAAGAATTAGGCGTAAAATTTTCAGAATGACGCCAATGAAAGTTCTGTCTAGTACATATCGCTTTTGTTCTTCTGTTGATCCGGTGACATATGACTCATTTGACATAAAAGCTGCTCGTAGCTTGGAGGCAATGGTGCAGACTCATCTTGCTAGTGGAGCACCTTATATTGAGTTATATGTATAATTTACATCGCCAAATAATGTACTTGCGACTGGTGTTCGAGAGGTATACACGACCCCTGGCCGACACTCGGTTAGCGGTTTACAAAACACAGAACAGCCCATGTTTGGTAGCGGTGTGGAATGCACATCCCCTGCAAAACACTCTGTCGGTGGATGGGACATGTACGTCGGTGGCTCGATGTTTGATGCTAGAAATACGTACTGGAGAACGGCATCAAGTTCTAATGGTTGGCAATCTACATCCAATTGGGGACATTATGAAATGCCCAGAAGAAGGGATGATATACTCCCTACAACGTCCACCAGTGAGGGGACCTCGTACGTTGTAGATGATGGTGGGTTAGAAGATGACTCCGATGTGGATCCACCTCGAGATCTCGGGCCCGATGGTGCAGAAGTTGGCTTATTTTCTAAACCAGAGCCTATTCTAACAGAACCTAAAAATGCTGAAAGGAGTTCAGATAAAGAAGAAAATCCACGATTCAGAGCATACTCACTTCCAGCCCACATGCATAATGTCGATCTGTCTGCAGATGATGCGTTGGAGTTTCTAGATCTACCACACCGGTTGCGTGATCGTATAAGTTCGGGGCTAGATTCGGGTGAATTTGAAGTTGGTAATCAGTTTTTCAACAAGGATAGTTTTATTGGTGCTTTAAAACAACATAGCATCAATAACGGCGTTAACTACCACGTGGTTAAATCCAAATCTGATAAGTTTGAGGCGAAGTGTGCCGTGTAAGACCGCACATCTCCCGGTACAATGTTGCCAACACGGCAGACCCCCAGCTAAATTCACCAGCTGCTTGAAAATCAACGAGTTTCAGCAGCCATCTTAGATGCACGAGGTTCAGTGACAAGTCCGGCATCAGATAACCTCTAATTATTTGAAGAATGTATGCCCGAGCATATCGGATTCTTTCTATTTCGGTTGAATCATCATCTGGATCTAGGAATGTGTCTCGTAACCAGCCCATCTCGATTCGACCTCCGTTAATATTTTCCGGAATAGCGCCCAACAGCTCGTAGCATACCACTCCCCAATCACCAAATTGAACAGACCCGGTGACTGCGTACCCGTCCACTGGCAAGCCCAATTGCAAATTGACATCTTCCAAAGTGATAGTGCACTCTCCACATGGAAGATGGAATTTGTGCGTGTCGGGTCTCCACCTCTCAATCAATGCATTGATGAGTTTCGGGTCCAACTTGCATCCCCAGCCTACCGTCACCACGTGCCAAAAACCCGCCTCCCGCAGGTAATTCTCTACCAACGGTGATGGAGGACCATGCATATTGCGGATATAACATTGCAATATCCGATCTACAGACTTTTATAACAAATAATAAAATAATAATTATTTAAAATTGCATAAATAAAAAATCTTAAATAATATTTAAAAATTAAATTTAACACTTACCATTTTCATTTGTTCCACGGATATATGCTTGTCATCAAGACACATCAATTCCCCGGCCATTGATAAATTGGTACAAATTTTTACGATTTAAAAAAAATTCAAAAAAATAAATTTTAAAACTATTTTAAAAATAATTAAAAATTTGAAGCTCTTTTAAATAGAAATTTGAGAGGAATTTGAGAGGAATTTGAAAGAATATTAGAGAGAAATTGAGAGAAAGGATTTAGTTGTGAAAAAAATAAAGGTGGGGAGGTTTTATAGTTTTTTTTTACCGTTGGGGGGTCACCAACGGTCAAAAAAGTAGCCGTTGATACTGTTCACGCGTGGGCAAAACACATCCCCAAGGGAGAGCTTACGTGGTAACAAAACGCGCCCTTAAGGGAGCGATTTCCGTCCACGTAAGCAAAGCGCGCCCTCAGGGACGCGATTTTCTACCACGTCCCCTGACATCGCGCTGACGTGGACACGCTTTTGGGGAAAAGAGGCCATTCCGGTAAATAATAAAATACCGGACCCATTTCGGTAAAATTAAAAAAAAGGGCTTTTTATGGTATTTTGTCCAATTATGAAAAGTTATAAAATGGTCATTCAATTATTCAATTTTGTCTCTTTTGGTCACCGGCTGCATGACAGTGGCAGCTTTTAAAATTGGCATAATAGTAATTTTAACCTTCAACATTTGTAGATTATGTCAATTTAGTCTTGATTCTAAAAAAAATTAACCCTCAACATTTACGCATTGTGTAATTTTGTCTCTATTTTTTTACTTATAGCTTTGTTTTCTTTGTGACAATGAAGGTTAATTTTAAAAGAATGAGAAAATATGAAAATTATTATCATGAATTTTTGGGCGTTTTCATTTTCTTGTATATTTTCAATCAATTTTAGCTGATAGTTTTTTTTTTAAACTTTTTAGGTGAAAGTGTCACAAAGAAAAACAAAACTACAAAAAATACCAAATTACATAACATATAAATGTTGAGGGTTAGATTTTTTAAAATAAATACCAAATTGACACAATGTATAAATGTTGAGAGTTAAAGTTGCTATTATGTCAATTTTAAAAGCTACTACCGTTAGTCTATTGGTGACCAAAAAAGACAAAATTAAATAGTTAATTGACCATTTTGTAATTTTTCGTAATTAAATGACAAAAAAATAGTGGAGTTTACTTTTTTTTCTTTTCTTTTCTTTTTTTCACTTGAGTGAGTATTAATTTTCTTTTATAAAATTTTCATCAAATTTCGCTAATGTGGCAAAGATTTTAATACATGGTAGTCCATTTGCATTATTATGTTAACGTCAATATTTTGTTTTATATGTCATGTTAATAATTAATAAAAATATAATATAATATGTTGTAAAATTTAAAAACAAAAAATTATAAAATTTTTGAAAAAAAAAGACTAAAAATATTTGAAAAATGAAAAAGTCGAAGAAACCTTAAAATGCAAAAAATAAATTTTTTTCAAAATTTTAAAAAATAAAATAAAAATATTAAAAAATATTAAACAAAATTTGAAAAAATATATTTTAATTTCTTCCAAAAATATGAAAAAATAATAAAAGTCAAAGAAAAATATAATTTTTGAAAAAAGTAATTTTTTCTTTTGTAATTTAGTTCATTCATATGCACTAGGATTTGTAAGCCTATAGCCCTATACTAAAAACTTTTGTTGTATATAGATTATTTCTCGCATCGAATGTCTTGCACTCAGGTAAGATTTTCTTGAATTTTTTTTTAATATTTTTGGATTTGTTTTTTTAGAATTTATACATATTATTATATATTTTAACTTTTAATAATAGTTCTTAATCCTGTCAGAAAAAAAAAATCATAATAATTCATGTAGACTGCGACACGACCAAAACAATTTGCCAGCATTTTACAATCAAGTAGGTTAATATGACAAATTTATATCCTTTTGCCTATAATTAAAGAAAGAAAAGAAAAAGTATTAAGACATTGAAATATTTAGCGGCTTAATTATTTTGGTTTGATATTAATAGTGTTATGATACTTGTGATTATCGGCTCAAAATCTGAATAGGTTCGGGTTGAATTCTATCGAGTTCGCGCATCTAGCTTGTATGGTAATAGGTGTTCAAAGGATGGGTACTTACATTCTTCTGTAAAGTCACATGTGAGATCATGTATGTGACCGCATAAACACATGTTAAATTTAGAGTAAGATACGTGTTGACGTGCATGAAACTTACCTAGTATATTATATTAATGAACAATACCCAGATCATATAAATAGACAAATTTTGCCATCTAAAAAAAAGGGCACTCAACAAATATACAAAAAGGAAACTTTTATATAATTTAAATATAAAAATAGATATCTCATCATTTCCTGAATAATAATTTAGACCCATGCTTGAGTAAGAGGTTTGGAAAATTTCAACCAATTTAGTGTGTGGGCTATGAATGTGGGGGAAAGGTACATGAATATGTTATTATATATAAAGATGCCTGTGTCACATTTATTCCTAAATAAGAAGTATAAATTCAAATATATAATGGTTGATTTTGTGAGAAGTTAGTTATACATAGGTAAGCTTTAGTTGAATTTAGGGGACAAGTTGATGTAGTTAGTAACTGTGACGATTATATATAATATATGATTATGCATATGCATATACATATGTATATGTATATGTGTATAAAGATCAATGTCGCATGCCATGTTGACAAAGGTGACAAGACAGCGAATTGTTTTGGGTCTGTTTAATTAATGTAATTTTTATCTGTTCCAGAATATATTTGTAAAGAAAAATGTCATGATAGAGTTAGTGAATTGAATTAAAGTAGAACATTTTCAATTATTTTGGGTGAATTTATGAAATTTTTTAATTTTTATATTAAGTAAATTAATTTTTCTTAAAATAATTAGAGCACTTTAATTTTTATTAATTTCGAAATTAACTAAGAATAATTAATCATAATGTTAATGCGTTTTGTCAATTGTACATATTTTCTAGTCAATTCGGTCTTAATTTAACAAATTTAGCTCTTAAAATTTACACATTTTGTCAATTTAGTCATGATTTAGCACATAACATTTATACATTCTGTCAATACTTACACAGAATATATAAACATCAAAGACTAAATTTGTTATGATACAAATCAAAATTATGTAGAATTGACGAAAACTATTAATATTGTGATTAATTATCCTTAGTTGCTTACTTTCAAAATTAACATAGATTAAATTGTTCTAATTTATTTAAGAATGATCAGTTTGCTCAATATCACAATTAACAGGGACTGGAGAAATGTTCTTACCTTAATTTATTTTTATAAATGTGATACTAGATTGGACAATCGAAAATTATAAATCCTAATTTATTCAATAACGTCCTTATTGAGAAAAGTTAGTAACGTTGGTTCAAAATATAAAGGAGAAAAAGTGAAATAAGTTAAAGAAATATTAGAAATAATCAAGTCAAAATTGTTTACCTACAAAAATAAGACAACATCTTGTTTTTAAATTTCACAATTTCTTTTTACTTAAAAATTTTTTTGGTAAACATTATTTGAAAATTTTTCCCAATTCTGATCAATGTAATGATGCAATTCTTTAATATTGTGTGACAACATGATCTAAAATTTTATAAAAATTATAATTTTTTAAGCAATGACATTACACAATAGCGGAATGTCACTTCATCATATGGACTAAAATTAGGGAAATTGCCAAGTTCCAAGACAATAAAAAGACCTTCAAGTTCCTCTCAATTTTGGAATTGAGCAAAGTGGTCTCTCTTATAAAAAATATTAGAGCAATTTAATCCCTGACAATTTTAAAAGTGAAAAACTAAGGACAATTAATCACAATGTTAATATTTTCATCAATTGTACATAATTTTGATTGGTATAATAATAAATTGTCCTCAAAATTTATACATTCAGTCAATTTGTTCTTAATTTAACAAATTTATCTTGCAACATTTGTGAAAATGTGTAAATGTTGAGGCTGAATTTGTTGACTTTTTTAGAATTAAAGCTAAAATGACAAAATATGTAAACATCGAAGGCTGAATTTGTTACTATACCAATTAAAATTATGTACAATTGGTGGAAGACATTAACGTTGTGATTACTTGTCTTTAGTTGCTCACTTTCGAAATTGATAGGAATTAAATTACTTCAATACTTTTGTAAAAGCCCAAATTGTCCGGCCCACTCAAAACAAGCCCAATTAACAGCCCAAAATCCTAATTACCCTAGCCCAATACAGACCCTAGCCCAAAATGCAAAACAAGCCTGCAGAAACCCTAGTGCAGCAAGTAACGCCTAAGCAGTCTCCCCTCTCCAGCCGCCGCAAGCCGCAACCACCCCCGTATATCGCGCCCGTTGCTCCCGCACATCACGCCTGTTCCTCCGCGCACGTCGCGCACGTTGACTGGCCGTACCTGCAGCAACAAGCAAAAAGCAAACAGAAACGAAATAATAGAATAGATATAGATTTGATTTTTGATTTTTTTTTCGGCTATTTAAAGGCTTATCAAAATCTGTAAGGAAAGGAAGAAAATAGAAAAGGAACATTGAAAGTATATATCCTTTGTTTTTCAAGGTGAAATCGGGATTCTTTGTTATTCCTCGCTATTTTCTGTTCTTTTTGTTTCTATTTTTATTTTTTTATTTAAAAAAGAAAAGGAAATAACATAAAAAGAAAAGGGGAGCGCTTACCTGGTGGCCGGCTCCGTCGTGATCGGAGCGCTGGCCAGGCGAATGGCGGCGCTACGGGGTTTGGGTGCGAAACCCTAGCAGAGCGAAAGGGGGGGGACCTTGTTTTTTTTTCTTCTTTTCAATCTGATGAATTGTTTTTTTAAAAAAAAATCTGTTTTAATAACAGATCAAAACGGCGCCGTTTTCCCAGGCCTGACCCGCGCGGTGACCCGACCCGAAGGCGAGGATCCGCGCGCTCTGATGTCAAATGGGAAATTTGCGCGTTTGGTCCCTCCTATTTTGTTTTGATTTTAAATACAGTATTTCGCGCGTTTTCGATTTTGCCACCAAATTTCGCGCCTGTTTCAATTTGGTCCATTGACCAGGTTTGCAGATTACGTTGAAACGGCGCCGTGGAATCAATGGGCATATTTCCTTTTGGGCCCTCCTGTTGTGACGCGCATTTCAATTGAATCCTTCCTTGTTTTTTTTATTTCGCCCTTAGATTTTATTTCCTTTTCAATTTGATCCTTGATTTTTTTAATTTCTTTTATATTATTATTATTATTATTTAAATTATTATTTTCGTGTACATACAAACATTTTTTTTATATTTTTAATTTCAAAAACCTTTTTACTTTTGTAAATATGTATATACGTGTATTCCTATTTTTTTTTATATTACTTTCTTTATTTTGCAAATGTGTATATATATACATATATATATATATATATATATATATATATATATATATATATATATAAATATGCATGCACATTTTAAAATACACATACATTTCCCATATTTTTTTAATTTTTAAAAGAGAAGTACATTCGTCCTCTATAATATATATTTTTTATATTCTTATCATAAACATTTTTGATTGTTCTATATTCCCTTATTTTATACATATTACACATATATATATGTATTTGAATATATACGTATGCGAATTTTCACGATTTACTTATGTATATATACTTATACATTTTATTTTTCTATTTTGTGGATATATATACATATGTTTTAGATTTAAATAATGATTTCATGTTATGCATTAACAGTTATCACACTTTGAAAAACATATATTTTGGTTTTTTTTTTCAAAATTTTTGTTTTAAATCATCAGATTTTATAAATTTTCAAAATATCTGGCATTCATTATTCTTGAGAAATATCGTGTCCTAACTTACTGGATTGCGATTATTTTTCGATGAATTTAGAAAGTCAAGTATTTGTTTTGCAATAAATTCGCAAATTTTAAATAAAAGCTTATTCTCGGGAATTCAAAATGTTGGGTCCTAACGTACATGGTCATGACATTTTCTCCTCGAAATAAGAATTTTCAAAAGCAAAAGGCAATATTTGGGTATTTTGAAGATTTAAAAACATTGTGCCCTAACTCACTGGGTGTGGTGTTTTATTTCTTTGAAATAAGAATGTCTTTTTATATTAATTCGTTCATGAAATAAAAAGTCTCCTTTTAAAATCTTTTCAAATTTTCCACCCCAAGACATTAAATAATCAATTTGGTACCGATTTTGGGCGTTTCGAGGGTGCTAACCCTTCCTCGTGCGTAATCGACTCCCGAACTCAGTTTTCTCAAATTTCGCGGACCAAAATAGTTTTTAAGGTGGGCCGATCACACCTTAATAAAGGATCGGTGGCGACTCCAATTTTTATTTTTAAAGTCGACAACAAAATTTTTGTTTTCAAAAAAATGGTTTCGACAGCTTGGCGACTCCGCTGGGGACCTTAGAGAGTCGAGCCATGAATTGGTTATGTTTTGTCTTCTTGTCGAAAATTAAAAGTTTTTAAAAAAAACATGATTTCTCTTCGCATTCATTGATTTTTATCATGGGGTTTGCATGATTGGATTAAGTCAGTTACTTTGTATTTGCATTTTGCATTACATGGTCCGTTTTACCCCCTTAAGTGGGAGCGAGAAACTAGTCCTTCTTGAGGTTTTCACCTCCGTGCATGGTAGTGGACCGTTTCCGGGATACATCCGTACTTATGTCTTCTTGAGATTTTCATCTCCGTGTAGCCATAGGGAAATGTATCCCCCTGAACTGAACTCGATCCATATGAGCCTATAATGGGTGAGGATCGAGGAATCTGCTGGTTCGGGTACCCTTACTCTAGAAACTAAGCCTCATATAGTGAGCTTTAGGAACTTGCCCTAGGTAGAGCTATACCAAACCCTAGTGGATTCCTGAATAAATGTTCTTGCTATTTCATGTATGTATTGGATTATTTCTTTTTGGTGTGATACTGACTTGGGTTTATTTTGTTTTGATTGCATGACATCATGATTGCATTGCATTTGCATCTTAGAAAAGAGATGTTGATTTGAGTTCGATTACTAGATTAAAAAGCTTGTCATAAGGAAATGGGTTTCTTGATAAGGTGGAAGATAATACGGTGGTCCGAAGAAAATATGGCACGAAAAGCCTAACAAGAAGAGTATACGACTTTACTGCATGACCTGAGGATCTAAATTGTCAAAGTTTATTCAAAAGTCATCAAAGGTCCCAATCCCATAAAGAAGCTAATGAACGTGAATGAGCAAGGATTTACGACCTAGATCAAACAAAAAGGAGATCAAATTCATGAGATGTATCATAATATCTGAAGGGTCGATATCTTCACTTGGAATACGAGGGTGAAGCCGTATATATATGTCCGCTTTATGTAAAGAGATTTGTTTTCTAGTAAAGCTTTCTAGTAAAAAATTGAACATGAATCAACGTCTCTTTTCGCATTCATTTCATGCATTTGCATTTCATTACATCATATGCATTAAACAAGGTTAAAGGATTCTAATTAACTAAAATCATTGCCCAGTTAACCTGGAAACCAACCAACTGACCAAGCACCATTACGGTACTCGGGCAAAGACGAAAGATATGGATCAGAGGTTGGAAAAACTCGAACAGTGTCAAAAGGAGATGCAGGACCGACTTCAGCTACAGGTGCAGGAGCGGTTAGACAGGATGAAACAAGAGATGTCTGAGAAGATGCGGGAATCCCAAGAAGATATAGTGGCAAAGTTAACCCGACTGATAACTAAGGGAAGTGATAAAGGAAAGGGCCCTATGGCAAATGTCGATGAGGGAAATGATGATGAACCTTTCTATCCACCAGGTTTCACCCCTCCACATACGCGAACTCAGGCTGAATACCCGCGCAAATCTACTGTCACCATCATGCTGCAGTAGTTTCGGGCCGGTGTTTCAAGCTTCCAAGCTGGACCGGGATCTAATCCTGAAAATAATCCTATTAACTCTGCCATTTCTGACTGTGATGAAGTGGCTGAGAAGGAAAGAATGAAGGAGGAGTTACCGAAACAGTTAGAAGAAAGATGCAAGTGGCTCGAAGAGAAGTTCAAGGCGATGGAGGTCACTGAAAGTTATCGAGGCATCGACGCAAAAGAGCTGAGTTTAGTGCCAGATCTAGTACTCCCTCATAAGTTTAAGATGCCTGAATTTGAAAAGTACAATGGGACAAGCTGCCCAGAAGCTCACATCACCATGTTCTGCAGACGAATGGCGGGATATGTTAACAACGACCAACTCTTAATACATTGTTTCCAAGACAGCCTTGCAGAAGCAGCATCCAAATGGTACAATCAGTTGAGTCGTGCCACGATTGGTTCATGGAGGGACTTGGTACAATCATTCATGAAACAATATAGTCATGTGACAGACATGGCTCCTGACAGAATTACCCTTCAAAACATGGAGAAGAAGCTGAACGAAAGTTTTAGGTAGTACACACAAAGATGGAGGGAAGTTGCAGTCCAAGTTCAACCATCGCTCTTAGAGAAAGAAATGACGATGCTTTTTATTAACACATTGAAAGCCTCGTTCATCACACATATGTTAGGAAGTGCCACAAAAAGCTTTTCTGACATAGTCATGAATGGTGAAATGATCGAAAATGCTATAAGGTGCGGGAAAATTGATGCAGAGGAGAGTAACAAGAGGTCAGTCTCAAGGAGAAGAGAAAATGAGGTGAACAACACGAGTTACTCTAAACTAGTTACTGTGAGTCAGCCAAGAAAGGTGGCTATTAACCAACAAGGTTCATTAAGACAAGAATCTGAAGTGAAACCAGGTACCGAGAAGCTTCAGTTCACACCAATTCTGATGTCATATAAGGAGCTGTATCAAAACTTGTTTGATGCGCATGTTGTTGCTCCTCATTACTTAAAACCTCCACAACCTCCGTATCCCAAGTGTTATGATGCGAACGTACAGTGTGACTACCATGCGGGAATTACAGGGCACTCAATCGAGAATTGCATTACCTTCAAAAAGCTAGTTGAAAAACTCATCAGCATGGGTGTTGTCAAGTTGGGTGACTCATCAAGTGCAGTAAATCCGTTACCCAATCATGATTGAGGCTGGAGGGACTGCAATGTATGAAGAAGTGGTGAGAAATTTGCACATTGATGCCATATATGCAGACACATTTAAAAGGATCCTTGTTAGATATTCACCTTAGAGGTGTTCTAAATAATGGGACTGTAGAGGAAACCCCTAAAGTATTTAGAGTCTATTAGAGTAATGTTCAGAACACACTTGTTGCTTTCAGCCTAGAAGCAATAAGAATTTCTTTGTGAAATAGGCTAACGTCTAAATATTATTATTTTAATGAATACATTATTGCAATCATCTTTGAGCAAATGTTCTTTCAGTCTTTACGTTTGCGTCGTTCTTTTTGATTTTTTTTTCTGCCAAACCTTTCATTCGTTCATTCATATTATTCATACATTCTTTTTTATATTCTTTGGTACCTACTATGGGTCCCCAGATATCAATGGCATGAGTGACGCTACTACAGACTCAGAATCTCATTTTGAGAGAGACATGTGTTTAGAGGGATCTCACAACTTTGAAGGTGACATGGATTGTAGCTTATTTCTGGACTTATTAAGGATGGTAGAGCAGGAAGGAAATTTTACCCCATGAGGAGACAGTAGAAACTGTAACCTTGAGGGAACATGCATGATCGAAAAAACAAAGCAAGATGTTACTGAGTTACTTCAAGCATTCAAAGATGCCTTCGCATGGTCATACCAGGATGTACTCGGTTTAAACTCTGTCATTGCAATTTGAACAACAGCCCAATATCAGAAATTTGTAGTATGTTCAAGGTGAATATCATGAATGGTGCAGTGAAAACTCTACCGGGGCAATACCACTCTTTTTAGTTTATCACGTTTTTTCATTAAAGTTGAAATCCTTTCTCTTCGAGTTTTGGTTGAGCTGAAGTAGGATGAAGATCTAATCCCGATGCGATTAGTTGAACCTAATTGAAGAAAAGGCTAGAAGCTATTCATTACGGTCAGATGTACCAAAAATGAATGATGCGAGCCTATAATAAAAGGTTCATCCCAGAGAATTCTATGAGGGTGACCAAGTGTTGACGATCCTCCCTCTACAAAAAATATTTTGGAGGGAAATAGATGCCAAATTGGGTGGAACCTTGATTATAGAAAAGGTTTTTTCCAAAGGAGCTTTGATGGTGAGCGAGATGGATAATAAGTCCTGTAAACTTAGATTCAGTCAGGAAATATTCCGTTTAAAGAAGGAGATGACCAAGGTAAAAACCCGCAAAGGGCACTTTGAGTCATTAAAAAATGATGAAATGAAAAAATGAAAAGTGAAAAGGAAAAATGAAAAATGGAAAAAGTAAAATGGAGAGGCTAAGGTGAAAACCCGCAAAGGGCGCCTTAGACCAAAGGGGATTTGAGTTGAAAACCCAAAAAAGGGCGGCTCAAATATTGATCAGAATGTGGCATGAGATTATCGGAGTAGCTCAAAAGCTGATCAGCATGGGGCATGCAGTGGTCTTGCAATACCTGAATCAACAGGAAAGGGTAGGCGACATTTTGGGGCATCGACAAAGTACTGTAGATCTCCAAAACACATGTCAAACTCAGAATGATCTTCAGAGAGTCTGTACAGCAGAGTTCAAGCTGCGATATCTGGGGCACCTAATCCTTATACTATTTTTGATATTCTTGGAGCACTTCATTCATTTCCAAGATACGCATTCCTAAATTAATTTCTTTGTTATCCATCTTTATTATCTTTGACAATTTATTCATTTCGAGCTTTGCTCAGAACCAACTCTATTCTTATCCATGATCTTTTTGCAAGCATGTTTCATTAGAATAATGATTCATAGACTAATAAAACTTTCACAAGGGAAGTTTTGAGAATTACTCTAGAAGTTTCTAAATAATACAGGAACCTGAAACAGGACTATTGTTTAGAACGCACCTGGAAAAGTCTAAATTCAGACTATCCCTTTGAGGTTTTACTGTCTAAAACATCGATTGAATAATAAGGCAAGATGTCGTGTTTGTGACAAAGCTCTAATGAACAAGCAAGCAATGATCACCGAATAATAAGAAGAAGTTATTCTTGGAGAAGATTTCTTCATTTGTGCATGAGCATTTGGTACAACACCCTGGGAATGGTGTAAGGGACCAAAAAGTTTCACATCCTATATCCTTGAATTGTGATAACAGAGGATTGAGAAAATGCCAAATCTTTTACTCTTGGGTTACAATTGGAAAAGACGGTGCAAATTTTGCATCCCAGTGGATCAAACTTGGAGGTTTACAGTGGGGGCAATCTGGTCAAGTGCTTATTGGGTTCGCCAGCCGAGGATAAAGGCGCTATAATACATTAAGCGATAGGACCTTAATAAACTTGGAGTAATAATAACCCAATCGTCAAAATATCATTTTCATGACATTCTGCATTCATTCAAATGTCATTTATACATGTCTAGTTAGGAGCATTTGATTCATTTTGATCATGACATCCTAATCACTAGGCATAATTAGGTTCATAAAGTTCATTATACAGGTCATGTTCCCTAAAGAACAGATCAGTAAAAATAGCAGATCTTGCCTTCCTGCATAGACAGCGAAGCAGATCGAAGATGGCGGATTTTACCTCATCGTGGTTATAGTGGAGTACATTGAAGCCGATAATTCTATCTCCCTGGGCAGCAGCAGAATAGATTGAAGATTTCAGTTCTTTTCTCCCTAAGCAGTAGTGGGGCAGATCAAAGATGGTGAATTTTACCTCCCTGTGGTTACAGTGGAGTACATTGAAGCCAGTAATTCTACTTCCCTAGGCAGCAGTGGAATAGATCAAAGATAGCAGATCTTGCCTTCCTGCATAGACAGCGAAGCAGATCGAAGATGGCGGATTTTACCTCCTCGTGGTTACAGTGGAGTACATTGAAGCCAGTAATTCTACTTCCCTGGGCAGCAGTGGAATAGATTGAAGATTTTAGACCTTGCCTCCCTAAGCAGTAGTGGAGCAAATAAAAAATGGCAGATTTTACCTCCCTGTGGTTACAGTGGAGTACATTGAAGCCAGTAATTCTACTTCCCTGGGCAGCAGTGGAATAGATTGAAGATTTTCGATCTTGTTTCCCTAAGCAGTAGTGGAGCAGATCAAAGATGGCAGATTTTACCTCCCTGTGGTTACAGTGGAGTACATTGAAGCCAGTAATTCTATTTCCCTGGGCAGCAGTGGAATAGACTGAAGATTTTAGATCTTGTCTCCCTAAGTAGTAGTGGAGCAGATCAAAGATGGTGAATTTTACCTCTCCGTAGTTACAGTGGAGTACATTGAAGCCAGTAATTCTATCTCCCTGAAGCTGCAGTGGAGCAGACAGAAGTAACCAATTCAATCTCCTTGAAGTTGCAATAGAGTGGATTAAAATCACAGATCTCATCTATCTAAAATTGCAGTAGAGTAGATCGCATCCGATTATCTTTAAGTTGTCGCATAACAAGTTGAAGTTATAAGTCTTATCTCCCTGAAGTTGCAGTGAAGCAGACTAAAGATAGCAAATTTTGTTCTTTTGAGAAGCCACAAGGTACGAATCCTATCTCCCTGACGTTGCAGTGGAGTGGATAGAAGCACTGGTTCCTATACCTCTGAAGATGCAATAGGAATGAACGAGGCTACCTGAGGAAGAAAAGTACTGATAAAGTTGAAGCTTAGTAAGACCGGGCACAATTGGGCTTTTAGTCTTTGCTCTATTCCCGTTACACGACAATGAGCAAAGAGGGGCAGCTGTAAAAGCCCAAATTGTCCGGCCCACTCAAAACAAGCCCAATTAACAGCCCAAAATCCTAATTACCCTAGCCCAATACAGACCCTAGCCCAAAATGCAAAACAAGCCTGCAGAAACCCTAGTGCAGCAAGTAGCGCCTAAGCAGTCTCCCCTCTCCAGCCGCCGCAAGCCGCAACCACCCCCATATATCGCGCCCGTTGCTCCCGCACATCGCGCCTGTTCCTCCGCGCACGTCGCGCACGTTGACTGGCCGTACCTGCAGCAACAAGCAAAAAGCAAACAGAAACGAAATAATAGAATAGATATAGATTTGATTTTTGATTTTTTTTCCGGCTATTTAAAGGCTGATCAAAATCTGTAAGGAAAGGAAGAAAATAGAAAAGGAACATTGAAAGTACAGATCCTTTGTTTTTCAAGGTGAAATCGAGATTCTTTGTTATTCCTCGCTATTTTCTGTTCTTTTTGTTTCTATTTTTATTTTTTTATTTAAAAAAGAAAAGGAAATAACATAAAAAGAAAAGGGGAGCGCTTACCTGGTGGCCGGCTCCGTCGTGATCGGAGCGCTGGCCAGGCGAATGGCGGCGCTACGAGGTTTGGGTGCGAAACCCCAGCATAGCGAAAGGGGGGGAAACCTTGTTTTTTTTTCTTCTTTTCAATCTGATGAATTGTTTTTTTTTTTAAATCTGTTTTAATAACAGATCAAAACGGCGCCGTTTTCCCAGGCCTGACCCGCGCGGTGACTGGACCCGAAGGGGAGGATCCGCGCGCTCTGACGTCAGATGGGAAATTTGCGCGTTTGGTCCCTCCTATTTTGTTTTGATTTTAAATACAGTATTTCGCGCGTTTTCGATTTTGCCACCAAATTTCGCGCCTGTTTCAATTTGGTCCATTAACTAGGTTTGCAGATTACGTTGAAACGGCGCCGTGGAATCAATGGGCATATTTCCTTTTGGGCCCACCTGTTGTGACGCGCATTTCAATTGAATCCTTCCTTGTTTTTTTTATTTCGCCCTTAGATTTTATTTCCTTTTCAATTTGATCCTTGATTTTTTTTAATTTCTTTTATATTATTATTATTATTTAAATTATTATTTTCGTGTACATACAAACATTTTTTTATATTTTTAATTTCAAAAACCTTTTTACTTTTGTAAATATGTATATACGTGTATTCCTATTTTTTTTTATATTACTTTCTTTATTTTGCAAATGTATATATATATATATATTTACATATATATATATATATATATATATATGTAAATATGCATGCACATTTTAAAATACACATACATTTCCCATATTTTTTTTAATTTTTAAAAGAGAAGTACATTCGTCCTCTATAATATATATTTTTTATATTCTTATCATAAACATTTTTTATTGTTCTATATTCCCTTATTTTATACATATTACACATATATATATGTATTTGAATATGTACGTATGCGAATTTTCACGATTTACCTATGTATATATACTTATACATTTTATTTTTCTATTTTGTGGATATATATACATATGTTTTAGAATTAAATAATGATTTCATGTTATGCATTAACATTTATCACACTTTGAAAAACATATATTTTGGTTTTTTTTCAAAATTTTTGTTTTAAATCATCACATTTTATAAATTTTCAAAATATCTGGCATTCATTATTCTTGAGAAATATCGTGTCCTAACTTACTGGATTGCGATTATTTTTCGATGAATTTAGAAAGTCAAGTATTTGTTTTGCAATAAATTCGCAAATTTTAAATAAAAGCTTATTCTCGGGAATTCAAAATGTTGGGTCCTAACGTACATGGTCATGACATTTTCTCCTCGAAATAAGAATTTTCAAAAGCAAAAGGCAATATTTGGGTATTTTGAAGATTTAAAAACATTGTGCCCTAACTCACTGGGTGTGGTGTTTTATTTCTTTGAAATAAGAATGTCTTTTTATTTTAATTCGTTCATGAAATAAAAAGTCTCGTTTTAAAATCTTTTCAAATTTTCGACCCCAAGACATTAAATAATCAATTTGGTACCAATTTTGGGCGTTTCGAGGGTGCTAACCCTTCCTCGTGCGTAACCGACTCCCGAACTCAGTTTTCTCAAATTTCGCGGACCAAAATAGTTTTTAAGGTGGGCCGATCACACCTTAATAAAGGATCGGTGGCGACTCCAATTTTTATTTTTAAAGTCGACAACAAAATTTTTGTTTTCAAAAAAATGGTTTCGACAACTTTTATTCAGAAAGACCAGTTTACTTAATTTTGAAATTGAAGTAACTAGAGATATCCTTTTATCTTCCAAGACTAATGTGCTAAAAAAAAAATTCAGGAATTAAATTAGAAAAATTTGCCAAATATAAAGAGTAAATGTTGTTTTTTCCTTGTTCATTGCCCTCTCTCATTGTTTGGCTAGAGGGCATTGAGCCTCCATCAAAGGCGGGCCAATCTTATCTACTTTTCACACCTAAACTCATTATCATTAATTATCAAACCAAATATCCAAAGACAAATTATCTGGTGATAGACGGTGGAGTTTTAATCCATTTATTGTATTAAAAGATTTTTTATTTATTTTTAATATGGTATTCAGTATTTTGTATATAAAATTAAATAATTTCACATCAACCGATTAAATTTTAACTCAATTGATATGAACAATGTTACCAAATATAAGAGGACATGAGTTCAAGTACATTAAAATACATCATCATTCTATTTATAGATTAAGAAAGACTACGAGTATTTCTAACTACATATAAAAAAAATACCATCTTGTTAAAAAAAATTTATATCAAAATGATACGAAATATAAATACTAAAATAGATTGAAATTGCTAAAAAAGTTGGTCACATTAGTGAAAAGACGTGAACGCTTTAAAAGTAAAATATGTAAAATTAAGTGAAGTTGATGTAATGGTTATATAAGTTGAGGAATGATGGAGATGGGCTACTTCTTTTGAGCCTTGCAAGTTAAGATTACTCAAACTAGCTACTTTTCTTTTGTGCTTGGAAAAAAGGGTTGGAGCAAATTGGATTAAGTTCATTCAAAAGGTTAAACAAAATGATTCATATAATAAGGAAAAAGAAAAGAGAAAATTTTGAAGTTGATGACCCAATTATGACTTAAATAACTATAGAAATTTATTAAATAAAAACCCCATAAGAAAAATGAAGTTATACTCCACAAAGTACTAATTTGCATATTCTTAAGAGTTAAAAAAAAAAATCCTCTCTCTATACCATCTTTCTTCCTCAGATTAAGTGAAAAGAGCTCAAACAACGTAATCACAAAATTCAATGATAAATATATATATATATATATATATATATATATATATATATATAACCTTGAGAAACTACTGTTAATTTTGATTTAAGTTACTAGATATAGACCGTTGATCCTCCAAAAGATGAAACGGCAATATCAATATGGTTGAGTTGTCATTACAAGAGAATGAAACCCTAACCATGCATGTACGTTTCCTGTCTTTTATTTTTATTTTTATTTTGCTATTTATGCTTTTCTTGCATTGTACTAAAAGATAATATTTCATCAAACACCTCCACCCCACAAATCTTTGCCAACACCAATTTTTGTCCCCCTTCTTCCTCGTCTGTTTGCTTCCATAATCTATTTATTTGTATTTTCATGCTGCAAACACTACTTTTCAGTCCTTAATAAATTGCTTCAAATGACATCTGCTTGGTTTATTTGCTTCAATTGATTCACTCATTTCGAGCTCTGTAAATATTGGTAAGCTTCATGATTGTTCAACTTAGATTTTGATATATCTCTAATCACCCTGGAATGATATTTCTATGTGCCTGCAGGTTTATTATAAGCATCTTGGTGATCATCCATGGGTTCAGGAAACTGGCTTAGATCATTCATTTGTTTAAAGAAATATAAACCAAACAGATCCAAACAAGCAAAGGTAGTACATGTGTTTTGCAATGACGCATTAATCCAACATGCTCGTGTTAGACACTGCATATCACTAATATGGCCACAGACCCCATCAATACAGATACACTCGAGTAATGAAAAATCAAATGGTGATGAAAGGGTAGAAGAACATGAGGGTCCTGAAGTGGCAGCGGCTGGGAGTTCACAAAGCAGTCCTGGAATTGCCGTTGAACAAAGAGCGGCTGCTAAAATTCAGAAGGCATTTCGGTCTTACAGGGTATTTTTAATTTTTTGCCAAATTCCAATTTCATACATATTTCCAGGTGGAGTTACCTTTTAAGAGATCAAAAATGCTAATTTTTTCCTTAATTGAACATTTGGGGTGGTTTTGCATATAAATGTATAAATTGCAAATTAGATCATATTTGGTAAAAGTATCATGGAAGTCCTTTTCTAAGAGTTAGATTGCATTTTGTCATTTTTACTTAAAAAATGAACAAATTAGTCTCTGTGCATTAAATCAAAGAGCAAATTAATCTCCCCTTTTTTTTAAGTTTTATCCATTTCTACTGTTAAAAACTAGTGTGGTTGACATATAAAATGAGATAATTTTATAGTTAAATTTAATATTTTTAAATTTAATCTTAATTTAAAAAAATTATTTTGAATTTAAAATTAAAAAAGTTTTTTTTACTTATTTGAAAAAATACACTATAAAAATCAAAAACATTTTCTGACCCACATTAAGTAAACTAAAAAAATATTTTAACTTCTTAAAATTATAATTTAAAAATATAAATATAAAAAATAAAATAAAAAATTTTAATATTTAATTAAAATTATTTAAAATAATAATTTAAAAAATAAAAATAGAGTTAAATTATATTTAACAGTTTAAAAACATATTAAAAAAAATTAAGATATTGTTCATAGATTAAAAATGTTTACTTTTACTTGATTTTTTTTGTCATTTGTTTACTTGATTGGAATTTTTTACACTAATATAATTTCAAAAATTAAAATATGCTGAAAATTTTCAGGGCATAGATTTTAAAGTTAATTTTAATAAATTTAAATATTTCAACTAATAATAGACATAAACTATTTCCATCCAAAATAATGGGCAAATTAGATTCATTTCTGCCCTCGAGCCTAATTTAAACAAATTTTTAATTTGAAATTTGAAGTTTAATTGTAAAATATCCCAATATTACTATAAATTAATATATTTTTAATATTTTACTATTTTTAAAATAAATAAATTTTAAAATTGTACATGAATCTTGATTTAATGTGCATTTTAATACATTAACTTTGATTGTGGTTCAAATGCATACATAAAATTTTAATTTTTATTCAATCATACATTTTTAAAGAAACAAATACATTAGTTTATTTTTATAATGGATAAATATAATTATTTGTGTATGTAATATATAAATATAAAATGGTGTTATATCAATAATTATGATAATAATTTGTGAGAATTTGATCAAATCAAAATTTCATGTATAAAATTGCACAAAATCAAAGTTCATGTATAAAATTACTTATCAGACCAAAATTTATATATAATTTTGAGATTTATCCCTTTTTACAATAGGGATATGAGTTATTCGGATGGGTTAGGCGAGGTTAAGTCCAAGCCCGAACTGAGAATTTTTTTTTTTATATTAAGGCTTCAACTGGTTCATGGACAAGCCTATTTATAAAATATTACAATTTTAAATATAAACTTCTCGTTAAAGATTTTTTTTTTCACTTTTCAAAATCATTTTATATACAAAATGTTGAAAAATTTGTAAAAAAAAAAATATAATATATTTTTAATAAATACACACAATCAATTTGTTTGATGCACGGAGTTTTTCAAGTTTTATTGTGATTAGAGAATTAAAAATGTTTTAAAACTTTTAAGTATTAATACAAACACGCATACATTGTTATTATACAAATTTAAAGGGAATAAAAATATGTATTTTACAATTTTATTTTTAATGAAGATAGCTTTATTAATTGTGTATGATTGTGTTAAATACGGTAAAATTTCTGTTTTTCATATATTTTGGGGCTGATTTGATTTTTTAAATAATTTTTTTACTAAAAAATAATAAGTAGATTTTATATAACTCATGCTAAATGATTTTTTTTTATTCTAATTGTGATTCATGGATTTTATATTAACATTTATGCAAATAATATATTTAGTATATTACAAATAAATAGATTCCACTAACACATTTTTATCTCTGTCTCATTTAGAAAATTGTATATATATATATCATATAATAATAATTTAAGAAAATATTTTTATTAAATAAAATATTGAATTAAAAAACATATTAAAAATTATAAAATGATTTAAATTTATTTATAATATTAATCATAAAAGTAAATTTATACAAAAATTTTAAAATAATTTTAATATATTCTAATTAATACATACAACTAAACCCGTGCGTCGCCAGGTAAGAAAACTAGTTTATCATATAAAAGATACTGAAAACTTTGAAATAGCTCTTTGAGTTTCAAAATACTTCCTTTTTAGTTATATTTAAAGTGGGTCTTGTCTTTTAAATTAAGTTTTAAATAAGTTTTTAAGAATTTTTATAAAATTTTAAATATTTTTTATAATATTTATAAGTTTTTATTAATTTTAATAATTTTTATATTTTTCTGATTTATTTTCATGGAAAAATATTATATTAAACCGGAAGCTACTACGTGTCACATCCTGATTGGCCCGTCAAATTTTATAACGGTCAATGACAAAAACCGTTAACGAAGGGGCTTAATTGATTTTTTTTATTAACGGCTTGAATGCGAAATTAATACAAAGGCTTAGTTAATTTTTTAGCATTTTTTAAGAGATTTTTTGACATATAAGTCAAATAATTTAATATTTTTACTTGATACACAAAATTAAACTAATCTTAATATTGAATACCTGGTACTAGTACTCGGGTGTGAGTAACATAATTTACTTATACAGATTTTGTATTACAATTTATTTTGCAGGCAAGAAAAGCAGTCCGCCGGCTGAGAGATGCGGGGAGATTCAAGAACATATTGATACAGGGACATACAGTGAAGAAACAAACAACAAGCACGCTAAGCTATTTACATTCATGGTGCAATGTCCAGTCTCAAATCCGAGCTCGGAGAATATGTATGGTTACAGAAGGCAGGCTTAAGCAAAAGAAAATGGAAAACCAGATGAAGCTTGAGGCTAAACTCCATGAACTGGAGGTATTAATAATCACTGTTGCCTACTTTGCTTTATTAACTTTTAATTGCCTAAGAAACTAGTGGTATTAGTTAGGCATCCATCTTTTTACATTAATTGAGGGCTAAGACTTAAGCCCTGCAGATTAGGCATTAATGTAAGAGTAACCCTTACCTTTTGCTTGGTAAGCAAGAAAAGAAAACGAAAATGCTGATATCTATGAATCAAAGTATCATGCTTTGGTGTTTTACAGGTAGAATGGTGTGGTGGGTCTGAAACTATGGAGGAAATTCTTTCCAGAATTCAACAGAGAGAAGAGGCAGCAGTTAAACGCGAACGAGCCATGGCATATGCATTCTCCCATCAGGTTACAAACTTCGGGTTCATTAATCACTTCTAAGAAATAACATTACGCTCTGCAACCTTTCTCTTTTATTTCGTGACCGATCGTAGTGAATTTGCAGTGGAGGGCAAATGCGAGCCAATATCTTGGACAAGCATCCTATGGTGCAGGCAAGGAGAACTGGGGTTGGAGCTGGATAGAGAGATGGATAGCGGCGAGGCCATGGGAGGTGAGGATTCATTCTCAGCCTATTCACCCAAAGAAAACTCATGGCAGGCAGGCAAGCAAATCGGAGAAAGAGATGAAAGTTTTGGCCTCGGTGAAACCCTGTTTGCCAAATGGGAAAGTTGCTCCAAAAGCCAAAAACGGTGCCCCATCCGATGGCTGAAATCAATGATATTTCATGGAGCTTTGTCACTGACGGATGAAAGCTGTTTTTTTCTTAGCTATTTTTGGAGTGATTCAATACGATTTTTGTCTTGTACTTTGTGTGGATTTGCAACGGCATTGTATACAATAACAAACAGGGTTTTTGCACCATGAAATTCAAGAGTGAAATGACTAAATTATTTGGATTAAACCCGGGTTCAAAATCTCTACTTTAATTCACAAACGGCCCTGTGTGTTACAATAATCCTATGGTTAAAAGCACAAAACCCTGAAAATTTGCATTTCTCAACTAAGTCCTCAATGCACAACTTCAACCAAACTGAAAGAAAAGCAACCATAATAGGTAGCCAATTCTTTGAACTTTCATCTTATTATTATGTTTTGGAAAGTCGCATAATGCTCCAATTCATGACTCCATTATGCATTAATTATCATACAATTAAATATTATTCATTTTTGCATTGCATTATGCAATTATGCATATCATAGGTAAGCCCCCCCTCCCCCAACTACATGCCAACAAGAAGCTCAGCAATCCAACCACCTCTCCACCTCAAAATTTATATCTGGTATGGTCTGAAAAATCCCAACTTTAAACATTCCACTACATAAAATAATCCTATAATATATAATAAAATCATATCTAAAAAACTGACAGTACTTGTGTTTTTTTGTTGGTGTTAATAATCATTCATCTAAAATACCAACAACCATACCAAAAATATCAATAGAAGCCAAAGTATATTGGTCATCATATTTTTATGCTAATAAAAGAAAATAAGAATTTCCAGCTAGACTGAAGAGATAATTATATATTAGGCACTGAGATTTACAGGGAGTAGGGGACCATTTACAGATGGGCAAACACCAAAATTTTGGTGGCATCTATTATCTTCTATCCTTACAGTGCATTCTACTATTCTTCCATATTTGAGTTTTTCTTTATATTCATCCCCATTCCCCCCTCTTTCCTGGTTAAGATGGACTCCATTTATAGCCCCACTTGCTCTATTTGCTAACATGCTCATTGATTAGGTGTCCTCTACAACCTGGTCTCAGTCCTGATGTATGCATCAGGGCATTATTCGGACCGACCCCATCTTTCATATTAAAGCATCTAGTAGCTGAATTTATACAAAGTCCAATAGGGCTTATGTGAATTCTGCTAATTTTAGCAGTTGGAGATTGTCTAGGATGGTGATTAGTTGATTATTCTTTTGTTCCAGATTCGGGGTTTTGATTTCTATCCTTGTTTGGCATTCTCTATTGCTATCAAGAGCTTTCAATTATTCTAACCAAGGCATCCTAAAACAAGCCACTATTTAGTGAAATGACACTAAAGAAAAGGAGTTATAAGGGGAAGTTAAACATTGTTTTCAACCAGGGAGATGCTGACAGTGGAATCATCTACGACTCTATTGCATCCAAAGATCCTACTGTTTGCAGAAAATGATTTCTCTTTCAATGCCCCCAAAACTCGAAGCATCAATCTGTTTCATACAAAAGCGATAAGGCATCAAAAGGAAGAGTTCACTTTCATCTACATGAGAAATTGACAATTTCTAAAGAAAGGGAAAGAGTCTAGATTGCTTCTCTAGCTCTGTATCAGATCGAAGGACTTTTTGGATATTAGCTGATCCGGGGTTACCTTATTTCATGAAAATATTCAAAAGAAGGAGAGACTATGCTAAACTCAGTCAGTCCTGATTGAGGGAAAAACCAAATCAGCATTAGAACAAACTAGGTTCCCATCTCAGTAGTAACTCTAGGAAACAGTAGCAAACATTGATTGGTAACATGAAAAACATGACAAGTCCAACAAGAAAAAGAAACCATTGTTAAGCTCTAAGAGCTCACTCAAATATAAATTTAAGCTACAACACAATCAACTGATAGAAACTAAACCAACCGGGGATTGAAAAACCTGAAATCCACCCCGATTTCTTCTTCCCACGGTATAGGCCATTGATTCAAAGTTGACTAAAATCTTCCCTCGAACTAGTCTTTGATTCTTGGATCCATCATAGTATAGTTATCTTCTCATCCAGTTCACAGTCAACAATCAACTAGTGCTGAAAGACCAATCAGGCAATCACTTAAAACAAGTAAAAAAAAGCATGTAAGAGCAATATATGGCAGGAATTTGGACTGTAATACCTGATAGAGGGGTAAGACTTTGGCCTTTTCTCCGATTTACTCGATCAATGGTGAGAATCAGATGAAGCAGAGGACAGCTTATTGGCAATGCTGTCGTGCTCATCTTCTTCGCCCTGAATTCGTGCTGGAACGCGAAACCCAGAGAATACACCAGGTGTGGTGAATCCAATGCCAGATAAAGCAGTGTGATGATGGATGTTTTCTGGGATTTGATGGTGGTGATGTTGTTGATGATGATGGTGTTGGTCGGTTGTGGAAATTGGCTGTTCTATCCAAGCACGAACCAAGGGCGTGTTACTGGACTGAAGGGGTCCCCTCTGAGAAAACAATTGGCTGTTTTGGCCAAAAGCCGGCGGCAGTGACTGCGGTGGAGGAGTGCCAAAGATAAATCCTCCTCCTACACCGCTACTGCCGCCAGCACCACCGCCACCGCTACTATCAGCAGCAGCACCGCTATTATTCCAGGCAAACAATCTCTGGAACCTTCCAATCTCCGCTGGGTGTTGGTGGTGATGTTCCCACCCAGCAGAAGACCCATCGAAACCAGCTAATGGGCTAGCCCCAGAGAATAAAACAGGTTCACTGTGGTGTGCCTGAGCTGTAGCAGCTTGGGCGTGGTGGTGGTGGTGGTGCAAAAGAATCGGCTCCGGAAAAGATTGAAGTGAAAGCCGAAGATCTTGACTGTGGCTGCTGGTCCTCGACAACAAATCCGGCGGATAATTCTGGAACTGTATGGAAGAAGACGGCGTCTCACTTGAGGCTCCCAATGGGAAAAAAGACTTAATTGTATCCGCTATCTCATCAGAAACTAAAGAAGGTGGAAGAAAACCCGAATTATTATTGGGGTTATCTCCCATTTCTTGTTGCTGAAGACTTTGAACTTCATTCCCCATTATTGTAGCCGTTCTTCTCCGAGTACCCGACCCAGCAGCAAGGTTTTCCACCAGGTTTCCACTATGGTTGATGTGGAACTGATACGGCTTATCATTGTCGGTTGCGGTTGTCGCGTTTTGGTCTTCTTGGTTACTAGTTTTAGCGATCGAAGTGGTTGTATTCAAAGTTTCAGGGTTCCAAGGAGGTAGTTCAGCTAGCTCGTCAATGGCAGGTTTGGCTTTTTTGATAAGCCAATCCACAGCTTTGCTAGGACGATCGTAGCCAAGTCGGTCCTGGACGTCGTAGAACTGGATGGCGGTGTGAGCTGAGAGACGAACACGTCGGTCTCGAGGACCTTTGGCAGTACAAACTTTGCTGTGACGGTCTTTCCTTCCAGTTGACCGAACAATGTGACCTCCTTGGACCTCAACGATCTCCCCTCCAGAGTGCCTTATCCCCAATCTTGACGATGTTGCAGCTTGGTGGTGGCTATCTCCCATTTTTCTTGCATGTTGGGTTGATTTGGAACCAAAAGTTGAAGTAGAAGCCGACGGCAGATAAGAGCGTTTCTTGGGTGGTTGTGAGTACTCTTGCTGTTGTTGTTGCCCTTGCTGCTCTCGTAGTACTTGAGTTTCCAGTCTTGCATACAACTGTTGCTCTTGCTGTTGTTGATGATGGAGAAACAAGATTTGCTGTTGGTTCCTCGCAATTTCTTCTTCTTCTCCTCCTATATGAGATGGATTCTGATGTTGCTGCTGCTGCTGATGATGATGATGATGCCTTTGAGGATCCAGAGTCAGGCCCTGGTGCTTTTGCTGTTCCAGCTTTTAATGGAGGATACCTTTTTTATGTTAGTGGGTTGTAGTTGTTGTTCTTTGCTTGCTAATATCCTCTCCCTGTATGAGCTACTGCCAACACACTGAAACCTGATACTGTGACCTCTCTCAAAAGCCACTGCCATTCAATGATTCTAATTCCATCATACCACACACAGCAAACGGCCGGCCCCCCCACCCACCACCACCACCACTCTTCCCTGACCAAGCCTGCCAACTAAAAAAAAAACCAAAAAACCCCAGCCCCTATTATTCCCCCAGCCTAACCCATCTTTTTTTTCTCCTTGTTTCTCTTTCTATTATCTCTCTAAAAAACTCAGCTTTTGGCAATATAGGAGCTCTCTGTTATTTATGTACTATTCTATTCAGCAACGAAACGGGTTTTCAAACACTTGGCCACCCACCTCCAACAACAACAAAAACAAAATTTTCTCTTCTCAACAAGGATTTTCTTGGGAAACTGTACTAACTAGAAACTCTTTCATGACAAGCTACAACTAAAACGAAAAGAGAGAAAAAAATTGGTTTGTTTAGAAGAGCAAAATATATATAGGGCTTATAGCTTAATAGCTATAGTATAGGGAAGAGTAAACACACTTTTACTTTTGCCTATAGAAACACCCTTGATGTTGATGTTGATGATGATGCCACTGCTAAGGGTGGCAGTGTTTTTGGGGTCAGACAAAAGATTAAAGATCTCTGTTCATCTCATCACTGCATTTGCTGCTGTTTTATTTTGTACTTTTACCCTAAAACTACACAAATCTAAAACACCATTTTTTCCCACCTCTCTCCCCGTTTCAACCAACCTAAAATCCACCCTTTTTTTTCAACTTTTCTCATTACCAGTATAAATTATATAACCCTTTTTCTTATTTTTTACCAAGTATAGATAGATTTGATTTATATGACTTTAAATTTTCAACCTGTCGTAAAAATTGATAACCTAGTAAGTGGTAAGAAAGTAACAACCTTTTTAGTCTTTTTTTTTTTTTTTTGAACTTAGTTTCATAGCTAGAAGTTAAGAAGTGTTGGTTATAGTTGAAGGGATTTGTCTGGATGCTTTGTTTTGATTAGATCAGATGAATGAATAGATCCTTTCTTTATATGCCACCATCACAACTTTTGACAGTGACCCCAATTCACAGCTTTTTTTTTTAAATATTTATTTTTATGCTTTATTTTTCTTTATTGCTTCACTTAAAAGAAACAACATCATCTTCCCCACAAATTTCCCTTCTTCCAAACACCCTTTTTTGGGATTGTTGGATTACTCAACATAGCATCTCTTTTATTTTATTTATTTATTTACATTTTCTTGTTTTCACTGAGCAAATTGAAGGAAAGGTAGCAGCACTTGCCTTTCATTGTTTTGGAATTGGAATAGTTGTCCTTGTCCTCTTATATGCTTCTCTCAATTACTTACATACCCTTTATCATTTGTTTACTGTAAACTTTTAAAATATTCATTTATGTATATTTTACTCATTAAATCGTTAAATATCATTTTGAATGAAATTTTTAAATTAAATTACACATCTAATCCCTATACTTTTTTCTTTTAAGCAAATTAATTTAATAAATCCAATCCGATCAGTAACAGCTCATTGCCTTCACCTTTTCTCGGAGTTCTGTTGTTGTCTTGCTCGTTGAGCTAATTGCAAGGGTTGAGCTACTCTATAAATGATAAGACCTAAGACAAAGGTGGAACTCAAAAAAGAAAGGACTATATTGATTGGGCTTGAGAATTTTATTATAATTCATGTATGGTTTGAAATATAATAACATCAATCCTTTGCTTCTCAAATTTTTTGTAAAGAAAAATAGAGAATTAAATTGCTTTTAAAGAAAAAGTATAGGGACTAAATGTGCAATTTAATCTAAATTTTACTGCTCAATTATCAAAATGTTACAAATCGATAACGTTAATAACAAATTAAAGTGTAATTTATCTTTTATAATATCAGTTTGTTATAACAACTAAATTTTTTTATATATTTTACTTTTACTTTCTATAACAACCTTTTATTTATGATAACAACAATTATATAATATTAAGTGCACTCCTTAGTAACTTACCTATTATCTTCATTTTTAATAAAATTAGTTATATGTCGTTAAGATAATATTTCAATAAGATGTCCAACTTTTATATAACAATATATTAATTATATTTTAATATTTAATCAAGGAAATTATATTGTAAATTTTTTTAGAGATATATTCAAAATTTCCCTAATTAACATTATTAATATATTATAAATTTTTAATTTAAATATTTTAAAAATTCAAATATGAGGTTGAGAGAGATGGACGGATGGATGAATGAGCACAAAAAAGGGGTTAAATTCACCTACTTGTTTGTTTAATCCTTATGAAATGGATTTGGAATTTTGATTTCTCAATCGTACGGAACACAACATTCCTCTCCTTTTGTTTTTCTTAAATAATATAAAACAAACATTGTGTTTCCTAGACAGGCGGCCATTACATTTACAGGTGATTTTTTTGCTCTTTTATTGCTACTTAATAAATAATTAACTGTTGTTATCGATTGAGTTTTAGTTTAATCGGTGTGAGTATTACTTTTAATATAGAAGAACGCAGGTTCGAGTGTACTGAAATACATTCTTATCCCATTTATGAGTTAAGAAGAGTAGATATGATCAAAACTTATAATGAATAATTATCTGTCGGAACTGAACTTATGGATTAAGATTATACGTATTATATTATTAATAAATCATTTTATCTATTATCATTCAAATTTTTTTAATTATACAAACTTAACAAATTACATTATGGGTTTTATATATATTTATATATTATTATTCTTTTAATCTTTTCTTAATCAACTTGAGACAATGACATTTTTGTCGTGTGTATGGGGAACTATAATCGAACTTAAACAAATATTAAGTCAAGTCCCCATTAAGCACGAAGTATTTTTTCCTTTTTTTTTACTGTTGATTTTTAAATTAATAATTAATTATTCATCGAATCTTTCCATTTTTGGAGATTATACCATTGTCAGCATAGAGATGAGCAACATTAGCATTCCAAAGGGAAAAATTTTAATTAATTAAATATGTCGAGAGATAGCATCATGTAAAAAAACATGTGTAGGTACTTCCATATAATTAAAATTTTTAATGAAAAATTTAGTTAATAACATTTACATATTTTATTAAAATAATTTTAATTGTAATTTTAACTTTTTTTTATTATCAATCTTTTTTATTTTTTTCAAACTGTTTTTTTTTTAACATATTTGATGAAAGTGTCGTTAAAAAGGTTAACGGGATGGTGTAAAAATATTCCGCATATGAAATTTCACACCACCCCATTAACTTTTTTTAACGATACTTTCATCAAATTTGTTAGAAAAAACAATTTGAAAAAAAATAAAGATTGATAGTAAAAAAAAGCTCAAAAATACAATTAGGACCATTTTAACAAAACATATAAACATTAGTGGCCAAATTTATTGTTAAACCTTAAAAAACAATAAATTGTTTATGGTTGAGAACAAGTTTGTTTAGTGTGGTTGAAGTTGATTTATTTATTTATTGAATGCATACATTTTTATAATTTTTAAAGAAATTATAAGTAGACAATACGTTTCAACAACTATAATTATAATAAATTATTAAAGTACACGGTTTGGTTGATAACAAAATTTGGGTTTATAATGTATTTATTATTTATAATAGTGATTTTCTCTCTCTCTCTCTCTCTTTTTGAGAGAAAAAAATTACAATTATGTATTTCTTTGGATAATTATTTTAAATAAAGATCTAAAAGGAATTATATAATGCAAGCAGAATGAAGTGGGGAGGCTGAAGGTACAAGGATTAGGAAATACTATCTGTCAGTTTCCGATTTATACTTTGTGGATAATTTTTATCTTTTGTTTCATGCTTCTTCAAGTTCTTGAAAAAACATGAAAAGAATGCTGAATCTTTAGAGTAAGATTTCAGAGCTATCTATTAATCACAACAAATCGGGAGCAAAATACGTAAAGATAAAAGGAAACAATGGATTGCAAGCATATTGGAAGTTGTTAGAGTTGTGTGACCTGAATCTCGATACTTGTTAAATAAATAAAATAGAGAGGCAAAATAAGAGGATCTGTGGGGGCAAATAAACGAATGCCCGAGGCCATAGCCCGCCACAAATCCCCATTAAGCTCTAAAGTTGATTGGGGGTGCGACTGAGGGTCCACCCTTTCAGTATGGACCATGTTGCCCATGATTTTTTCTGATAAGGGTTTTCCACGTAAAAATTGCATGTTCTTTTTTTTTCTTATTGCTTTGCGATGATTCTTACTATCCTTATCGACATATAATATAACAGGAGTGAAGAGAGTCCATCAACCAGGGAAATATCTTATATATAAGATGATAATGATAACTACGAAGATGTTTTCTAGTAGACAATTGATTATATGCAAAACAAACTAGTTGGATGGAAATCTCAGTTGTTGTCGCGAAGAAGATTAACATTGATCAAATTGACTTTATCCTTCATCGCTATCTACTCCTTTACTTGTGTGAAAGCTCTAAAAGTAACAACAAATTAGATGGAGAAAATTTTCTCAGGATTTTTGGTGGGGTCATCACAGTGAAGAGAGGAAACTAGATATTTGTAGTTGGGTTCTATGTTTGAGATGAATGCATTTAATAAATTACGTTCTCTGTTGATACAATGTACAACAAGGAAGGAAGGCAAGGAGGAACAATGAGGAGATTGAGATGGTACTGTAGAGGTCGGTTCACCTAAAAAGATCAAGATCCTTCCCTTTCACCCATTTACATAGGAGGAAAATGCTCTTTTGATCAAAGCGAATGGTCGAGCAGAGTGTTGTTTTTGGCGGAGTCAATAGGAATGTCAACTCTACCTCTGATGTTGACACATGTCCAAGTGGCGCAGGGATATAACAATACAACTAGATCAAATATTTTTAAGGGATGGCTAATCATATTACAAGATGGTCAAGATCCAAGCTACTTGAAAATTATAAAGCATGACCAACTAATTAGAGCAATATTGTAACTATTAAAGTCCACCACAAAAGTTATACCACTCGTACAAACACCATCCTTGTTGTAGGAGGTCAAGAGGGGCCTAAAAATGTCAACACTCCTATTGCTGTTACCATTATGGCATTTGTTTGCCACACAGCTAATCTGCCACAATTCATTGAGCCAAATTAAGGTCGTTTTGACACTTAACGAGCTTGTTTTATAACATTTTTATATGTTTTTATTTTATTTTCAATTTTTTATTTCTTTGTGTTTAATTTATGCAAAATAAGCATTTTTACACAATTTTGAGTTATGTAACGACCTAATGGGCCATTGTGGGCCTGGGGATGATCTAACCACTCTATGTATAGGACATTGTCTTCAGGATTAGAATATGAAGGATGACTACAGCATTACAACATCGGGAAATGGTGTCGCAACATCAGACTTCGAAGCCATAATACCTAGAAAATGAAGGTACTGTCGCGATATCGATCATGTGGTGTCGCAACACCAAGTGGTGAATTGGAATTTTAATGGATGTCTTATAATCGGGTTACGAAAATTTCAAGTATAATTACATGAAAACATTAATAAATTAACCCTTGATAATTCGTTGATATCAAGTCCGTCTTCTAACATATCCCAATAGTGCTTTTTCGTGTTCGGATGATAAATGAGCTGTTATAATTACAGGTAAGGTGTTGTTTTCACCGAGATACCCATATTTCAAATGTGTCAGAAGTGGTTTCAGTTGCAAGTTGGGTGGCTTAATGATCGATGGAACCATCTTATCAAGTGAAGAAACCTCCACGTTTAATGGCTTCTTGCAATGCTTCTATTAGTCTATTTTATAGATTCAATCTAAATGATATCTTGTCACCTCCTCTTCTATCTCTTCCTCCATCCTATCTTCTAGATCAGATATATCTGAATTATCATCTACTGACTCCTCAGCACTTGACCCAACTTGTTCACTTCTTAAATTTTTCTCCTCTATTTCAAAACCAACTACTTTGTCCACTTTCATCGACATATCTATTGGTTTGTACTTGTGAATATTTCTCCAAGTGTGATCATTGCTATTTACTTTTTCCAACAACACAACTATTTCATGGGTTGATATAGTCCAAACACTTCCTCCTACAATAATGTCAAATTGGTGTCGAATTTCGTAATCTAAACCCCCATAAAAATGTTGTAGTTAAATCGCAAGATCAACACCCCCTCCGAGCACTTTCTGAAAAATCATTTTGAATCGGTCCCATGCTTGTCCTAATGTTTTTACTGGGCTTTGTTTAAATTTCAACAATTCCTCATATGTACTCAGAATGCTATGCATAGGTATCAATCTATGCAGAAATAACTGTACAAACTCTTCCCATAACGTTATAATGCCTAATGGTAATGCCTCCAACCATTCCTTAACTCGACCTCTAAGTGCAAAAGGGATTAATAATAATTTAATGGCTTCATCAGAAACTTTTGAATATCCCACGGTATTGCAAATTTGTTCAAATCTCCTAAAAAAAGCCACTGGATCCAAATCTACCTCTTTATTATATTGAAGGTTCATTGACATCCAAGTTAGCAATGCAAGATTAATTTCAAAGTGAGTCCCATAGACAATGGGCTTTGCTATACTTGGTTGAATCTAGATCGTGTCAAATATCGTATGTCACAAGAGCCTCAGTGGATTCACACAACCTAAGTGGTTGGCCCGTGTGGTCCGCATGGCCTAACACACGGCCGTATGGCTCAAAACTGTGAGTTACATGGTCTGGCACATGACCAAGCACACGCCCGTTCGACTCGAAACCCATCACACGACCTAGACACATGCCTGTGCCCCTGACTCGTGTGACCCTAAATATAAAATAATGAATTACGAGGCCTGGACACACGCCTATGTCCCTAGCCTGTGTGTCTCAAAATACAAACAATGAGTAACGCGACCTAGACACACGCCTATGTCCCTAGCCCATGTAGCTCTAATTCGAAAACAGTGAATTACACGGCCTGACACATGATCGTATGGGGTTGAGAGCTATGTTTTTCAATGTTCGAAATTTATAGATATTCGAATTTTTATTACACACCTGTTAGAGATTCGACGTAGAAGCAATGAGAAATGATCCAAGGCCCTAAAACGACAATCAGAAGTTTAATCAACGACAAAAATGAAATAGTTCTCACAAAAAAATCAACCAACTATGTCAAAACTTCGACGCAAACCCCCAACTCAAAAACAACTATTACCTTCACACGATACAACAATTCACGAACCCAAGGTGTTTGGGGAATGGTTTTCCTCGAGATCTTCTTCTAACGAACACCAATTGAGCATTTAGACAGAGAATTTGAGTAATTTAATCAAAATACCAATTTTTGATCGAAAGCATATAACAATGAACGTTAGCATAATTTAACACCAGAACTTACAGAATTAACTTTCAGTCCAAGAACAATGGAAACCAAAACTTTATCGACCACAACAGTAAAATTTATCAAGAAGAATCAAGAATCAATATGGCGAAAAAGAAAAGAAGAAAAAGAAAAGAGAAAGAACAAAAAGAAGGGAACAAGAGAGGGAAGAAGGAAGGCACGTTTAAAATAAAAATAAAACATATATTTCAAAGCAAAACTAAACTAATTCTACTGAGTAGTAAAAATATATCTCTGCTTCGCTTACGCAAAGACTCAAACCCCTAACCACCAACACATAAACAGAGCACAATGCCACAAGTACAAACACTTAATTATGATAGAATTTAACATACAAATATGAAAATTATCGGGGCGTTACAATTATTACACTGTATCATTGCGCATGTCATATACAAAAGTTTGATATGTCATGATAATTGTATGAACTGTTATAATAATTGTATGCCTCATTGACTGATTGTATGTTTATTTTTCTTAGATCACACTGACCCCCTAGGTGGCTCCTAATAGATAACCCGCAAGATTAGGATCAAGCTCGTCTTACGGAGTTCTCATCTTGGAATTTCAATTAATACAATATTTTCAAACTTTATTTATTTTGGTTTTAATTTTAGGACCGTAAATTTTGTTAACATGGATTGTGACATGGGTTGTTTTACTTGGATTTTGCATGGATGAAATTTTGGTTAAAAATAGATCAAGTTTAATAACCGGCTTAATGCGGCCTAAAACATGGATTTTTATACAAAAATCAAATGCAACACTTTTTCCGCTGCATAACGATAAAACAAAGTTTCTAAAAGGTTTGTTGGCAAAATCAATTGAGTTTTTTTTTTTTTCAAATGATACAACCTTCTAATAAATTGAACTTAAATTATATATGACCTAACAATCCGATGTTTTTAACAAACCTAACGCAACTGTGCTAATTTTTTCGAAAATTGATCAAAATATCAATTTCTAAACCGAACGTTGTTACTTGGCCATTTCGGTGGCTAATGTAACCTTTAAGATTCGACCATAACGTCTAGGTTGAGTTTGGGAGGTACAAGAACCTTTTTTTATGTTTTGCTTTTACTCTTTGTTATAACTTTTCATCTATAACAACAATATCCATAAATGATGAAGTACACTTTTTTACTAAATTAATCCTATATAAGAACCTCTTATCTAATATTTTAGTAAAATTAATTCTATTTTTAATTGAAATAAAAATAATATATTTTAATTAAGATATTGTTTCAAAAAATATTTAAATTTCATATAAAATATATTAACAACATTTTATTAAATAAAAATAATATTTAATAAATAGAATTATTTTTAATAATATTAATAATATTTTATTAAATAAAAATAATATTTAATAAATAGAATTATATTTGTAAAATTTTTTAAAGATATGATCTAAATCTCACTAGTATTATAATTTTTTAATTTTAAAATTTTAAAAAATCAAATATTATCAAAATCTTGAATGTTATTACGAGTGTTTTAAATTTTGTTATAGATATATAACAATAATCTCTAAATCTATATATAAATATAATATTCTCAGCTCCTAAGTGAGTAAATAAGGGTAAATAAGTAAAAACGAAGCTTTGATTTTGAGTATTATTATTTAAGTAAATAGGATTAATTGGGATATAATATTTATTTTTGAAGTTTTAAGTATAATAAAAGTTTTTTTTTAATGATTTAAACATTAGTTACCCTTAAATATAATGCTCATCAACTAGAATCATCAGTTTCCTTTTCGTTCTTAGGTACTTTCCGTAATAATTTTTGTTTTGTAAGTGACCTTTTTACTTCAACTTTACCATTTACAATTTCTGTTGATGCGGTTTCAACTCCAAAATATATTTTTTTATTATTCATATAGAAGTAAATAAATATTTTTAATTTTTACAAAATTTTATCTGATTGAACTATCCCTGTATATTAAATTAAGCCTTCTACGGTGCCTTGAGAGAATCTTCCCGTCAAGTTAATTGTGGTGGTGTTCTTAGAGATGAATCAAGTAAGAGGATTGCTTTATTCTCCTAACCACTTTATTGCTGCAATGTTGATTTAGCTCAGCTTAATGTCATTAGATTTGCATTGGAGATCTTTATCATGACCAAGTGCTTGAATTCTCATAATTTAATTGTTGAGTCAGATTCTAATGTTGTTGTTTCATGATATTTTGAATCACTTCCTCAACTTTGGAAATACGATGAAACTTTCAAAGTTATTAATTATTGTATTACAGTGATTCTTAATGTCAAAATTACTCATGTTTTGTGGGAAGCTAATAGTTAGACAGATTCTTTGAATAAGGCAGGCATAAATAAAAACATTATGTTCATGGTTTGGGATTGAATGTTATCATCGTATATTGTTGTAGTTAAAGACTTTCTCTTTCTTATTTTAATAAATTTTCTTGATTGAGAAAAAAATAAAATAAATTCTGTTTTTAAATTTAATAAAAAAAATGATAGATCGACATCAATGGTGCTTGATATATTTTGGATTTACTGTTTCAAGGAATAAAATTTATAAATATATATTTTCTATCACTTTCACTGTATGAATGTATTTCAAGTATATTTTTGTTTCTAGAGTCACAACTACTAACATTATTTTATTAATGCATAAAACAAATATAATATTCTATTGACGTGATTTATTATTTATTATAAAATAATAGTAGTAATATTAAATTGGTACACAAAATTTTATTCCATATCAAATAGGATATATTATGTATCTATAATTAAATGAAAATTAACATTTTATTTAACTAATTGGTTTAAATTTTTAATTTAATTTTTTGGTCCACACTTACTTTTTTTTTTGTTTTATTGTGTATTTATTTGGTCTTTACCAAATTATTAAATAGGTTTAATTTATGTATTATCAATTGAATTGAATTTTAGATGAAATTAGAATTAAAAATAATATATACTAAAATAAAAATCTATTATTTTAAAATTATCTACCTCTACATAACATTTACTTAATAAATAATTGATTGGACCAATTTAAATTGTTTGAAAGGTATTATAATTAAGTTATGAAAAATTACTTATTTGTTGTTGTTACAATTTAATATGATGATTTTTTGCATTTTGATTGTGAGAATTTATTTTATTTTTTTATTCTCACAATACTTTTGAAAAAAATTTAGAATATTGTAGTTAAAACATATTGGTAAATTGCATACTTAAATATTTCATTACTTAATAAAATTTAACAAATACTTTCAAAAAAAAATCCTAAATATTATTTTACATTTAATCAAATTGAAAAAGCCAATATAGGCTTGGCAAATAAAACTAAGAGTACAAATTTTTACCAATAAAACTAAACTCCTAAATTATAAAATGCAAAAAATAAAAATATTAAAAAATAAAAATAGAGGGGCTGTATTCCTACTAACATTTAAAATTATAAATGAAGATGTTATAAAAGAATGGACTGTAATTAATGCTAAAACTAAAAACAGCATCGCACATGAATCATACAGTTTGCCTTATATGGTAAAATTTCCTACCATATCATATCATATCTTTGAATAGTTGTAAAATTAAGATTACATGCATAAACAAGACTAAAAAACGTGCTACAAGAGCAAACAAAAACCTTTAAAATTGAAGACTTATTAAACAAACAAAAAACATATAAAACTTAAGACAACGTGGGTTTAAATCGACACGTGATATCATTTATTATCCTAAAATACTCTCAATATAGAAACAGATTAAGAAGTTGACGAAGAGCCACCCACTTTCTATGAAAAACTACTGGTGGCCGGTGGAGTTTTAACAAACGACAAGCAACGTCATCTGTCCATCATACCCAAAAATAGATTTGCAAATTGAAAAGAGAAAAGACATGTATAGCGGATGAGAAGAAGGAAGAAAGAAAGGGTTGATGAGAGAGGAAAAATGTGGGCGATAGTTAACCCGAAGGCTGGCACCGCCGCTGAGTAAAACAAAAGATAAGAAGCAAATGACTCGGAAAAAAAAAGAATTTTTTTTTTGTTATTTGATAAATTTTCCTAAAATCATTTTCTAAAAGTTGTTTTTAGTGAAACGAATATGACATAAATATATTTGTTACAAAATATTATAGTACACTTTCCTTTTAACAATAAAAATTTAATTTATAATAAGATAATATCTTTGTAATAACTAATACCATATATAAACTTAATAATAAATAATGCCTAATTAAAACTTAATTTAACTTCAATATATTACATATATGATAGTGCCTATTGACATACTAGAGTTGGAAGGGATAAATGAAGCTAAGCATTGTTTAGACAAATACTAGGTTAAAATATGTCATAAGTCCATGTATTCTTCATAAATTTGGAATTTAATCCCTATAATTTTATTTTTGAGAATTTAGTCCTTCTACTTTTTAAATTTCAAAGTTCAAGTCCAACTGTTAACACTATTAATTAGTTTATTAAATATAAGTTCATTACAATGCCATTTTTTAGTTACATGGCTATCAAGCGAGTATTTTTTATTTAAAAATGTCAAATCAACAAAATTGACAAAATAATTAACAATATTAACAATTGGACCTAAATTTTTAAATTTAAAAAACAAAGGGAATAAATTAGTAAAAATAAAAGTATAATGACTAAATTTTAAATTTATGAATGGATTTTGACATATTTTAGCATTTATACTAAAAAATTTATTATTAATATATTTATATTTTTAATATATATTTATCATTAAAATATTAATATAAATATTTTTCACTAATATATAAAGAATATTATTTAAAAATTGAAATTATTATTAAAATAAAATTTTAATATTAATTAATTTATTGAAATAATTAATTATATTAATAATTTGTTATATTATTAAATATGTATGCTTAATAATATTAAAAATTATCATATTTGATATATTAATATATTAATATTTTAAATATTTTTAAAATTAAAATTAAAAAATTATTATTAATATAATAATATTAGGTTTATTCAATTTAATTTTTATATTAACTTTTTTAGTCTCTTTATTAATTGTTTTTTTAGTGATTTTTCTTTCATTTACACTAAATACAAATCCAACTGGCTTTTGAAAAAAATACAAAGAAAAAACATTTGTAACATTATGCAAAAACTAAGGAGTTCATTCCCAAAATATTGCTAAGTCCAGCTATCATCATCTATATGGCTTCCTTGATCAATTTTATAGTATTGAACGAAAATGATGCAAGTTGCATGATAATGGAGGTCAGAGCTTTTCCTTTCAATCTACTTATATTCCACTGGACTACTTGCTACTAGCTCGCCTCACTCCTCTACTGGTTGCAAAGCTTGAGAAACTCTTGCCAAATCCTCCCGGAGTAGCTACATTCGAAGAATACATGGTTTTTGGTCTTTTGTTCAGTCTTGCAAAACTTGCATCTTCCATCAATTCTCAGATCTCTTGAGATCAATTTTTCTTTTGTGGGCAGCTTTGAGAATTGGCATACTACTATCGAGTGTTTAGGGATGTAATGAGGAAAACAAATCAGTCAATCCCACCCCACTTTCTCATGCTTGCTCCTTAGATCATTCCATACTCTTGTTACCTAGTATTTATTTCCAAATTGGCATGCCATTCTAATGGCTTTGAATTGTTGAGTAAGATTCCTCGTTTGCATTAACTTCCACGTCCAACTACTTTCTTGTGTAATGGATACCTGCCATAGATTGTTATCCTTAAGAGCATAAGCATGTATCTAGGCAACCCATAAATAATCTGCCCGAGTATGTGCTATTTATCTTATTTATTAAGATATGCAATTCAAGAATATGTGAGTTAACTTTATGATTCCTTTATATCTTTATATAAAAAATAATTGATTTAATGAGATTTGGGTAGATTAAGATGGATTGAAGTTTGCTTAGTGAAATTGGATTCATGCTCTAAATATGAAAGGCTTGTCCAATCTTGACAGGTTTTATTGTTGAGGCAATTATGAAAGAAGTGCCTAGTGTAGTGCCACGACTAGTGCCCATTATAGTTTGGCACTGCTCAACCTTTGTTAACAAATCTTTGGGTCGTGACCTTTACTAATTATGTGGACATGTGTAAGTCTATCTATGATATCCAAACCTATTTTAGGAACATATCTTGAGCACTAGTTTGGATTAAATCAAGCAAAATGACTTTCCTTTTTGAGGAGATTGGATTGAATCATGTAATTTAGTAACAAATCCTGAAGATTTGAAAACTTATCTTAAACTTATTGAAGATATATTATAGGTTGATTATCTAGCTGTTTTGATGGGAAGATTGATGGTAATCGATCTTTATGTTAACAAGTCTTAAAACTCTTATATATTGAAAGGTTTGTGTAGTTAAATGGTGTGGAGAATTTTAGCACTTATTTTTCAGAGTGTATTTTGTAAGTAATCAAGTGAACCCCTTCGTTTTATTCTTAGCTTTTAGAGAGAAAACTTAAAAGAGAGTGATCTTGGATCTTAGGTGTAAAAATGAGGTTGCTAATATGGTGAATTTTAGGGCTTGTAATCATTTTGATAAGTATCAAATGTAACATATTTTGGTCTCGTTATTAGTGCATTTTTGGGCGATTATGTGGTATTAATTATGAATTATATACTCCTAATCCTTTATATTCATGTTTTGATTCTTAATAGGGCACTTGAGAGAAATAAGAGTGAAAAACGGTGGGAATTAAAACATTAGAGCATTCCAAAAGCTGTACACAAGTAGCAAATTTTCACACAGGCAATCCACATAGCCTGTAACACCCTAAACTTGGCCTAGATGAAAAGACTAAGTTTAGAATGTCACGATGTCTCACCAGACCACAGTCATACTTAAAGCAAGTCCTTTACTATAGTTAGGTTATAAAACATTCAATATCCAAAACATAGTCAAATCCTAAAAGTTTTGAAATACGAATTCAAAGTTATAGATTTACACACATATAATTATAGTAAGTCCTACAGATGACCGAGTCTCCCATCCGCCGACCGTTAGTCCTGAGAGTTCCCTGAAATTCATATGGATAGTTAGAGCGTTGCATCATAGAATGAAACATAAGTACTTGGATAATATTGAGTGTCCAGATACAATTTTATATCAACATTCATGTGATGACCTAAAACAAATTCAAACACAAGATAGTCCGAAAATACAACAGGTCAGTTACAGATGCACATATAACACAAACGCATTAGCAGATACATGTATCATGTTGATACAGATACAGATGCAAATTCCCTACTCCAACCGCTACACACCATCTCCACCTTCCCTTCCCCTTACACACCAATAGGTATATAATACCCGTCCATCCATACACACTTCACAGTGTTGGTATGACACATTGCAGTGTTTACAGTCTCACTACCAGATTAACATAATATATGGGTGGTTTGACCACCGATTCAATACAGAATACTTCCTTCACTTCATAACCTCCCCACATGTAGTTTCGAAACAGATATCAGTCACATATATATAACACGTTTGCAAAAATAGTTACACATTTTAATATAACAAAATGCCGATATCAGTAACGTCTATCTCATTTTAATGTCCAGGATCAAATAACATTCATGATAAATAAATTCACAACTTAGTTCAATTCATACGATGGCTTACCCTGGCTTGCACGTCAATTACCACACTAACAGGGATTCAAAATTTAGGCTCACAAGTCCGCACGGCCTGGCGCACACCTATGTGTCTCAAATATAAACTCAGTGAGTTACACAGCCTGGACACAAGCCCGTGTGTCTTACCCGTGTGACTCTAATATGAACTTAGTTAGTTACACGTCCTGGACACACGCCTGTGTGTCTTACTCGTGTCACCCTTGCATCTCATTACCCACACACGGCCTTTCCCACGCCCGTGTGGTTTGCCCGTGTGTCCTCAAATTCAAAGTCAATGAGGTACACGGCCCACCACACAGGCTCTCACATAGCTGTGTGGCTCACACGGCCAGCATACACGCCCGTGTGACCACCCGTGTGCCGTCAACAGTCCCAATTTTGGTAGAGCAAAAACGCAGAAAAAGAGGGGTTTTGGTACCCACCTAATGAAGATTGAACATAGGAGCAACAGAGACACTCCAAAACCTAAAAACAATGAACAATTGTCTAGTTACACAACTTAATTGAACTTACAATACCAATTAAATAATTAACCAATCATGTCAAAATCTTGACACAAACCCCAACTCAAACAACTGTTACCTTCACTCAATATAACAAATTCACAAACCTAAGGCGTCTAGGGAACAGTTTTCCTCGAAATCTTCTCCTAACAAACATCAATTGAACGTTTAGCCAAAGAAATCAAGCAATATACTCAGGGAACCAACTTTGACATAAAATAAACGATAACAAATGTTAGCAGAATTTAACACAGAAGCTTACCAAATTGACTTCTAGCGAAAGAACAACAGAAATGAAACTCTTACAACTACAACAACAATTTTGATAGGTGGAATTTGAGAATTCAGCGACGAAATTGAGAAGAAGAAAAATAAAAGAAAAATAAAGAAAAGAATGGGAGAAGGAGAAAGTTACATTCACATAAAAAAGATTATTTTAAAAGCCAACTAACTAATCTCACAAAATAACAAAAACATATTCCCGCTTCGCTTACGCGAAGATTTGAACACGGGACTAGAGAATAGGCAGATAGTTAACCAATGAACCAGTAGGCTCATTCTTAACAAAAATGGCACAAAATTAAACTTAAGGAAGGAACCTAGGCTAAGGTTCTAATAAAGAAATTAAAATTTCCAAAATTAATGTAACTCGAACCTCTGATCACAAGTAAGTAAACAGAATACACAACCACAGAAGTAGACACATATCTATCAACACAACTTAACATCAAAACTCAAATTTTGGGGCGTTACATAGCTGTGTGTCCAGGGTGTGTCGATCTCGAGAACTGTGTGCGTTGACGGCTAAAAGTTATAATTTTTAGGGTTTTTAGAAATTTAAGAGGATATAAATAAGAAAATAAAAGGGAAAAGAGGTAGTCACCAAGGGAAAGCACGAAATTACCTTTAAAACACCATTGAAGCCAGTTTCCAAGCAATTTTCCACCAAGATTCAAGAGTCCAAGTTGATTTTCAAAAGAGTTATCATAGATTTCTTTCATTCTAGTGGTTATATTGTATTTTTGGTGTTTACTCTTGCCATTATGAACTAAATCTCTTAATACCTAGGGGAGATGAACCCTAGGATGGATTCTAGTGTTTGATTTCTATGTTTTATGCAATAAAACCTTAGTCTCTTTGTTTTCAATTCTGAATGCTTTATTATTCTTAGGTTAACAATTCTAGAGTGTTAATTCATGTTTCATGTGCATAATTTTGAGCTTGAATAGACCTTTCTTGTGATTAGATATTGCATAAATTGAATGGATTTACATGCAATCCTACAAAATAGAACGACATAAATCTACTAGATTAGAGTCAAATCTAATAGGGGCATCCATAAAGCGAATTAATGCAATAATATGTATTTTAATTAGAAATAAATTTCAATTAATCAACCTAGAGTTAGTTGCTCTTATGCTTGAAAGAGATATTAGCATAAATTAGAGATTTCTACGAATCAAAGAGCTAAGATAATAAATTGCATAAATTAGATTGAGAATTATAGATGAAATCTGGGTGGATTCTTACCTAGGTATTCTTTTTCCATTTGACTAATACTTGATTATTTTTGTTTTTCATTTTTTATTAGTTAGTTTAGTGGACATCATTTGATTGAAATCTGGTGCATTTGCCTTGATCAATTTATTAGTTAGTTTAGTAGACATCACACTTGTTATTCAAAATGTTAAGATAGTGAATTATCTCTCTGGGTAAAGCCCCGCAGACATAGGAAAATCGAACTACATACACATATCATTATGTTCATTTTGTTCTTCACCAGTGCCTGAAGCAATTGACACTGCTTGTAGCACTGCTCAGTTTACTTGTAATTATTGTTTGAATTCTTTCAAAATTGAATCAAAATAAAAATTTATATACAATATTAAACAATTAATTCATCAAATAAAATAAACATAATATAAATGATTAAAAAATAAGAGAAAAAACAATAACAAATACAATATGAATAAAAAATATGCCAATATTAATATATATGAATTTTTATTCCATATATAAAATATTATATTACTCCTTTAGAAAAACATTATATATTGTTTAAAAGAAAACAAACTATAATATTTTAAACAAAAATAATTCAAATTTTCTCTTTCTCTTTCCCTTTCCTTCTTTTTCTTCTTCCCTCCCTGCACGTAACTGAAAAAAAGCCAGGCTCAAAACCTCACATTTCTTTAAAGTAATTTAAATTTTCAAGATTATATCTGCTAATTGAAAAAAAAATTATACCCACAAATACTAATTTCTGTTGAGAGTGTAAATCTGTTATATTAGTATTTGTGTACAGTTAGTTAGAAATTTGTTAATAACGTGTAATTAGCAATTGGATTAGTTACACTTTTCTGTATATATTTACTACACCATTTTGTTCAAAAGTACTGTATCTTTTACTTGAATGATTTAACAGTTATTCAATCAATTCTTTCAATTTCTTTTTCTTAACATGGTATCAGCCTAAGATCATTTTTTCCTCTGATCATCTTCGATCCATTTTTTTTTCTTTATTCTTCCCTTCCTAATTTTTTTTATTTTTTTTCTCGATGGCTAATCCTTCATCTCTCAATCTGCTGTTTAGTCATCCTCTTTATTTGCACCCTTCTGACATGCCAGGGATGATTTTGGTTTCTCATCAGCTCACTGGTACTGACAACTATTGCGTTTGGAGCCGATCTATGCGTATCACCCTCTTTGCCAAAAATAAGCTTGGTTTCATTGATGGTTCATGCTCTCGTGATGGTTTCGATGCAGATCTAACGCCTCATTGGTATCGGTGCAATGCTCTGGTCCTTTCTTGGATTCTCAATACTGTCACTCAAGAACTCTCTACTGGGATTGTTTTTGCGTCCAATGCTGCCATTGTTTGGAAAGATCTTCAGGAAAGGTATGATAAGGTCGATGGTTCTCGTATTTACTATCTTCATCGCGCTATCTCTACTCACACTCAAGGAACTTATTCTGTTTCCACTTATTTCACTAAGCTTAGATTACTTTGGGATGAATATGACGTTCTTGTTCCTTCCTCTACCTGTGATTGTGATCTTACTCGCAGAACTGCTTAACTTCAATAACAGCATTTTTTTTAGTTTTTGATAGGTTTAAATGAAACTTATTCTAATGTTCGATCCCAAGTTCTTTTGATGCAGCCTTTACCCACTGTTAATCAGGCTTACTCACTTGTTATGCGTGATGAAACTCAACGTGAGCTTGCTTCTCCTCTACCTGTCTCTGAGCCTACTGCTCTTCTCAGTCAGCAATCATCAACTTCTTCAGCTCCCAAGAAGCGTTCTGATTTGATTTGTAGTTATTGCCAAAAAAAGGGTCACATCCATGCAAAATGTTATCGACTCACTGGTTTTTCTGCTGACTTCAAGTTCACCAAGAAGAAATCACCCACCGTTAATCATGTTGTTGCTAATTCTTCTGATTCTTCTGATCTGCCTGCTTCTTCATCATCCATCATTTCTGCTCCAACATTTATTACTGAACAGTATCAACAGCTCTTGAACCTATTAAACAAGGAGCCATCTGTGCAAGTTGTAGCTCATATGGCAGGTCTATCCTATGCATCAGATCCGATTCATTGGATCCTTGATACTGGGGCTTCTAATCACATGACTCATGCTTTTAATTCTTTAATTCAACCTGTTGCATGTGCTACCAACTCTTTTGTTAAATTGCCTATTGATAACATAACCACCATAACTCATATTGGTACTCACAACCTTACACGTCATCACACCCTCAAAGATGTCCTTTACATACCTTCCTTCAATTTTAACCTCCTCTCCATTTCAAAACTCACAAAAGATCTTAACTGCTTTGTTTCTTTTTATCCTACATTTTGTATTTTGCAGGACCTTTGCAGTGGAAGGATGATGGGGATTGGTAAAGAACAAGATGGCCTCTATCTGTTTCTACCTCAACCCTCCTCAACTCATAGTTCTCCACCAGTACCTTTTCCTGTACAACCTCTTGATGTTACTTCTCTATCTGTTTCTAAGAATGTTGATTATCCTTTGTGTCATGCTAGACTTGGTCACACATCTTTTTCAAAGATGAATAAAATACCTTTTTTACGTAATGGTTCTGTGCATTCCCATGACATTCAAACTTCCACTGTTTGTCCATTGGCAAAACAAACACGATTACCTTTCCCACAAAGTAATTCAAGGAAATCAACACCTTTCACTCTTATTCATATTGATCTTTGGGGTCCTTATCGAATATCAACTCATTCTGGCCATAGATATTTTTTAACCATTATTGATGACCACACTCGAATGACATGGATTTATCTTTTAAAACTTAAGAGTGATGCCTTTCTTTACCTTAAACAATTCATTACATTAGCCAAAACACAGTTTTCTGGGATAGTTCAAGTTGTTCGAAGTGACAATGATCTTGAATTCTTCACCAAAGAGGGAGCTCTTTTTTTTCACTCCCTTGGAATCATTCTCCAATCCTCTTGTGTCCACACACCACAGCAAAATGGTGTGGCAGAACGCAAACACCGCCACCTTTTAGATATTGCACGAGCATTAAAATTTCAGTCGCAAATATCAGTTAAGTTTTGGGGGGAATGTGTCTTAACTGCTTGTTATTTGATCAATAGATTACCTTCCGCAGTACTTGGATGGAAAACACCTTTTGAAATGTTGTATCATAAGCCACCAAACCTTTCTCATCTCAAAATTTTTGGTTGTCTGTGCTATGCAACAGTCACCAATTATCATGACAAGTTTTCTCCAAAAGCAACACCATCTATCTTTATGGGATATTCTCAAGTACAAAAAGGGTACATACTGTTTGATCCCATTTCACAAAATTTTTTTGTAAGCCGAGATGTCATATTTCATGAGTCTATCTTTCCTTTTAAAACACCATCCAAAGATCAACCACTCTTTCCCTTGGATGTCAATGCATTTGGTTTCTTGCATGATCCTGATTTTCTCCTTATCACCACTTCAACACCACCACCACCACCTTCCCTCTCTACTTCTTCTGTTTCCTCTACTTCTCCTGCACTACCACCATCTCATTTACCCTCTAATCCTCCTCGAAGAAGCACCAGAACTACCAAACAACCTGCCTGGATGCAGGATTACATTTGTCCTAATTCATCCCTTTCTTCATCATCTTCTACTGCTGCACAAGGTCAGTATTCTATCTCTAACTTTATCACATATCATCATTTACCCTTACATACTCAATGCTTTGCTGCTTCCATCTCTCACATCTCCGAACCTAGAACCTACCAAGAGGCAATTAAACATGATTGTTGGAAAGCTGCAATGCAACAGGAAATTAAAACTTTAGAAGAAAACTCAACTTGGGAGGTTGTTCCACTCCCACCAAGCAAACATCCCATTGGCTGCAAATGGGTTTTTCGAGTCAAGTACCATTCAGATGGCTATATTATAACAGCCCGATTCTAGGCCTAGTCGGAACAGTGGTATCGAGACCACAAATTTGATGAGGGAAAATATTATTATTATTATATTTTTATGGTCTACAATTTCACGAAAAATTTTTGTAAAAATTTCGTTCGAAAATTTCGACGTTTGGGCACTCAATTTAGTCAAAAGGACTAAATTGTAAAAATTGCAAAAGTTGAGTTCTACATCTTAGAGGTGTCTAATTGTTATGAAATTTTAAATTGGAGGTCTTTATGTGGTAATTAGACCATTAGTTAGTTGATGGACAAAAATGGGCATAGAATTAGTTAAATAGATTTTAGTAAAGGGTGGTCAAAGCTGTCGAGCAGTGAAACAGGGGAAGGTTTGAAGAATAAACTGTACTAATTGGAAAAACCAAAAATTTTGAAAATTTTATGGTAGAAAGGTATATGAGTCTAGTTTCGGAGAAAATTTACGAAACTCAATTTGGAGCTCTGTAGATCCAGATAAAAATAAATTAGCGACTGTGATGCAGAAAAATAGCTTGCTGGAAATTGAGCAAACAATGAAATTTATGAATGATTAAAATTATATCACTTTGAAATATTATGAGAAATTTATTAATTTGTCATGTGGTTACTTACTAAGCTATATGCTTACTCTTCTTTATTTTTTTTCTCTTGATTATAGTGATGACAATTTGCTGGAAGTTGGACGAAGTCAGAATATCATCCACACTATCGTCATCTCTCGGAGTATTTTGTAATCAATACTTTTGAAACATGGCATGTATAGATGACTTAATGTAATATGATATAAATGTTTGTAAGATATTGTTCGGTTAAAAATGTTGGTGTTTATTATTGAATAAATTGTGTATGCACATATAATACTGTAATTGGTTGAAATATTAAGATCGTTTAAAATTGTTCTTTGAAAATTTGCAGGAGGTTTTATGTAAAAATAAGCAGAAATGCTGCTGAAATTTATAAAAAAAAAATAGTAATACCTCGTGCTCTATTCCATCAAGGAATACGGGTAAGGGGTGTTACATCTATTGAACGCTATAAGGCCAGATTAGTAGCTAAAGGCTACAGTCAGAAAGAAGGTATTGATTTTCAGGACACTTTTTCACCGGTTGTCAAGCAGGTTACAGTCAAAATCATTATTGCCCTTGCTGCTCTATATGACTGGCCTATCATTCAAATGGATGTCTATAACGCCTTCCTTCAAGGTAACCTTAATGAAGAAGTTTATATGCACTTACCACAGGGATTTGGCACTCCAAGGGGCAATCTGTTAGAGTATGCCCAAAGATCAATCATGAGATGGTTGTAATAACATACTTGATTTATCATGTTTATTAATATAAGGCGTTACCATTATTATTTCAGTTTATTTTCTGTGTGTATAAATAAACTGTTTTCTAATAATGTCCTAAGAATAATATGATTATTCTTAAAAGATCCTTAGTCAAGTATTATTGTTGGATAGGACAATGATAATGCATTAAGACTAACATGTAGTTGATTGATGATAAAGAGTTATCATTGATATGGAATGTCAGAATCGATGCATGAATATGTGTGTTAGAGAACAACATATTGGACTGACCCATTATGAGTATGTTTCTTGGATTATTATGTAATTGTCACGACATTACTCATAGTGATTAATATGTATATGATCCTCAGACTTGAGATCATCATAATCCCAACATCGTGAGTAGTATATTTTGATACAGTCAAACGTACACCGTAACTGGTTGTTCTATAAAGGCTGGTGTTGGATATACCACAATCGATGTAGAGGGATATGGTTGGTCAATATAGAATAAGTCCCTCCTACATAATGGGAGTAATATCTTAGGCCACTTGATTAAGTGAGACTAGAAATGCATGGCCATGCTCAAATAAGTTGATATGAGATGTCATACTTATTTGTATATCGTAGTCTGCTTAAAATATCAAGGAACATGGAATGGACTATACAAGTGGGACTATTCCATGACTTGTGTCCAATCCAGAGATAAAGGACTTAAGGATTATTGCATAAAAGGTTAATCATAAAAGGTTATATCAAATCATGATCTCTTGTGACTTAGGTAGCAATGATGCATTGCTAGATGCCACTCATTGTTTGTAACATTAGAATCGTTCTAGTATTACTGCTAACGTTACAAGAACCTACAAGGTCACACCCTATAGTTGAAATGAACGGAATAAACCATAGTTGGTATTATTTTTGGGTTTCGCTTGAATTAAATTAATTATAGAATTAATTTAATTCGGTAATCAAATTTCTAACACATTATGTACAAGTTAGTTGTACGCATAATGAGGACATGAATTTGGTTAGCATATGAATTCAAATAAATATATGGTTTACCGAAATTATATTATAATTATTGTAATTATAATTTTCGGTTTAAAATATTATTATATTTATTTAATTCTTAAAAAAAACCCTAAAATAATAGGATATAAGAATCCCGTTTTTCTTTATTTTTGGTCTAGCAGCCGTCAAAAGAAAAATCACTCTCAAAAACGTTTTGGAGATTCCTTCCGTTCGTAGTCAACTGGGTGGATTACGTAGAGGTCGGAGTCTCGATAGATTGCGGCTTGATTCGACTGTAGATCAGACTACACATTGTTGAGAAGTTGCTGTCTACTTAGAACGAACATTAGGTAATTTCGTAACCCTTTTTCACCCCGATTCGTTCCTCACACATGGATCCATGGTTAGGGTCGCCGATTATTAAATTTTTCCATTGCGCCGTAGGGGTGCCGGCGATCCAACACAATCATGTATGTAGACTGCTTAAATCCCTTTATGGGTTAAAACAGGCTTCAAGACAATGGAATTTGAAACTCAGTAAGGCTCTCATCAACACTGGTTATGTTCAAAGTAAGCATGATTACTCTATGTTCATCAAATCATCCGACAGCAAGATTGTAATCATGCTCATCTATGTTGATGATCTCTTGATCACTGGGAATGATAAATCCTTAATTGAAGACTTACAAGCAACCCTTCATCAGAATTTTAAAATGAAGAACTTGGGTATTCTCAAGTACTTTCTTGGCATTGAAATTGCAAGATCAAAAGAAGGTATCATCATGAATCAAAGAAAATATGCTCTTGAACTCATTGATGATCTTGGTTTGACAAATGTAAAACATGCAAATACACCATTGGAGCAAAATTTAAAGATGACAAGTTTGGAATATGATGTAGCACTAGACATACACGATGCAGATGCAGAATTAGAAGATGCAAGTGTATATCAAAGATTAATAGGGAGACTCTTACATCTCACCGACACTAGACCAGATATTGCCTTTGGAGTACAGCACCTTAGCCAGTTTATGCAAAAACCAAAAAAGGAACATTATGAAGCTGCTTTGTGTATTGTGAGATACATCAAGAAAAATCCTGGCCAAGGTATTTTTCTTGCAGCTGAAGGCACAACTGATATACAAGCATATTGTGACTCTGATTGGGCTTCATGCAACATGACTAGGAAGTCAGTCACAGGATATTGCGTTAAATTGGAAAATTCTTTGGTTTCCTGAAAATCCAAGAAATAGAACACAGTGTCTAGATCATCTGCAGAAGCAGAATACAGAAGCATGGCCACTACAGTTGCAGAACTGATCTGGTTAAAAGGCTTATTAACTGAGTTGGGAGTCCAAATTTCAAAGCCTATGTTGTTACACTATGATAATCAAGCTGTCATTCAAATAGCTTCAAATCCAGTCTTTCATGAAAGAACAAAGCACATTGAAATAGATTTATTCACTAAAGGATTAAGCATTCCTCAGCACAAATATTTAGTGTCCAAGTTGGGAATGAAAGATATTTTTCATCTTCCAACTTGAGGGGGCATGTTGAGAGTGTAAATCTGTTATGTTAGTATTTGTGTACAGTTAGTTAGAAATTTGTTAACAACGTGTAATTAGCAATAGGATTAGTTACACTTTTCTGTATATATTTACTACACCATTTTGTTCAAAAGTACTGTATCTTTTACTTGAATGATTTAACAGTTATTCAATCAATTCTTTCAATTTCTTTTTCTTAACAATTTCGTATTTTATAAAAAATACTTATAGATGATGTTATACTATACGTTAGATAATGACAGTAAGAATGGTCGTAAAGTAATAAGAAAGAAAAATAAGAACATGCAGATTAGACCTGTCCATGGGCTGGGCAGCCCGGCTCGGCCCGACGGCCCGCCCGAAATATGGGAGGGTTCGGGTAAAAATATAGGCCCGAAATATGGGCTTGGGCAAAAAAACGAGGCTCGTTTAAAAAACGGGCCGGGCCTTGGGCACCACTTTTTTGGCCCGAGCCCTGCCCGGCCCGGCCCGAATATAATAAATATATATTTTTTATTTTTATTTTTTAATTTTAAAATACTTTTAAAATAATTTTATTTTTATTTTTAAAATAATTTTTTAATGTTTATTAAAAATGGGCCGGGCCGGGCTCGGGCTTATGATATTTTTCCTGGGCCGGGCCTGGGCAAAATTTCAGGCCCATATTTCAGGCCGGGCAGGGCCCGGGCCTATGAGGCGGGTCGAAAATTTTTTTCGGGCCCGGCCCGATGGACAGGTCTAATGCAGATTTTATGTGAAAAACTCTTTTTGAAAAAACCACGTGTAGAGGAGGAGAAATTAACTAATGTTGAAAAACAACAATACAAGAGATTTTCGACTACACATATTTTTAAGGGTTAAACAATCCTATTATAATCAATGTCTAATAGAAGAAATATAGTTCTATACAAATTCAACTTATACGACATGGTCCGTACCGCGAGGGTTTTGTCCCCACATCCCTGGTCGCACCTCCAGTCAAGTTTAGTGATGGATGGGGATGTGTGGCGAGCTACGGCCTCAAGCCCTTTCTATTTTATTTCTTTAACAAGTGAGTTGCACCTCAAACTTTTCAGACTGAATCAAACGGAAATCGAGTCACACAACTCGAACAGACATCCTTCAAAATTTAAATTTGTATTGAATTTTAGATCTAATCTAATTTTAGATTGGTGAAAAAACATTGCAATTAGAAAAATAATAACATAGAAAAAGAAGGGAGACGAGGACATTCTCAATTTAATTAGAAAAAAAAAACCGAATAATTTTATAAATTTAGATTTGACTTGACTTAGAATACTTTTTCCCAATAACTTGAATATATTAATAATGTTTAAAATAGTTAAATATGAATTAAAATGTAAAAAAGAAAATCATTAAATTGGTGTTATATTTGGTTAAAAATTAAAATAAACATTTCTGTTGCTTTATTCAGCCTTTAGGAAAATGACAAGAAAGGTGAGAAATTTTGTGCGACTCTGCTATGTGTAGTCTCTTTCACTTATTCGCCGCCCATTTATCTTTTACAAATGAGAGCGACAACTCCTTACCAATTTATCTGTATTTGCACTAATTTCTTTTTATTTGCCTTTTCCTTTTACTTTAAACCACCACACATTACTTGGATTTATAACTAATCAATCAAAAATATATATAATATATATCTTTTACCACAATACTTTTTGTTGTTAATTATATTACTAAATTAATATTAAATATAATAATGTATTAGTATTATATTAATGTAAAATTAATTAATTTGGCCACATCTTTTAAAAGTTCTACTTAAAAAAACAACATAATATATTATTAATTAATAAAATTATAAGTCTATAAAATCATGGAATAGAATTGGATAAATTCAAAATAATAAAATAAAAGTTTTTAATTAAATATGAAAATAATTAATAATGTTAAAATCAATTTTTATAATTAATAAAAATTAAATGTGCGAGATTAACATTATATATATAAATAATATCCATATATTGGTAATTTAGTCTATACCGTATAAATTTATTTATTAATATTGTTTTCATTATCAATATAATAGTTATCATCACTTGATCAGACTTAAAAAAGACATGTGACAATTTTTTGAGGTTATTTATGGAATTAAAAAATACATTGTCAGTGTATCAAATACTAACCTTTAAATTAATGATTCTTTGTAAGTGAAATTTTTACTCACATTCAAATGACAAGTTATTTTTATCTAATTACCTTAAATTATACCATCAGTTATTTCTCATTTTTTTATTACTTTTAAAATTTTATTTTATTCTCTCAATTATTTTTCAAAATTAATGGACTTTTATTACAAATTAGACAGGTTCTTATTTAATTAGAAAATATATTTTTTTAAAATTATAAAAATATATTATATAGTAAATTTACAAATTAAACATGTAAAATCATGTAGAATGCATATTACGTGTTGAAATATTTGAAGTTGTCGCAGTGTGCCAAAAGAAGTGCCACTTCCTTCACCATTGCAATTAAACAACAACTTACCTCTTTTGAAAGATTGACAAATTATTGAACTGAATCTTTGAGCTATGTCGATTTTGTGGAATTCAAGCCCATAAATGAAGATCAATTCACTTAGAGAAACATATCAAGAAGATTGGATCGAATGAGATCGTATATATTAAATCCCTTGGATCAGGGAAGTTGGATCGGATCAAACTTGAATACTTATCTATCAACAGTTCGTTTTACTTTGATCATTAATATTATATTGTATTTAGCTATTTTAGCTTTTGTTAACAAATCTCAAAAACCTTTATAATTGAGAGACTTGCATAAGTTGATGTATTGATTTTAGAGAGCACTTATTTGTTCAATTAGGAACAGTACTATTTTGTGAAAGTACATTTGCTATTGTAAGTGATTAGTTTTACATGCTAAGTTCTGAGGGGAAAATTTAGTGGTGAGAGGTTTAGTCTTTAATATATAAGAGTGAGGATTCTTCGTTGGGGTGTGTTAGAACTAGGATCATTGGTTGTATTTGACTCAAAGATAGTAGATTCATCTCATTGAGCTAGGCTCTGTAGGCATAGAGAAATCAAACGGCTTAAACAACTTTGTTGTTTCCTTATTTTATTGTGCTTGTCATAGTTTTCGTAAAAGTGCACGCTTCCGTAGCCACTTTTTCTCATACTTTGTTACCTTACAGATTTAGCTACTTTCAGACTTAACAATTATTTTAGGTCAATAATTTGTATCAGAACCTTTCGCTTAACATAATTAGTATAGGTTCTTGTTGTTGTTAACTACAAGTTATGGAAAAACCATCAACTACTAGTCCCCAATGTTGGAGATTGGCCATTATGCTACTAGAAGGCTTACTTGAAAGCTTATATCAAATCCATTGATGAGAAGGCTTGATGCTTAATTATTACAAGATAAAAGGCTCCTCTAATTGTCACTAAAGGTGGAAGAGTGGTTAAGCTTAAAGTATAATGGACGACTGAAGAAGAACTACTTGCTAATGCTAACTCCAAAGCTTTGTACTCCATATCTTCTGTGGAGTAGATCTGCAAGAGTCCAAGAGAATTGCAAAGTGTACCGTTGCCAAAATAGCTTGGGATATTTTAAAGATTACCCATGAAGAAACTACTATTGCGAAGCAGTAAAAAATGCATATGCTAAACCTCCAAATTTGAGAACTTAAGGATGCAAATGTCAAAGACCGGAGGAGAATTCTACGCTAAACTCTACGATTTGTCAAATTAGACATTCGCACTAGAAGAAGAATATTGTAATACCAAACTGGTAAAGAAGGTGCTAAGATTTAAACTTGAGAGATTCTCCATTAACGTCACTGCCACTGAAGAGGCTAAAGACCTTGAAAGCCTAACTAATTGATGAACTCATTCATTCTCTGCAGACTTATGAAATGGACTTTGATGAGGTCAAACGCAGTAGGACAAAGGGAGAGAGAAATATTGCTTTTCCGATGGGAGAAGAAGTGCCAACTTCATACAACATTGCGATTGAAGAACTTCGGGAGCAGATCCCGTTACTCATATAGAACTTTAACAAAGCTTTTAAGAAGCAATCAGAAAGGATAAAAAAGTTCAAATTCAGCACAAATGCTCCCAAAAACAATCATTAACGAATAAACTAAAAAAGTATATAAGAAGAAAGGCTATGAGTTCCAAGGATATGGTTATATCTAGCCTGAGTCTGCTAACACTCTAAAGAAGAAGAAGAAGGACGAGGAGTAGGAGTCATTGTGTGTGACTTGGAGTGATGAAGATTCATCCAACAACTTGAATTTAGATGAAGACTATCTTAAGAACCATGCGGCATTGCAGCAAATACTGTTAAAGGATCTGAGAGTGATTCAGACAATTGAACAATCTTAAGAACCATGCGGCTAGGAAGTGTTGTGCCAATTGAACAATTCTTTAAAGGAAGAAGTTGCTATCCTTGAAGTTGAAAAAGAAAGGCTTTAAGCCAATAGGTAACACTTGTGTCGATTGCTGGGGTTGCAATTACTTCTTTGTGTAAGAGTAGATTGGATTTAAACCAATAGGTAATCTAGACAATTGTTGAATAAAATCATTCACTAAGCAAGGCTATGTTGAGTAGAATTAGTGAATCCAAACTGCATTAACAAATATCGTGTGTAAATTTCTTTTCTTACTTCGCATCTTGCCTTATTTAAATTATTCCGTTCACACATATATTCAAACGTTTGTCTAAACACTTGCTTGAAAATGTGTCTGAACATCGAATTGGATAGAGAACAAATCGAGACTTATAAAGGATTTTATCTTAATGGCCTCATAGAAATAAAATGGTCTTCGAAGGATCTCAATGTAACCCAATTTCTGTCATACAAGCATCCAAATCCATCCTAGCCACAGTGAGTGCCTTCGAAAGTAAGGTGATCAAAGACACTGGAAACTTAAAGAGTATTAAGCCATCCACAACACACTTCTAATGGATGTAATGATTTGTTTATCGGTTGTAAACAGCATAATTCAGTTATGGAAGTAACCTTACTATTGAAATCAATGGGTAATCACTCCTTGTGGATGGATAGTGAAGTCTTCAATAATGATTAGGGTTACCAGAAGGAAATTTATCACCTTAGGCTTTTGCCTGGCAAAACTTACAGTGTTTGGTGTGAGAAACTATATAGGTCCGAGCAGCTGAAGCATTGGGGGCGTTTAGACAGGGAGAACATCCTTAGACCCTCCTACTTTAACATGTTTTACCAGTTTTTTTCTGTGAGCTTTCTATCGAAAAAAAATATATAGAATTTGAGATAAATGCAAGTTATAAGATGTTGTGGAGGTGATTATGTGGGTCATTAAAAACATGCTTAAAATTGGCTGTGAGGCCCTCAAGGCATGTGACCGATGGCCCCACTAGAAATGATTGGTACTATTTTCTCAGAAAAAAAAAAGAAGAAAAATTCTGATTTCTGTTGCAGGATGCTTTTCAAGAGGAAAAGTCAATTCTGCAGGATACTTTATTAAGTTAGATTTCATTTAATATTTTAGTATGGAAAGTAAATATATTTGAATTGCATTCGACCTTGTTGTATTCTGTTTATTGGTTAGGTCACTACAATTTAAGTTAATATGTAATTGTACTTTGAGTTACCTGAATTTTAATCAATTAACATTCTTTTATTACATGAATAATCGTCGTACAAAAAAATTCTTTTTTAGTTGTAAATTGTGATAAATTGATGGTGATGTTTCACATTTTGATTATTTTTATAAGTTATGTTTTCCCCTTTATTGTTATTATTGATACGTGTATAGGTTGACTAGTGACGGGTATAGGGGGGCAGGGGAAATTAAGACAGTGAAAGAAATTATTAAAAGAACCAAAAATAAAGGGAAAAGGAAGCAAAAGTAGAGGGAAAAAAGGATTGGTTTATAATGCATCCACATGCATGGAACATGCAATGGATATTCTTCAAAATCAAAATTGCCTAACAATTAAGGCTAATAGAAACAAATTAAGAAGATAATAAAAGTTCTTTACTAATCATTATTATTGAGTAAAGGATATTTAAAATAATTTTGTGCGTTGGCTTGAGTTTAGATTAAATTAATCTCTGTTATTATTAAGATTTTATCTTTTTCTTATTTTTAAAAATATTACAGGTTATTCAGTTCATTATTTTCATATTAAATATATATTTTGTTTTTATTTTTGCTATAATAGCAACATCTCCGTGCAATGTGAAACAAAGTCTGAAACTGATTAAACTTTAATGGAGGAGTATCTCTAAACGTATTAATTGTGCCCTGAAGCTGACATATCCAGCTGCTACACAATGAATTTTATGACATCAATTAAAGCAAATGTCTGAAAACCATGAGGATATCAGTTAGGGTAATTCTAACCTCCGTAAGTTAAAAAAAAAAATTAAAATCATCCATGAATTTTAGATTTCATTCCTAATTGTCAGAATATTTTTGTTAAAAATACTTAAATCAATTTATTATTTTTAGGAAAGATAAAAAGGTTATTATAATTTGATGGATTCGTTTATTTTATGGGTTAATCATTTTATAAAAAAAAAATATATAAGCATAACATGAATCGTGTCAAGGATTATTAACTCTATATTAATTATTCCTTGAAGATGGCCAAATTGACAAATATGCTTCTCCCTTATTATACAAAAGTCAAATCCCGATATTAGTGATTACATTATGTGTTAGTCGGGAATTTAATTATTATACTTTAATTTATTGTTTTACTTTTTTAAATAGATAGCAATGACAATTAAATTCGTTTGGTTAAATTCAGGTGTAAATTTGTAGATGTAGTTTATGTTTTTTACTTTAATTACTCTTAATTTTTATACTTTTCGAATATTGCAATTCCAGTCTTGACAAAAAAAATGATTGCCGTAAATGAATTAACAAACTTTTTTACGTCACACCCTGAAATTTGGGGTTAGAAGAATCAAGATTTGTAGGAGGAGTTAGTGGGTGCATTTGGACTCTTAAGTTTATTTCTTGTGTTTTAAGGATAGAATGAGTTTGCTAGTTTGGTGGTAAGGATTTTGTTAGCTTACCCTTAAATCTCGTGTTTGAGTCCTTATATGTGTAGGGGAAATTCTTTTCGGTTACAATTCTAGAAAAAATCTGATAGGATTTTGTTAATTATTATTCTATCTATTTTATTTTATTATTTTTGTTTTTAATTTTTGAAAAGGAAAGAGCCTCCAAATTTATTTCAAGTTCGTTTCCCTCACTCCCTCTCTCACGTCAGTCCCTTTTCTCTCTCTCCCAAATTTCTGATTTTGGCTTTTTGGTTTTCAGTATTCTTTCTTTTCCAACGTTCTATATTTCTTTATCCTTATTCTTCATTTTTTCCTCTTTTGTTCCAATACCGTTGTTGATCTCCATCTCGTTGGAGGTTTGCGTGCCTTTTTCATCTTCGTTAAATTCGGATTCAAGTATGAGAAGAGTAAGTGTGTGGCTTTGGTATTGATCGATTTTTCTCTTAGTTGTGTTTATTTCATTTTAATCGATTCCCTTTTAGGTTTTGTGTGCTTTTTGTAATCAAGTTTCAGATCGGTATAATTGAGGCGCATCAATCGATTGTTAGTACTTTGGAATCATCTTTCAAGTGTGTTTTCTTAAACATATGTAATCGGGGTACCTATTTTGTGAATTTTCATGTTTTTGCAGCAGATTTAGGGGTGGTTTCTAGACCACACGGGCATGTGCCGCTTTAAAAGCTAGGGTAATTTTCTTGTCACACGGCCTGAGGTGGGCCACACGGGCTGGCCACACAGTCGTGTGACCCTTGTTGGAAAAATTTATCGATCGCACACGATCGTGTCTTCCTTGCATCTAAATTGACAGTGAGCTAACTGAAATGTCATCTTCATTAATAGTCACTCAATTTTTAAGTAATTGTTTATAATTTTCAAATAAGGTAAAAAGGTTAAAATTTAATGTTTGCAAAACATAAGTTAAACTCACTATCGGTTTCAGTAAGATACAAGTAAGAGTGGTTTTCGAAATGTATTTTAGAATTTGGTTGGTATTTTGTTGAGAGTCGTTCTGGTGGCCAATGTGATCTCCAGAATCCGGTCGAAACTTCTGGGCCGTATTTGAGGATATTACATTTTATGTGTAACATATGAAAATAATAAGCTTACTTTAACATTACACGTGATAAATCATTTACTGCATAAATTTTTTTTTTAAAAAAATAGAACTTATGAGCTTAACATAAATTATTTGATCAGAACTAAATTTTTAAAAACTAAAAAGTATCTAATAATAAAATTAACCTAAATTCGACTTTTTACTGATCATGATATTTAAGTTTCTTCAATTTATTGTATAAAAGTGCCGAAACATAATAATTTATCATAACAGAAGATCAAGATATACGAATGAAAAAATTTATTCATTACAGTAAGCTCAGAAACTACGTAAATTTTCGGGTAATTAATTCTGCAACTATATATATTGTTGGACATGACATGATTATGAAATGTCGCTCTCAAGTCTCAACTATCCAAACGAAATAAAAACATGCAACAGCCAAGGAAACTGAAATATATTGTCCTTTCTTCTTACCACACACCATGCAGGCTCGTGATCCGATACCAAAATATCACTAAAAAGCAAACACAAATCATAATGACTAGCTATTTTATTCGGATTTTTTTTTAATTGAATTAACATGTGCCGAATATGGACGGCAGACAAAAATATTTCAAATATAATGTAGTGTAAAAAGGAGTAGAGATAAGATTTCCAATTTTGTTTTCGTGACTGTTTTCTGGTGCAAATTACTGCTTTGTATTTGTTTGAAACATGAGATTAAAAACATTGTATTTGTAATAAAATAACAATATTGCTAATGTTTCTATGTTGACCAAGTGATAAGAAATTTGGTGTTTGGAAAATTTTTACCTCCTTAATTTTATTCGGCTTAAAATTTAATCGAAATTAATATGATTATCACATACAAAAAGTCTTGGAAAAAAGCCTAACGGTGTTATATCGGTTCCATTCAAAATTTTAATTCCAGCAACTTGTTTTTATTGAAATTATTAGTATTTGGAAAAGAAAATACAAACACAATTAATATGATGACATGTGTTTAATTGATACAAGAAATCAATAACGGAATAAGAAGGTAGGGGTTTAGAATAGTTCATCCTTATAAGGCGGAGAAACGTAAATGGAGGACATGAGGAGGAAAAGTAATGGAGAGCTTTCATGGTGGGAAGGGGCTAAGAAATAGCTCAAAAATAAAAGAGAGAAGAATCCAAAAAATTATTATTTCACGCTAATCCTAAGAAATATATATAAGTACTCACATAGTGATTAAAATATTCTTTTACATTGCTAAAACCAATGACTAATTCCCTCATCGTGGATACTCTTTAAAACAGTAAACAATTAGTCGTGAAATATGCTCTAATTGATATATAACATGTTTATTTATTTATTTTTAAAAAAAATTCTAAGTATAATTTTTTTATATAAAATCTATAAAAATCAAATTAAACCCTGAGATTTTAACTTAAACATATTACTAATTAAACCAAAACCTCGTATATTATTATGTATGTTTTTCCTATGATTTAATTTAGATTTAAGAGACGGCATCAAATGTTCTTTTGAGACAGATATTAGACACAAATTTTTTAATGAAAACAAAAGGTTAGTGTAACGGAGAATTAAAGCATAAACAAATATAGACCAACTATAACCCCTCAAAAAACTAACAAAGAGTTAGATAAAACCTAGAGATCTCGATTAGATACCTAGGCTTTCTCCTAGTAATTAAGGCAATGCTTCATTGCCAATTTCAGCATATTTGAACTGAATCGTTTGGCTGCCACTCTAGTATCCATGCATCTTAAAATTATATATAAATTATAGTGAAATATGTATTTTTGATTTTGTTTAATTTTATATATAAATTTTTAATTTGATTTAATTTTCAAAAATCACTGACATAACATCATTTTATGCTTACATATGTATATAAAAACAAATATACTTATCCAACATGAAAATAAATGAACGTTTTTATTTTTCTTAAAATATGTTTATTTAAAACAAAACCAATTTCTTTTACGCATAATTGAACAAAAATAAAAATTTCATAGGTATATTCACACTGAATAAACGTTGTATCACATTGTAAATTTGAAATTTGTTCCCACCATACTATTTTATGTCTACCTGCGTGCCAAGAAATCTTTATCAATAATGTTTATTGATTAATTATTGCTAGGCCTAATAAAATCAATATTAATGTTTGTTCGGTTGAGTTGTAACTAGTTTGATACTTTTTATGTAAATTTTTGGAGTTGGAGTCTTGTGAATAGATAAAACAACATTGAGAGAGTTTTACCTCATTTAGAGGTTTAATCTTACTCGACTTCGAATTTAGTGGTATCAAAAATATGTAAGCGTCTCAAACGATAGAAGGTCTAGTTTTGCTCCTAGTTCCTGGACACTTTGCACACTTGAAATTTGTTTCCTCTACTTTTTTTTTTATTTAATATAGAAGTATAATTAGTAATATCATATATAAAATAAATAATGCACTAAGTAATTAATATAACACATGTGGAAGGTCAAATAAGCAAATGAAAATATTGAATACGAGGTTGTAAGGTTTCCGGTTATTATATGGAATTTTAAGTTTCTTCAGCATTGTTCATGAAAAAGCAAAGTGAAGTCAATATATTTTCACTTGCATGGCTTTCACATAGCTTTAAATTGGCTACATAAGTTTTGTTTTAAAGACCACATAATCCAATTGAACGAAAATTATTTAATTGTCTTCTCAATTGAAGTAGTGAAAACATTCTTGACATTAAAAATAAAATATTTAAATTTTAAATGTGAGAAAAGTAGAGAAATTGGGAGTGTACTTAAAACAATACAAAAAATTAATTGATAGTTAAAAAAAATTGAAAACACCTGCATAATCTAATTAATTTAAAAAGTTCATATAGTTTCTAACCCTCAACTTAAAAATTAGGTTAATTTTGGTATTTATATTTTTTTAGGTTTATTTTGATATCTAAACTTTGATAAATTTTTCCATTTTGATTCATGAATTTGGGCTCCATAAAAGTGTGATGATATGACACTATCTCGTAGTGCCATGTCATCACTTGAAACTTAGAAAAATATAATTTATATTATTTTCATTATATATTTTTCAAATTTCAGGCAATGATTGTATACACAAATTTCAAGTCAAAATACAACTTGAAAAATTGGAATAAATTAAAGAATTTTATTTATAAAATTGAGTTACAATTTTTGGACAATTCCTTTAATTCTCCTCTTCAAAGAAACTTTGATCCAATGGTTGCCTAGACATGATCTTGGATGCATGCAGTCCACTTCAAGAGTCGTCAAGATCTGATCATGAAAATGAGCTTGAAGAGATGCTTACTTGAGAAAGATTTGGATTCAAGGGTCTTTGAGACTTGATCTTGAAAACAAGCTTCAAGAGAGTTTGGATCCAAGGCTCTTCGAGACTTGATCTTGGATTGATGATTCCGCTTCAAGGGTCATTAAGACTTGATCTTAAAAATAAGTTTTATATCATTTATGCCAATGCAACCGAATTGGGGAGAGTTTTGATCTAAGAGTCATCTAAACTTGATCTTAGATGAATGGTTCCGCTTCAATAGTCTTCTAAACTTGATCTTGAAAAATGAATTTAGCCTCCTTTATGTTGGTTGAACAAGATCAAATTTTTTAAGAACTGATGCGGTGTTCTTTAGGATTTTTTTTTGAGTTCTTCAAAGATTTCTTGAGATTTTAAAGAAAACTTTTTAATCAAAATCTTCTCTTCAAGCTTTAATTTCTATTCTTCTAAACTTCTGAACTTGTGAAGTTTTGTTAAATGACTTAGAAGTGACCCCTTTTATAGTGTAGATAATCATGTAAAAAAGATTTGTTGTAGAATATAAATTCTTCAATTAAGTGATTCACAAAGATTAAACTCTTTTATTTATTATTTATCTCATATTAATTTAATTAATTAGAGACAAAATAACTTTTAAAGAAAATAATATATTTATATTGGAATTCTTAAAGAATTTAACTTCTTGATTCATCTCATAATTAATTAATTTAGTTAGACATAAATAATACTGATACATTATGAATTTTGATTGGTCCAAATTTTTTTCCATTTTATAATGACATAGCACAACATCAAAATAACACATCACTATATTTTTACGTAATTTAAATTTAATTATAAAACTAACCTAATTATGAAGTTTAGGCACTAAAATATACCAAATCAGGGGAAACATTATACTAACCCTAGTTTAAACATTTACCTTCTTAAAAGTTTTGTTTTTTATTTTATTTTTTTAAATAATCTCAATCATATCATTCCTCTTACTACAATACTTAAAATTATCAATAGTCTCTTTTCAACTCATAAATAAGAGGATAATGCGCTTCAGTGCACTGAACTCAATGTCCTCCTATATTGACAACAATACTTATATCAATTGAACTAAGACTAAATTATCTCTACTTAAAGCTAATAATAAATAAAAGGCAAATGGGGTCCATTATTTCCAGGGCAAAAGTCTATTTGAATAGGTGCATTGCAAATGTTAAAAAATATAACTTCACGCTGTTTTCTTTTAAAACCCTTGGCAACTAGGTAGGTAGCCATTGAGACCAATTGGCGAAGGGCATTTTTTCCTTTTGATTTTTATATGTGTCCAGCTGTTAGAGGAAATTCGTGTGCAATCCACAACCAAATATATTTTATTCATACAATGCGTTGATTGATGTTGCAATCAGTGCCAGTCATCTTCAATGGTGGAATTGCACAGTTGTCTGAGCACGCCCTTATTGAAACTTCCGGCAAAAGTAACATGGGTTAAAATTATAGTTTTGATCCTCTATTTTGCTCAACTTTAGCATTTAGTTCTCTTATCTGTTAATACAAATAATTAACATCTTTAATTATTTTAATTAAAATAATGATGTGAGTTTTTCTATAAAATACTCGTTCCGAGACAAAATCTATTTAGCATTTAAAAGAAAAGGTTATTTTATTACTAAAGAAAACCCAAGAACAATGATTGTGGAAGTTTATAGTGAAATGATTTTTTCTTACTTGAAAATCATTTACAACAGAATATATATACAAATTTATGAAGTCTCTAGAATGAATATGAGATCCTAAAAAATAGCAAATGACAGTATGTACAAGTAACTATTTTAACTAACAATATTAACAATGAGCTAGCTACTGATTATGGTAATTTAGCTAATAGCCCCCCTCAAGCTGGTGGATGTATGTTAAGCATTCCGAGCTTGGAAATAATGTCTCGAAAAGGTTGTGCAGCTAAAGCTTTGGTGAAGAGATCAGCTAACTGAGCAGATGAAGTGCATGGCAACAAACGCATAATTCCTTGTTGCAATTTCTCACGTACAATGTGGCAGTCGATTTCGATGTGCTTGGTACGTTCATGGAATGTAGGATTGGACACAATTTGAATTATTGATTTGTTGTCACAGAATAGTGGAGTAGCACTAGAAATAGGGACATGAAGATCGCGAAGAAGATAGTGTAACCATTGAACTTCGCAAACTGTTGATGCAAGAGCCCTATATTCAGCCTCACTGGAGGAACGTGAGACAGTTGGTTGTTTCTTGGCACGCCAACAAATTAAGGAATCACCAAGAAAGATGCAGTAGCCTGTGATCGATCGACAAGTTTCTGGGCAACCTGCCCAATCAGAGTCACTGAATGCTCGGAGATCGAAGGAAGAGGAGGCAGGATAAAAAATTCCAGTGCTAGGGCAGCCTTTTAAGTAACGAAGTACATGGTGAGCTGCTTGAAGATGGAGTGTAGTTGGCTTGTCCATGAATTGACTGAGTTGTTGGACTGCAAAGGTGAGATCGGGACGTGTAGAAGTGAGATAAATAAGTTTACCAACAAGTTTTCGATAAGCAGTGATGTCTGGAAGCAAATCTCCATCTGATGATGTAAGTTTGAAAGTTGATTTTGCTGCTATTGGAGTCTTGGCAGGTTTGCAATCAAGAAATCCAGATTCCTTTAATATCTCAAGAGCATATTTCCTTTGAGAAATATGTATTCCTCGACTTGTACGAGCAACTTCAAGACCAAGAAAATACTTGAGATCACCAAGATCCTTGATTCGAAATGTGATATCAAGGAACTACTTTACTTTGGTAATTTCACTTAATGATGTACCTGTTAATATGATATCGTCCACGTAGACAAGTAATACAGTGAACTCATCAGAAATTTCTTTGACAAACATGGAATGATCAGCTGAGGATTGAGTGTAGCCAAGAGAGAGTAAGGCAGTGGTGAGTTTTGAGACCATTGTCTGCTAGCTTGTTTGAGTCCATAAATGGACTTTTGAAGCTTGCATACCTTTGTAGAATCCGTATGAGTAAATCCAAGAGGAGGTAACATGTATACTTCTTCATTAAAATCTCCATGAAAAAACGCGTTATTGACATCAAGTTGTTGGAGATGCCATTGTCTCGAAGCAGCTAAAGCAAGAAGAAGTCGAACTGTGGTGATCTTTGCAACAGGAGAAAATGTGTCAAAATAATCAACTCCTTCAGTCTGCGTGTAGCCTTTAGCTACTAAACGGGCCTTGTAGCATTCTATTGAACCATCTGCTCAGTGTTTGATGCGAAAGACCCATTTACACCCAATAGGTATTTTACCAGATGGTAAAGTAGTTATAGTCCAAGTGTTATTCTGCTCAAGTGCATTAATCTCAGCTAGCATTGCCTCATTCCAGTGGGGAAATTTACTTGCTTGTTTGAAGGTTTTGGGTTCTATGGATGCTGAAATGGCAAGTGTATAGTGCAAATGTTGTGGTGAAAGGTTGTGATATGAAATACAATTAGAAATAGAGTGAGAAGTACCTGGATGATTGGTGGCAGCTGGCACTTGATAGTGTTGATAATCCTGTAGATATGGAGGTGGACGATGGGTTCTTTGAGGACGAGAAGAGGGAGGTGGGGTTGGTTGGCATGATTTTTGAGGATGAATTGGTTAGGAAAGTAGGGAAGGTGTGTCATAGGTTGTGTCAAATTGAAGTAATCTGACTGGAGAAGTGTGATCATAGGTGTGTTGATGAAGAAAAGGAAAAATAGTTTCATGAAATGTTGTATTGCGAGATACAAAGATTGCTCGAGATTCGGTATCAAGAAGAATATAACCTTTAACATGGGGCTTATAACCAAGAAAGACACATTGTCTTGCATGAGAATCAAATTTTTTGCGATGGGCAGATAGAGTTGATGCAAAACTCAAGCATCCAAATACTCTAAGCATGGAATAATCGGGTTTAGAACCATGTAATTTTTCAAAAGGGGTGAGGTTGGAAAGAAGTGGAGTAGGGGTTCTATTGATGAGGAAAACGAAATGTAAAATAGCATACCCCCAAAAGAGTTGTGGTAAATGAGAATGAAATAGTAATGCTCGAGCAACATTGAGAATATGTTGATGCTTACGCTCAACAAGGCCATTTTGTTGAGGTGTTTCAGTGCATGAGGTTTGATGAATTGTGCCTTGAGAGGCATAAAAAAACGGCATATCAAATTCTTTGCCATTATCAGATCGAATAATTTTAATGGTTTTGGAATGTTGCGTTTTTGTCAAGGCAAAAAATTTTGAATATAATTTTGAACTTCAGATTTGGTTTTAAGCAAAATGATCCATGTATATCTTGTAAAATCATCCATAATTGTGAGAAAATATCTATGGCCATGAAGTGAAACAATTGAATTAGGGCCCCAAATGTCAACATGAATAAGATCAAAAATATTATTGGATCGAGTTTGGCTTACAGGAAAAGAAAGCTTTTTGTGTTTTGCAAAATGACAGGTCTTACAAGCTGAATTGTCAGAAAAAGAAAGGGAAGGGATAAAACCAGTAAGCAATTTGATGCAAGAATCAGAAATGTGGCCCAAACGATGATACCAAAAGTCTGGTGAAGTAGTGGAGATGGCTGAAATAGGATGTTGAGGAAAGGCAAAATGCTGGACAGGATTATCCATGGTGTAAAGGCCATGTTGTGCCTTAGCTGTACCAATCATCCTCCAGGATGGTAAACCCTGTATAATACAATGAGAAGCATGAAAAGTGAAGCAACATGGCAGGTTAGAGGTGAGTTTTGTAACAGATAAGAGATTGAATGAAAATTGAGGAATATAAAGAACATCAGTTTAGCATAAATGGTCATTGAATATGACAGTGCCAGAAAAATGTGCAGGAACCTTTGATCCATTTGGTAATGTAACAAAAATAGGTTTAATGCGTTTATAAAAGGTAAAAGAAGATAAAGAGTGCGTAATATAATCTATAGCACCAGTATCATCTATCCAAAAGAAAAATTTAACAGAAGAAGAAGAGGTGAAAATATTACCATCGGAAGCAGCAAGAGAAAATGATGATGTAGGATCAGTCATGATATGGTTTGTAACATGAGATGGAGAAGATGTGGTAGGCTTAGTGGCTAGGGAAGAGGTCTGAAGTAAGGCAAGCAGCTGATCATACTGTTCTTGAGTGAGATTAACACTAGAACCAGAACTATGAGAAGAATCACTAGCAGGAAAAGCAGCGACAGATTTAAAATCCTCCAATAAATCATCAATATCATCAAAAACAACATTGTGTGCTCGAGAAATGGGAGCACGAGGCTTAGCACCAGAGGGATATCCATTCTTTTTGTAACATGTGTCAATGGTATGCCGAGGCCGTTGATAAAAAGTACACCAACGTTTGTCAACATATGTAGAAGATGAAGTACTAGATTGTGATTTACTGGATGAATCATTAGCAGATCTGACAGTATTGCTAACAAATGATTTAGAGGAGGTAATATTGAATTGCCGTTCCTGTTGAATTACTTTAGAAAATGCCTTATTAATGGAAGGCAGAGGATCCATTAGAAGTATTTGAGATCGCATAGCGAAAAAAGAGTCATTCAAACCCTTCAAAAAACGAATCACATAGTCCTGTTCATGATAGGTACGAGCAGTAGTAACAGCACCACATGAACAAGCTATAATACACGAGCAAGAAGGCAGCGGTCGAAATTTCAATAATTCATCCCGAAGTATTTTCAGCTTAGTAAAGTAATCAGTGACAAATTTGTCATCTTGTTTGAAAGCATAAATCTCCTCTTGTAGATCAGAGATTCTGCAAAGATCACCTTGCGAAAAACGTTCGCGAAGATCGATCCATATATCTGAGGCTTTATCAATCCATAAAACACTATTGAAAATAGAAGGAGTGATGGAATGATTAAGCCAAGAAATTACCATATTGTTGCATCTCTCCCAAGCAGAAAATAAAGGATTAATATGAAAAGGAGCAGGAATAGATCCATCAACAAATTGGAGTTTGTTTTTGGATAATAGTGCCATACGCATAGCGCGGGACCAATGATGATAGTTTGAGCTAGAAAGAGGAGGTGTAACAAGAACCAGTGAAGGATTTTCATTGGGATGAAGATAATAAGGACTGGAAGCCTGAGTAGGATCAAGATTGATAGCCATGAAAATGGCAGAAAAGAAGGAAAAAAAAATCAAAGAATATGATCAAGAAAGAAAACGTCTGATACCATGTGGAAGTTTATAGTGAAATGATTTTTTCTTACTTGAAAATCATTTACAACAGAATATATATACAAATTTATGAAGTCTCTAAAATGAATATGAGATCCTAAAAAATAGCAAATGACAGTCTGTACAAGTAACTATTTTAACTAACAATATTAATAATGAGCTAGCTACTGATTATGGTAATTTAGATAATAATGATGAGCAAGGATGGATAAAGACCCTAACATGCAACAAGAACGTTACCAATACAACATGTAATAAAAAGAAAATAGCAGGGATAAATCATAACATGATTAATGGAAGTCCAAAACTCCCGTTAACGAGGTATTAATTAGGGGTGTGCAAATTTCGGGTAAAATCGAATTAATTTAGTTAACCGACTGAATTAGGTTAATCGATCGGTTAATAATTTTTTAGAAGTTTGATTAGTGGTTAATTCGGTTTGAAATCGGTTAATTAACCGAAATTTTATATTTTTTATATACATTTTATATATATTAAATTCGGTTAATTTTTATATGTTTTATACTTGTTTTAACCAAAAAACAAAAAATATATAAATTTCGGTTAATTTAGTTAACCGGCCGAATTAATCGAAAAAGTTTGGTTCGGTTAATTTTTTTTGAAAAAATTCTAGTTCAGTTAATGGTTTAAAAAGGTCGGTTAATTCGGTTAATAGTAATTTGGGCCGATTAACCGATTGAACACCCCTAACATTGATTGTTGAACAATAGATCCGCAAGTGTTGAGCAAAGCACAAAAAGGCTTGTGCCCAAAGCACGCCTAATAGCTCAAGCCAATCATTTGAGTAAATTAGGCTTACTTAACCACCAAGATTGACCAAATTCTTGGAACATTTTAAACATATCATTTACTTGAAGCCTGGTGACCCAATAAACACTTTAGTAAGTTGTAGTTATTAGTTTAATTTAAATTCTAAGGGATATATATACTAGAAAGTTTAAGTTTCTTTAGAACTTTATTTTATAGATAGGTTTAAAATCTGAGTCGTTAACGTAATTCAATTTATATCATTGATGTAAGGGGGACTCAACTATAAATAGAGGTCTTTCTTACCCTCATTTTTATTATTCAACATTGAGTAATCAATACACTGAGAGCATTTACTCTAAGCTTTCTTAAGTCTTCTTCTTGCTTGTTTCGCTTTAGTAGCTTTCTAGCCTTAGTACATTGGAGAATTCTTTAGGATTATCAAATCCGAGGGTTTAGCTGACTTATGCAATTTGAAATGAATTTTCTTCCCAAGGCTGCATGGTTTGCTTGGTTAAAGTCCAAGCTCGTGACAGTTGATGTCAGAGTCAAGCTAGGTTAAGGTGCTAAGTTGAGATAGCGACTGGTGCAAAAGGTCAATATGTCCCACCAAAGATGGAAGGACTAAGAAAGCTAGTAGTTCGAGGGATATCCTATTGTTGAGGGAAGGTAGAGTTGCTAAACTTGAGGAATCCAGGTGAGATAAGAAGAAAAGCCTCGAGATTGTTGAGAGCCACATCAAGGAGTTGGATGAGCTCAAAGGTGAGATGCATGGTACTCTTAATGCCACTGTGGATATATTGACCCAGAGAAATAATGCGCTTGAACCCGTGGTAGAGGCTTTGAAGAAAGAGATGGACGAGCTTAAGAGGGAGCTTGTATTATGCAATGCAATCGTGGGTAATGATATGCTAACTGTGACACCCAGACATAAGATTGAGGTCCCTAAATCGAAAAAGTTTCAAGGGTGCCAAGTCTACAAAGGATGTAGACAACAATTTTTGGGGAATGGAACAATACTTCTGAACTATTGGCATCGATGATGATGTCACCAAGGTAAATATTGTTTATATGTATTTTACTAATGTCACTCTTTTATGGTGATGTCTTAGGTGTAGAGATGAAAAGCGTGGTGTCACCACTATTAGGACTTGGGTGGAGTTTCGAATAAAATTCAAAAAGTAGCTTTACCCAAAATATGCAAAAGATAAGGCTCATGCCAAATTGCAAATGCTTACACAACAAGGCGCAATTCAAGAGTTTTGTGAACTAATGCTCCAAATTTTTAACTTTGGTGAAAAAGAGACGTTCTTTTCCTTTATGGATGTATTTAAGTTCTGAGACAAGCAAGAGTTGCAGCGGAGAAGTGCCCAGGATCTTACATTTGAATTCAAGTTAGAACTTTAATCAAAATACTTAAATTTCAAAACTAAAATGAAAAAAATTCAATTTATGCTAAATTAAAATATAGGAATTATATCTTAAATTTCAAAACTATAATTTGGCTCAATAAGGGTAGAAAAAAGCTTTTAATTGTTTAGTTGTTTCAGCTTCTGTTGCGAAAACTTCCAATCTCAAATGGAATTGAAGACAAAAAGTATTAACCTGAACCCTACCATTAATGATAGAGCATTTATCAACACCTATTCATGGCAATTTTATTTGAAATGAGTTGAAATTGATATAATTTGTAAAAGTTATTTCAAATAAATTTTAAAACTTTTTTTTAGGATATATTTTTCTAAAAACTTAAATATGATAATATGGTATATTTATAGGTTAAAGTCTAGTATGAGTCCTTAAACTACTATATAAGGTTTATTTTAATCTTTTTACTAAAATTTGCTTTAGATTAATTTTTTTATATTATTTTTTGTAAATCATGATATCATTAAAATTTATCATTAAGTTATTGATAATTTGAACAAAGTATATCATACCCAATTAATTTACCTATGACCTGATACGATTTATAAAAAAATTCAATCATCTCCCAAAAAAATCCATATATCTTTTAATTATCATATGGCTAAAATAAAAAAGCAAAAACAACCCCTTAACTATCATGACTGTCCCTTACCAATTCCCATGGACAACACCCCCAAAAAGTTCATTGATTTCTCATTTGTACATGAGGTGAATCTAGATAATTTTAGGAGGCCAGAATTGAATTATAAATTTTTGAGAGGTTAAAATATAATCTTATTATGTTTAATTTATGATTTCATTAATTTCTGAAGGGATTTAATAGGGTTTTTTTTCATTTTTGAGGGTCAAAATGCAATTTGATCATACATTAATTTTTAATTTAAAAAGGCTACACAACAATTTTTCTATTTTGGGGGGGGGGGGGTGGGGGGAGGCCCCTACCAGCCCTCTAAATTCACCCCTATTGTCTTGCATAGGACTTTGATGATTGATCTCGTATCAATGATGGAGAACAATCGACAATCTTATTAGTTCTTCTCAGCTCGATTTTTTCAGCCACATGATAGTTCAAAGATACATGGAATTTTTTTAAAGGAGACTGGTTGAGTTTTTATGGGTCGGGTCGTGCTTGGGTATGATATATTTTGTCCAAATTATTATTAACTTGACAACGAATTTTAAGGCGGCGTGATTTGAATAAGTTTTTAATGTATAAAGATTAATCTAAAGCAAGTTTTAGTAGAAAGTTTAAAATGAACTTTACATAATGATATATAGTGGCGTATTTAGGGGGCTGACAGGGGTCTACCCCTCTAAAATGGAAAATTTTTCATTTAGGCCATTTAGAAAGTTTAAAATTTTAAATTAGTAAAGGTAAAATTACACTTTGACCTCTTAAAATAATAAAAATTTGATTTAATCTTTTTAAAATTATAAAGATATAGGTTATTAAAAATTAAAATTTAATTTCGGCCCCTAAAATTTTTTTTAACTTCACTCCTGATGGTAAACTTTGACCAATATTTATATGTATTCAACATCACGTTTAAAATTCAAAATTCAAGTAACATTAACAAATTCCTTTTTATATATGTTTACTATTGACTCACACGAAGAAATTTGTATGCATAAATGATAATGTAATTTTTGTGCTTCAAACCTATAACGTGAATTTTAAGTCTATAACGTGAATTTTAAGTTCAGCATTTAATGTTGATGGGTTATGGGATGAACTAACAAGTTTTATGTGGTGAAAGATGGAAATGTGTCGATCCAACTTTTATTGTGATGGTAAGAGTTTCTTCAGAAAAGGGTATGCAAGCATTAATACTCATATCAAAGGTGCTTCGACGTCGTTTTCATGTGCTGTGGGACAATGACACAAAAATACCCATTTCACTCTTCAAATTTTCTAACCCTGATTCTCTCTCTCTCTCTCTGTTGTGACCCACATCTCCCCTCACAACCTGGAATCCACAACTTCACATGGATGCAATATTTTCATTGAAAATGATGTGAAAACCATGTCCCCAAATTTCCATAATATATAAGTATAATATGGTTTCGGGGCTTGCTCCCCCCCATCTGTTCCGAAGTGTGCTTTTCTTTATTTTTGGCTTTCAATGACTACTGTTTTGGGGAAATTCATGAAAATACAACTTCCAAAAGTTTGGGTCTACAATTTGCAATCATTCCTTTGTAATTTACTTCTTGTTGGATCGATCTAGAACGAATTAAATAATCTAAAAAGTAATTTTATTCCGATTTAGTTCTTACCGGAAAAAGAACTTAGTATAAAGTTAACTTTTTGAGACCCAACTTTATATTTGGACCGGAGATTAGGTCCGGTATAGTCTGGGGATATTCCTAACTATAAATAAATTAAAAAGTGAGATATTTTCTTGACAAGGAATATTTTATGTGGTAAAATTACTATGGACGGTATTATACTAAGAGTCCAACTTTATTGTGTCTATTAATCTATATAAAAATAGATAAATTAGACTAAAGAGTAAATTGATCCTTCCATTACGTGGTGACGTGGCTTGTAGAGCATTTTACTATTTGATCTAACGTACAAAGGGTAATTTATTTATTTTTTTAGTATAAGATAAAAAATATTTTACCTCTTAGTATACGAACCTCCATGATTTTTATATTATTATATGAGAACCTAATTTATTGTAATAGAAAGATGGAAATGAATAATAATAAAAAATAGATATTAATTACGTAAAGTTATTATTATTTTGGTTTTTATGGAGTTGGATATTCGAATCCATCATTCAAATTTGGATTCAAATATCTTAACCCAATCCCTGTTTAGATGTTTAGTTCTTAAATGTGTGTTTTTTTTAAATGATTTAATAAAATTTGAAATATTTATAAGGTTTGAATATATTTTTAATTTAAAAGTTAAATGGATAATGAATAGATTTATATTTTTAGTAAATTAAATAAATTATTACTGTATATCATGAAAAATAGTAGTAAATAATAGGTTTAAAAATGTGTAAGGTCCCTATGGTCTTCTGAACTTTAAAATTTAGTCCTTGTATTTTACTTTTGACGCATTGAGTCTGTGTACTTTTTATTTAAAGATATTGATCCTTTGTCCAATTTTACAATTATAAAAAATAAGATTTATTCGATTCTTCTATTTAGAAGTACATGAAAATTATAAAAAAATGAAAAGATTTTTTTTTATACTTTCAATAAAAATCTCTAAAATTTTAAATATTAAAAATATTTTACAAATTTCCATAAATATGAAAAAATAAATATCTTTAGAATTCCAAAAAATAAAAAAAAATATATAGAGATTAAATTTTAAATTAAAAAAAAGAACCATTAACATATTAAAACCTAAATAGTGAGTTACTATTATTAGATAGCCCTAAAGAGAGTAGGATGGTCATATAATTAGATTAAAGCAGTAATGCTAATTAAGTTTTAATTTGGTTGATGTTGTTGTTAATATAGGAAGACGTAGATTCAAGTATATTGAAGTACATTTATTTTTCTATTTAAGAGTTGATGAGAGAAGAGATTATATACAATTCTAAGTATTGTATCAAAAAATTAAAGCACCAATAATAAAAAGAAGCAAATAATAAATAAAAATAAGATAATTACACCTTTCGTCCTCCTTAGTTGATGCCAAGTTTTCTTGTTCTGTTCAATTTATTTACTTGAATTTCAATTACATGAGAACTTTTATTACATTTTTTTAGTATTTATACATACATACATACATACATACATACATACATACATACAGAGGAGTGAGGTCAGGGCTTAGCGAACAGATTTTCTGAATATTGCTTTCAGTCCCTTTTACATTCAGACAGAAAAATCTGAAGCAATGGAAATATCAAGCAATGTTCTCCTCTCTCTCTCTCTCTAATCAGTGAATGTCCATGTCACCGACCATGCATATATATATTAAAGGAGGTTTGGCTTCTTTTTTCTTTTTCTGAAATTATTTATGTCTGAAGAATTTGACAAAACCAGGTTGTAACAAATGGGAATAATGAAGATTATGACAACTAATAAAACCTGTATGACAAGAAGGGAAATAATTAATATTAATTTCTACGTGTTTAGGCTGTAAACTTAAAGAGGTCCTTGTTTTTTTTATTTCATGCATGGAAAATCATGTAGGAAAAGCAGCAATTGTAGATCAATGACATGTTTGTCAAGGATGAAAATGACCCACTTTTTCAATGATAATGCTCTTTATCTATCTTAATTTAATGGTGAAGAAGCTTTCTTGAAACCCATAAGTCCCACACTTTCTTCACCTTTTGGTTTTCTCCCACATTCATTCACTAAGCTTCATCTTGTTAATCCAACAGATTCCTATGTTGCCCTAATTCTTATAAACACATTAATATGTTCATACATAAGCATAAGATATAAATGTTCTTTTCATATAATTAAAATATTTTTCATGTCGTTTTATACTCTATAAAAATTAATTTTTTCGAGATGTATTTTACCATTGTACTCATGTTTATAATGTAATTTCTTTTCGAATATTCGAAATTAAAAACAAAAATTTTGTCCACCTATATTGCACAGATCCATATCCTATACTGTGGAGTGGCTCAACTCAACAGGTTTCATTTTCACTACCATTTTCCATTAGCTCAAGGTCCAATCTTTGCAAATGAAAATGGGTTTTCATAAGGCCCAACTTTCATGGATTTCAATTATTAATTTTATGCGCATCGGGTGAAAAAAAAATAGTAAAGCCTCGTTATAATTTATCTAGATTTTGCGTATTATAAAGAGGTGACTGTTGTACGCTTATAACAAATAATCATTTTAAAATTATTATATAATTCATATCGTGAATTTTTATCAAATAAAAAAAGTGAGAATTATGCTCAAAAAAGAAAGTTAGAATCAAATCAACAAAATTAATTGACTTATAGCAAGTGCATGTATTATTACTTTTATGCATATTTTATTTTATATTCTTTCTCGTGATTAATTATAAAGTTCATAAGTCTAACAAGTTCAATTAATCAATATGAATTATCAAATTACGTTAATTACTTTATAATGAATTACTAAATTTAAGTGATTAATTTATAAGTTTGGGATGTTCCAAATTCATAATTGAATATTTAATTAGGGAACTTAATGGTTTCTTGAATTGATTTCTTTAATTCCACTCATTGAATATTATTTTCAGTTAATAAAATATGATTAATATATTTCTTCACGTGAAATTTAATCATTTTTATTGAAATTGTATTTTAATTAAGACCATTTTTATTTAATAAATGACTATTAATATGATTGTTTATGTGAAATAACTATAATTTTACTTGCAAATTTAGACCGTTGTTATAGAAAACTAATTTAATAAAGAACGTACTTTATAACTATGGATATTATTGTTATAAGTGAAACGTTGTTATAGAGGGTTAAAATAAAACATAAAAAACCGATTCTCCTAGAACCTTGATTATTATAACGAAATGTTGTTATAGCAGAGGGTTGTTATAGTTTTAAATAATAAATTACTTAACTATTTTTTAAATAATAATTATAGGTAAAAATAAAAAAAATTATATAATATAATATTTTGATTAGTGTCATGAATTAATTAAATATCAAAATAACCGTCATTAGTGCGTATTTTACATATGCAAAATCTTTGAGTGAAATCTATGGCTGATATATTTTTAAATATGTATCAAGGAAAGAGAACGGATTGGCACATCTCCTAGCTACAGAAGGGATTCGAAGGGGTGAAACAATTTAACTGGTGCCTTTGTTTGCTGCTAGTGTGGTGGAAAAGGACAGGCGGAGGTCAGACCTGCCGGATTAGTTGTAGATTGCTCGAGAGATAGAGGTGGTCTCTGGATTTTGCATTTTCTGAAAGAGACGGTTTGTTTTCCTAATGGGCTCTTGGTTATCTTTTTGATGCCTGTAGGGACTGGTTGAGCTCATTAAATCAAGTGGGTTCTCTTTGGTTTTATCCAAGAGATGCTATTATTTCCTAGGAAATTGTTAATTTTTTTTAACCTTCAAGTTTTTATACGCTAAATCTTATTTTAATTAATCTCTTATTCTATTTCTTAAGAAAACTACTGCAAATAAATTAGATTATCTATACGAAATTACTTATATATCTGATCAAGCTGAATAGAATACTCACATACCTGTTTTAAACCCTTATAAAGCTTTCAGAAAACCCTTAAGTTCTTTCATGGGACACTACACCAGAACAGGTTTTTAGCGGCGTTTTTTTAGGCCTTTAGCGGCGCTTTTTAACGCCACCAAAGGAATTTGCGGCACTTGAGGAAGCGCCACAAAAAATGCCGCTAAGGATAGCGTCGCTAACTTTTTGCGGCACTTACAGAAAAAAACGCCGCTAAAGGTCATGTTCTTTAGCAGCGCTTAGAAAAAAACGCCACTAAAGATCATGTTCTTTAGCGGCGCTTAGAAAAAAACACTGCTAAAGATCATGTTCTTTAGCGGCGCTTGTGCAAAAAACGCCGCTAAAGATCACGTTCTCTAGCGGCGCTAAGAAAAAAACGCCACTAAAGATCATGTTCTTTGGCGGCGCTTGTGCAGAAAACGCCACTAAAGATCATGTTCTTTGGCGGCGCTTGTGCAAAAAACGCCACTAAAGATCATGTTCTTTAGCGGCGCTTAGAAAAAAAGCCGCTAAAGATCATGTTCTTTAGCGGCGCTTCATCTACAAACGCCGCTAAAAGTAGTGTGCTTTAGCGGCGCTTACTTGAGAAACGCCACTATATGATATAACTTTTAGCGGCGCTTTTTTAGAAAACGCCACTAATTTTGGGATTTTTTAAAATAAAATTTTTTATTTTTTCAGCCCTCCTGCAACAACAAATTAAAAGCAACCAGATCTAAACTAACCAAAAACAATAAATTTATATAATATTTCAAATTAAATGACTAAAATGATATTAATATCAATAAATAAAAGTGAATTCATACTTTTCTTTACAAAAACGTTAAAAGTTAAAATGATAAAAATATTTATGCAACATACATTATGGAGGCGGAAGTTGCGACTGCTGAAACATCTTCGTCATAATCTGAAGTTGCTGTTGAAGTTCGTCGTACTTTTTGCTCTGCTCTGCTTCTCTCGATGCCGCATCTGCTTGAAGTCGTAGCTGTAGTTCTTCATATTTCTTTTGAACCTCTGCTTCTCTCGCTGCTTCTCTCTCTGCGGCCTCTGCTTCTCTCGCTGCAGCCTCTGCTTCCCTCGCTGTCGCCTCTGTTTTAAGTTGTTGCTGAAGTTCTTCATATTTCCTTTGAACCTCAAATGTGGTCGCTTGCATCTGAGCCATCTGGTCTTTTAACCTCTGTACTTCAGCTTGAGATTGACTCCCCGAAGCCATGTATTGGTGCGAGCTGGTTCCAAAATATTGGGTTGGGCTGATAAAAGATCCTTGAAATCGAACCCGACCATACCTTTCTGGACCCAAAACTTCAGTAATAATCCGGTTGTCGATGTCTTCAAGATGAATAGAACTATCACTAGAAGCAATCGCTTCGTACTCCGTCTTTTTATCCTTTAGTTTTTCCTAATAAATAAATCACATAGTTAGGAACACAATATATATTAAAAAAAAACAAATGCAATATAACAATAGTCGCATTAAAAGCAATAAATTAAACCATTAGAAAAGAAACACTATAAATAACTAAAACAAGTCAAATCGTATTAAGTAAACGTACCATAATTTCACCAGCTTCAAGAGTCATAGCAGATCCATCTTTCTTGTTATTGTAATTTCAAAAAGTTGAAGGCGTCCAACTTTTTGACCGGACGCCCGTTCCTACAATATAGTAGTAAAAATATTATTTAATAGAAAGTTATACATATTTGAGAATATTAAAAAATTAAAGTCCATAGAAATTACTCCAAAATTTCCACACCAATGGATCGAGCATGGGTATCCCACATCCATTTTGGAGCACTCAAACTAGCGTTAAGCTACCATAAGAGTAAAGGACAACCAGTCTTTGCCAGAATAGCTCTCTTAGACTTAAGATACCTAACATATGAACATGCATGCATAGGTATTGCTGGGACATCCTTCAACTCAGGAATAGTCTACTTCTTGTTCTTTCCCAACTACAACATGGCGCTCAAAGATCCAACACTACTCAAATGCCTCAAAGTCTAGATCTAGATAGCTAGAGTAGAAATGGTAAGCGCAACCAACGAAGCAACACTCCACTACCAGATGGCTTATAGAGTCCAATATCATGCAATTGACAACGCCATCCCAACAAAGAATGAGATCCCGTTCTTAAAGTATGACACGCAAGATAATTACTTGTGTGCATGTCCCTAAAGTGGTCACAAGAGAAAAAACGATCTCCTTACTTCCATCAGCCTGGATGACCAACTACGACAAGTTCCACGAGAACACAAAATCGGTTTAGTTGACGGAAGCCACATTCACCACAAACGCAGACAAAACAATGATCATAATTAAAGTTCAGACATGACAAGAAAGACGAAGAAAATGCCACACCCTCAATCTTCACTACACAGTTCATGATGCAACCAACATTCACATCTCAAAATGTGCAGTTCTCGATGTTTCAACCAAGTTATGAATATGAACCTTGTTCGATGAACAACATTATCTACAACTTTAGAGCTGATGGATATCCAGTTCAGTACTTCAAAGATCCTGAAACAGGACACTGTCCATTGGATATAAACTCAAAAAAGAAAAGCAAAGGCAAGTGTTCTTCTGAAAAGTCATTTTTACAGACGATACCTTGACGAAGACCCCTTAATTGCACCACTAGGATAAGACGGCGACAAGTACTAGTACATGGTACAGTACACGCCACCTCCATGGGTAACAATAAAACAGGAATCACCTCCTCCAATAACCTAGCAACTTAGTTAGGAAAATATTTAAAATAATAAATATTACTATAATTGTATTTTCCTCTTTTCATATAAATTCTTTTTAGTGATAATCTTTTTAGACTTAGGTAAAAAAAAAACCCTTAAAAGAATATATATATATAAAAAAAAAAAACCAAAACAATTAAGCTCCTATGTTCAATTCGCACCCAATTAAGTCTTTGTCGTTAATTAAAATAATCAATTAAGCCCATTCGTTAACGATTTTTGTCATTGACTACGTTAACCGTTAAAATAAATTAATAGACTAATAAATTGTGACACGTAGAAGCTTTTCATTTCATCTAATATTTTTCCCATAAAAATGATTAAAAATTATAAAATTATAAAAATTATTATATATTAAAAATATGAAAATTGATATAAATTTATAAATATTATAAACTACAATAAATATTATAAAAATATAAAAATTCTAATAAATTATAAAAAATATAAAATTAAAAAAACATATTTAAAATATTTAAAATTTTATAAGTACGTATTAAAATTCTATAAAATTAATAAAAATTATAAAAAATGTTAAAAGTACTGAAGTTGATATAAACTTATAAAAATTATAAGAAATCATAAAAACTTGAACCGAATTGGATCAATCGATTGAACTAGTTAGATCTAAATCGATAAGGGTATCGATTTGAAAAAAGCCATTAGACCGGTTGACTTGGGAACCGGATAGTTAAACCAATTTTTTTCTATTTTTAATGTTTTGTTTTATTGAATTGGACGGGCTAGTCGAATTGACAAACCGATGATCCGACAGATTTGACTATTGATTCGGCTCTGAAAATTTTGGTCAAAATATTTCATTTTAACATATGCTACTAGTTGATAATGAAATTTTGGTTTGACAAAAAATATTAAAAAAATAAAAAATCAGTTCAACCGCTCGATTCCCTAATTAAACGGTCTAATGGTTTTTTCTGATCGATACCTTTTCCGATTTCAGGCTAGCCGGTCCTTCCAATTGGTCCAGTCCAATTCAAATTTTTATGATTTTTTTATAAGTTTATATCAATTTTAGTATTTTTTTATAATTTATTTACAATTTTTATTTTTAAGAATTTTGATACTTTTTTTTATAATTTTAAACGTTTTAATTTTTTTTATTAATTTTAGGATTTTTATAATTTATTAGATTTTTTTATAAGTTTTTATAAGTTTTTTTTATAATTTTAATAAGTTTATATTTACTTTAATATTTTCAAATATTTAAATATTTTTATTTTTACTTTATATCTCCTTATTAACCAATGGAAAAGCAAACAAAAAAAATATAAAACTCAACTTAATTAGATAAAACAAAAAATAAGAAACAAATGACTTACAAAAAAAATTGTTTAAGAAGTTTTTAAGTTGATAGAACTCTTAAAATCACCCATAACGCATCCCAAATACGCCTCAATATGCTCGAACTCATATCTTTTGTACTGATAATAATATCAATACAAACCGAGCTAAAATTCTATCAACCATAACAACATATAAATCAACAGATAATATTTTTATTGAACATATATACCGTATAATGTAAGTGATAAATGGAATTATACTTTGTAGTTTTCTTCTAATTTATTATTTAATAATAAAATTTTGTGGTTGGTATAGTTTTAAAATTTTACTCTGTTTATCGTCCAAAACAAAAATAAAATTCCTACACACAAAACCAGAAACAAAAACAAGTTACAGAAATTTCCTGATTGAAAGCTGAAACTCTCTGCTAGTTTTTCCCGCCAAAGAAGAAAAACCAAAAGAATTAAAATAAGATGTTTTGTTATTCTCTGTTTCACCATTCACCTCCTTTAATCACCAAATGGAAACCACAGCTTTTGTTCTTTAAACCCAACTTCAAATCCCAGTTTTCCCCTCTTAATTTCTACCCAAACCAAAACTTTCCTCACTTTTTCACCAAAAGAATTTCTGGGTATCCAATAAAATCCCCTGCTTTTTCTTCTTCATTGGAGGATGAGTTCGACGTGGAATTAGGCCGTCTTTTGTCTTTGTTGCCAGAGGAGATGAGAAGGAGAATCAGGGAACATGAAGAGTTAAGAGAGTTGATTGAAGTGGTTATGGATATAGGGAGGAAACCTTTGGCTAGGTTCCCTTCAGGGGATTTTGTATTATCTGATTGTCCAATCACGGTTCAAGATATCGAGCATGCTACTTCTCAGGTGCATCATTCCTCCCCCCCCCCCCCCCCCTTGCTTGTTTGCATATTAAGTGTTCGATTAACTCCTTTGGATAGTATTTAAGGAGTTATCCTTTTTTTGTTTTGTTTTTTTTTTTCCTTATCGAAGTATGCTAATGAGTACGTACATTGTAATGATTATGAAACAAAAAGGATGGCCATTGAGGGGAGAGAAAATAAATGGATATCCTTTGTTAAATTGGATAAGGAAAAGGGAAAAGGAAAAAAAAGAAAAGAAAATCACAACATATGGGTGTTTCCATATGCATTTTTGTCAAATTATCCTGGGGATATTTTGAAATTTTCAATAGGTTGAAGGTCATTTGGTTCCGAGTTAAAAGTGAATGCTAAAAAACATGATAATTTTGAATTATAGTGTTGCTGCTGAAGCATTATCGTCTCAGAACGTGGATGCCTGGTGGTTTTCTTTTTCCCCTAATGGATTTCAGTAATACATTATCACTGTCATGAGACTATATGGCTCTTAATGTTCTCAAAGTGGTAGCTGAAATCTGCTTGTTTTATCATAATTTACTTGTATCCTTTAAACAATCTTAGTTGAACTAGGATCTCTTCATTTACTAGAGCTTGCAGTTTACCTTTCTTTGTTTTGTGAAGTCTGTTTGCTCATTACAAGTACCAAAAACTGCAGGTTGGGGACTTTGCCATTGATAATCGAGCAGGCATCAGCCGAACATTACATCGCATTAGTGCAATCAGGAATCGAAAAGGCACAATTATTGGTTTAACTTGTCGTGTTGGTCGGGCAATATCAGGCAGTGCTGATTTATTGAGAGATTTAGTTCAAGATGGGGCTTCTTTACTGCTCATTGGTCCTCCGGGGGTGGGAAAAACAACAATCATTAGGTTAGTTGTTTCTATCTCTGATCTGTTGATTTGTTTGGCAAGGTTGCATGACTAGGATTGCTTTCCCCATTCTCATTCTTAATATTTTGCAAAGTTGAGTGCAAGTATTTCAAAATTCAAACACTAAAATTTAACTGGTTACCAAGTTAATGTCTCTTTACTCAATAGAATTCTCTAAATTTTTTAAAAGCAAGATGGTCATGTTTGGTTATCCTGCTGAAGTACAATACCAAAAGGAATCAAGTGGAACCGTTCATGTCCTTTAGCATATTTGCTATCAGCGGCTGTTCTTAAGATTTGAGCTTGTTAGCCCAGAATTATTATTAGATTACAAATGGCTTTCAAATTTTTTACTTGTTGAACATGATTAATCTCAGTGTAAGGGAAGGGTTTTAAAATCTTTATAGATGATATATCTTAATGCTGAAAAACGTTTTCTGCTATCAATCAACCAGAACTAGCAAAAGCCAATATGCATTTTCATCTATGCTCCAACCATATCTGATCAGCTGAATATGCTTTTGTTGTTTGAATAATTCTCCTGTTCCAAAAGCTGCAGTTTTGTCTACTTGTGGAGGAATCTTTCCAATGATATTGCTAGGGTAACCTAAATTTCTAAAAAAAAATGGCAGGGATATAGCGAGGATGCTTGCAAATGATTACAAGAAACGTGTGATGATTGTTGACACCTCCAATGAGATAGGTGGGGATGGTGATATACCGCATGCTGGAATTGGTTGTGCACGGAGAATGCAAGTCCCTGACTCTGATATGCAACATAAGGTACAAGCTGGACTCAGTTCTCATTTCTTCTCTGGTTACTTACAGAAAAGTATCTGTGTTGATGTTATGGTGTGTGCTAAGATTAAACTTTCGTAGTTGAAAAATTTAAGGGTATTAACTGAGTTCTTTTGCATTCTGAAAATAATCTCTTATAAAGTCGTACTACTTTTCCTACTTTACATCCTCAGTAATTAAAGATCTCTCTTTCTGTGATCATAAACATAATTATATGTAAAAAAATCAGATCTAACCCTTTTAGAGGGAATGGAAATTTGTGGTCCGTATATGTGCCTTTATTAGCACTCTTCTGTTCACCTTAATGCATAAATCCTTTTAAGACTTTGCATTCCTAGCAATTATAGGAGTTCACATGCATAAATCAGATGACCTGGCATTCTTATATATAAAATCAATAATGTCTTTCTACTGCCCCTTTAGAACACTTCAAAATTTCCCCAAGTTTGTCCTGTCCTTTATAACTTCTCTTCCTTAACAGGACCAGCAATTTCTTGTTTAACTTTTTGCAATTTTATATAATGCAGGTATTGATAGAAGCAGTTGAAAATCATATGCCACAAGTTATCGTGATTGATGAAATTGGGACAAAACTGGAGGCAATGGCCGCATGCACAATTGCACAACGTGGAATTCAGCTAGTTGCCACTGCTCATGGAGTAACCATTGAGAATTTGATTATGAATCCTTCTTTGGAGATCCTTATTGGTGGAATACAGGTGAGCAAGTTGCACTGATACCCGTTCCTATTATTTACTGAACATGTAGGGGTTACTGGCACCTTTATTCCAAAGCCTTTCAGGATCAATAGTACAGGTCTGAGTGCAGTCTGGGGAGTAATGTTTAGAAAGATGAGGCAATATCTTTAGGAAGATCCTAACCTTTCTGTGTCTTTTTCATCTTTAATTTAATGCTTGTTTCTTCTGATGAAGAGGGTGGCAGTGCAAAGAATAGCTGTCATATAGAATTCTGTTCTAACAAATTCTCATGTGAAATATTTCCTAGGTGAAGATATGATGTGCTGCCTTTAAGTTCAACTTGTAGGTATAAAATTATAAACAAGCGAAGCTGCTTTTTGTCTGTGATTTCATCATCCATGAGCTTATGATTTTGTTATTTCCTGCTGTTTTATAGTTAATGAATCTTTGTTACTAACTACATTATTGTAGTCTTGCTCTCTCATTTTGTCAATGCAAAGATATTGTTATATTTTCATAATATTTTCTTAAAATAATTGATAGCTCTTTGAAATTCAATCATGACTGAGAATATAATTTTTCCTAGTTTCATTAAATACATAATTTTTCAGAGTGTGACTCTAGGGGATGAAGAAGCGAACCGTAGGGGTGTCCAGAAGACTGTGCTGGAGAGGAAAGGACCATCGACATTTAGTTGTGGTGTAGAGATTGTTTCTAAGACTGAGTTACGTGTTCACCGTTGCCTTGAAGCAACAGTTGATGCTGTTCTTGCAGGTGCATTTCCTTTTCTATTTAGTGCTACCAGTAATAATCAAAGTGGGTGATCCAGGATAGTTTATTACATTGGTTACTTGTCTACTGTGAAGGTCGTTTTCCACGCATTGAAATCCGCAAGATGAACTCTCAGGGGCTGGAAGAGAGCTCACAGACTTTTACTGATATCAGCTCTGACAAAGAGGATTTAGTAGTCACTGGAGATCTTTCAGAGACTAGTGACGAGAATAGTATCGGTAACCATTTCCCTTCTGATCTTTCTTCAAAAATGGCTGACGATTCAACGGAAGACAGGGATTTACTTCATATGTATGTCTATGGGGTAAGAGGTCTTGATATCATACATTGCCGTTTTGATTTATAAATTAAGATTATGTTTTGGCAGTTAATGAAGTTAACTTATGTATTCAGCATTTGATTTTACTTGTCATATTCAGTTAAATCTTAGTTTTGATTTCCCATATATAACCCAGATGTTAATCGGTTTGAAGTTGACTCAAAATCAGGCTCAATAGATGTGACCCTATGATGCCAATTTTATAAGCCTTCTATATAGCCAATTTAGGTATTTTTGTTTAGATATGATACCAAATTTTGTCAGATTCATGAAGATATAATGTCTCGGTTAAAGCTTTTTTAGTTCTGATTGTCAGTAGTTGTCATAGTTATAAATAATGAGAAAGTAGTACAAATGAAACTTACAGAATAAGCAGTTATTCTAGATCCAGGAGGCAAGCGTGATACAAGGACTTAAGAAGTTAAAGATGGATGCTGCAGTTCAATTAACTGATAATATAAGTGAGGCAGGTGTGCTGTTTGCTGTGCTTTCGAAGCTCCGAAAGAACTCTGGGATTCAGGCTGCAGCTAAATCTCATAAGATACCTGTCTATGTGGCGAAGGTGAAGAGCTTCTTCTTGTTTAGCATTAGTTAACTTTCTCATCATCAAAGTGTGGTAATAAATCAGTCTTTTTCTTTTCCTCCCTTGCAGACAAGCTCATCAATGCAGATCACAAAGGCCTTAGAGGCATTAAAAGATGATTATCCCTATGGATTGAAGAACCCTGGATCAGAAAATGATATGAATATTTTGGAGAAGGTTGATGCCTTAGAGGTAAAGACTTGATATTTTTGTTCCAGTTTGATCTCTGAATTTTTCTTTTTGCTTTCTAAAGGAAACTATAATTTTTGCAAGTTCAGTGGTTATAGGCTCTTTAAGCCCTTGCTAGTGGTTCAGCTTTAGCCAGAGCAATACTTTTGAGCATGTTTATGAACCATTTAGCCTGAAACCTTCAGATAGGCTCATGAGAAATCTGTTTTTCAAAAGGAAATACTCCAATAGATCCATGTTTTTTTACTCATTATGCTAACAATGATATCCTCCCATTTGCCCGTCCCTTGAGCAGAAGTTATGATCTCAAGGATTGATAAATTAGACTTTGTAGCAATATATCAGTGCGTAAAGTATGCTGTATACGATATCTACTTGCTCTATATATCGGAACTATTTCACTGACTTGCTTACGACTGCATTAATCATTTCAGGAGGCAAGAATAGCCATCGAACAGGTAGTAATCCCAAAAGAGGAACCTGTGGAACTACTTCCAAGGCCAACCCAGATTATATCTCTACAAACAGAGCTCATTGAGAAATACCAACTACAATCAGAGAAAATCGGCAAAGGTTCAGATGTACGCTTACGGATCCTCCCATTTAAACTGGTAAAAGATGAGGACAAAAGCTCTGGTGAAGATGCCAATGCGAATGATTTTGAAAATTTCGAGCCCTACGGTGCAAATGGTTCTCCTCACGGTGTGGACAGGTTACCTCTTCTGCCTGATTAGTCATCACTGTGTTGTACATAGAATATTGTTACATTTGTGGTAGTAAACTTTATAGAAATCTCACAAGTCCTTGCATGGGGATTGTGGCCTATGTTGCTTTACATTTGCTGGTTCTTGTTGGATGTTTCAGCATCAGAATTCTGTCAAATAGTGTCTGCAGATTGGGATCAACAAGGCTGTTTGATTGCTCTGATGAATCCTAGAATATGTAATTTTTCATCTTTGATAAGCTGTAATGATTGAAATATAGTGACAGGGGTTGATTATCTGGATTCTTAGATGTTTTCATATTTCTTTTAACAAATGTAAATTGGTGTTACTCTTAATTTGTAAAATTTAAAGATACACTCTCTGTTTTAGTTTCTTTTTTTAAGAAAATTATAATTGATCAACTTCTATATAAAGTCCCTGTATTAAGCATTTTTGGACTAAGGGACCACAGTGGATTTTCGGTCTTGGTTATGGAAATTTAAGCAACTTGAAAGGGGGGTTGAGGTGGGGTTGGTGTATATTTGGAAAGGACTGGTGAAGCTGATTGTGGAAGAAGACCCCAGTCTACATTTCTTTAGTTGCTTCCATGATTCTCATGGAAAGTTCAAAACTTTGATAGTTTGCTGCACTAATTTTATGTTTTTTGAGGATGGCTTTGTGAATTTTGTTTTCTATTTGGTGATTTGCTTTGACATTCGTTATGTATGGTCAATTAGGTTATTATCCAAATTGAATTACTATTAATTAAAGTAATTAAAATTTAATTTTTTTTAATTAACAGAATCAAAAATTTTTCGAAACTAGTAACTGAATCGAAATAGTTTTAATTAATTTTTATTTTCTTTAGTTCAAACAAGTTTAAAGCATGGCAACGATATATTGTTTTAGTTTAAAGGCAATATAAATATATAATGGCAACATTAAATTAAAAATATTAGTTGTTTTGGCATGGGAAGGATATATCAACAAAGGAAGTCAGTATAAGTTGGAAGAATATTAATGGTTTGAAGTCCGGTGGGATACACTAACATTGGCAGAATGCTCGTTAGGAGAGTATAGGTAACTCAAGGCTTTAAGTACTGATATTTGAGGTTTTGACTGTGCTACTGTTCTATTTCGTAGAAAATGAGGTCTCCAAACCTCGTATATTTTCTTGGATGTTTTCCAACACCTTTAAATTTAAAATGGTTTTAACAAGATTTCACAATTTAAAAAATTGATTTTTATCTATTTTCTATGATTTTATAAAAATGTTTTCTTAATTAATTTTGAAATAATTAAAACGTTGCTGAGCATTAAACAGCTTAAGTGGGGTGGTACTTAAGGTAGTGGGTACTCCTTCAATCACCAAACGAGAACAATAAAGAAACCGAACACAAAAATGTTGTTTACGCAGTTTAGTTTCCCTAGGTCAATATTCTTAAACAAAGCACCATATAAGCTGAATATAATATAATAATAAGGAACAATATAAACAGGTACCCTTGGTAGCTAAGTCTTTAATTATTCAATCAAATCCAACTTCCTTGATTCAAGGAACTAGATAAGGGTAATCGGGCTAGATATCGTCCATATAATTAGCATAGCCCCAATAATTGGTTCATTACATTGTCAACACACGAAATATGAAAATTGTATTCTCACAATTTTGATCGCTAGGAGAGTGGGTAGTCCCTTTAGCACCAAATTGTCAATTTTATATTTTCAAACAATTTCCTAAATAACTTTGAGATTTTTGACATAGTTCGCTTACATCTCTCATTCATACCGATCGTCAGAATGGATGATAAGTGAAATATGTTATATGTTTTCTATCAACAAATGATTCTTTGATTAAATCAGCAAATTATTTCTACATAATTGAAAGACTTCAATTCGAAAAGGAGAAGGTTTGTATTTTTCAATTGTATTTTTCAAAACAAACTTTATCCTTATCCTTCGACTTGATCTTTACTTGGTGATTAAGTTTATTTGTATTTATTTGACAATGGAGGTTTTGAGTTTGAAATTCAAAAAGGGATTATATAGGGATAATTTTTCAAATTAAAATATTATTTATCTCTTTATTTACTTGGAGAAGATGTTTAGCCTATAAATAGATTGCATTGTTGCACATGTTCATGTACTGGTTGAGTGCTTTTGGTTAATTATTTACTTTTTTTTTCCTTGTATTTCTACGCTCTTTTGTTAGACATTTTATTAGAGAGTTAATTGATATTTGTAAAAGTGAGGTTTTTGAGAATTTTTATTGACCTGCAATTGCTTCTTATTGAGCTTTAATCAATAGATTTTTGGATGTTTTGTTGAATAAATGATTTACTTTTTAAGACTCGGAAAAATAGAATTGTTATTTGAATTGTGATAATAAATCTGGTGTGTTTTGCCCTACTCTTTTTTAAACAGCCTGTTATGTTGTTTTGTTCTAACCTGTGTTACAAGAACATCGAATTGGGACACCTAATAAATAAAAAAGCTTTTCATGATGGAAGCATGATCAATTTGATTCAGTTATGATGGAGTTGATATCTCTCATGATTTCATTCAAACTTGCGTCATGGTGTTTGATAATGGTGATAGTGCGATTGGAAATGATACTGGTTTCTTTAATGAGTTCCTTAGCAGCTAGCATTTTGGTGTAATTTTGATTAAAGCTTTGCAATGGAGATTCTGAGTAGTTGTTTTTTGGTTTTCTTTTTTAACAATATGATATAATCTCTAAAATTACCCATAGTTTCTCCCCAATATATAGCACACTCGAAGTAATCAATCTTGTTTACATATTGTATCAATTATAATCAATTTTCTCATCCAACCAGCAAAATAACATGCCTACCGAATATCTTTAATGAGTTAAGGATAAGTCTTGAATCTTCAAGATAATGCTTCTAAGTTTTACCCGATTCGATCCAATATCAATCCAAACCAATGTTCAAGATATGTTGCTACAAATAGTTTGAATATCATAGATGAGCTTACAGTCATCCAAAGTATCATCAAGAGTCAAATCCCAATAATATTGTTACCAAAATTTGTCAACACAAATATAACACATTTTTAAGTTGAACTGTCTCAAATACTAATAAACACTGCTTTTTAGCACGGTTCAAAGCTGTCTCAACCTAAAATATTATAATCGAAAAGCACTGAATAATTAATTGAGGTCAAACTTAACTACCTCACTTTTTAATAATATATTAATATTATTTTTATATTATTTATCTATTTCTATTTCATTTATTTTATTTGCAATTAGAATTTGGATTAAAAAAAAAGTAAGGAATTCTAAACTTAAAAAACACGGATCGAGTTACGCCATACATATGAAAGAATATAGAATAATGATGTATTTGACGAATCAAATACCATGGTCCAATAAGAAACCTTTCGGATTTGTTGATAATTTTTTGAAAAATTTTTGAAGCAAACTTAACATTGTTAAAAGCTACCTTAACCTAAAATATTATAATAAAAAAACACTAGATAACTAATTGAACTCAAAATTAAGTACTTCGAATTCACTTTTTAATAATAATTTTTAAGGTAAACTTAACACTTTTTAAAACTGCCTCAACCTAAGATACTATAAGTGAAAAGCATTGAATAACTAATTGAATTACTTCACTTTTTAATAATAATTTTTAGGCATAATGACTTGTTCGACTCTCTAACTTTATAAAAAAGTTCATTTTTATTTTTTATTTAATTTTTCGTTTTTTTAGTTTTTAAATTTGTATTGTTCGTTAAATAACCCTAAAATAGATGGAAAATTTAATGTTTGTCAACTTTTTTGACGTGGCAGTCTATGTGGATGCCACGCCAACAATTAATTTTTTTAAATTTAAAATATAAAAAAATAATTTTTTACATATTAAAATAATTTTTTTAATTTTTAAAATTAATTAATTATTGACGTGACATCCACACATGTTTATTAGTATGGTGTCAAGAGTGAAGAGAAAATCGTGAATTTGTCATTGTCAGATTCGACCATCAGCAACAGGAGGAAGATAAATTCCAAGGGAGGCAAAGCAGACCTGGGAAGTGGGGAAGAAATTGGGATTAAGTGTGAGGGGAGATGAAAGGGATGTCATTGAGGACATAATGAGACTCGAAGACCAGTTGCAAAGGACTCGAAGAAGTGCAAGTTTGAATTTGTTGTTTTCATTTATATTAGAATATTGATGGGGTGATATGAGAATTGTTATGCTTTAATTCGTCTTGCATAATATTTATTTGAATTTATTTACAAAAAAATATAAATTTTAATTTAAAAAACAACATGAATTTTATAAGGATCATAATGACACGTTTGTTCAATCCTAATTTGTCTGGACTCCATTTATAGACACTTTTAATTAGTATTTACAACTATAAAATCGTTGAAAAAAATTAAAAAAAAAAAGAGAGAAAATATTTTATGCATTATCAATATACAGAACACCTCATCAATAAATAAAACAAAAAATAGTGTAGGAGTTATAAATAAATACGAATAACTTTATTGAAACATAATTAATTATAAATAAATGTTACAACCCTAAACTCTAGATCTTAAATTTGAGACTCCAAACCTAATATTTTAATATTTATTTATAGTAGTTATGATCAATGTATAATTATGTTTAAATAAAACATTATAAGAAATTATGCTTAAATAAAATTATTAATATTTATTTACAAGTCCTCCATATATTTTTATTTAATTTTATATACCATAAACTATTATTCCTTAAAAGAAAAAAGAAAAATAGAAAGTAATATACTAGCTTAAGAATTATTGGTTAAAGCGACCATATAATTGGATTATAGAAATTCATTTTCTAATAGACTTTTAAAAAGTCAACATTTGCATAGACTTCAAGAGAAGGTCCACATTTGCATGCTATGAAGTATTGCATGGAGTTCCCATTTATGGTCAAGCTCAAGTTCTGTGTAAACGCACAATTCTATTCAATGCTACTCATCTATTGCGTAGTCAAACTCGAAAAAGAATTTTGGTGTGAAGAAAGGTATTAAAATTAAAAAATTTAGGATCAAAACAAAAAATTAAACTTGCTCAGTTCCACGCAAGTACATGGTTTTGATTTTCTTCAACCTTGCAGCAACTTCTTCCATATCAATCCTTTCCTCTGCTACCTCTGCTGAACATTCCAGAGCTAATTGCAAAATGGATAATATACAATCCTTTGCTGCTAACCCTTCTCTCTCTCTTGTATTTAGAAGCTCACTGTCTACCACATCAACTAAGGAAGATGGTAATGATTCTTTCACCCAACGTTTGAAGCTCATTTCTTCTCCAAACATATCATCCGTCGGCCTTTTTCTTGTGAAAGTTTCCATTACAAGAATCCCGAAACTATACACATCACCTTTTGTAGAAACAATTCCTTCTGATCCATATTCTGTATAAGAAAATAATTTAAATCCATTATAAATTTATTTGAAGAATAATTTGAAGTCAAGCACAAGTCTATATACATTACCTGGTGACATGTAACCAATAGTTGCTAGTGTCTTTGTTTGTATCGTTGAATCTTCTTCGCCTAAGAGTTTTGCAATGCCAAAATCACCCAAATGCGCTATCATATATCTGTATCTAGCAGGATATTGTTTGGCTTTATATCACAATGAACCACTGGTAGGGTATGACCATGGTGGAGATATTCCAATGCCAATGCAATGTCTATCACTATATTTAACCTTTGCAAAACATTCAGAAAATGGTCGTGAGAATATAGCCACTTCTCCAAGCTTCCATTAGACATGAACTCAAGTACCAAAGCTTTAAATTCAACATTAGAGCAGCTACTAATGATTTTAACCAAATTCCGATGACGAATGTTGCGTAGTACCTCACACTCAATATCAAAGCTTTTAAAGGCTCTATCTTGATTTACATGGAACACTTTTACTGCAATGGTCTTCCCAGTCGAGAGAGTTCCTTTGTATACTGACCCGAAACTCCCTACCCCAAGTAGATTGCTTTCAGAAAATCCATCAGTAGCTTGAGCAAGGTCATGGTAAGAAATTCTTCTCCATTCAGGTAACGGTGGCAAATTTTCTTGAATTGGTAGTTCAGTTTTCGTATTTCGACTTCGTAAAAGAATGATAACCACGACCGATACTAATATAACCGAGCCAATTGCAGGTAGAATATATTTTAAAAGATTGGCACTCTTGGAGGGATCAGTTTTGCAAGGTGGAACTTGAAGTCGAGATGGACCGCACAAGTCTTCATTGCCTATAAATGATTGGCTCGAGTAGTTTCCAAATAATCCTCTGCTAGGAATTTACCCTTGTAGTCTATTGAAAGAGACATTGAAATGTTTGAGATTTTGGAGTTTCTCTAAGGATTTGGGGATCATTCCTGAAAGGTTATTCCTAGACAGATCCAAGTATTCCAAACTTATCAACTCATCAAATGATGCAGGAATAGAACCCTGCAACATATTACCAGATAACGAGAGATGAGTTAGATGCATGAGATCAGCAATGCTGCTTGGGATAGCACCTGAGAACCGATTATCTGACAAATTCAAATTGGTCACAGACTTCCAGTTCCCGATATCAGTTGGGAGTGATCCATTCAGTGAATTCGAAGATAACTCTAGGAACAAGATGCCGTCAAGTCTCGTCAAGGTTGATGGGATTGAGGTAAAACTATTGGAGCCTAAGAAAAGATTCCTCAGAGAAACCATATCACCTAAGCATTCTGGTATTGGTCCAAATAGTTTGTTGTCAGTGAGAGTTAAGTAAGCCAACCTTTCAAGATGACATAACTCGGATGGAATGCTTCCTTCAAGCTTGTTACTCCCAAGATCAACGTCTTGCAACTCTCTCAATCTTCCAAGTGTTGCAGGTATTGTTCCAGTGAAGTCATTGTGGTCAAGGCCTAACCATAACAATTTGCTTAAGTTTCCGATTCCGCCGGGGATGCTGCCCTTAATGTTGCAATGAGAAGCATAGAAAAGAGTTAGAGAAGCAGATAAATTCCCCACAGAAACTGGAAGTTCACCATTGATCAAAGGGTTATCATCAAATATCAAAACTTCCAAGCTTTTACAGCTTGTCAATGATGAGAGAAAGCTCAATACAGGGGAAGAAGGTTTGCTACTTAAGTTGTTATGCCCTAAGTCCAAATGTTGCAAATATTTTAGATTGCCAAACGTATCCGGAACAGTTCCAGAAAAAGAATTATTCGTTAGTTGAAGAAAAATAAGATTAGAGGCGTTGGAGATAAAGGTTGGGATTGGTCCACTTAGTTCATTTAGCTCAAGATAAAGCCCTTCTAGTTTTGGAAGTCCAAGGCCTACTGTTGATGGAAGCTGGCCTGAGAGTTGATTGAAACCAAGCCAAATCATCAATGCTGTCGATATGTTAAAGATTGGAGGAGGGATGGAACCAGAGAAACTATTATTTCCCAAGGATAAGATTTCAAGATTCTGTAAGTTTCCAATCTGAAATGGAAGTGCACCTGCCATAATTTGTATATAAATTAGTATAGGCACTAGTTAATATTTAATGAAATGATATCATTGTTGTTAATTGAAAATTTGCATAAAATAAGATATATATAGAGAGAGTGTGATACTCTACCTGACAAGCTATTGGAGGAAAAATCAAGGTAACTCAGAAATGTTAAGTTCCCAATGCTTGAAGGCACAGGCCCTGTTAAGTTGTTTTCTGAAAAGCGAAGCGTCTCTAAGTTCAGAAGGTCACCAATTGTTCCAGGGATTTGACCTAAAAAATATAATTGATATAACAACTAGTTTTATGTAATTATAAAACAATTGTTGGTAAGCAAAAATTGCAGAAATATATCTTCAAATATAAATTGCAGGGGGAAAATGGAACCTGAAAGCTGGTTGGTTCCCAAATGCAAAGTCTTCAAGGTGGAAAGGTTTCCAATCTTGACAGGAATCTGCCCTCGCAGATTGTTGTTTCCCAAATTCAAAGACTCTAGCTTTGGTAAATGGCACAAAGATGATGGGATTGAACCAGTGAAGTTGTTTCCGAATAGATACAGGTTTTGAAGTCGAGTGAAGGAACCGAACCATGATGGGATTTCTCCGCAAAATTTGTTGTTACCCAAGTTTATGAACTTCAACCGATGCAAATTAGCCAAATGGTTGGGTAATAAGCCTTGAAAACTATTGTTCATAATGTTGAGTCTGGAGAGGAAGGATAGATTTCCCAAGTGTGATGGTATGGTGCCTACTAGACCCATGCCTGTAAGATTCAAAACTGTGACCCTAAGGTTTTTGGATCCGCAAGTGACGCCAATCCAATTGCAGACAGATGTGCTAGTAGACCAATTGGTTGCTAAAAAACGTTTTGGATCAGAAGTTACATGAGATTTCAATGCAAGAAGAGCTAACCGGTCTGTGGTGATGTTGGGTGATTCCATGGAAAAAGAACAAACAAAATTTAGAAACAAAATCACAACTACAAGAGAAAGCATAAAGTGAGATTTTCCCATTGGCTTACTTGGGTTGATGAAGGATATGAAATAATGGAAACTCTTTCATTAAATAATCAGCAAAATGAATGTATGGTGGATTGGAATCCAACTGCGACTGGTTTTTTTTTAAAAGTAATCTAGATTTTCTAATTAATTATTTAAAATAATCTATTCTTTTATTAACAGATTTATGTATAGAATTTCATTCACCCCACAGTTGGAAACTTAATTGGCTTTATATACAAAAATTTTGGATTTGCTCATAATGATCAAATTATATCTGGTCTTATTTTTACCTTTCCAAGACACATTGGTGGCACTATCTCATCATTGGCCAATAAATGCATTTAAAAATTGGCGACACTTTGATTATATTTGGATGATGTTATTTTTTGAAATTAAATTTAAATAATTCTTAAAAAATATAAGAATAAGAAAAAGTAATTTTTTTAAAAATAATAAAATTTTAAAAATTATATAAAATTCTTATTTAAATTATCTAAACGTGTCTTAAATTTTTTATTTAAATCTAAATATTTTAGAGAATGAATTTGAAAATGTTTAAAATTAAATCAACTTGAGAAAGTATTTTGAATGATTTATTTGGGTAATTTAACGTCTGCGTGAGACAGTCAATGCTGGTACGCTGGTTGGTGGATAATTACCTGCAACTTGATCAATAACTGTCCCTACAAAGAAAAGTGGATTTTTCCAACCAAAACTTTCAATATTCTGCAATATTTTGATTAATTTAATTTTCAGGCTAATAATTGTAATGTTTCACGTGATCATAATAGAATGATAGATTGTATGATTATTATTTATAATATCTCGTATAGTGAAAAAGTATATTTTCTAAAAGGCTGTAAGGTTGAAGTTTATAAGAATATTCATAAATTTAATTTTTAATGTTTATTTTTTTTATCATTTTAATCCTAATGGTTCTTTTTATTATTTTAGCCTCTAGTTTTCAATTTTTAATTTAATTTTTAATAAAAAATTAATTATTAAAATTTTAACGAAATCAACATACTAATTCACATGTATTTCATTAAAGATGTGGATAATTTTTAAAAAAGTTTTATGAAATTCTTTTTGAATTTTTTTTAAAAAAATTGAACCTTTATGATGTACATGTAAATTGTCAAGTAAATTTCTACATTAACATCATTAAAATTTTAACGATCTAATTAGTTCTCCCGTCTAAAAAGTAACAGCTTAATTGAGTTTTAAAAGTTGAGGGTGAAAATGATAAAAAAGAATTTTAATTGAATTTTAACGGTGGTTATCATTCTTTTACGAAGTCAAAATTCGAAAGCTGAACTACCAATTCAAGAAAATTTGCCACCGTTACCTGAATGGAGAAGAATTTCTTACCATGACCTTGCTCAAGCTGCTGATGGATTTTCCCAAAGCAATCTACTTGGGGTAGGGAGTTTCGGGTCAGTATACAAAGGAACTCTCTCAACTGGGATGACCATTGCAGTAAAAGTGTTCCATGTAAATCAAGATAGAGCTTCTAAAAGCTTTGATATCGAGTGTGAGGTACTTCGCAACATTCGTCATCGGAATTTGGTTAAAATCATTAATAGTTGCTCTAATGTTGAATTTAAAGCTTTGGTACTTGAGTTCATGCCTAATGGAAGCTTGGAGAAGTGGCTATATTCTCAAAACCATTTTCTGAATGTTTTGCAAAGGTTGAATATAGTGATAGACATTGCATTGGCAGTGGAATATCTCCACCATGATCATTCCCTTTCCGTGGTTCATTGCGATATAAAGCGAAACAATATCCTGCTAGATACAGATATGGTAGCGCATTTGGGTGATTTTGGCATTGCAAAACTCTTAGGCGAAGAAGATTCAATGATACAAACAAAGACACTAGCAACTTTTGGATACATGTCACCAGGTAATGTATATAGACTTGTGCTTGCCTTCAAATTATTCTTCAAATAAATTTATAATGAATTTAAATTATTTTCTTATACAGAATATGGATCAGAAGGGATTGTTTCTACAAAAGTGATGTGTATAGTTTCGGGATTCTTGTCATGGAAACTTTCACAAGAAAGAAGCAGACGGATGATATGTTTGGGGAAGAAATGAGCTTGAAACGTTGGGTGAAAGAATCATTACCATCTTCCTTAGTTGATGTGGTAGACAGTAAGCTTCTAAATACAAGAGAAAGAGAAGGGTTAGCAGCAAAGGATTGTAAATTATTCATTTTGCAATTAGCTCTGAATGTTCAGCAGGGTTAGCAGAGGAAAGGATTGATATGGAAGAAGTTGTTGCAAGGTTGAAGAAAATCAAAACCAAGTACTTGCATGAAGAAATATAGGTAAACTCTGAGAAACTAAAGAATTCTAATGAACAATATTTTTCAAATATGAATTTAGACTTCTAATCTAGTTCAATACAAAGCCAATCGTGTATATTTATAGACTCTAACTAACTGCTTCTCTTAACAATTTAGCTAACAACTCAGCTAATCTGTAACTGCTTCTTTAACAGATTTATTATATCTTTAACATGCATCCATCTTCTCCACCGAAAAGACCCGAAGAAAATTCCTAAATCGAGTGAAAGACGAAACTGAGAGCGGCTTAGTTAAGACATCAGCAACTTGATCAGACGCAGGAACTTCACCGACCACAACCGAACCAGTAGCAACCTTCTCACGAACAAAGAACAGATCTAACTCCACGTGTTTGAACTTGAAGTGTAATACAGGATTGGCAGCAACAGCTACTGCACTGGAACTGTAAAGCCCATATTTTGCCCGGGCCCGAAATAAAAACCAAAAATAAATAGTCAAAAAAAATTTCAAAGTCCAAATGCTACAGGCCAATTTACAAGTTATAAAATTTGAGCCCAAATACAAGAGAGGCCCAATGGCCCAAAGACTTAAGTGTTTTCAGAAAACCCTAGGGTTCCCTTCCCCCTTTGCCTCGCGCCGCTGCTACCCCATGTGCACCTTCAGCGCGCACCACGCCCGAGGTCTGCCACTGCCAGCCCTCTTTTCGCCAAAACGGCAAGTTGACCTTGCCATGTTCCTGCAAACAGAAGACAAAAACAAGAAGCAAGAATAGAGGAAGAAACGGTAACAGAAATAGAAGTAAAAAGTGTAAATCGACTATAAAAGGCCGACGAAAAAATGTAAAAAAGGGGGATTTTTGAAATACAAAAAAAAAAAAGAAGAAATCTTTGGGAGAGAAATAAAAGAAGAGAAGTTCAAAAAAGGTGGATTTAGATATTATTGTTTATTTCCGTTTTCATTTTTTCATTTTTATTTTTACGAATCTATTTTGACAAGAAAGAAAAAGGAAAAGGCTTCAAGAACACTCACCGGGATCGTTTGGCGCCTATATCGTCGTAGGCTTCTTCTCCGGCGATAGATTCGGTAGTTGAAAGGCCGGCGGTCCTTTCCTTTTTGTTTTCTTTTTGGGTGTTTCGAAATTGGAGCCGTTTTGAGGCGACCCGAGATCCGACCCGTTGGACATTAAGGATCCGCGTGTTTTTGGACCAAAGGTCTATTTACGATCCTGGTCCTTTCGCATTTATTTTCTTTTAAATTTACTCATTTTGTTCATTTTTGTTTTCTTTTAATTCATCCCCAAAATTTTGTTTGTTTTTCGATCTCGTCCCTGGCTCATTGATGCGCTAAAACGACGGACATGTGTCTATATTTGGGTTTTATTACTCAGTTGGTCCCTGACTTTTGCGCGCATTTTGATTTTAGTCCTTTTCGTTTGTTTTATTGCTTTTTTACCCTGTAATTTTATTTTTGCTCCCAATTTTGTCCCTATGTTTTGTTTGTTTGTTAATTTAATCCTCTTCCACTGTGACTTTTATTATTATAGAACTAATTAGATTAGTACTATTATTATTATTAATTATTATTGTTATCATTTACGTATTTCTACTTTTTAATCTTAATTTTGTTATATACATTAAATATATATACGTTTCTACCATATATATATATACATATGTTTTGTTAATATATATATATATATATATATATATATATATATATATATGTATAAATATATAAATGTACATTTTCAAAGTCATAAATATATTTTTATATTTCGTTTTTGGCACATACATATACCTATATTCATACACATATATGCATATTCTTTATATTTTAAAATCCATATTTTCCTTTATATATATAATTCATATATACCCATATTTTCAATATATTTCACAATGTATACACACACCTATATATATATATATATATATATATATATATAATACGTTTTTTATTTTTTATAAATACATATATACATACATACTTTTGACATATATTTTTAATACCTTTATAAATTATCATTATTTACTTGTTTATAGATTTCTTATTGTTTTCAAACTTTGATGTGCACTAATATGTATATCTTCTTACATTCTTTATAATTTTATTCATTTTTTATTTATTTATGTTTCCATCATTATTTTAAAAATGTGTTTTAGTCTCACTAGCTTATATACTTGTTATCTTGCATGTTATCAATTTGTCCTTTTATTTTACTTTGTTGCTATTGTTTGTATTATCTATGCTCGCATTATTGCATTCATTAACATTTTGTTATGCATATTTTACATCGTACATCAAAAGGAAAGTTTTTCTAAATGAGGCAATGTCTTGCGTTTGGAAAATCGAGAAAACGTGCCCTAACGTGCTGGGTTTCGATTTCTCGTTCGACCAAATAGCTAAATATCTTCTTAACTTTCAATCAATATTATTCGAGTTTTCTTTAAGGATCGTATTTTTAAAATTCTTTAAAGTTTTCAATCTTTGACACTAAGACACTAATTAATCAACTAGGTACCAATTTTGGGCGCATCGAGGGTGCTAATCCTTCCTCGTGCGTAACCGACTCCCGAACCCGTTTTCTGGATTTTTGTAGACCGAAAAATAATGTTTTAATAAATCAAACTATTTATTAAAACGTTCACATTGCAAGGTGATCCGATCACACCTTATCAAAAAAGATTGGTGGCGACTCCCACATTTGATTTCATTTTTCAAAACCCAAGTCGACCCCGTTTTGTCAAAAAAATGGTGTCAACAGGAACTATCACACCAGATATTAGGAGGAGCAGTAGACTTAATCTGTAATTCCTAAAGCAACGAAAGTAGCCACATGACATCACTGGTTACAGCAGCAAGACTCTGATATTTAGCCTCAGCCGTAGACCTAGATACCACCTGCTGTTTCTTAGATGACCATGAGACAGGATTGGACCCAAAAAACACACAGTATCTTGAAGTAGAACCTCGATCATCGAAATCCAACCCCTAGTTAGCATCCGAAAAACCAACTAGGGATAATGAATCAGACTGGCAAAGACAATCCCAAAATCAAGAGTTCCAGAAAAATACCTCAATATCCTCTTAAGAGCAACCATATGAACTGTGGTAGGACTATGCATGGACTGGCAAATCCTATTAACCGCATATGCAATATCAGGCCTAGTAATAACAACATACTGTAATGCACCAGCCAGACTCCTATACTCAGTCGAATCGAAAAGAGGATCACCGTCATTCTTAGAAATATGTGACGAGCTAATCATAGGCGTGTGAACACTTTTAGCATTAGACAAACCACTACGCTCCAACATAGGCGAATTGTTCCACATGCCTGTCTATTGACCTTAGCCCACTCCTTGTCATCCATCTTGTTAGGTTTTTCTTCAAGGGCTATATCCAGCTCTTGCTGACATAAGACATCCAGGATCTCACATTGCCACATACCAAAATTATTGGAACTATCAAATTTCTCTACAAATTTTGCATTGGTCACAGTAGTCTTTGCTGATGACGATACCTTTTCCATTTTTCTCCTCAATCCCAACTACTGTACGTGAACAGTACCGTGAACGATTGTATTCCCCAAGTACGAATCTAGCTCTGATACCAATTGTTGTGCGGAAGCATGTAAAAGAGTAAAATTATTGTACTAAAAAATCACACTAAGTTCAATTCCCAAGAAAGAGAGGTGGATCATAAGGATCGCTTAAGTACCAGGTCTTTCCTAGCCAGAATATCCCTCAATCGTAATTTAATAGCACAATAAATCACTACAATCACACTCACAATTCATGCAGAATAATACAATAAAGAACACAAGATTTTAACGAGGTTTAGCAAATTTTGCCTACGTCCTTGGGCACTACCAAATATATTTCACTCCAAAATACAAGTGAGAATTTACGAAGAGAGAGAGAGAGAGAAAACAATGCCTTAAGTAGAGAATGACAAATTTGGGATGATGAAGAAGAGAAACGGTTAAGCCTATTTATAATTGAGGTTCAGAGATCAAAATTACAATTATCTTATGCCAAATCTCAATCCCACTTTTGGTGCCTTAAATCCCAGATTTTGATACCCATATCTTTCTGATACCCATATCTTTTTGATACCCATATATTTGACTTTCTATAAATATGGATGATTTCCAATAAAATGAAATGTCGAGAATAACAAATATTACACAAATCTCGTGTTTGGCTCATTGATCATGGACGTTCACTCTCATACCCTCGTCGTGAGATCAATCACTTCAAAATTTGTATTAAAACTACAAATTGCACTCTCTTGACTTCACTTTAGGTGAGTCAATTGGTAAATTGAGATTAATGTACGTATTAAAAGAAACCCATAAGTACATACTTCTGGCTTATAGATGGCACGAAGTTCAACTGAGATTCCAAGATTTTGTGCATCTGGAGAGAAAAAAGAAGAATGATGATGACATAATCTGGTAACCCAAATCAGTTTGAATGCAGTCATAGAACACCGAACCACAAATCATGTGCAATGTAGCTCTTCTCATATCAGTTTTTTATAGCATCCAGGAGGCTCCCGAAAGGATCATCTTCATTGAGAAATAGTAGAATTCCAGTACAGTGTTAACAGACCTGAAAGAGTTTTTGTTGTCAAAAACTAACAAAAAACATATGCAGGAACCTGTTTAATCATCAGAAGAAGTAAAATACAACAGTTCGACATACCCTTCCTCCTATTCTTATGACATGAATTTTAGCAGAAAGGTATAGAGTAATTGAACGAAAGTGTACTCTTTTGTAATTATAAAGACTTGTAATATTTTAGATGTATTTAGTTGGTAGAATATAATTATATTGTAATTACATCTTTTAATTATAACCTTATAAAATTTATATTTTTAAAAAATATTAATTACTATAAATTTTTTAAAAAGTAATAAAAATTAATATCAAATCGTTATATATATTATATTAGTTCAAAAAAGTAAGAGATTTTTTATTTTTGATTTCTTATTGTGTCCGATTTAAGGCTTAGCTTAGTTTAGAAATTTTTTTTTTTGTTTTTTCTTATTTCTTATTTTATTCGGCTCGGTAATTTGAGTTGGATTTTTTGGATTTGGGCCGATTGGTTTAGTTTAAAGAGTTATTATTATTATTATTATTATTATTATTATTATTTTGGGATATGAAATTTAGCCATTTTAAATGGTGTTGAATCGATTAAAAATATTTTTTTTATATTTAAACAAAATATAAATGGTAGTATAAGGAGTAAAGTTAATTGATTGATTTAATCAAATTTTGTTACAAACAGAACTTGTCATAGGTAGTTTTCATGCATGCGACTCGTGCCAATTTATACAAAACAAAAGAGATTAAATTTAGAAAATAAATAAATAAAAATAAAAATAAAGTAGCAATAAATAAAATGAAATTAAAAATAAATAAGTCGAATGGACAGCTCTCTAACTTCAGTCACGATTTAAGCTTCAGTTTCGAACTAATCCCGGATAATGAATTTTCTCCTCTAATAGATAAGTCGATTATAGAAATCAAGGAAACGTCTCAGACTACTAGCCCTTCCATGTGTAAATTAACTGCGGGAACGTCCAACTAACACTTATTGAACGAATAACCCCGAATCCGCATCCGCCATTTAGCTCCTTGGTAGCTTTGAGAACTAGAAGGACCTGACTTGAATCAATGACCTCAACTGCAAGGTTCGTTTAAACCCGATTGTTATTTTCCTTGACAAATCCAACCACTCATTTAATTGGCCATGTCAATTTATTCTTTAGTAGACCGTTTACAACAATTATAGACCATATCAATTCTTCTAATTGTACGTCGCACAACAACGAATCAATGGGTCCTGATTGGTTTGATGCTATTACGACTTTGTGAGATAATTGTATCTATTTCTTAAACTGGAGGAATAATGAATAACATGTAAAACATTTAAACTTTATATAAAATTTCAAATTAGGATTTTTTTAAATTTCATATATATTTTTTATTTTTTAATAATGTTATTAAATAGTATTAATTTTTTAAAATTTTTTAATAGTATTTATAAAAATTTAAAATACATATAATATTTTAAAAAATTAAAGACTAATTAAATAATATTTTTTAGAATTATGAAATCTTATAAAATCTAATAATGCTTTTTAAACACTATTGGTTTTTTAATTAACTAATTAAATAATATTTAATTTTTATGAAAATTTCTTTATACATACTATATTCTCTTCCCTTGTTAACTTTTAGCAGTATTTGAAAAAAAAATAATTTTTTTTATAATTTAGTGATTTATCCATAACAAGAGTTTTAAAATTTAGGAAGTTTTTTGAAGGAGAAATTAATTTTATTTAAAATTTTAATGATATAGATGATTTGATTTTATTAAAATAAATAAATTTAATGGATAATTAAAAACTAAAAAGTAAATAAAAGATGAGAGAGCGTCACCTGTGGTAAATTGATGTATTCATTTGATTGATGTTAAAAACAAGGTATGAAAGCCAACCAATTTCTTGCATATAGAGTTTTAGGGGGTAAAGTTTAGTTTTAGGTTGTAAATAAAATGGTTGGTTAATGGCTAGTCAGGTGCCATAATTTTAGAGACATACAATTTCATGGAAGGTTATTTAAGGCGACTCAAAAAATTCTTGTCTCCATCAAAATAAACAAGGCTTTAGCCAACCAGGTTAGCACTAGGTATATTTGGGTTTCATCATCTTCATCGATAAGAAAACCCAAGTATACCTTTAAGAAACGAAACATATCGTAAGAAAATAACAATGGAGGTAACTAAGGTGAGGTTTGCTTTTTTCTTTTCGTTTGCCGCACTAATTCCAGGATTATGGGCAAATATTGCTGAATTTGATGACTTTTGGAAGCAACGTGAGGAAGAAGCATGGAATATTACCTTGGCAACTTATGAGCCAAACCCAGAAAACGTCACCAATCATTTCAACTATAACGTTAACAAGTAAATCTTACTATAACCTTGCATTTTATCTCTCTTTTTTCATGTTTTATATAAAAAGTTCATAGTTTAGGGATAATAAAATAAGGTACAGATATTGAAAGCTGAACTATTATCCTATTGAATATCAACAATTAAGAATATATACATGAATTAATTAAGCTAAACTCTTTGTTCTTCTCATTTTCATTATATTTTATTGCAATTAGTAATCTTTCATGCATGTATTCTATAACATTATGACTCATAATCTTATTAGGTTACAACAATCACACGCCTTCATTGTAATGATCAAATTTTCATAATTTAGATGCTTTATAGCCACAACTCTTAGAATTTAATTTCCTCCACCATTTGCAGGATCTTGAAACTTTGTTAACTTATTTTAAATAGAGGCATCATATATTATCTTGGACAATTTGTTGCAGGTTTCTTAAAGAAACTAGTGCCAACCAAACCATAGATTTTGAGGATGGTATTATTAACAACACGAGAAGATACTTGAGAGGAAAACACAAGAAGTACACTGGTCCGTGCATGGCGACCAATCCAATTGATAGGTGTTGGCGGTGTAGGAAGAATTGGGCCAAAAATCGTAAACGATTGGCAAAATGTGTGCTTGGTTTTGGCCATAGAACTCATGGTGGAAGTAAGGGGAAGTACTATGTGGTGACAGATAATTCTGATCATGATGTTCTAAACCCAAAACCAGGAACCTTACGTCACGCTGTGATCCAAAAAAGGCCATTGTGGATCATTTTTGCTCGTACCATGCACATCAAATTGTCACAAGAGCTAATTATTCAAAGTCATAAGACAATTGATGGTCGTGGAGCAGATGTTCATATAGCATATGGAGCTGGATTTACACTTCAATTTGTGCACAATGTCATTATTCACAACATTCATATCCATCGCATTGTTCCAAGTTCCGGTGGCCTAATCAGGGACTCTGAAGATCACTTTGGTTATAGAACAGTAGGTGATGGAGATGGAATTTCTATATTTGGATCATCAAATATTTGGCTTGATCACATTTCTATGTCTGAGTGCCATGATGGGCTTATTGATGCAATCCAGGGTTCTACTGGCATCACCATCTCAAATTGCCATTTCACTCATCACGACGCTGTAAGTTTTGCCTTAAAATACTCAACAAGTTACACAAATTGTCACCTAGTTTTTTATTAAACGTTCATGGATTTGTCTTTCAGGTGATGTTGTTAGGAGCAAGTGATAGCTATTCTAAAGATCAATTCATGCAAGTCACACTAGCATTCAACCATTTTGGCAAGGAATTATTACAAAGAATGCCTAGATGTCGATGGGGTTTCTTTCATGTTGTTAACAATGACTACACACATTGGAAAATGTATGCTATTGGTGGTAGCATGCATCCCACCATTATCAGCCAAGGTAACAGGTTCATTGCTCCGCATGACCCCAATGCCAAAGAGGTAAACCAAAATATAGTTAAACAATATTGATAACATTCATTACATTTGTAAGCATGATAAACATGTAACCAGAAATGCATTTGAGATCATACCATTATTTTTTTTCCATTTCACTTTTGTAGGTAACTTATAGGCTCTATGCATCAGAGTCAGAATGGAAAAATTGGATATGGAGATCAGAAGGAGACGTACTCCTTAATGGAGCCATCTTTAGAACTTCTGGGCCACTCTCGCCACCCCATTTGAAATTCAACAGAAAGGAAATGATCAAATCCAAGCCTGGAGCATGTGTCAGAAGACTCACTCGTTTCGCAGGGACTCTTAATTGTAAAAAAGGAATCAAATGTTAGATGTGATGTTCAATTTTACCAATCTTTAAAAAAATCCCAACATGTAAAAAAAAGAATTGATACATGGAAAAGAACTCATAGAATTATAATAAAATATAATTCCATTTATCTTTATCTTGCGTTACTAGCATGTTAAGCTATTGAGACCTACAAAAATAAACCTACTTGAAAATATAAGATTAGTAGTAAGTGACAAGTAGGGGTTGTATCCACGGAAATTAATGATAATTCTATTCCTTAAATAAAAAAACAAGTAGATAAAAGAGAGGTTTTTAGGAAATCAAAAACTAAATTCAAATTAAAAACAAAATGATAAATGCAATAATTAAAAGTTTTAGAAAATCAATGAGAAAAACTCTAGTCAAAAGTAAAATATCCATTTGATTCATAGATTCAATCATTGACCCAATGATAATGACAATGTCTTTAATAAATTAATTCTGTTGTTGGCTCAACAATCTCTCCTTACCTGTTTAGTAACCAAGAGGCAACTTGTTTGAGTTACTTCTCTTGCTAATAAATAACCTTGTAAATCAATTCCCGTCATTCAACTTACCGACAACATTAAGAATGAGAATGACCTAATTCTAATAAACAAACTCACCTCAAAAGGGTCTATTTATGCTAAATCACACATCCACAACATATAATCATAAACTACAATATAAATAATTATGCAATTTGTCACTAGTATTAGAATGACTTAAACGGTTATAGATTTAATTATTGTATTTGACAATATAATTGTTCTAAGCTATCAAATATCCACCAAATATTTAACAGACTTGAAAAATTGTAATTAAAATAGAATATGCGTGAATAATAAAGAACAAAGAAAAATGAAGTTTTACAAATTTATTGAATCAAACTTCGATAATTCTTTGACTAGAAAAAGAAGTTTAGAAAACTATAGGGTTGAAAAAACGCAATAAATAAGAAAATAACTATAATATGAGAAAGTAGCCAAAGGCTCCCTCACTCTCTCTCAAAATATCCTATTTATATTGTATAGTTAACCTAAATTAGGTTACAAGAGCTTGCTTGAAGTTGGTGAACTCATAAAGGACCAAAATACCCCTAAAGCTCAGACAAAGCACAAAGAAAATACATACATTGGTGCCGGGGCGTTAGGATTGGTATAGGGGTGCACAAATTGTGGCACAAGGGCATTGGGCTTAGGGGTGAGCAAAATTCGATTTGATTCGAAAAATCTAAAAAAAAATTAAATTTCAAGTTAATCAAATCGAGTTATTCGAATTGTTCGAGTCAACTCAAATAACTCGATTTGAGTCTCGAGTTCTAGTCGAGTTGAATTTCACAATTCGAATAATTCAAATAACTTGAATAACAGATTGGTGTAAATATCCTTTTGGTCACTGTCAATTTTGAAAATAAGCAAATTGGTCTCTCTCAACAAAAAATAAAAAATAATTTTAAAAATTCAAAATATTTATAAAATTTTCAAAATTTATATTTTTAAAAATTCTAAAAATATATAAAAAATTTTAAATTTTAAAATATTCTAAAATAATAATTTTGGGACCTAATTAATTATTCAAAATTTTCATACTCAAATATCTTATTTTATTATTATCATTTTGTTTTGAAAAAATTTTCAAATATATATGGTTTCAAATTTATGTGTTCCAACATATAATTAGTTATAGTGTAACAATATTTTTATTTGACATGTTTAATTTTTTTTTAATTTAACTCAAACAATTTCACTCAATTCGACTTAACTCGAATTTTATTTCACTCAAATCGGTTTGAAAAAAATTTCAAATTGAGTTAGGATGATAAAACAGGACTTGTGATAACTCAAAAATTTTTACTCGATTCAATCGAACGCTTAGCCCTAATTGGGCTAAAGGTTGAGTTTCGAAGCTTGGGATGCAAGGGCCGGCATCGAAGCTTGGCACAGGGGGTGCTAACATAGTGCCATGCAATCGCGCACTGGGCACCAACTACGAAGCGGGGGCGCTCGATTTGTTTTCCACGCTCCGTTTCTTTACCGATTATCCTCAAACTCGAACCTTAAGCTCTCATCGATCTAATCCAAGTTACAAAACACTTAATTCACTATCAAATACTAAAATCATATAACAATCAAGCATAATTAAATAAAAACCCAAACAAATGTAAATGAGACATTAATTATACAAAGTAGGCTAACATGCAACATTTCATTTAAGAACCAAATGAAATGTTAAATATAAGTGCCTAAAATTTATGAAATATTAGCACTTCTCACACCCCACACTTAAACTCTTACTTGTGCTCAAGCAAAACAATGAATGCAACCTAAAGAACTCAACTCAAATTGATAGTAAAACATAATTTCATATCATTGAGACAAATAAATACACTTTCATGTACACAAATGAAATACCATTTGCTAACAAGACATGAGAATGAACAATAATCCATACACCTAAGAAGAATCGAAACTAATGAACCTTTGCACTCGTACGTAATCTCTTTCCCCAACGACATGCAATGCATAAAAGATATTAGAAAAATCAAGATAACATATTCAAATTTCAACATACTTTCAAAAGTCACTAGGTCTCTAAATTTCACAATTTCAATTGAGCAAAAGTATTGAAACAAAAATTTTCAATTTCATTACAAAAGTTTATCAATTAGCATGAAATTAAAACATAATTTAAATAATCCAACCATTGAGTTCTCCCTATTTTATTGTCTTTGAATTTAGGTCGGCCCCTTTGAACGTGAGCATAGATAACAGCCCAAACATCTGCCCCAAATTACTCGGTCAATTAAACTTAACCAATCTTTGACTTTAGTCATATCTACGTCAATGGAGTATAATAGGAAACATTGAACCTTTTGACCCAAAGATAAATAACAACCAAATAGCTACCCCATTTACTCGATCGAGCCACTAGTTATTTTCAAAGCTCATGAAATAGACAACAGAGTAATCAATTCTCATGCTCATCAACAAAATTATTCAATTAAGCACATTCATAAATATTCAATCCAATACTCAAGCTCAAAACAATTCAAAATTTCACCAATATCATTTTTCGTAAACATGATTCAAGCAAAATTGTTCTCTCAAAAATTCTAAAACCAATTACAAGAACATATCAATAGAGAAGACCATGAAATTAAGATGATATAAGCATCCAAAGTTCCAATTACAACCTAGAGGCATCAATTAAAGTTATCAACCACATCGAATCGACATATGGGTTTGAAAAGCATACATTGCCACATATTCATCATCTCAAAGGCATAAAATATCTTTCGATGTCTCCTCGAGTCACATTCTTATGCAACTAATATGACACATGTAAATAAATATACATTTTTATAGAGAAATATGCAAATAAATCTAAACATTTATTCAAAATGTTCCAAAAGTAAAAGAAGAGTTAGTAAAATTCCCTGTTAAAGTGCTCAAAATGTAGATCTAAATTTGTCTTATCCTACGTTCCTCTTGAAGCATTGAAAAATTGTTCTATCAAAGTGTGGTGGTACTACAGAGTTACCACTTCGTAAGCACCATTCTTTAACGTCTTTTGCTAGACGTTGCCCTTCAGATTTGTCTAAGTAATTGCTTCGAGCTAAAGGCTCGTCCAATGAGCATTGTTATCGAAGATTAGTTGTCGTTGCAGTATGTGTTGTGTATCCTACCTAAGTAATAGATTGTCCTTTTCTTTTAATTCTACTATAGAATTTCATAATTCATGATGATCACTCATTTATTTATAGTTTTTATGACCTTTTTAGTACTCTGTCATCAGTTGAAGATAAAATATTTATAATTAGTACATATTCGTGGAGAAAAAACGAAGATAATATATACTATAGAAGTTTGAAATTTTAATGTATAGATAACAAGAGTCGGTTCCTAAGGCCACCCAGAAAAAGGATAAATTAATAAATAAAAACATATTTTTAAATAGCCCCAACTTAAGAATAAGAAAAAAAGTTAAGATTTGAATTTTATATTTACTTCATATTTAATTTTAAATTTTTAATTCACAGTATGAAAACTTTTAGAAGAAGAAAATGTGGAGTGGTGATCATATGCCAAGCACCAATTAATAATTTAAGTTAACAAGGTCAAACCCATTACTTATTGCTAGTATAAAACAAAGGGTTGAAGTGGGTTGGCATCCATAAACTGCGACGGCAGTAAGTTGGCCAATTATGCGATCATATACTCCACCATCTCTTATTCTCCCCTTTTGATGGCCCAAACAACTAAGTCTATGGGTGCTAATCCCATGATTAATTTTCTTTAACAACCTCAAGAGCCAGAATTATACATTTTATTTTGAAATCTTATAATCCAATATATGAAATTTATGAGATTGAAAAGAGTTGTATTATTTGGATTTCAAAGTGATTACCGCATATTAATATATATATTTAATATGCATATATTCATATTTAAAAAAAAATTCCGTTCTCATGATTAAAAGATTATGTATATTACTAACAAGTGGTTGAGTGTAATGGTAAGGCACATTGTACTTTTAAGATAAAGACTCAAGTTCGAATATTAGAGATGACATCCTTAAGCTTAAGGATAAACATTAACTTTGAACATGAATTATAATGGCAATCTACAATATTGGATGTGGCAGTGTTATATAAGCATGATCTATATATGAAAATAAAAAGTTTGACCTTCCTCATAAAGTTTCCCATGAAAGAAGTCTTTGCGTGATGATAATATAAAATCTTTAAGCCTTTTTCATTTGCTTAAGTTTCGCACTAAGCAATGAATTAATCATATGAGATTTGTTTGTTTCGATAGATCCAAAATTGTACCCATATGGCAGCATTAAGTTGTAAAACATTCAAAAACTTAAAACTGTAGAATTAAATAATGCATTTATAGTTGAATAAACATAATAATTGTGATATATACTTTGTTAATCCATGAAAATGACAAATGATTGAAATGGTTAATCAAGTGAATGTAAAAATAATGATAATAATAAAATTAGATATTATAAAAATATTGTAACTTAATATAAAAATAAAATTAAATACATCGCTCTAAAAGTAAATCCATTCTAAAATTATCCTTACAAAATTGGCGGCTACAAGCTGATGAAGACGAAGGAATTGACTATTATCATCAGCAAAGCAAACTTTCATTATCCTATTCTGTATTTTTTATTATTAAATTGCACCATCGAGGTTGGAACATGCACTACCCTTTTCTTGCCGACTTTGTGGCAATAGTTTATTTTGGTTAAGACAATCAGATAATAAAGTCAAGTGATTGATATTATTATGCAAAAAAAAAGAAATGTAACTTTTCGTAAATTCAAATTTTAATTAAGTTTATTTATATAAATAATTTTAAGAGATAAACTGCAGTGTGCATTTATTAAATGGTTGGAGTATTAAAAAAGCTTTTCATTGTGAATTTATTATATAGTTGGACTGTGGAGTGGAAGAGAATTGTTTAAGTCAAAGCAACAGACCATGAATAGCATATTTGATCACAAAAGCAGTCTCTTGTATTATATAACAAGATGCGTCGAGGGGATAAATGTTATGCCATTTAATACATCTTTATACCCTTTTGAATAACTTCTTACTTTTTTAGTGGAATCTGTTGACATTATCTAGTTTCCACAAACAGGTTTGGATCAAGGAAATGTTGCTTACCTGTTGTGTAGGTGATGGTCAACGAATTGAATTCCCTATATGTACCTAAACCCATTTGACAAACAGATTTAAGTAAAAAAAAAAAAAAGTGTTAATCAAATAGTTGCATTCACAAAAACCATGCCCAAAGTGGCACATAAAGATTAGAAAACTGAGAGGGTTCATTATCAGATTTCATAGTCACTCAAAAGGAATCTGATATGGGTCTCCCAATAGAATTAACATTTTGGCAAATTATACATAGTCGACTTATCAATCAGCAGACTTTGACGTAATTTGTGAACCTTAGCCCAACAAATCTTGAAAGTATGTGTTTCCATTAAGACTATGTAAGGCCACGAGGAAGTTCAAGGTCATTGATTGTCAATCGTCTTAAGATATCTTATCCTAAGACGTAATATCACCGTCACTGTCAAGAGTATCAAATTAAACTTCTGTGTTAATAGCCTTAAGACATATAGTTGAGCTTGTCTCCACTATAAAAGGACCATGCAAACAACTCATACACTCTCATGTATACACTCTTCTCCTTCAACCCCCTAAACTCTCCTAACAGAAAACCTCCTTCCTCACCTTCACCCAAGTACTCCTCCATACAAACCACCACCTACTTTTACAATTTTTAGCTTTGTAATCAAAATTTTACAGTTTTATCTATGCACTAAATAAAATTCTTAGACTTTCCCTCTTAATGTGAGAGATAAATACTAAATTATAAAAGCCACATCTCAAGGGAATATTGATTAAATCCTTTATTTGGCACCAAGTGACCAAGGTTCAAACTTTGTTGATGCAACCCTTGTTAGTACAAAACTCCGGTGAGGAAAAATCTCGAACACACGAACAGAACTCAAACAGTTATATTCACCCCCACCTATCTTCGGTGTGCAAAAAAGTTTCAAGCAAATTAATCTTGAGGATACAATGAAGCCAATGACTATTTGCATTTTGCACTGACAAGAATAGTCCACTAAGCACTGAGTAATGTATAACAAGAAACTCAATTTCTACAAAGGATTTCTGCAGTAATACTTTATAAAATAATATAATAATATTAGAAAATGGAGGAAGGAAAGAAAGAATTTCAGAATTTGTTGGTGTGATTTCCAAATGAAATCTTATTCCTATTTATAGGAATTTTCATGTCTCTTCCTAGAGGCATCTTTCAATAGGTGTCTTTTGTGAATAATAACGTCTTTAAGGAAACACATAATTATTCATTTTATATCATAACTATTCAAATAATATTGTTTGCATAGTTATAATTCTTTTTTCAAAAATCAAATGATATAACTCTTGACCAATGACCAAAATATTTATCTTTTGATTAATTACACTCATTCATTTATAGTTATTAGAACACTATAAATATTTGAAAATGTTCCAACAATCTCCCCCCATTTTCAAAATATTTTAGATTTTGATATTCTTGGAAATCAATTTGCATAAGTGAAGGTGTCCTACGATTGAACCTTCACTTAGTGAAAACATGTTAAAGTTAATTGAAATTGCATGGTAGACTAAGCTTTGAACCATCTATTCCATTTGATTAACCGAACACATCTCACACAATGATTTCAACATCGGTCAATGCATAGTATCCAGGGACACTATTATAGCCATGTGTCTGTGTCCTCTTTTCATGAGTGTTGTCTGAGCCAAGCCCTTGAGCTCCTAGAAGTGGCCACACTTCCACTTACATAGGTAGATCCCAACAAGAGTGTTCTCATAATTATAACATGCTAACATATTTGTGTTATGGGTCCATTAAGAGTACATTACTCATCCTTCCATTATCATTACTGGTACCTAGCACTTTTAATCTTGGATGAATTTATTTATAATGCTAATAGTCATGCACTAATGATATACTTTGTCTCATTGAACTAAAGACATGATGTTATACCAAGTGTTGAGTCGAGTTTCCATCATGGGTGACTCTAATTAATGGGCTTGAGTCTCATCGCTTTTGAGGTCTTGTTGACAATATCTCTAGCAAGACTTTTTGTCAAAGGATCCGCCAAATTTTCACTTGACCTCACATAATTAATAGTGATCACTCCATCAGAGATTAATTGTCAGACATAGCTATGTCTTAATCCAATGTGTCTAGACTTTCCATTATATACTTGGCTATATGCCTTTGCTAAAGTAGTCTCACTATCACAACGGGTAGAAATAGGTGAAATTGGCTTAGGCCATAGAAGTACATCATAAAGTACATTTCTTAATCATTTTACTTCTTTAGATGTAGCAGCTAATGCAATAAATTTTTCTACCATGGTGGAATTAGTAATACACGTTTGTTTCTTGGAACCCCAAGAAATGACTCCTCCACCAAGAATAAAGATCCATCCACTAGTAGATGCATGGTCTTCCAAACTTGCAATCCAACTAGCATCCAAATACCCTTCTAAAACTTAAGGATATCCATTATAACACAATCCATAATTAATAGTTTTCTTTAAGTACCTAAGTACTGTATTCAAAGCTTGCCAATGCAAACTAATGGGATTACTTGTATACCTACTCAATTTTCCAACAACATATGTAATATCTAGTCTTGTACAAGTCATTATGTACATAAGACAACCAATTAGACTTGCATATTTTAATTGATGAATTTTCCTACTAGTATTAGATACTAATTTTATTTGAGGATCCATGGGTGTAGATGCTGGTATACAATTGAAAAGATCAAACTTTTTAAGCACCTTTTCAATGTAATGTGATTTTGATAAAGCTATAGTGCTTTCCTCTCGGGTTATTTTAATCCCAAGAATAACATCTGCTACACCCATATCCTTCATAGCAAAGTTGTTTGACAAGAATTTCTTTGTGTTTTCTATTTGTTCCAAATATGTGCAAAAAATGAGCATGTCATCTACATATAAGCAAATTATAACACCTTTTCCATTTTCAAATTTGTTATATATGCACTTATCGAATTCATTTATTTTATAGCCATTAGCTAAAACAACCTTGTCAAACTTTTGGTGTCATTGATTTGATGCTTGTTTAAGTCCATATAGAGATTTAACAAGCTTACATACCTTATGCTCCTGTCTTGGAACAACAAATCCTTTCGGTTGTTCCATGTACACTTCCTCTTCCAATTCATCATTTAAAAATGCAATTTTAACATCCATTTGGTGAAAAACCAAATTATATATTAAGGTAAGTGATATTAAGAGTCTAATTTTAGCAATTCTTGCTACTGGAGCATATATATCAAAGTAATCAATACATTGTTTTTGTGTAAAACCTTTGGCTACCAACCTTGCTTTAAATTTATCAATGGTTCCATCGACTTTCATTTTCTTTTTAAAGATCCATTTACAATCCATTGGTTTGGAACCCGGTGGAAGATCAACTAAGATCCAAGTTTGATTTCCCATTATTGAATCGATCTCATCATTTATTACTTTTTTTTTTGAAAAGTAGAATCTTGATATTTCATTACCTTTTCAAATGTAATAGGATCAAATTTCGTATTATAATAATAAGGTATCCTATTGCATATACTTTCGCATTTTCCTTCTACAAGAAACATAATGAAATTTGGTCCAAAATCTTTGACCTTTTTAATTTTTTTACTTCTTCTTAATTCTTGACAAGATTCATCATTATTATCAATTAGTTCTAATGGAATCTCATTCTCATTTGAAAAATAAATCAATTGTTGTGACTATAATTGTCTTAAAATAGAATTAAATCTATTTTCATTAAAAATAGCATCTCTTGATTCAATAACAATATTAATTAAAATTGAATCGTTTGGTTCAATTATCATGAACCTATATGCCTTGTTATGTACATATCCTATAAATATGCATTCAATTCCTCTTTCACCTAACTTTTTACATTTAAGTGTTGGAACTTTGACAATAGCTCTATAGTCTTAAACCTTCAAATAATTAAGGTTTGATTTCCATTTCTTCCATTGTTCATATGGGGTTATTTTTGTTTCCTCATTAGGAACTCTATTCAATATATGACAAGTTGTTAGAACAGCTTCTCCCCAAAAACCTTGTCCGAGACCTGAATATGATAACATTGAATTTACCATTTCAATCAAGACTCTATTTTTCCTTTCAACTACACTATTTTGTTATGGTGTATAAGGGGTTGAAACTTGATGGACAACTCTAGTGGATTCAAAATAACTGGATTATAGTATTCTCCACCTCTATCTTATCTTAAGCACGTGATAAATGATTCATACTGAAGTTCAACTTCAGATTTATAAACTTTAAAATTTATCAAGCGTTTCATCTTTTAAATACAATAAATATACATAACAATATCTAGAATAATCATCAATAAAAGTAACAAAATATTTCTTTCCACCTAATGTAGAAGTATTATGCATGTTACATAAATCACTATGTATCAAACCAAGCAACTTTGTTTTCCTTTTAACCTTAGGGAAAGGGTTTCTTGTAATTTTAGTCAACATACATGTATTACATTTTTCAATATTATTATTAAAAATAGGAATTAAATCTAACTTATGCATGTAATTCAATTTTCTATAATTCAAATGACCTAATCTATAATGTCATAAACAAGAGATTTAACCATATAAGCAAAAAATAGTAGTTTTATTCTTATTAATAATATTGAGTTTGAACATGCTCTCATACATATACCCTTTCTGTACAAAAATTCCCCCTTAGACAAAATAAACTTATCTGCCTCAAACACAAGTTTGAAACCAAATTCTTCCTAACTTCTGGTACATAATATACATCATTCAAGGTTAAAACCTTTCCAGAAGTGAATTGTAGCTCAACAAACCTTTTGCCTTTGATTGCTGCGGTGGAAGAATTTCTCATGTACAAGACATTGTCATTTTCTCATTGTGTGAACTTTGTGAACATGCTTTTGTCTTTGCATACATGTTTGGTTGCTTCAGTATCAATCCACCATGCATTATCATCTTGTGCCATATTAATTTCAGATATCATTGTAAGGAACTTTTTGTTATTATCAGCCTTAGAAGATTTCTTCTTTAAAAATCAACATTCATTCTTGACATGTCTCGGCTTACCACAATGATAGCATGAGCCCTTTTGTTTCTTTTTTAACTTAGGTGTTCTATCAATCTATTTGAACTTTCTCTTGGATGATTTAGTAGTTTGTACTTCCTCCGTAAAAAGCAAATTGGCATTTTCAGAATTTAAGTTCTGGTCTTGCTGTCGATATTCTTCTTCAATACGAAGATGCTTTGCCAAAGCCTCAAGAGATATTTCCTATTTCTTATGTTTTAGACTTCTTTTAAAGTCTTTCCAAGATGGAGGAAGTTTGTCTATTATAGAAGATACAACAATCATTTCATCCATTTTCATATCATATTGCTTCAATTGATTCAACAGTTTTTCAATATCACGAAATTGTTCCATAATAGAATGACCATCAACCATATGATAATTATTGAAACGACTAACAATAAATTTCTTACTTGTAGCATCTTCGGTCATGTATCTTGTCTCTAATTTGTCCTATAAATCCTTAACGATGACCTTGTTTTGGTAGGTGTTGAACAAACCATCGGATAAACCATTATGCACATGTAATCAACATTGTCCCATTTTTGCCTTTCTCGGGTTGCAGCAACAGATTTGTTTTCATTCTCTTTCAATCTTGGAGTATCCATAACATAGGCAATCTTCAAACTTGTTAATAAAAAGTGCATCTTTTTCTGCCATCATCGAAAATTGCCACCATCAAACTGATCAAGTTTGACAAAGTTGGAAGCCAACTCCCTTAGTGTTCCATTTTCATGTGCTGTGGTAGTCATTATGAAATATAACTTTAAAATTGTTAGTACAAAACTCTGGTGAGGAAAAATCTCGAACACACGAACGAAACTTGAACAGAAAAAGAAGAAATAGGACAAGGCTCCAAGGCGTGTATCAAACCACTATCTTTAAGGTTATATTCTCCCCCACCTATCTTCGGTGTGCAAAGGAGTTTCAAGCAAATTAACCTTGAGGATACAATGAAAGCAATGACTATTTACGTTTTGCACTGATAAGAATAGTCCACTAAGCACTGAGCAACGTATAACAATAAACTCAATTTCTACAAAGGATTTCTATAGTAATACATTATAGAATAATCTAATAATATTAGAAAATGGAGAAAGGAAATAAAGAATTTCAGAATTTGTTGGTGTGATTTCCAAATGAAATCTCATTCATATTTATAGGAATTTTCATGTTTCTTCATAGAGACATCTTTCAATAAGTGTCTTTTCTGAATAATAATATCTTTAAAAAAAACACATATAATTATTCATTTAATATCATAACTATTCAAATAATATTGTTTGAATAGTTATAATTCTTTTTTTAAAAAATAAAATGATATAACTTTTGACCAATGACTAAAAGATTTAACTTTTAATTAATTACACTCATTCATTTGTAGTTATTGAAACACTATAAATAATTAAAAATGTTACAACAACCCCCCCCCCTAAATTTGTAATGTATCAAAGAAAAATCACTTGTTTTTGGAAAGCACATGAAAACTAAATCTCAAGGTTGGATATGATGTTGTGATTTAAAGGATAATTCAAAAATAATATAGAAATTTTAGAATCTAAGCGCACCAAGGGCAAGTAGGGGCCTTCACTTCCTTAAAAACAGTAAAATTTTAAGGAAACAATTTAGGTAATCTTAATCTTCCTTCTGCCATTTTTCATCAAATTAATAATGTTAAAACAGGGCCTAGAGGTAGCAGTTTTTTTTTTTCTAGCTCTTCTGATCTTGAAGAAATGAAAAAAAGGGCAACCAAAAAAAAAAAAAAAAGGAAAGAAGAAAAAGAGAGAAAGAGTAAATTAGCAATGACCCTTTGTTTGGCAAGAAAGAATTAGAGAGAAAATGGAAATCCAGACCACACTGCTTTCCAACAAATGCTGATGCAAAATGTCAACACCCCTGACATGGAACACTCCCTTTTTCCTTTTCGTCAAAACGCTAGAGCTTAGAGATTAAATCCTAAATGGATATTCCTTACTTAACCTTTATGCTAAAACAAAGTTAATCTTGGATTAGTGGGGCATTAATTTTATCTTCAAAGTGGGAAATATGCTAAAGCTGAAATAACTAAGTTTGTTGGACTTAAATGAATCCCCCCACAAGTGTTGGTTTAAGAATAAGTCAATGCCAGCACTTAAAATTTCATCTCTAGACCCCAAAAAAGTAAAAAGAAAAAAAAAATATTATCTTTCCAATAAAATGGTGTGCATTTGAACAAGCATAAAATATCGTGGAAAAGATGGCAATGAAGCCTATATATACCCTATTCATGCACCACCAAGCTATGCAACTATCAACCCTGAATTTGATAACTCTCAATGGCTAGCTTCAAAGTTCTGTTCTGCCTTTCTCTGCATGTTTTGTTCTTGGTTTCGAGTTCTGGAACTCGGTTGTTTCATCCATTTTCGATCGCTGATCCGGCATTGAAAATGGAATCAAAATCACAGTATAAGGCTAATACACATGATGAAGAGATAACTTATAGACACTTCGAATCCAAGCAATTTTCGGGCATAGACCAGTTAGCATTGGCAGTTGCAGATAAACAACACCCTGAAGCAGCCATTATTGAGTCCAAGCGTGCATTGATTGAAGAAGGCAGGGAAGCCCTTAATGCAAGCATAGAAAGAAATGGAGGAATTCCATACGAGACGAAACGGCGAAGTCCAGGGGGGCCTGATCCTCATCATCATTAATTATCATGAATTTTGTTTCTCCTCTCCTTTACCACCGGTAATAGGAGGATCCGCAAATTCATTTAGTGGTGGCGTAGAAAATTTTGTTTGAATATATGCTAAAACAAATCATTTCCAATTTCTCGGCCTTAATTGTTTTTGGTAAGTACAGTTTTAATTTTAATGGAATAAAATTGGCTTTTCATAAGATCACCTACGTTTAGCTTATTCGAAAATGTTACTTCCTCTATTCTTATTTGAGATATTTTTATGATCCATCTCAATTTTAAACATATTATATATCATAACCATAAATTCATTTAATTGTGACATGGAGAATATTACCGTTACTCTCAAATGGTATTAGTGACATCAAGTGCCAGTACACTTGCCCATTAATGCCATTTAAGGGCATGAGTTTAATCTCTACTGAGGGCATATGCCCATGTCCTCCATGCATAATCTGATCTCGTTTTGTTGAACTCATCACCTCAAGCACTCGGACTCTTTAAAAAAATTGAGTATGAAACTTCAATCAAGGACAATATTGATCCATTAAGAAGTCCATCAACTTCTGACGAATAATTTTAAAAATTTTCCCAAAAAATAAAAATCTGCGTCCTCCTCAACAATTAATCATGTATCATAAATAGAACTTCAATAATCTAATATCCATCATTCTGAACCCATTCAAATATTCTTCTTCTCCTCCTCCTCCTCCTTTTTTTTTTTTTATGTATGCTTTTTAGTTGGTGGTGATCCCCATTGAATATTATTGATAAAAAGGGTAAGCCATTTTGGAGATGGTGGGACATTGGGAGATTGCCATTGCACTCACAAATCAGAAAATTACAACCAATTCATTATATATATTTGCAATTTGAAACCATGCATTTGTTGTTAGTGTTACCACAAGCAAAATTAATAATATCCCCTCTTCTTTTATCATATGTATATTTTTGTGTGTAATGAATATTCTTGATTATGGTTTAAAATAACCACAAATATTAAAAATATGTATACCACAATAAAATAAAGTACAATACAATAACAGTATTTAAGTTTAAATAAAAGTGTACTAAGTTTTAAAGATTGTGTGATTAAATTATTGCAATTAATTTGCGGAGGAGATATGATTAAAGTAAAACTAAGCTTAATTCTCCAAATAGGAGAAGAGTATTTAAGTTTAATTAAAATTAGTAAAAACTTAAAATAATGGACCTTTTTATCTTTAAACACCTAAGTTTTTAATTTTTATAATAACTTTTTATCATACTAAATAACAAAATATTATATCTAAATCAACTTTAACTATGTTTAGGAATTTAATTTGTATTGAAATTCTATTATATCCCTACCAAGTAATTACATACCCTATAAATATATATCCCATGTTTACTTTTTCGTACACTTCCAAGTATTGTTTCTTTAAGTTCCATTGAAGCTAATTATTTTCGGTTTATTTTTTAAAGTGTTCGAATTCTATTGGCTTTTTTTAGTCATGAAGAAATATAAGCTTTTGTTCCTAATGATTTACCTTGCATTATGTGTTTTATCAAAAGCATGATGTTGAAAAAATTGATGAACAATTTCTTGATCAAAAGCAGAATGCTACTATCTCTAAATATTATGAATTAATTAACCTTGTTAGAGTTACAGGTCCTGAAAGTATCACATTTGATTGTAAAGGCGAAGGGCCATATGTTGGAATATCTGATGGATGGCTGGATACTTAAATGGCATGAACCAAAGCTTGGTTGGAAAGAGTTTGCTGTTCCTTCGTCAATTAGGTATTCATTAAATTGTATTCTTTAGGCATTCATTAACTTATAATCTTTTTGTGAAGATAGTTAACTAAGTGATGGATTTTTTATTGGATTAGAAAAAGAGAGTTGCACGATGGGTCTACTGATCCTAACCTTGAACCAATATATGGAAGGCTATTAGGTTTGGATTTTAACCCAGTAACTTGTGATCTATATACTGGTGATGCTTATTTTGGTCTTCTCATGATTGGACCTAATGATAGCATAGCACAAACTATTGTTAGCTCAATTGAAGGAATCCCGTTTAAGTTTATAAATAGGTTAGATATTGACAATAGGACAGGAGTTATCTATTTTACAGATAGTAGTACTATTTTTCAAAGAAGGTATGTTTTTCTTTTGAATTATTGGAATTTTTTAATTGAAATTTTTGAATATTTACATAATTTTTAATTAAGTTTTAAGTATTTATGTGTAAGTAACACCTCTAACCTGTATCCATCGCCGGAACAGGGTTACGGAGCATTACCGGGATTTATAGATCAAATAGACAAAAATTTCAAACGTTTCATAATATATTAATATTCATAATAAAATCAATCAAAATCATATATATTGTCCCTTATACGAGCCCTCAAGGCCCTAAATATATGTTAGAAACAAGTCAAGACTACATCGGAAACTCAAAGAATATTTCGGAAACATTTAAAATTTTCAACATTGCAAGGGTCGCACGGTCGTGTCCATGCTCGTGTAACTCTCTGACTTGGGTCACACGGCCAAATCACACGCCCGTGTGCTAGGCCGTGTGAGCATACTGACTTGCATTCTTAAGAAGATACAAGGGACACACAACCGTGTCACTTGGCCGTATGTCACACACGGCTGAGACACACGCCCATGTCTCTACCCGTGTGGACGAAAATATGTCATTTTCTAAGCCACATTTCTCACCCAAATTGACACCAACCTAGCCTCAACAATTTACACATCAACAATCCATAACAAGGCATTCAACACAAGCTAAAATCAAGTCTTAAACATGTATTATTACCACATATAACCAATATGTCCTTAAGTACATCAAATGATAACTTTAAAATATGTCCACCAAATATCCAAACTTACCTAATTAATTTACCTAACCAAGTTACCAAAGTTCACTATAATTCAAATACATACATACATATATCACTTATACTAACATCACAATTATATCTTAGTCTCTTACCAATATGTAGGTTGATTATATAAACAAAATAATATTCATAATATTTACATAAGTTAAACTTTGACTAAGACCATACAAAAGCCTATACATGCCATATAAACCATATTTAGTGTTTCAAAAGCTACCAAGATAAGCTGGATAGTGTGACTTGAGTGCCAATCTGATCGCCCAACCTTCTGAAAATCTACAAAGACATTAAACAATACAAATAAGCTTAATAAAGCTTAGTAAGTTCGACGGGTTAAGCAAAAATCTTACCTAACTAAATATAATTAATTTATATATTAAAAATCATCCATGACAATTTCTTGTCATTTACAACATCAATCGATAAATACATCCGTATTCAAATCAATACAAATAATTAACATATCTTTCAAATTTAATAAATAAATCACCTTACTGAGATTTCTCCATTCGAAGAACGACTTAAGGATAATAGTACATCGTTTACAGAAGCTTGAAAGCTGAACAGAAGCTTGTAAGAGCTGAACAGAAGCTCGTAAGAGCTGAACAGAAGCTCATAAGAGCTCATCCACCCAATTACGCCAAACAGAAAGTAAAACACAAAAGTTCGCAACAAATGCTGAACCCCGATTTACTTGGGTAAAATGTTGATATCTCCCTCCAATACCATCATACACCAAATTATGAATGTATTCAAATCCCACGTTCAATTCAAACAGAATATCCAATTCAATATTATAATTCCAACAATAATTCATTTCTAACAATAGAATAAATGCATAATACCATTCATCAATTAATACAATATATTAAAATTTAACCGTACGAACTTACCTGGACTGAATTGTAGTAATTGCAGAAGTTTAGGGACTATTTCGCTATTTTTTTTTCACGAGTATCTACGGGATCTTGATCTAGAATATAAAATTGCTCATTTATTAGTATATATTTAATTTCCAATTTATTTTACAGTTAATACCCTTTTATTTTTTAAATTTATACCATTACCCTAAACTTTTGCAATTTTTCCAATTTAATCCCTTAATTGGTTAATCTACCAAATTAACTAATTTTCTTAACCAATAATCTATCCAAATGTTCTAGGCCTTCATACAGCCCCTAATAAACCCAAAATTCACTAGCAAACCCTAATTTTTAACCTTTTTCACAATTTAATCCTAAAATTAATATTTAACAAAATCACTTTATAAAATCATCATACAACACAATCAAAGCTCTAAATTCATGTTATTCATCAAAAACATCTAATATTTATCAATGGAAACTTCCAAAATTTTTAATAAAATCAAAAACAAAGGTACAGTTTAGTTGGACCTAATTGCAACAATCTCAAAAAACATAAAAATTACAAAAAAATCGGCAAGAATTGAACTAAAATGAAGCAAAAATATGGAAAACCAGCTTATGGCTCCGTCCTATGGCGGTTTAAGCCGAAAATTGAAGAAGAAATGCCTAGAAAACTTTCCAGTTCCAATTTGTTTTATTTTAATTTCAAGTAAATTACAAATTTGCCATTCTATCACTTGATTTTATTATTTTTCCTTCATATGCCGCCTCATCACTTTAATTTAGGTATATTTATTACTTAACTCCTTCCTTATTTATTAATCAAGCCATTTAATCACTTAATTATTATAATGAACAAGTTTTACATTTTTTTCAATTTCGTCGTTTTTAATTAATTAACTATCGAAACTTTAGAATTTTTCAACGAAACTTTAATACCACCTTAATGACACTCCGTAAATATTTTTATAAATATTTACGGTTCGGTTTATAGAAACGAGGTCTCGATACCTCATTTTCTAAAACCACTTGATCTAGAGTCTTACCACTCGAACCTAATAAATCATTATAAAATATAAATTACCAATTCAAAACCTTTTTAAAACCATATTTGACTTGTAAATATTAAATAATAATATTTTTGAATTTATTCACTGAATTCGGTGGTCTCAAAACCACTGTTTCCGACACCACTGAAAAATCGGGCTGTTATAGTGTAGGTATGCTGATTTTTTGTCCAGATCAATTGATAGTAGCGGAAGGTTACTAAAATATGATCTACATACAAAAAATGCATCCATTATATATACAAGTTTGATGTTTCCAAACGGAGTAGCTTTGAGCAAAAATTATTATTTTCTTTTGGTGGCGGAAACAACATGAGGAAGAATATTGAAATTTAATCTTGGAACAAATAATTTTGAGCCCGAAGTGTTTGTTGAGCTACCTGGAGTTCCTGATAATATTAAGATGAATCATAAAGGAGAATTCTAGGTAGCTTTAAATGCAGGAAGGCTTGGAGAGATCGATGATGATGTTCCAGATCCAATAGGAATTAAGTATGATCAAGAAGGAAGAATTTTAAAACAATTGGATGGAAATGGTGAAGATGTATTTAGTTCTATTAGTGAGATTAACGAGGTTAATCGAACTTTATATATCGGTTCGGTTACAAAACCTTATGTTTCTATTTTAAAATTTTTAGTTCTCATTTTGTTAGTGATATTAGTTAGGTTAATTGAATGTTGATTGGGTTACAAAATTTTAGGTTGCTATTTTTACTCTTGTAGTGACGTTACAAAATCATAGGTAGTTGATATTTTAGTAGTTTTTTTCTAAGTAACTTTTATGAGAATAATCAATATTATTTTAGATTTGAATTTTCTGAATTGGTTCAATGGTAACCAAAATCTTATGTTACGAGTTGCAATATAATAATAATTTATATATTGATTTGGTGATAACTAAAAATTTAAACTAGATTTGATCAATAAAATGAAAAATACAAAGTTTAAACTGACAATGATTTTATCAAATAATTTTAATAACTTGAAACTGTTGCAAAGCTTTTCAACTCCTCGATCTTAATATTTGTTTTCTTTTAATATACTTTTAATTAATCACTCTCCACACGTGTCAAAGGGTAAATTACCTGGGCAGTCACCCAACTTTTAGATAGATTCTATATTGGTCACCCAATTTCAAAAATTTTCAATTTCTTCATTAACATTTTCAATTTTTCTGATAACAAAGTTAACCTTGTTTATACATTTTATTAATTGATTTTAAATCTAAAACTTTAATAAATTTATCCTCAATAGTTACAAAATTCAGCTTCAATATTTACAAAAACTATCGATTGGACATTTCATAAGATTACTTACCGAAAGATTCTCTACTTCCTCGAAAATGGTACTTGGCGCATCCCTATCCGAATTATTATCATGATCCATCTAAGTTTCAAACACATCCCTGACCTGATTCGAAGTGAAAACACCGGAGAAAGCGGGCATATAAGACCCACCATTCCTCTCAGCACCACCATATAATCTAAAACATGGTTACTCAAATTTGCAGTCACTTCAGACGAACTAGACATAGTTGTACCCCAATTCTCTCGTGTTTGGTTATAAGAAAACAACCCAAAACCACAATAATCAAGACATACCTTAATAGAATATTCAGTAGCTTGAAACTTGGGGTACACCGTAATGAACTTGGAAAAAGCATCGTTGAGGCCTGGAATTGAATCTTGAGAGCAAAAAATACAGTCTGCAACAATGGAAGTAGCAATCAAGAACTCATTTTGAGCGCAGAGCCTAGCTAATGATCTTGACCGTCCATTGTTCCCATCTTCAGATGCTTCTTCAAGAGCTTCCCTGAGTTTGTTTCTTGTAATTCACGAAATATTGATGGTTTCTTCTTTGAATCTTCTCTTTAATCAGAAGCACCATTTCTTCTTTTGGTCTTCTTTTTCTTCTCTGCTATCAAAGCTGCACAATGGGATATTGGCTTCCATAGTGAAAATTGCATGAATGGCTGCTTCCTTTTTTCTTTTTCACAACAATCTCTTTCAAGAACCAAACATTCAGAGGGGCTTTATCATTTATGTTTTGGTTTCAAGATTCAAGCTTTTAACCTTTTTTTTAAATCCCTTTATTTTATTGCCTAAAAGCATCCAAAATACCAATAAATTAGAATTAAATTGACAAATTTTGTAAATGTTGAGACTAAATTTATTGATTTTTTTAGAATTAGAATTAAATGATAAATTTTATAAACTTTAGGGCTAAATTTATTCAATTTTTAGATTTTGAATCAAATTAATAAAATGTATAAACTTTGGGGGTAAACTTTGATATTAGGCCAATAAACAAGGCACACCTCAGCTATCCATTAAATGTTTTAAAATTTAAAAATATTAGTGACGAAATTGAAAGCATTTAAAGTTGAATAACTAAAATAGAACCTATCTAAAACTTAGGGAATTTACCTCATATAAGTAAGTTCTATAGGATTGGTATTGAGAAAAATATATTGTCAATAAATAATAAATTCCTGTTTTATTTTATGTATCAATTTTTCTTTCACTAATCTAAAATTTATAAAAACATATTTTTTTCTTAAAAAATTAGCTCCAAATATGGCTTAAATAATTTCAAGTTTCCACCCAATGATCAAACCAATATATTTTTTTTAGCGGTATGTTTTAAAGATTGGACAATTAATTTATTTAATTATTTTTTAATAAGACAAGTAATTAATTTTCTGGGGACTTATGATTAAAGTAAATTTAAGCCTATTTGTCCAAACAGGAGAACAGTATTTAAGTTTAATTAAAAATAGTAAAAACTTAAGATAATGGACCTAGGTTTTCAATTTTTATAATAACTTTTATAGTATTAAATAAAAAATATTATATCTAAACCAATTTTAAGAACTTAAATTACATACATTGAAATTCTATTATATCCTACCAAGTAATTACATACCCTATAAATATATATCCCATGTTTACCTTTTCGGACACTTTCACTTATCGTTTCCTTAAATTTCATAGAAGCTAATTCTTTTCGGTTTATTTTTAACGTGTTGGAATTCTTTTGACTTTTTTTAGTCATGAAAAAATATCAGCTTTTGTTCCTAATGCTTTACTTTGCATTATGTAATGAAAATACTTATTTGTAATGAAAAACACCTTGAAGCAGCCATTATTGAATCCAAGCGTGCATTGATTGAAGAAGACAGGGAAGCCATTAAAGCAAGCATTGAAAGAAATGGAGGAATTTCATACGAGACGAAACGACGAAGTCCAGGGGAACCTGATCTTCATCATCATTAATAATCATGAATTTTGTTTCTCCTCTCCTTTACCACTTTTCTTTGGCAATAATATAACCTGCAAATTCATTTAGTCATGGCGTAGAAAATTTTGTTTGAATATAAGCTAAAACAAATCGTTTCCAATTCCTCCATCTTAATTTTCTTTTTCTTTTTTGGTTAAGTAAGATCACTTATTAAAAGATGCTCAACTTACTCGAAAATGGTACTTGCTCCATCTTCATCTGAGCTATTATCATGATCCATCTCAATTTCAAATATATTATCATGAACACAAATTCATTTAGTCGTGACATATTCATTTACACTTGTTAGGGTTGCTCTCAAATGTTATTAATGATATCAAGTGGTAGTACACTTGCTTGTTAATGTCATTGAAGGGCATGAGTTTAATCTCTACTAAGGGCATATGCTAACGTCCCCTTGATAAGTGGTCGTGCGCCACGCATAGTCCGATATCCAACAAAACTCTCTCGTTTTGTTGAACCTATCACCTCAAGCACTCCATGTAACACTCCAGAATTTAAGGTTGAAAGTTTTGAGATTTGTAGGTAGGGTCAGTGGCTAGATCGGACAATTGGGTTTGTTGCTGTATTTTATGTCAGAATGGGCTTGCTGGTCTGGTGGTTGTTTGTGTGTTAGTTTGTCTTTGGGTTTTGGGTTTGAATCCTCGTGTGTTGGAGGAATTAATTTTATTTGAGTTTTTTTTTAATTTTATGTTTTATATATATTTATTTATGTTAGTTATTTTATGGTATTTTTATTATTGAAAAAAAAAAAAAGGTTGTTTCTAAAAAATCTCTTCTCACGTTCTTCTCTTCTTCTTCACATTTTCTTTTTTTTTTCTCTTAATCTTTGATTTTTTTTTCTATTGCTTCGTTTCGGTGGTTTGTTTTTGTCTCGATTGGAGTTCGGCTCTTTTGCTTCTACTCCATTTCTTTTGTTGTGTTTTACAATTTCATCGATAGGAGTTTTTGGAATTGGTGGATTTGAGGCGTCGGTCATTTTTGGGTGTTTAATTCGCAAATTCAGGTGTGGGTTTCATAACTTTTTTAATTTAATTGTGAATTATTGAATCAATTTTGTGAAATTCGGTAATTTCGGGTGTTCCGGTGATTGCGTATTTGTAATGTTGTATCACTGTTAAATTGCATAAAATTTGACTAGTTAAGGTGTGTTTCTGCACTATTAGAGGTTAAGGATCTTTAGACGTCGGAATTTTTGTTTTCTGGGTTGTTACGGGGTGGTTTCGTGACCACACGGGTGGCCACACAGGCGTGTGCCACACACGGGTGGTCCACATGACCGTGTTCAATTGGGAATTTAGGGTTTTTGATTATTTTGGTACCACACGGCCCGGCCACACGGGCATGTGTCCCCACACGGGCGTGTGAGATCTCCACACGGTCGTGTCTCCTCTGCTCTTAATTTTTAGCACTTTTGGTCAGTGAGTTACACGGGCTGTTCACACGGGCGTGTGACCCCTCCACACGGGGATGTGTGGCCTTCACATGGGCGTGTGTGGCCTTCACATGGGCGTGTAGACCCCCACACAGCCTGGGCACGTCCACACGGCTGGGGCACACGGCCATGTGGCCCTATTTCACCAATATTTGTATTATGTCTGTTTTTGTTCTGATTATGATTCTGTGTGTTCCAACCCTTGGCTAGGTCTTAGTAAGAGTGGTCGGGACTTTGTTTCGACTTGGATTTTTGCATTATTCGCGATCATAGTGCTAATTAAGCGATTCGTTTGAGTGTTACTTGATGTTATGTTATATCTGATTCTGATTATGGGCATTTGAATGTGTGCATTTCTAATTTCGTATTCTGTTTCTGTAAGTCTATCTTCGAATGGTGTGCAGTTTGCATTTGCATTAGTCTTTTTGGGTTGGGTTGTGAAGAGAAGGAAGATTGTTTCTGATTTGGCAGTTTAACTGCAATTTATCGATATAGCGGTTTACCGCAATGCACTGTACTGCATATACGCTAGCCTTGCTGCGTATTATTATCTAAGTGGCTTAGTCCACATACATGGTGTGTAGGGTTGGATGGGTCTTTCGAGGTCCTATGTGGTGTGTTTGGTTGGATGAGCTTAAACAGCTCTTTTGGGGTGTGATCGGGGGACGGAGAGGTGTTTTGGCTGGATGGGTGGGTTTCTTTTCTACTTGACTGCATTCATGTTCATATGGTTAAGTGACTGGTTGTAAGTTCGGTATTCTGTCTGATTGACTTAACATGTGTGACTAATTTTGCGTGTATTGAGGTGTTAGCGTAATGACATTTTGGAACACCGTGTTTGTGATGATAAGTGTTTTGGCACCGACCCGTTGACGAGTTATTGGTTGAGTTTCTGTCTATGATGTGGTGTGTTTGTTTGTTACGTTCTGTTGGGACGTTGACCTCGAATTTACCTTTTGTTTTTGTATATCTCTGTAAATTTGTTTTGCTATTGAACTGCTATCTGGAATTCTCTTCTGTAAATTTGTTGTTAATCGTTTCGAACTCACACTGAACTCGTGTATTTCACCCCCTCAGTTTTCCTTTTTCAGGTATTTTCGTATGCTATTGCTGCATTCAGCATGTCAGAGGTCTCGGACAGCCACATTTTAGAATCAACTTTAAAAGTATTTTCATAAATTCCACATTTATAAATAAACGGTTTGAATTGTAAATTTTATTTTGAATATGTGGTATGAATTTTGGGTTTTACGCATGTAAGCATCTTTTGGACTAAAATTTTTGTAATCTCAGGATTTTACAACAGAGAGTTTTGCGTAACTTAAATACCGTTTGTTTTCTAGCTGGTTGAACTAAAATTTTACCTACGATCACTTTGGTGATCAATGTGACCTCCGAGATTCGGTCTAAACTTCTAGGCCGGGTTATGGGGCATTACACTCAAACTTTTCAAAAAGTTGAGGATGAACCTCAATCAACGACAATACCGACCCATTAAAAATTCCGCCGACTTCCAACAAACAATATTAAAATTTTCTCAAAAAAAAAAAAATCTGCGTCCTCAACAACTGAACATATATCATAAATACACCTTCAATAATCTATATATATCCATCATTCTGAAGCCATTCAACCACCTGCAGTTTTTTTTTATGTCTGCTTTTTAGTCGGTGGTGATCCCCATTGAGTATTATTGATAAAAAGGATGGAGATCTTTTTAATTTTTCTGCTCTGGCTAAGCCATTTTGGAGATGGTGAGACATTGGGAGATGGCCATTACACTCACAAATCAGAAAATTACAACCAATTCATTATATATATTTGCAATATGAAACCATGCATTTGTTGTTGGTGTTAGCTAAATTGCTCAATTTCGTTTTAATTTTTATAATAACTTAATATCATATTAAATAAAAATATTATATCTAAACCAACTTTAATTAAATTTAGGAACTTAATTTACATTGAAATTCTATTATACCCTATCAAGTAATTACATACCCTATAAATATATATCCTATGTTCATTTTTTCGGACACTTTCAATTATCGTTTCCTTAAGTTTCATAGAAGCTAATCATTTTCGGTTTATTTTTAACGTGTTGGAATTCTATTGGCTTTTTTTAGTCATGAAGAAATATCAGCTTTTGTTCCTAATGCTTTACCTTGCATTATGTGTGAAACAATCTCACCAGAGGATTCTTTATCAAAAGAATGATGTTGAAAAAATTGATGAACGATTCTTTTATCAAAAGCAGAATGTTACTATCTCAAAAGATTATAAATTAATTAACTTTGTTAAAGTTATAGGTTCTGAAAGTATCGCATTTGATTATAAAGATAATTAACTAACAGATGGGTTTTTTTATTGGATTAGGGAAAGAGAGTTGTGCGATGGGTCTACAAATCCTAACCTTGAACCAATATGTGGAAGGTCACTGGGTTTGAAATTTAACCCAGTAACTTGGTGATACTTATTTTAGTCTTCTAATGATTGGACCTAATGGTGGCATAGCACAAACTCTTGTTAGCTCGGTTGAAGGAATCCCATTTAAGTTTATAAATGGGTTAGATATTGATAGTAGTACAGGAGTAATCTATTTTACAGATAGTAGTACTACTTTTCAAAGAAGGTATGTTTTTCTTTTGAACTATTGGAATTTTTAATTTCAACTTTTTGAATATTTATATAATTTTTAATCAAGTTTTTAATATTTATATGTAGGTATGCGGATTTTTTGTCCAGATCAGCTGATAGTAGCGGAAGGTTACTAAAATATGATCTACATACAAAAAACACATCCGTTATATATATATATATATATATATATATATATATATATATAGGTTTTATGTTTCCAAACAGAGTAGCTTTGAACAAAAATAATTCTTTTCTTTTGGTGGTGGGAACAACACGAAGAAGAATATTGAAGTTTAATCTTGAAACAAATAATTTTGAGCCCAAAGTGTATGTTGAGCTACCTAGAGTTCCTGATAATATTAAGATGAACCATAAAGGAGAATTCTTGGTAGCTTTAAACGCAGGAAGGCTTAGAGAGATCAAGGATGATGTTCCGGATCCAATAAGAATTAAGTACGATCAAGAAGGAAGAATTTTAAAATAACTGGACGGGTATGGTAAAGATGTATTAGTTCTATTAGTGAGATTAATGAGGTTAATCGAACTTTATATATTGGTTCGGTTACAAAATTTTATGTTGCTATTTTAAAATTTTAAGTTTTCATTCTATTAGTAAAATTAGTGTGATTAACTACAAAACTTTAGGTTGCTATTTTAATTGTAGTAGTTAGGTTACAAAATCTTAGGTTGTTATTTTAAAAGTCTAATTTGTTTTTAAGTGAGTTTTATGAGAATGTTTTATTTTTATTTTTCAATTTCCTGTATTAAGAAATATAAAAGTTAATAAAAAATCACATATATCATCTTTTGTTCTCGTATCATTAATTAGTTTCAATTTATACCTTTGAAACTAGAAATTGTATCGTAGGCATTGGATATTTAGAAACTCTAACCCTGAAATCGTATAATAGCCAGGAATCAACCACCACAATCATATCATACTGCAAGCAGCCACCAAGAAGGAACCACCAGAATTTTGAAGTTAATCCTAGAAGGAAAAACCAACACAGTTGAGATTGTGAAATTGGATACTCTAAATGTGATTCTGAAATTTGAGCCAAAACAGATACTCTCATTTTGTGGTACAGTCAAAATTCACAAAACTGGTGTCTTTTGTTATTCTAGTCATTTAGTTACTATCATTTTGTGTTAAAGAAAATCATTTAAAAATTATAAAGAAAAATATTTATAATATAATATAAGACATGTGACGTTTTATTACTGGCAGGATATTTTTAACGTAAAAGGACGGTTAGGTTAACGTAAATTAAAAAAAGGACGATAAGGTTAAGTCTTAATCTGGAAAAGAAAATTTTAAACCCCAAATTAAAAAAAAAAAAGGCGTATTTTAAGGACTTAGTGATGCATTAAGCCATAATTTATTTTATCTAAACTGCAATGTGCATTTATTAAATGGTTGGACTGTTAAAAGAGCTGCTCATTGTGACTTTTATTATATAGTTGGACTGTGGAGTGGAAGAGAGTTGTTTAAGTCAAAGAAGTCTCTACGTATTATACAAAAAGATGCATATTCTGAGGATAAAGGTTCGGCCATTTCATATATAAAATACCCTTTGAATCATTTTATTCTTTCTTAGTGGAATCAATTAACATTTTCTAGTTTCCACAAACAGGCTTGAGAAGCATGTAGAGAAATTTGTTAATGAGAGAGTTGAATATCTTGAGTTAATTGACTAAAATGATGCACAAAGTGCATGGCACATATATCAGATTAGGAAATTGTGAGGATTCATTATGATACTATACTACGGAGAGACTTCAATTTGTGTCATTTTTCTTTAGATAAATTTTAGATCAAAATAAATAATATCTCATAGTTTCGAGGCGAGTTTTATTAGCAACTAGTGACACATAATCTATTATGTTAGGGGAGAATTTTAAGGAAACAATTGAGGCAATCTTAATCTTCCTTCTGCCATTTTTCATCAAATTAATAATGTTAAAACAGGGCCTTGAGTTAGCAGCTTTTTTTTTTCAAGCTCTTCTGATCTTGAAGAAATGAGAAAAAGAGCAACCAAAAATAAAAAAAAATAAAAAGGAAAGAAGAGAAAGAGAGAGAGTAAATTAGCAATGACCCTCTGTTTGGCAAGAATCAGAGAGAAAATGGAAGTCCAGACCACACTGCTTTCCAACAAATGCTGATACAAAATGCCAACACCCCTGACATGGAACACTTCCTTTTTCCTTTTTGTCATAACGCTAGAGCTTAGAAGATTAAAAACTAAATGGATATTCTTTACTTAATCTTTATGCTAAAACAATGTTAATCTCGGATTAGTGGGGCATTAATTTTATCTTCGAAGTCGGTAATATGCTTTGGCATAGCTGAAATAACTAAGTTTCTTGGTTAATGTTGACCAAACTTAAAATATTCTACAAAAAGATGGCTATGAAGCCTATAAATAGGCAATCACGCACCCCCCCAAGCTATGCACTATCAACCCTGAATTTGATAACTCTCAATGGCGAGCTTCAAAGTTTTATTCTACCTTTCCCTACAAGTTTTGTTCTTGGTTTCGAGTTCCGGGACTCGGTTGTTTAATCCGTTTTCGACTGCTGATCCGGCGTTGGAAATGGAATCAAAATCACAGTATAAGGCTAGTGGTACACATGATGAAGTAGAGATAACTTATAGACATTTTGAATCCAAACAATTTTCAGGCTCAGACCAGTTAGCATTGGCAGTTGCAGGCAAACAACACCCAAAAGCAACCATTATTGAAGCCAAGCGTCCGTTGATCGAAGAAGGCAGGGAAGCCATTAAAGCAAGCATTCAAAGAAATGGTGGAATCCCATTCGAGTCGAAACGACTTAGTCCAGGGGGACCTGACCCTCATCATCATAAATAATCATGCGTTTTGTTAGCAGCCGGTGATTTGCACCATCAGAAAAAAGAGAGAAAAATGTTAGAAAATTCATTTTCCATACATTTTTTTTGGCTTCCTTCTAGTGTAGATCATTTGGTGTCTGGATGACTTTGTACAATTGTTCTTCATTTACTCAGCTATTGGAGATCAAAATAAGGTGACATAAATTGACCAATAATGTATCAGACATGGGACTTCAATAATCTATATATATCCATCATTTGGCAGCAATTCAACTATCTGAAGCTTTTATTTTCTAAGCATTCTTTAGACAGTGGTGCCCCATTGAGAATGATTGATAAAAGGATAAACTTCTTTTTAATATTATTCTGGCTAAACCATTTTGGAGATGGTGGGACATTAGGATATCTCCATTACACTCACAAATCAGCAAATTACGACCATCTTCATTTAATTTTTTGGGAATCCATCTAGCTTCACTCTGCAGCACATGCATTTGGGATTGGTGCTAGCTAGATTGTTGTTCATGTCATTTTTCACCACAAGTAAAATTAATATTATCTCTTCTTTTTTATCACATATATGCACATATATGGGATGAATAGACTTGATAACCACAAATATTAATATGATGTAAACCATATTAATGATTTTAACTGTATGTCATAAATTAGCACTCTAAATTTCAACTAATATGTGCTTGATATTGATATCAAAAAGAAATGTATGGTATTTGGATTTTTTTTGTTTTTTACTTAAAGTTGGAATTATATCAAGAATTTAAATTTACTTTGATGGAGTCAAACACGACATGCTTAATAATTTAAGGAGGAATTATTTTATGGACCATTTCTACCACATCATTCACGGTTTTTTTTAAGTATTTAATAACATTTCGGTAATTTTTTCAATGTCATTCACATATAATTTTGATTTTTTTTTTATTCTGAACCTTGAATCTCGAATCCAAACCTTGAACATTGTACTCCGAACTTGAATCTTGAACCCTAAGTTTAAAGTTTAGAGTTTGGATTCGAGGTTCGGATTTAGAGTTCGGGATTCGGGATACGGGACTAGGGGTTCGAGGTTAAGGATTTAGGACTCAGGACTTAGGGTTCTGGGGTCTGGGTTTGGGGTTCATGATAAAAATTTAATAAAATTATGTGTCAATAACATGAAAAAATTTGTTGAAATGTCGTTATATAATTGAAAAAAGAAATTTGAATAATATGATCAGAAATATCCATAAATATTTTTTTTAATTTCAGATATAGCGCGATGATATTATTAGAAAAGGTAATTAAAATGATACTAGATAAATACTAAAAGAACGACATGTATGTGTATACTCTCAACCATATTTTGTAGGTCGTTTCAGCTGTCAAACAAAGAAATTAGAACTTACTGTAATTTTTTGGCGGAGGGAGGATCATTTGTTTCTATTTTAGATTCAATTGCAACATGGTCTTCCAATGAACTCGATTTAAGAGTAAGTTTCGACTTACTTTTTGATCTTATCCGAATGTGAAACCGCCATTGATATAAAATATAAAGGATTAACATGAATTTTAAGTAATTAAAGAAGTGTAGGTTCCAACACGTAAAATTTAATTATTTAATATTTATAAGATTAATATTAGGATTACTCTTTTAAATTATGATTAAAATATGTTGAATTTCTTGTATTCGAGATGATAATTTTAACTTTCAAACTCTGTTTATTTTTATTTATATTATCTTATTACCTATTTACCTATTACGAGTCACAATCATAATGAATCCAGCAAGTTAATGGAGTTGGGGGGGGGGGGGGGGGTGGTTATGTGGAACCTACTAAAGAAAAAAAAAGACTAAAGTCGGCTCAGTGAGACCGACCAGACCCAACCAAAGGCCAATAGTATTCTTTGCTTTTACGAGATTTCATCATTTGATGTTAAAGGGGACTATTCAAAATGGGCAAAAACTGAGTTCCCCTCATTTTAATTGAAAGAAATGATTTACTATTGAAACGGAAAAACCTGATCAATCTCTAGCTCGGATTAAACATGGTTATGCCCTTTCTCATTAATCCTTTTCAAGATTTCAAGAAAAAAATTCCAAACACATCATATTAATTTATTTGTTTAATACATGTTTTGACTTTTATATTATAATGAAATTCCCACTTTGATTTTTTTATTATTTTTCTATCACTTTATTCCCTCAATTTTCATTTCATTCATTAAATTAGCCCATTGACAATTGTTGGTTTTGTTTTGTTTGACATCCCACATGGTAGAGGGGATGCATTTATGTCACCCCAACCTCTTATATAGTAAGTGTTTAAGCCTTTACTTTGAAATCATCCTAATCTCTTCCCTTCGTGTAAGTGTATTATTAGTTTGTAAATCTTTTGGTGATAGTGAAGTTATCAAGTGATGTTAGTGTTTCATAAATTTGATGTATTCTCTTTTTTATTTATTTTATTTGCATTTATAGGTTTTGTTATCATATTAAATTTATTTTTAATAGTAATTTTTCAAGCTAACTTACTGCGTTTGGATAGTTTCAATTTAGTATTGATGCTTCTAATTCAATTTTAGTGTTTCAGTATTGAAGCTATATTTGTATGAGATATCGTGAGTGTCAATAATTGGTATCAAACCTCAATGAAGGAATATTAATTTTCTCAATATGCTTTGTGGTTGTAGTATTGTCTGATCTTTAGCATTAGGAAGAAAATTTTCACTATTAGAGATTATTTGTGGCTCTTCTGTTACTGGATAGAAGCGTAGTTGCGTGAAAGTGCATGTTTAGGAAAAATTCTGATTAGGAAAGACATTATTTAAGAGTGTCTTTATGACGTATATCTATTTCCTGAGAACTTACTTGATGCATTGTTCTTACACTACGTTCATATTCTAATATCTAAGTGCTTTACTATTGATGTCCACGAAATCAACTAAAAAATATGACAAAGGCAAGTGCATCTATCGATAAATAGTATAGCTACGGTGAGCAAAAATATTGTTCCCACGAGAACTAAAAATACTAGTAGTTACTGATTTTCTATTATTTAACCGACAAATTGAAGTGATTGAATTAAACTAAAATTAACTAAATTAATTAACTAAGAACTTGGAAAAAAACAAATCAGGAAAATAATCGAATAATAACCAAGAAGTGAAACAATACTCAAGAAAGAATTCATGTAGACTGCATCTGTCATTATTAATCTTAAAAAAATTATTCATTTAATATCTTTATCTGTAGAAATCCCTAAATTATGCTAATATCTCTCTTCAAGACTAAAAGTAACTGACTCTAGATTTGATTCTAATCTGGTAGATTTATGTCGTCCTATTTCTAGGATTGCATGGAACTCCACTCAATTATGCTAGATCTACTCTTAAACATGGTCTATTCCTCCTCCGAATTAAGCACATCAAACATGAATTAATAATTCAAAAATATTAAATCAAAAATTAAGCACACATAACTGAGAACAAGATTCAAGTATTTATTGTGTAAAACAGAAATCAAAAGATAGAATTCATCATAGGGTTCATCTACTCTAGATATTTAGAAAATTAGTTCGTAATCGCAAATAAAAACATCTCAAAGTCAGTATAACCACAAGAAATAATGAAACTCATAATAAACTTCAAAGATATTAAAAGGAGATCTTCAATCTTAGTGTACATCTGCTTCAGAGTTAGCTTCAATGGTGTTTTTCAAGTTGTTTTCTTCAATATTCTCTGACGGCTCTCTCTCTTCTTCTTATATTAAGTATTTATAGGTCTTAAAATGTCCGAAAAACCTAAAAGTTGCATTTTTCCGCGTGTCCGGGATACAACTCGCGAAATCAACACAGTCTAGCACATGGCCGTGTGGCAGGCCTTGTGGCTCACACGGTCGTGTGTCCAAGCAGTGTGGGAAGGCCCAGCCCGTATGGCTCCTTAAATCTGCTCCAATTGTTCGATTTTTGCTCCATTTTTGCCCGTTTTGCTCCAAAATGCTCTCGTAAGTATAGAAACATGAAATTAAAGTATTAGGAGCATAAAATTCACCATTTTGCATTGATTAATCATCCAAAAATGCATTAAGAACAAGATTAAAACATGTTACTTTTTACACTTATCAACTATTATTATTAGTTGGTATTGAAATGGCATTGAGGTCGTCATTAAGCTCGTCACCGAGAGGATAATAATGTCAAATGCAAAGTTTCCAGTGGAGTTGTTTGACAGAGTGGCAAGGCAAGCTAATAGACGCTTTGTTTCAACAAGGTCTAAACATTGCTATTGAGGAAAAACACAAGATATAGTCCATGCATTTTTATTTTTTTTAATAAGGAGAGCAAAAGCTATTACATAGCAATCAATCTAGGAAAAGATAAACCAATAACATCCTCATGCAGTACATTCAAAGCAAAATCAAGAGGTTGGGACCAAGAGTAAAAGCTAATAATCATTCCTTCTGTACCCTTTGTTAAGCAATTAGCCATCCTATCGCATTCTCAATGCATATGTGCAATACCAATATCTCAATATCGATGCAACAAGTCTCCAATGGCATAAATGACATACGAATTCAGTTGTTATATCATTAGATTACCCTTAACATAATACAGTGCTTCCAAACAATTTATTTCTAACAACACATCACAACCGCTATGGATTTTCCGAAACATTATCAATATAAAAGCTTTAAATCTAATTCCCTTTGTACATTAAACGCCATGCATTTGTTGTCTAATTAAGACAATAATTAAAAACATTAATTATATGCAAGTAAAAATTATCAACACATCAAATAACTCTGACTCTTACAGAAAAATTATTATACTCAATGTCATAAAACAGAGATGAAACAACAAAGTATAACAGTCAAAATTTCAAACAAAATCTCACTGTCCAGCAGTACAATTTTTCATTGTGCCTTGATGATGAACAAAGTAAATACAAGTCCTTTTCTTATCATCATTTTTTTTGTTAATGGTCCTCATTTCGAAAGTAAATTGAAGACACGGCTTCCATTTTCTCCTTAATGGATTACTTATTTATTTTGAAAATAAAACATTATCTAACTAATTGCATAGAAGTATTCTAAAAAGAAAAAACATTCTTTGCCTTGTCTGTTTCTAGAAAAACTAGTACTGTCGTAGGAGAGAGTTCAAAAATTTGCAAGTTTCATTTTTACCTAAAACTAGTTTAATTAAGCAATCCGTAATTTAATTTTGTTCTCTAAATATATAATGCAAGAGTCACTGTTTTTCTTGTACCAATATGTTTTGAATTCACCTCAATGGATTATTTAATTTATGTTATATATTTGTAGTTTTCTATCACGTTATTATTATGCTAAAAACTTTAGATAACTCACCTCAATTGATGGAAGGCATAATCTTCATTTATGCTTTATATGTCTGGTATACTATGTAAAGTAATACGTGTCAAGATATATGGACAAAAAACCTTTTTCTAATGGATCATGTATGCGTGCGGCTTGCAAATGGCCAAAGGAAGAAAACAACCACGAAAACATTTAAAATAATATATTTTCCAATCCATGCTTAAGGACAACTTAGAAATTCTCTTTCTCTCCATTGGATAAAAGAAGTCCGTGGAAAAGACACAGGAATCTATTAGGTAAGGATAAATGGTTGTATTGTCTTCATGAGCGCCTTTTTGAGTCAAGTCTGTAATAATGTTAATAGAAGATAAGCACTTGACAGCAAGAAAGACAAGATTTCCGAGTTGCCACAACATAAAAACAGTGACCCCACCCTTTTGGCGGTTAATCAAAGGCAAAGAACATCAACTTTCCACGACATTAAAGCATCATCATCTTGTTTTTTGTATCCTCTCTAACGTTAATGGTGGTGAGTCAGGAAAGCAGAAAATCAGCTGTGTTTTTGGGGTTACGACAAAACCATTTCCTATAAGTTTTATCTGCTTATACGTTGATGTTCCAATATCAATGTCTTATATTGAAGAAATAACGGACTTTTTTTGGGGGAAGTGTCATTTCAATTTTGTCCCATTGCGCAGCACAGGTTTCTCCTTCAATATATATAAGCTTATTGGGTATTTGATATACATAACTTCGTTTCTCCTCGCTAAAAAGAACGTATTTCATGGCCGGTGCTGTCGTTCATCATCATTGTATCGATGCTTGTAATGAAAAACTTTGATCTCGCCGGGAGGACCGGATACTAAGCATTATTATTAATCAGCATGTCATGACCTGACCTATGGGGTAAGATGTCATAATTCGAAATTGTCCTTTTTGTATACCTACATTCCTCCTTTGACGTAGGTTCGAATCTGTATTTGCACGTCTGAAAGTGACAAAAAAGAGAGATCTATGGGTACGCATCCTCTCATTTAAACTTGTAAAAGATGAACACAAGAGCTCCAGTAAGGATGCCGATGCGAATGAGATTGAAAATTTCGAGCACTACGGCGCAAATGGTTCCCCGTACAGCATGGACAGGTTACTTGATGTCTTTAAGCTTCATGTGATTATTTGGTGATGAAACCAGTTCGCATGGAAGCTAATCCACTCTTGTATCTGCATGTGGTTAAGAAGGTGTTGTTCGGATCGGACATGGAAATCCAAACGATCATTTTTTTTTAACATGAAAAAGTGTGAATTCTTCTTGGATATTTCATTTTTTCTTATCAAATAAATTAATTTAATGTTTTTTAAAAAGTATGAACAATTTAACTGTAAAAAAAATTAAAAAAAATATCACACTATACAAAATTAAATATTTCTTTTCAATATGTAAAAAAGAATAACTAATACTATACTAATAATTTCATAAATATCATTATAACTCCAAAAATAAAATTAAAAAAAACTTGGCATTAGTCTTATTTCTCAACACTAGTCATCTTAAATTGCACCCTCCGCTTTTTCATAAGATCGAACTCATCAATGATAGAATCTATTGAAAATTCTCAAGCTCTCTCTTTTTCAATGTATGCCACCAAGTAAGTTGAAAGAAAATCATCCTTTATTCTATTGCGAAGCTTTGTCTGCACAATTTTCATGGCTGAAAATGCTCGTTTGATTGTTGGAATAGACACTAAAAGAGTTAGCACAAGACAAATAATTTTATCAAGAAGAGGATAAATACTTGACTTATTTGTCTTAGCTAGCACTTGATAAATGCCAAAAGTAACATGTTTTAGTCTTATTCTTGATGCGTTTTTGAATGATTATTCGATTTAAATGGTGAAACTTATGCTCTTATTTTTTAAATTCATGTTTTTATACTTAGGAGAGCTTTTGGGAGCAAAATGAGTGAAAAACGAGCAAAAATTGGAAAATCGAAGTAAGTTTCAGGAGCCACACGGGCTGGACACACAGTTGTGTGAGCCACACGGGATACAACATAACCATGTGCTAGACTGTGTGGATTTCGTGAATCACACTCCAAACACGTGGAAAAATATAATTTTTAAGTTTTTCGGGCATTCTAAGGCCTATATATGAAAAAAAAAATAAGAAGATAGGGGAGAGCCGTCATAGAATATTCAAGAAAACAACTCGAAAAACACCATTGAAGCCAAATCTGAAGTAGATTTCCATCAAGATTGAAGAATCTCCTTTTGATTTCTTTGAAGTTTGTCATGAGTTTCTTTATTTCTTATAGTTATATTTTCTTTAGGATGTTTTTATTTGTTATCATGAACTAATTTTCTAAATACCTAGGGAGATGAACCATAGGATGGATTCTATTATTTGATTTCTATTTTTAGGCAATAAATACTTGAATTTTGTTCTCAATTATGTGTACTTAATTCTTGGTTTAATATTTCTAAACTATTAATCCATATTTGATGTGCTTGAATCAGAGGAGGAATAGACCTTGTTTAAGAGTAGATCTAGCGTAATTGAGTGGAGTTGCATGTAATCCTCGAAATAGGACAACATAAATCTACCGAATTAGAGTCAAGTCTAATAGGGGATCTATAGATTGAGTTAATACGACAATAGGGGTTTTAGTTAGAAAAAAATTTTGATTAATCAACCTAGAGTCAATTGCTCTTAGTCTTGAAAAGAGATATTAGTATAATTTAGAAATTTCTACGGATCAAGAGACTATATGAAGAAATTGCGTAATATAAATTGATAGTGACAGATGAAGTCTAGGTGAATTCTTTTCTGAGTATTGTTTCGCTTATTGGTTGTTTACCCTATTATTTTCCTGATTTGTTCTTTCTTTAGTTAATTTAATTAGTTAATTTCAATTTTTAATCAACCCCTTCAATTTGTCAGATAAATAATAAAAGACAATAATTACTAGTATTTTAGTCTTCATGGGAACGATATTTGTGCTCACCGTAGTTATACTATTAATTGATATGTACATTTGCCTTAGTTAAATTTTTAGTTGGTTTACGACTGCAATCAAGTTTTTGACATCGTTATCGGGAACTGAAATATTAGGAAAACTTTATTTCTATTAATTTAGCTATTTTTTATTTTTATATGAAATAAAATTTGACCAAAGAGAGCAAATGTTATACAATATGAACACAAAATCTAAAAATATATGATAATTTATATATAAAATTTAAAAATCTGAAAATTCCAAGGACATCCATCCCTGTGATCGGATGTGCCCTTGTAAGTAAATCTGTTACAGGTTCTTTTAGGTGATTTATGTTTTTTTGGAATATGCTAATCGCCTGTAAGTAAATAAATTGGCAACGAGAGTTAATGTTGAGCAAATCAAGCTATTGTACATATTAACAGTATTGATTTTTGGTCCACTGAATTGTTGTAAATGTGAGTTTTGATCAGATTCTCTGAGTTTCTTTAAGAATATCTATGCTATCCTCTAATTGTGTAATTTTATTTGGGAGATATTTATTATTAACATAATTTATTATATATATAAGACCAGCAATTTGGCGGCTCCAAGCTGGTGAAGATGAAGTAATTGACTATTTTCGGCAGCAAAGCAAAATCTCAGTTTCCTAATTTTTTAATTTTTATTTATTTATTAAATTTCACCATAACATGCAAAAGGCTTTTCTTTTCAACTTTGAGGCAATAGTTTATTTGGTAACAAAGAACTGAAAGTGGTTGATATTATTATAAGAAGCACGATTTCTTTTCGCAAGTCCTCAATGTAGTTTAATTGATTTATTGTGTGTGGAAGAAATTTTTTTTAAAGTAGCAGACCATGGACATACAGTATTTCATAAGGAAATGGAAGTGCGTATGGTCTGTTTGATTGACGGAATTGATTTTCCGGAAAATCATTTCCAACTTTTCCAGCGTCTGATTGGCGGAAAACATTTTCCATTTGGAAAATGAACTCCAAAACAAGGGAAAATGGGTTACATTTTAGGGAAAATGTCTTACCCTTTCAATTTCCGTAAGACATTTTCCGTGCTCTCCTCTCTATCGCCTCCTTCATTCCTTCCTTCATTTCCGGTAGAAAACTACTTCTGTTTATCGATTTTCCAGTAACTTGTTTTTTTAATTATTCAAAACTTATTTTTTTAACACAATTACAAATAATTTATTTGATATTAGTTTTTTTCAATTTATAAAGATTAATATTGTAGCTTAATAATTGAGTATTATTATAAATAAATCATTACAATATATATAAAAACAATTTAAAATATAAAAATTTATTAATATATATTAATATATGTAAAAACAACTTTTCCGAAAAATATTTTCAGGAAATCTGCCAGCAGAAAATATTTTACACAGATTCAATCAAACACAAGAAAATATTTTCCAGTAAATCATTTTACAGAAAAGTAAAACATTTTCCAGAAATCATTTTACGGAAAACATTTTACTGGCAATCAAACAGACCCTTATATGAAAAGATGTATTCGGTGGCTAATTTTAGCAATAACCCTTTGTTTGGCAAGAACGAATCAGAAAGAAAATGGAAATCCAGACCACACTGCTTTTCAACTCACCTTGATACTCAACAATTGGTCTGAACTAGGTGTTCATGCATCAGATCGGATTGGGTTCAAGTCAGATCCTTATAAGATATTAAAATCAATTATTCAAGTTCATTCGAAAAATGGGCTAATTTTTACCGAAATCCGATCTAATTTAAGAAAAGTAAACTAGGACCCGGCCTGCCCATATTTAATTTTTTTAAGATTAATTTTTATTTAAAAAATCAATTTATAAAATTAAATGCACTAAAAAATACTAAAATAAAAGTTTTTTAATTTCTAACATATTAAAAATACATTAAAAATTATTTATATTAAAAACACTATCATAAATATAATAAATATTTTATTATATTAAATATAATTTTAAAATTTAATATTTTGGGTTGGGTTATTTAGTTGGGTAATTTTTTTTTTTTTTTTAGGTTTTAGGTAATGAGTTTAATTGTTATTAGGTTAGTGATTTAATATAAATATAAATATAAATATATAATTATTATTTAACATATATAATTAATATAATATTCTTATAACATAATATATTCAAGCTGAGGTTAGGCCAAAAATCTTGCCTAAGGCCCAACCCATATAGAAAATGAGCCTTAAATTTTGTCCAAGTCCATTTTTTGAGTCTCGTATTTTGTCTAAACCCATTTTCAAGTAGGCCTTCAGGTCTGGGTGGGTGGCTCAACCCATGAACAAATTTAGTCCAAACTTAACACCATTATGGTTCAAGGTTCTACCACATTAACTCAAATCTATATCTATACAATGTCACATCATCAAACTAGATGTCAAGTACAAGATTCCTAGGGGAAATTCTAAAAATTACAACCTTGATACTAATGGATGTCAAGGTCAAAACAATGTCACATCATCAAACCAGATGATTGGATAACATATTTTGCTATTAGTTTTCAACATTTATAAAAAAAACTCAACATTTAGAAATGAACCCATGCTAAGAAATAATTTTAAAAGAGACTTATTTTAGTGGGAATAACTTAAATTATAATGATATTAAAATATATAATTTTTAGGTATCAATAAAATATAAATAATGCCACATCATCAATTTTTAAAGACATACAAATATTATTCTACATTCAATCACATACGAAATTATCTCTAATTTAATTTAATTTTAATTAAAATAATTAAAATTTTGAGGGAAATGTTGAAACTATATGTTAAAAAAAAACATAAATAAAAATTTAAAATGCTTAAATCAATAATTAAAAATGAAAAAAATTGATAAAAATCACAAGCATAAATTAAAAAAATAAAATCAACCATTAAAAATATGGAAAAAAAAACACTAGAAAAAAATCAAATTTGAAAAATTATAACCACCATGCATGGTTTTATCAAATTCTGAAATTTGATTAAAAATTAAAACAATAGAAATAATAAAATTAAAATTGAAAAAGAAAAAGAAAAATTACTTGCCTAAAAATTAAAAGAATTAAAAAAAATTGACTACATAAAAATAAAGCACAATCTAAAATCAAAGAAATAAAAGACGATTAAATTTTAAAAAATTAAAATAATTTAAAAATTATAAAAGAATATATTAAATATAGATGAATGTATAATAAGAGTTTGCATTTTTAAAAGTTATAAAAGAATATACTAAATATCGATAATGGATAAAATATTGCGTAAATCAATTTTTCATAGCTAATCAAAGTTAATTTAATCAAAACTTCAATATTTTTATAAAATAATATATGTACATGATAAGATTCATCCAAGACTTCAAAATTTGTTTTCCCTCGATTTTATTAATTCGACTAAAGCTACATTTAATTTTTATATATATTTTTTAAATTTTATTATACAATTTTTTTACCCTCATCATAAATATACCCTAATCTAATATATATATATATATATTTAAATCAATTTTAGATAATTTTTGAATAAAAAATGGAAGTGGTGATCCATGCGAAGCACTAACTAATGTAAATTAATAAGTTGAAACGAATGACTTTTTGCAAGTATAAAACAAAGGGTTGAAGTGGGAGTCAAATGAAGCAAGATCCACATCATCCAAGCCCATGACGACGTGTTAGCATCCGTAAACTGAGACGGCGTGAGGTGGCAGTCAAGTGATTGGCCAATTGTGAGATCATATACTCCACCATCCCTTCTCTTGTTTTACCCTCCCCTCTTAATTGCCCAAACATCTCATCATCCAATTGATTGTTAAGGTAAACCTTTAAGCCTTTTTCATATGCTTAAGCAATGAATTAATCATATGAGACTTGTTTGTTTCGGTAGAGCCAAGTTTGTACCATCTGGAAGCATTAAGTTGCAAAATATTCAATAATGTAATATACATAGTTGCAAAGGAACTGTTCTACTTTGTTAATCTACGAAAATCACCCATGATTTAAATGGTTAATCACATTAGTTGGTATCGACCATCAAATCTTTCCAAACCAATTGATGATTTAAATGATCTAAGAGCAGCAATTTGATGATGAAAATTGGCGGCTACAAGCTGATAAAGATGAAGGAATTGCCTATTATCATCAGCAAAGCAAATTTTCATTATCCTGTTCTGTATTTTTTATTATTAAATTGCACCATCAAGGTTGGAATATGCACTACCCTTCTCTTGCCGACTTTGGGGCAATAGTTTTCAGAGATACATTTGCAATAATTTATAGTTTTTTTTACTCTCAATCAATAATAAGAAATTTAGTTTTCATGAATAAATACGTGGCATTTTATAATTGGTTAGATATTTTGGTCGATTTTATAATGTTAGTTCTTAATCCGAAGAAAAAACTTTAAAAATGAAAGCGGAAAAAGCAAGATAGTTTAATGACTAAATGATTCATTAGGCCATAATTTATTTTGTTTAAACAGCATTGTGTATTTGTTAAATGCTTGGACGTGGAGTGGGAGAGAGTTGTTTAAGTAACAGAGCATGAATAGTTATTTGATGAAGAAAAAAGTCTGTATGTATTATACCAAAAGATGCATTGAGAGGATAAATGGTCTGCCATTTAATCAATTAGCATTCTTTAGTTTCCACAAACAGGTTTGTATCAAGGAATGTTAATTACTCGCCTGCTGTGTAAGTCAAGGTCGATGAATTGAATTCCCTATATGAACTTAACATATTTGAAAGCAGGTTTACGTGGAGAAAAATTAAGAACACAATTTACGCAATCTTAATCTTCCCTCTGCCATTTTTCATCAAATTAATAATGTTAAAACAGGGCCTTATGAAATAGAAGAATTTTTTGTTTTTTTTCAAGCTCTTCTGATATTGAAGAAAAGGAAAAAAGGACAACGAGAAAATGAAAAAGGAAAGAAGAAATAAGAGAAAAGAGTAAATTAGCAATGACCCTTTGTTTGGTCAGAAAGAATCTAAGAGAAAATGGAAATCCAGACCACACTGCTTTCCAACAAATGCTGATGCAAAATGCCAAGCCCCATGACATGGAACACTTCATTTTTCCTTTTTGTCAAAACGCTAGAGGCTAGATGATGAAAAACTAAATGCATTAGTGGGGCATTAATTTTATCTTCAAATCCGGTAATATGCTTTGGCAAAGTTGAAATAACTTTGTTGGTTAATGTTCATCTTCTTCATATACTTCAGTGTTGGTTTAAGAAAAAGTCAATGCCACCACTGAAAATTTCATCTCTGGACCCCTCAAAAAGAAAAGAAAAGATCATTGGACTCCCACTTGACCAAACTTAAAATATTCTGGAAAAAAGATGGCTATGAAGCCTATATATACTCTATTCATGCACACCATGCTATGCAACTATCAACCCTGCATTTGATAACTCTCAATGGCGAGCTTCAAAGTTTTATTCTACCTTTCCCTCCAAGTTTTGTTCTTGGTTTCGAGTTCCGGGACTCGGTTGTTTCATCCGTTTTCGACTGCTGATCCGGCATTGGAAATGGAATCAAAATCACAGTATAAGGCTAGTAGTACACATGATGAAGTAGAGATAACTCATAGACATTTTGAATCCAAACAATTTTCAGGCACAGACCAGTTAGCATTGGCAGTTGCAGGCAAACAACACTCTAAAGCAACCATTATTGAAGCCAAGCGTCCAGTGATCGAAGAAGGCAGGGAAGCCATTAAAGCAAGCATTCAAAGAAATGGCGGAATCCCATTCGAGTCGAAACGACTTAGTCCAGGGGGACCTGACCCTTATCATCATAAATAATCATGCGTTTTGTTAGCAGCCGGTGATTTGCACCATCAAGAAAAAGAGAGAAAAATGTTAGAAATTTCATTTTCCATACATTTTTTTTTCTTCTAGTGTAGATCATTTGGTGTGTGAATGACTGTTTGTACAATTGTTCTTCAATTACTTAGCTATTGGAGACCAAAATAAGGTGACATAATTTGACCAATAATATATCAGACTTCAATAATCTATATATCCATCATTTTGTAGCAATTCAACTATCTGAAGCTTTTATTTTCTATGGATAGACTTCTTAACATTTTTCTGGCTAAACTACTTTGGAGATGGTGGGATATTCGGATATCTTCATTACACTTACAAATCAGCAAATCACGACCACCTTCGTTTCTTTTTTTTTTTTTTTTGGGGGGGGGGGGGGGGGGAATCGATCTGTCTAGCTGCACTCTGCAGCACATGCATTTGCCCTTGGTGTTAGCTAGATTTTTGCTCAAATCATTTTTCACCACATGTAAAATTAATATTTATTGATATCAAAAAGCACTTTTCTTTATTGAAAGTTGGATTCATGTCATGATTTTAAGATTCTTTTCATTGGATATAATACGATTATTTTATTAGAAAAGATAATTAAAATAATACAAGATAAATACTAAAAACTGGATTGTATGTGTATTGCACTGTTTAAACTACCAACCCACCTATGAAGGCAGGTCCAGTGTATGTGTATATACTCCCAACCATATTTTGTGGGTAAGTGTCAGCTTTCAAACGAATAAACAGCAACTTTGTTTCTATTTTAGATTCAATTTCCACATCGTCTTCCTAGCTAGAACTCAAATTAGGAATAAGTTTTGACTTGGTTTTTTTTTTTTTTATTATCCAAATGTGAAAGGGGACGGCCACTAATATAAAGGATTAACATGGATTCGAATCGTCCTATTGATTGTAAATGTTTGCTCAATTATATAATTGCTATTGTAATAATTAAGATGATTTCTCTAATTTAAAAATTGAAGAGGAATTATGAATAGAATATGGGTTTTGTATAAAAATAGTTACACTTAAATCCGATTAAATTCAAAGCCAAATAAAATTGAACTCCTAAATGAGAGATAAACTATTTTACTTAAAGGTAAAGTCAGAAATTTTATTTAAGGAGAGTCGAGGTAAAATTATAAAATTTGGAGAACAAAGCTAAAATTTTTATATTGAAAATACTAAGTCCGTGCTTCTAACGTTATTTTCAATCATTAAACTTGAATTAATCACTAAAAAAAAAGTCAAATATCCCTATACTCAACTTATTAGACACTAATAAAATTTTTTATATAATAGCCTTTAATATGGTCTAACCTACAATCTTATCAAAAATATATTAGTAGTCTTAAACTTTATACTTATTTCATATTATATTATTTCATATCTATCTAGTATGAGTCACAATCATCATGAATCCAAGTAGTTAATGAAGTGGAGGTTTAAGTGGATCCTACTAAATAAATCTGATAGAACAAAAAAAAAAAAAAAAAAAAAACAGAAGACCAAATCGGCTGACTGAGACCGAGCAGACCCAACCAAAGGCCAATAGTATTCTTTACTTTTGCTCACATTTCATCATTTGATAATAAAGGTCAAGATAAAAGGATAGTCTTCTTGCTCAGAAAATAGAGTATAAATTAGAATTGAGGTCTGTCAATTGAAATCATATTATATTAACAAATATTTGAAATTTTCAAAAATTCTATAAATAAAAAATCTAAAAAAAATTAAGAAACATCCTAAAAATTAGAATTTTAAAAAATTAAAAAAATCAATAAATTTAATGAAAAATTTTACTCATTTCACTGTTGTATAAAGAATTTAAATTTTTTATTGTGGACATAATTAAAATTTAAAATTAAAATATGTTTTCAGAACACAAATATAAAAAAAAATTATAAAAATTATCACTGCAGGTAAATTTTAAATGAAATGATTATGATTATAAGTATTTTTTTAACATTAATCTTATTATTATATGTTCTTATATAAAGAGAAAGGTTATGCGTTTCAGTGTACTCGAATCTATGTCCTCCTGAACTAGCAACAATATCGATGTCAATCGAACTAAAACTCAATTAGTATTATTATAAGTATTTTTAGATATTCTTTTAATTATCATATTATCCGTGATATCATTATCGAAATAACACAAAATTAAATAATGTTGAAAACTTTAAAGATAAATTTTAAGAATGTAATTAATTGTGAGTTTTCAATTAATACCAGTGATTTTAAATTAAAATTGAACTGAAATTTCATTAGTGGAAAGTTTATGAATGTGAACAAAGGTATAGGTGAATCCAGATGGATATTGAGCGTAAGGATAAGATGAAGACCATAAGAGGGAGAGATGATGTCATGAAAGGAATTGTGGACATTCATGTATGCATGTAACATTCTACATATGATGTCTTAATCAATAGTGGATAAGATACTCTGATGTATGTCAAATCCCAATTAATTCCTACAATTTCAATGCGCAAAAACCTGATGAATTATTATAACTTTATCAGATATCATTTCCACCCATTATATTTATATTAAATTATTCCATTATGAAAAATTAGAATTTGATGGATTATTTGAAATCGATTAAGTCATTCCTTCGTTAAGTTGCTAATAAATATCATTCGATAAGTTATACCTTTACATACCTAATTATTAATATTTTTTTTATTTTAGCCATTCAATTCTGAGAAATTATAAAATGATCACTAATTAATCGATGACATGGTACATTAATTCATAGTCTTAATAGTTAATATGAGAATGATTTTTACTATAATGCTAAAAGCATTTGAAATCTTACCTAAATTAAGAAGAATACCTTTAAAGGACAAAGGCATGATTTTAGAATATCTTATTATAGGTTCTGATTATATCTGAGTTTTTTTTTGACACAATGCATAGAACTACTCATAGTCCCTTTCCAATCTATAAATAGGAAGATAATGCGCTTCGACATACTCGAATTCATGTTTTCATGTATTGACAACAATACCCATGCCAATCGAGCTAAGACTCGATCGACATTTTTAATACATTTTTAATATTTATGTTGCTTATTAATGAGGTCATTTCTTATCATTCATTTGTCATATATAGATTTATACTAAAGCATTAAATATTCTATATTAATAATGCAAAACCCATTAAAAGAGAAAATAACAATGTAAATGACTCATATTATGCATTGATATTTGCAAACAATCTCAAATACAGATAATTTGTGGATTAAACGGTCAAGTTAATAGGAAAAAATTTTATTTTTTTGGGGAATTTAAGGAATTTTTTATTTTTTAATAATTTAAGACATTATTTTTGGACATATTCATACTTATATAAGTATTATCTCCTTTGACTTAAAATCTCGTAGTTTTGTTCTACAAAATATTCTCGTAAGTATGAATTTAATCATGATATATTTTTATATTAATTTAATCATTTCCAATTTATATGACAAATTCTCAAATTTTCTTCAATCTTAAGATTTTGATTATAGAACTATTTTGGTGAAAGTATTTGTAATATATTTTTATTATATGGATTTGTAAAAAATAGAACGTCAGTTATGATAATTTATTACAAAGAAAAAGAGAGAGAAAAATAAAGAACACATAGATTTTACGTAGAAACCCTTTCGGGAAAAGACCCACGGGTAAAGGAGAAGATAATTCACTATGTTGAATTCGAATAATTACAAGAGGAGTAGACTATGTCTATTTATAGGTTTGTAAAACCATATTCTAATAGGAGTGTAGTAAGATTGAAACACCTTATTCTAATCAATATCAAATAGATGGAGCTTAATAAGGTTTAAAAAACTTTATTCTAAAATAAAATAAAAGAAGTGTAATTCTATATAGATTTTACTTTTATTTTATTTTACGAATGTATTTTATTTAAATAAGGATTCGGGTCATTTAATTCTAACAATCTCTACCTTGACACGAATTCTCAATGAACAAGTTATTCATCTCGAACTCTCAACGAACAAGTTCTCCACCTCTTCCATAAAACCCCTTAGGGGTTTAGCTTCAACAATCAACACCAACCAAGTCTAAGTAATGCTCAAACTTAGTTATAGGAAGTGACTTAGTCATCATATCTGCAGGATTTTCATGAGTACTAAGTTTGCTCACAACAATATCACCATGAGCAATAATATCATGAACAAAATGATACCGAACATCAACGTGTTTTGTTTTCTAATGAAACATTTGATCTTTTGTAAGGAAGATGGCACTTTGACTATCACAAAATATTGTACTGATTTGAAGGTCTTCATTGAGTTCACTAAAGAGTCCCTTCAACCAAATGACTTCTTTACAGGCCTCAGTAATCGCCATGTACTCAGCTTCAGTGGTAGATAAAGCAACTGTAGTTTGCAAAGTGGTTTTCCAACTGATTGCACAACCTCCGATTGTAAAGATATAACCTGTGAGAGATCTTCTTCTATCTAGGTCTCTAGCAAAATCAGCATCAACATACCCAATGACTCCATCTCTAGTTCTTTCAAACTGTAAGCAAACATCAGTAGTACCTCGTAAGTATCTTAAAATCCACTAAATTGCTTTCCAATGTTCTTTACTGGGATTCGCCATGTATTTGCTAACTCAACTGACTGCATATGATAAATTTGGACGTGAACAAATCGTAGCATACATGAGAGACCTCACTGCACTAGAGTATGGAACATGTGACATGTACTCAATCTCATCATCTGATTGTGGAGATAAAGCCGATGAAAGTCTGAAATAGGCTGCTAAAGGAGTACTAACAGACTTAGCATTCTACATATTGAATCTGTAAAGAACTTTCTCAATGTACCCCTTCTGACTTAGGTACAATTTACTTGCTTTTCTATCTCTGAAAATCTCCATACCAAGTATCTTCTTTACTGGTCCCAAATCTTTCATCTCAAATTCTTCACTTAGTTGGACTTTGACATCTCAAATTTTTCCCAAATCTGGACAAAGGCATAATTTTAGAATATCTTATTACAGGTTCTGATTATATCTGTTTTTTTTTTTTTTGTTGACATAATGTTTAGAACTACTCATAGTCCATTTTCAATCCATAAATAGGAAGATAATGCGCTTCAACACACTCGAATCCATGTCCTCATGTATTAACAACAATACTCATGTCAATCGAGCTAAGACTTAATCGACATTTTTAATACATTTTTAATATTTATGTTGCTTATTAATGAGGTCATTTCTTATCATTCATTTGTCATATATAGATTGATAATAAAGCATTAAATATTCTAAATTAATAATGCAAAACCCATTAAAAGAGAAAATAACAATGTAAATGACTCATATTCTGCATTGATATTTGCAAACAATCTCAAATAGCGATCATTTGTGGAGTAAACGGTCACAGTAAATAGAAAAAAAAAATTATTTTTTGGGGAATTTAAGGAATTTTTTATTTTTTAATAATTTTATGACATTATTTTTGGACATATTCATACTTATATAAGTATTATCTCCTTTGACTTAAAATCTCGTAGTTTTGTTCTACAAAAATATTCTCGTAAGTATGAATTTAATCATGATATATTTTTATATTAATTTAATCATTTCCAATTTATATGACAAATTCTCAAATTTTCTTCAATCTTAATATTTTGATTATAGGACTATTTTGGTGAAAGTATTTGTAATATATTTTTATTAAATGGATTATATCAATTAGTACTTTTATTATTAAATGGATTAATTTAATTTTTGTATTATTAAAAAAATTAAATAATGTCAAATTGTAATAAAGTTAATATTTATGCTATGTTTGATAGGAGTATTATTTTTCCACATGTTTTAGTACATGAATTAGCAATAACCTAACTACAATTGGTCATCTTTAGCCACTCACATGAGTTGTTTGTGGCAAAGAGAATAATTTTTTTTGCTTATTTTAAAGATGTCTTATTTTTTGTACGACTCATACTTTTAATTTTAAGTTTAAATTTGTACTAATTATTCTTTATTTTATATCTAAATATTTCAAAACATGTATTTTAAATAAATTTCTTTCTCATGTTATTACACTAGTAATCAAACGGGTCATTATTGTTTGAAAATGACGTGAATTTTTTTTTCATTTGCAAAACTATTAAAAGCTTTTAAAGTATAACTCCATTATATGATAAATAATATTTTTAAAACAATGAATATTAACACTGATCAAAATTAATCTTATCTAATTCTTTTTAATAATGTAATAACTAAATTAATTTATTTAATAATAGAGTGATTAATTTAATAAAACTTCGGGATTTACCAAGTATTTTCACGAATATATATATTACTCCAATTTTTATTTCTCTTTAAAATACTTTATTCCTACGAATCACTCTCCATGTATATAGAGAGAGGCGGACCGTAATAGTAGCCATGGGTTAAGATCCCAAAATCTTTTAAAAATTTTCATTAGCCTTCGACATTTTTAATTAAATTTCTAAACATTTTTAATATCTTCTTTACTTTTTTTAAAGTTTTTTGAAATTTTTAATTAAATCTCTAATTTTTTTTGAAATTGTTATTAAGCTGAATAAAAATTTTAATTAGACCACTTGAAAGTTGTCATTAAATCCTCGAATTTTTTAAATAAAAAACATATCTCACACTTATCTCAAATTTAAATAACATAGGTTTCATAGAGGGTGTAGCTAAGGGTAAGCGTACCTAAAGTTGTTTAAACGGTTAATTGATCAGTTAACCAAATCGAACTACTATTAATCAAATTAACCGTTTTTTTTAATTCTTTAACTATTAATCGAACTAAATTTTTTTCAAAAAAAAATCGAACTGAAATATTTCGAATAATCCGGCCGGTTAACCGAATTAAACGAAATTTATATAGTTTTGCTTTTTTGGTTAAAACGAGTATAAAAAATAAATAAATTGATAATGTTCATTTGACTGAATTAACCGAATTAAAACTACATATAATTTATGTTATTAATTATTAAGTTAAGTTAATTTGGTTAATTACCCGATTTCTAACTGATTTAACCGATAGCTAAACTTCCAAAAAATCATCAACTGATCTCTGACCGAATTAGATCGATTCGATCGGTTAATTCAGTTTTTATCGAAATTTGAACACCTTTAGATTTAGCCTTCACCTTTTTTATTAAATTATACAATCGCAATTTCAATCCCTTCTGATATTAATAATTTATTTTAATCTAATTTAACCTCTTTGTTAAATGTAAAAAATTCCATTTTTAACTTCTCTCAAAGGTTGAAAATTCAATCTAAGTCATCTTAAAAAAAAACTAAGCTTTGGCTCTCCGAAGTTCTTTGATTTTATCTCCAAAAATTTAGCTTTTTCCTTCTCGTATATTATGTGAAGCAATACGTGTGAAGATATTAGAAGTGTGGACAAAAAACTTTTTTCAATGGATCATGCGTGCGTGCGGCTTACAAGTGGCCAAAAAACAAAAGAGAAACAAACAACCACGAAAACATTAAAAAAGTAATATTTGCCGTATTCATGCATAAGGACAACTTGAAATTCTATTTCTCTCTATTGGAGAAAAAAGTCTTTGGAAAAGACAAAACAAGATTGAATTGTTGTATTGTCTTCATGAGCTTTTTGACTCAATTCTGTAATAATGTTAATAGAAGATAAAGCACTTGAGAAGAAGAACGACAAGATTTCCGAGTTGCCACAACGTAAAAACAGTGACCGCCCCTTTTGGCTGTTTATCAAAGGCAAAGAACATCAACTTTGATACGACATTAAAGCATCATCATCATATTTTTTGTATCCCTCTCTAACGCTAATGGTGGTGAGTCAGGAAAGCAGAAAATCAACTATGTTTGTGGGGTTAAGACAAAAACATTTCCTGTCAAATTTTATCTGATTATACGTCGATGTTCCAATATCCATGTCTTATATTGAAGAAATAACGGACTTTTTTTATGGTAAATATCATTTCAATCTTGTCCAAGCACAGTTTCTCCTTCGATATATATAAGCTTATCGACATGTTTATTGATGTATAACTTCGTTTCTCATTGTTAAAAAAAGATCGTATATTCCATGGCTATCGTTGGTTCAAGTTCTAGGCTGGTGGTGATGCTGTCGTTCATCATCATTGTATTGATGCTTGTAATGAACACTGAAGCGAGGCCTTATGGTCATGGACCTCATGGTAACCCAACAATGGCGGAAAAGATTGATGGCATGACTATGTTGGAGAAACTTGGTTACGATTTATCGAAAATCGACTATTACAGAAGGATGCTGAGCAGTAGCCCGGAGAGAATCTCGCCCGGAGGGCCGGATCCTCAGCATCACTATTAATCAGCATGTCATGACTCGACCTATTGGGTTATGTGTCATAATCCGATATTGTCCTCTTTGAATATCCAAACTTGACATATACGTATTCAAGCTCGATAGGTCATGAGACAACAGCTGATCAGAAATTGCAGAATGTTATGTAGGGAACTTGGTTCTTTGCTCCATTGGATATGAAAATGTATAACATGAAGAATAAGTTAATTAATCCTCAAGTACTTTGAGATTTTCTGTTGTTGGTAATACGTATGAGTTGTAATATGTATGCAGTTTCATTTAAATAACACTTGTTTATTTTCACCAGATTATTATCTTTCATGAAATTGTGGATATTATTAGATAATTACTTATCTAACTGAAAAAGAAAAAAGTTTAGATTACGTAGGCAAATGTTATCCGATAAAAACATGTTGCTTTCATCAAATTGCTAATCGACTCCTTGGCATAATATTACGTGTAAGTTGCTGAATTGATGCTCTTTGCGCACCAACTCTCGAAACAGCGTTTCATTCATCTGCAAATGTCTTACAACAATGCTTTTTATTGGTGATTACACCAGCTTAATGCTACCAAGTATAGCTTATTGATGCTTCTTACAGCTGTTTGCTGAACATGTCAGCAGATTCATAAAGATTCTCCATAAAAACTTGAACTCGGGTGAGTTTCAGATACGAGTACGTTTGTAACATAGATATATTCATTTTTTTTTCCATTTTTTTCTATGTTTTTGGAAGGTCCCCTTACCTATACCCAGTTCGTGTAAGTCAGAAAAATGTGTTAGCTTGCCTTCAATCAAGGTATAAGATCGAGACCTTGAGGCCTCAATGTCGGGTTCACAAACACGTCAAGGGCGTTGTAAAATTCGGACAGCTCTAAGCCTCCAATGTGCCTAAAACACATTTGAGCATAGTTCTGCATACCATGTTAATAATCACCGGCTTCTCTTTCTCAATGTTTCTAGAGAATTCTCAAGCTGATCATCATCTATCATTATCTAAACTTATAATTATATGATTTTATCCACAATTAGATAATGATATAACGATTCAATGTATGCCGACTTACATAAACCGTCATACGTACAGAGCTTATAAATAGGCTGAATCCTTTCCATTTTGTAGGCGTGAGTTAGAAAAGAAACAAGTGAAATTTTTTCTTAAAGTTTTGGTATATCATTACTTTTTTGGCATTAAGTAAGCAAGTTTTGTTTAATTTTTAATTGAGTCCATTTTTTTATTGCTTAAGTTATTTTATATTTGCTCCTTCAATTACTTCAATAAGTAGTATCAGAGCTAGTTAAATAATAATTCACGACTATTATGAATATCAGTTAACTTGATTATAGAAAGAATTTGTTCAATTAGTACCGATTAGGGATTACTCGGAAGAAGAAGTGCTGCTAATTTTGCAGTTCAAGGTTGCAATTAATTTTTGGTCTAGGACCAAACATAATTAAGGTAGCACAAGACGTTAATAAGTCTACATGGCAAGTTTTGGTGTGCAAGCCGGCACAATTCAAAAGCTTAGATGGAGCAATTATAGCATGTGGAACCTTCAGATGAAATTTTATCTAAAAGGGAAAGAGTTGTGAAGCATAGTTGATGAAAATGGGGTTGAACCACCAACTCAAGCTAATGACATGGAAAAGTGGGAGGTTAAGGTTGTAAAGGTGCAATCTTGCAATACGATGTTGAGACTCTAAATAAAGAATGAGATATTTTGGCTACATTGTTTGGAGAGACAAATAAGGCAAAGTTAAAAACCTTGGAGAATGAGCTAATGACTTTGATTCAGTGGAGCATATCGGTAAGTCAATACTTTACCAAAGCTAAGTCGATTAGTAGTGAAATTGTAGAGCTAGCTCCAGATGAGATGCCTAGTGAAGCCATATTACGAAGAATTATAATTAATAGCTTAAATCCAAAGTATAATGGCCTCTCATAATAGCTACAGAAGGTTGGTCTAAAGAGTTAGCGCTTATTGAGTTGGAAAGATACAGACCAATTAATAAGCTTTAGATAACCAAATGTCTAGAGTCTCGATTAAGGAAGAGGAAAAAGAAATGTTTAGTAAAAGACGGGATGCTCGAGGGCAAAGTCAACAAAGTAAAACAAGCTTGGGCAAAGGGTGAGCACCCCAAGGCCGACAACAAAGATGGAAGAATAAAAGAAGAGATGAAAGTTCACATAAATGGGGAGCTTAGTCAAAAGCGAGATAATCAAGAGGGTAAAAATACTCGCAAGAAGCAAGGTAATTGCTGTAATTATGGCAAGTTAAAACATTTTGCTCGAGATTACAATATAAGAAAAGTTTAAGGAAATGTCGCCTACTTACATTAATGAGTGGGATTTTCAAGCCTTTTGTGCAATAATAGACGATGGTGAAGAAGAGATTGCAGTTTCATGCATCGAGGAGCCACGGATAGAACATGGCCAAACAATAGTAAGAAATAGTTCGATCAACTGTCAAGATGATTGGATAGTTGACTCCGGTTGCTCTAATCACGTGACCAAAGATAAAGAGAAGCTATCAAGTGCAACAGAGTACAAAGAGGAAGAATTGTGGTTACTGTCGATGAATCCATATTACCAATATCCCACATTGGTGACACCATGATTATCCATCGTTACATTCCACATAAGGTTAAGCTACAAAATGTGTATCTTGTGCCTATGATGAAGAAGAATTTGCTGTTGGTATCACAACTCACATTAGACAAAAACTACATAGTTTTCAAACCCAACAATGTGAAGGTGTATCGAAATCTAAAACTAACCAATACACAGAAGGAAAACAATTAGAGTTTGTCTATGTAATGTCTGCACAATCAGCTTATATAAACAAGACTTAAAAAAATGAAACTGTTGATTTATGACACGTAAGGCTTGGTCATGTGAGCTACTTAAATCTAAAGGTAATGATGAAGAAGTTGATGCTAAATGGACTACCTCAGCTTGAGGTATGAGACAATGTAGCTTGTGTTGATTGTCAGTATGGAAAGGCACATCAACTGTAACACCCCTTACCCGTATTCGATGCCGGAATAGGGTACGAGGTATTACCAGAACACACACACTTTTAACCATATTAAATCGAGTTGTAAGATTTCATCTAAGCTAAAACTTTTAAATTGTTATTCTTAATTCGCTAATTAGGGTTTACGTAGTCCAATATACCCACAATCTTTCATTTCCTCCTCGTATGAATTTAAAAATTTCCATTTACTTATTGAATTCATCACGAATACCTGAATTGATCCGTATCATTACATATTCCCATGTCGTCACATTTTCCTATTTAACTATTATAATATATCAATTATTCAATATCTTATAAGCGAAGTGTCACATATACTTTATCCATTCATCTCCCATACAACTATCAATATTAGCTACAAAGATAGAACAAATTTTCTCTGTTCGATGTTAAATCAAAACATATTACTTCATTACCAACTACCCTTACTAAATATACACCTTAAATTAGCCCAAGTATATAACTATTCACCCATGACATAAATATATTTTATCTATTATTGCAGAATATAAATGTGCTACTCAAATCATAATTCACCTCACATAGTAACTAAGTTAATTTTTATCGTTTGTCAAATAAATTACAAAACAAATTATATAACAAAATATAGATACATTTTAAACCTCACCAATAAACAAATTCTCATGGCATTAAATAATTATCACGCATCAAAGACAAACGTATTTGATATTTCCATCACATAAACCGGATTAATCAGTGCAACCTCAATGATGTAATCATCCTTTTAACTTACCTAACTAAGCCAAATTATACCATCATCTCCCACATAGAATGACCCACCTATCATACTTCTCAATTATGTCACTTAATAGACCAAATATACCTAACCTTTATCATCATGATCAATCCACAACCAAAATACATCCATATATCTAAATTACCACACACATATATATATACCATACACACATACTATAAAACTTTATTTTCCCCATGAGCTTAAACCATGACCAATAATGCACAAATATAAGTATCATTTCTATTTCATCGTTTATCAATTATAATCGAACATATGACCAATTATAGACAAATCATTCATATATTCTCTAATTTTCCTCCTCCTCCTCTCCATTCCACATCCTTAATGTGTATAATACATTTAAGCAACATTTTCCATACTATCACTATTTTCCTGTATGTGAATTCAAGCTGTCTATCTGAGTCAGAGTCACTAATTTATTTATATCTCGAGCTACAGAGCTCCAAATTAAGATCCGTAAATTTTCCCTCAAACTAGACTCACATAACTTCTTACCATAAAATTTTCAGAATTTTTGGTGTATCCAATAAGTACAGTTTATTCTTTAAAGTTCCCCTGTTGCACTACTCGACAGTTCTGACCTCTCTTTACTAAAAATTGATTATCTCATTGTACAGAATTCAGATGGTATTCTCGTTTATTTCTCATGAAAATAGACTCATTTAGGATTCTAAAAATATAAGGTTTAACCCATAATTAATTTTGTACAATTTTTAATGATTTTCCAAAGTCAGAACAGGGGATTCCGAAATTATTCTGACTCTGTCTCACAAAATTTATTATATCTCATGATTAACAATTCCATTGCTTACACCATTTCTTCTATGAGAAACTAGACTCGATAAGCTTTAATTTCATATATTACTCATCTTTTAATTCAATTGCCACGATTTTTGGTGATTTTTCAAAGTTGGCACACTGCTGCTGCCCAAAACTGTTTTAGTGCAACATTTTGATTACCATTTTGACCCTAAACTTTTAACACATGACAATTTCATCCCTAGGCTCAGAAATGAAATTCTTGCAATTTAATCCTTGATTCAAGCCTAATAATTCTCATACATATTAATAACAGCCCATGGATTCCATGAAATTTCAGAATTTTCCCACATTTTCAATACTTTTCAACTTAATCCCTAAAACATATTTTCATCCAAAATTCTTTAATAAAACACCTTTAAACATCCATTAACATATCAATTTCATCATCAAATAACAAAAATCATATGAACTTATCAATGGTATCTTTCTAAACTTTCAACAAAATGAGAAACTAGTAGAATACTAGGTTGGACCTAATTGTAAAAGTCTAAAAATATAAAACTTCTAAGGAAAAAGTAAGAATTTCACTTACTTGAAGCTAAAATATGGAAGACCAGCTCTAAACTCTCTTCCATGGCTGTTTCCCACCGAAATTTCAAGAAGAAATGGTCTTGAAATCCTTAAAATAAACTTTGGCCACATAAACTTTATTGTAATTCCAATTTTGTCCTTAAATACATAAAAAATCTTTGATTTTTTTTAACGGTATGCCGCCTCTGCCACTTAAGTTGGTCCATTTACTCCCTTAGTCCTTTCTTATTTAATTGCTAAGCTATTTAATCACTTTAGCAAGTTTTGCATCTTTTCAATTTAGTCCTTTTTAATTAATTGACTGCCGAAACGTTAAAATTTTCTGACGAAACTTTAACACTACCATATTGACACTCTGTAAATATTTATAAAAATATTTGCGGCTTGATTTATAACATCGAGGTCTCGATACCTCTTTTCCTCAATTTCTTAACTTAATAAATTTTTATAAAACACAAATTACTAATTCAAAAATCTCTTAAAAATCATATTTGACCCGAAATTATTAAATAATAAAATTTATGAGCTTATTTTCTGAATTTGGTGGTCTCGTACCACTGTTTTCAATATTTCTAAAAATCGGGCTATTACAATTCTCTCCCCCTTAAGAATTTTCGTCCTCGAAAATTTCAATAGTAAAGAGATTCAAATATTTTTCACTAACTGATAGTATCACCAATTTTCAAAGCTGTGACAATAACTTGTCACTTCTAAATCATGTATCCGGTAATTCTTTTCATACGATTTTTTTTATTGTTTATAAGTATAGATTATTACTTTGTCTTACTGTATCAAAATACGGTTTAGCTATTCAATGATATATCTCTATAAATCACAACTTTCTTACGCGATTCAGACTAAACCAGAACTGATGCTCCGATCCACAGAACTTTCATCTGGTTAGAATTTTGCTAACATTTATCAGACCATTCATATCTTACCTCTTTCTGTAATAACTGTATCACCAATATAGCTATCAATTATCAACACTAAAGCCTTAATTTTCTAAAATTATTACCAACATACTGATTGAAATCATAGTACCATAATAGAGTCGGCATTTCAACCGTATAAATAGAATAATATCTCAATATTAATGGTATTTCCAATTAGAAAAGAAAAACTGAAAATAGTTCCAGTAACTACTAGTGCAGTAATATAAATTTTTTACAATCCGAGATTCTTATTACTAAACTCCCATAATAGAGTCAGGGTTTATAATAACAAATATAATTACCTTTGACCCATGAATATTTTTTTTTCGAATAAATCATATTTGTAATTCGGAGTTTCAACCCGTAATAGTAGAAAACAGTATCACATGAATATTTTCATCAAGTCTTTTCTCCAGCATAATTGATTAAAATACCATAGAAAAATAGAATAGTACCACTCCTAGTTTAACAAGACTTTCAATAATTTCTTCTAATATCAGAATCAGACAACCTTCTTCTGTAATAAGAATCACATCTGAAAATGAACATTTACATATATCTATGAAAATAGCAGAACATGTAAAATGCCTAGAAGAAATTGTTGTATAATCTCCAATTATAACTACTGTTTTTAGATATATATGTTTTTACGATTTCATCACTATACCACTGACTACTGAAGTTATCAATAATATCACATTATTTAGTTCACTAAAGGAACTAATTCAAAAGAAATTTTCAGTAATTCGTTTTGTAGATACCGTACCTGAATAAATCGATTACTCATGAATAATTTCTTTCTTAACAATAACATTGTGTATTATGAATAACCTTTAAAAAAAAATATCTTATATCTCAGTCATAATCATCTTTATTTACTATTCCATTCTCAGCTCTAACTGCATTATTAATTATTTGGTCACTGAACTCTTCAATTCCACACTTTTAAACTTAATCAATATAAATCTGGTAAATTTCACTGTATAAATCTATACTTATGAGGGGGTAGAGGTCATAAAGCCGCAAAATTTAACTTTCATATATACACACTTAACATGACTTTTATTGTCAATACATTCATTACAAACATTCATTTCATACATTTATAAATCTTTACTCATCATAGGCAATTCCCCTTTCTCTATCAAATACTCAAATATCACATCACTGTCGGAACTAGCTCGGTTGGAAGCATTTTTGTCTATTAGTAAAACATTTCTTATCAAGATTACTCTTTTAAATATATAAATGTATATTTTCATTCTTATATATAAGGATTACTCTTTTAAACCTCCATACAAAACTAAATAACATTTACTTATTCACAAATTTAAATTATTTTATTACAATACATGCTTATCTATTCCCAACTCTGTAACTTATTTTCCTTTATAATCATTCATCGTTAGATCTTAAAATCTTTCCTGGATCCTCCATCTTTTCACTATCTATTTTTCTTGTAATTTTTTTTTTCATCAACATTAACATTACTTTATCTCTTCTTATTTTTCGAATAGTACGTTCTCTTGTTACGATCCACTTATACTTTTCTTTTCTTTTCTTTTCTTCTTATTCTTTTTTTTTTTTTTAAATTCAATATTTCAAACATGAATCAGAGATAATCCTTTACCTTGTTACGAAAATTGTTTTCCTTTTTAGCAGAGGCCCAGTAGACGAAATAGAACACTTAGGATATACGGGACTAATACAGAGGTGCATTATTATGCACTATTAAACAGAGAGCACTAAAGTGCTATACAGAGAGCACAAATGTGCTAAACGGAGAGCACTAACGTGCTAGTGATCAGAGAGCGTGCTAGTAATCAGAGAGCACTGACGTGCTAAATATCAGAGAGCACAGATGTGCTAAACAGAGAGCACTGACGTGCTAAATATCAGAGAGCACAGATGTGCTAAACAGAGAGCACTGACGTGCTAAATATCAGAGAGCACCAATGTGCTAATAATCAGAGAGCACTGATGTGCTAATAATCAGAGAGCACGCTAAACTCCCTTAATATCCTAATAGTTCTAATCTCGTCTATTTGGGCAAATTATTTCATGCATGCATATCATTTTTACACTTTTTGCACAATACTTTTACATGCTTTACAATTTAATTCTTGTACCAATAATTGGTGCATTTATATCTTCTCTATCTTTAACACATGTAATATATTTCAAAATTCACTATTCATCCATAATTCCTTAATAATCCTTATCATATATTTCATATATTATTTTTGTAGATTTTATAATTTAGTTATCAGCACAATAGTTCGTGTAGTACTATAATTTACTTTTAATAATACATATAACATAATATTCATCATCGACATGTATTACAAAACATTTATTCATACTTTTATGAGTTCCAATTCATTATAATCAACTTTCTACTCATATACTTGAGTATTGCTTTCAATATTATCATAATTAGCTAAATTGAAAAGCATCTCTATCTATAAGTAAAATAAATCTCATCAGGGTCGGGAGATATCACACTATCACGGGTTATATAGTGGCATTGTTTTTATACTTCACATATACTACGTTTGGTCCGAGAACCGACTAAACCTTAGCTCTGATACCACTAAATGTAACACCCCTTACCCGTATTCGATGCCGGAATAGGGTACGAGGTATTACCAGAACACACACACTTTTAACCATATTAAATCGAGTTGTAAGATTTCATCTAAGCTAAAACTTTTAAATTGTTATTCTTAATTCGCTAATTAGGGTTTACGTAGTCCAATATACCCACAATCTTTCATTTCCTCCTCGTATGAATTTAAAAATTTCCATTTACTTATTGAATTCATCACGAATACCTGAATTGATCCGTATCATTACATATTCCCATGTCGTCACATTTTCCTATTTAACTATTATAATATATCAATTATTCAATATCTTATAAGCGAAGTGTCACATATACTTTATCCATTCATCTCCCATACAACTATCAATATTAGCTACAAAGATAGAACAAATTTTCTCTGTTCGATGTTAAATCAAAACATATTACTTCATTACCAACTACCCTTACTAAATATACACCTTAAATTAGCCCAAGTATATAACTATTCACCCATGACATAAATATATTTTATCTATTATTGCAGAATATAAATGTGCTACTCAAATCATAATTCACCTCACATAGTAACTAAGTTAATTTTTATCGTTTGTCAAATAAATTACAAAACAAATTATATAACAAAATATAGATACATTTTAAACCTCACCAATAAACAAATTCTCATGGCATTAAATAATTATCACGCATCAAAGACAAACGTATTTGATATTTCCATCACATAAACCGGATTAATCAGTGCAACCTCAATGATGTAATCATCCTTTTAACTTACCTAACTAAGCCAAATTATACCATCATCTCCCACATAGAATGACCCACCTATCATACTTCTCAATTATGTCACTTAATAGACCAAATATACCTAACCTTTATCATCATGATCAATCCACAACCAAAATACATCCATATATCTAAATTACCACACACATATATATATACCATACACACATACTATAAAACTTTATTTTCCCCATGAGCTTAAACCATGACCAATAATGCACAAATATAAGTATCATTTCTATTTCATCGTTTATCAATTATAATCGAACATATGACCAATTATAGACAAATCATTCATATATTCTCTAATTTTCCTCCTCCTCCTCTCCATTCCACATCCTTAATGTGTATAATACATTTAAGCAACATTTTCCATACTATCACTATTTTCCTGTATGTGAATTCAAGCTGTCTATCTGAGTCAGAGTCACTAATTTATTTATATCTCGAGCTACAGAGCTCCAAATTAAGATCCGTAAATTTTCCCTCAAACTAGACTCACATAACTTCTTACCATAAAATTTTCAGAATTTTTGGTGTATCCAATAAGTACAGTTTATTCTTTAAAGTTCCCCTGTTGCACTACTCGACAGTTCTGACCTCTCTTTACTAAAAATTGATTATCTCATTGTACAGAATTCAGATGGTATTCTCGTTTATTTCTCATGAAAATAGACTCATTTAGGATTCTAAAAATATAAGGTTTAACCCATAATTAATTTTGTACAATTTTTAATGATTTTCCAAAGTCAGAACAGGGGATTCCGAAATTATTCTGACTCTGTCTCACAAAATTTATTATATCTCATGATTAACAATTCCATTGCTTACACCGTTTCTTCTATGAGAAACTAGACTCGATAAGCTTTAATTTCATATATTACTCATCTTTTAATTCAATTGCCACGATTTTTGGTGATTTTTCAAAGTTGGCACACTGCTGCTGCCCAAAACTGTTTTAGTGCAACATTTTGATTACCATTTTGACCCTAAACTTTTAACACATGACAATTTCATCCCTAGGCTCAGAAATGAAATTCTTGCAATTTAATCCTTGATTCAAGCCTAATAATTCTCATACATATTAATAACAGCCCATGGATTCCATGAAATTTCAGAATTTTCCCACATTTTCAATACTTTTCAACTTAATCCCTAAAACATATTTTCATCCAAAATTCTTTAATAAAACACCTTTAAACATCCATTAACATATCAATTTCATCATCAAATAACAAAAATCATATGAACTTATCAATGGTATCTTTCTAAACTTTCAACAAAATGAGAAACTAGTAGAATACTAGGTTGGACCTAATTGTAAAAGTCTAAAAATATAAAACTTCTAAGGAAAAAGTAAGAATTTCACTTACTTGAAGCTAAAATATGGAAGACCAGCTCTAAACTCTCTTCCATGGCTGTTTCCCACCGAAATTTCAAGAAGAAATGGTCTTGAAATCCTTAAAATAAACTTTGGCCACATAAACTTTATTGTAATTCCAATTTTGTCCTTAAATACATAAAAATCTTTGATTTTTTTTAACGGTATGCCGCCTCTGCCACTTAAGTTGGTCCATTTACTCCCTTAGTCCTTTCTTATTTAATTGCTAAGCTATTTAATCACTTTAGCAAGTTTTGCATCTTTTCAATTTAGTCCTTTTTAATTAATTGACTGCCGAAACGTTAAAATTTTCTGACGAAACTTTAACACTACCATATTGACACTCTGTAAATATTTATAAAAATATTTGCGGCTCGATTTATAACATCGAGGTCTCGATACCTCTTTTCCTCTATTTCTTAACTTAATAAATTTTTATAAAACACAAATTACTAATTCAAAAATCTCTTAAAAATCATATTTGACCCGAAATTATTAAATAATAAAATTTATGAGCTTATTTTCTGAATTTGGTGGTCTCGTACCACTGTTTTCAATATTTCTAAAAATCGGGCTATTACAATAACTACCTTACAAGGAGTCAAGCATTTGAGCCAAAGTTCCATTACAATTGGTACACTCTGACGTGTTTGGACTGGTCTATCGGTCGGTTCTCGGTCCAATCAATTTGATCGACTAATTCAATCATGTTCTAAGAACACTAGTTATAACAGTCCGATTTTTCAATGGTGTCGGAAACGAAGGTTTCAGAACTCTATTTCCATAAATCAAGTATTAATATTGACGATATTAATATTCACGGGTCTATTATAGAAATATATCAAAGTTTGGTCCAGTAATTTTGTCGAATTGATAGTTAATTAAGGTACTAAGACTAAATTGTAAAAGTCTTATCACTGTAGATTTTAAATAGCTAAAGGACTAAAATGGTAATTTAACCATTATAATTTCTTCAAATGGTGGTGGAAAGGTTTTAAAATCCACTATCTTGTTATTTGCAATTAACTTTTAATTAATTAAAGTTTAAATAAATAATTATGATTAATTATATTTTAATTACAAGCATATAAGTTACAGCATAAAGATGTCACCTTTATTTTCTTCATCTTTTTCAGCCTCGTCGTGAGAAATAAAAGAAAACCTAAAAAAAGTTTCAAACATTCATCCCTTAAATTGGTAAGCTATACAAGTCATTTTCTTGTAATTTTCATGTTTTTGAGATCATTGGAGCTTGATTTAGTTAGCTCATGTACCAATTTGTAAAGTTGTTAAATTTTTTGAAAGTTTCCATTGATGATTTATTGAAGAAATAGGTGTTAAATTGATAGATTTTAAGCTTAAATGTGAAAAATGATTGAATTGTAAAGTTTAATTGTTAGTTTTGTACAAAAGGACTAAAGTGTATAAATTACAAAATTGATATGAAATTACTATAATAATAGATGATAGAGGGTCCTAAAAGTATGTGATTAGATCGGTTTTGAAACCGAAGCCCAAAACTGAAGGTTATCGTAATTTTGGTTTTGGTGACTAAATTGAACAAAATACAAAACTTTAAGGGCATTCAGAAAATATAATTAAACTAGTTCATGCATATTATGGGATACTATAAAATTTTTTAGTATTGATAGATTGTTTAAAACAATTGTTTAAATCAATAATTGAATCAAACCGAGAATAATCGGGGAAAAGGCAAAATTATGGAATAGTCCTTGAAGATTCAATTTGCTTGTTGTTTTGACCAGGTAAGTTTATATGGTATGATTGAATTTAAATTTTTATATATTTGAATTATGAATATGTGTATGTTTGGTTGTAATTTGAATTGTTTGCAATGGGGTACAAAATGTGAGATATGTACTAAACTATAAAGAAATGATTATATGTGTTAAAGATGCCCGAGTGAATGTAGTAAAGGATAGGATACGATTGACATGCCAATAGGGTTATATGCGTACTTGTATGATATATGTGATTGTGTGAGATACTTGATTGTACAGAGATCATTACAGATTATATTGGGATCCAACACTTGTTGTGGATCATCGAGTATTGTATGTCTCTACGAAGACCCTGGTGTGGTGGAGGGATGTACTGTTGTATGATTATATGAACTATTGCTTACAGGCTTTACACTTCGGTGCCTTGGTATGTTGTTGTTAAAGCACTTACGAGCTATCTGGTGTAGTGTGGTTTACCCGTGTTTTTTTTAGTCCGTTTTACTAGGGTTCATCGAACCAAGTGGTTAATGAAATATGAAAGATTGAAATGGCACGAAATGAATTTGATATTCAAATGATAGATTATTGAATGATTAGAGTATAAAGCTTTCGATTTATATATGTGATTACATTAATCTTGAATTGAATGAGATTTAAGTTTGTTATGTATTGTGACATGAAATAACATGATATGTACTTGTGATATTACATGATTGATTATATGTTAAACTCACTTTGTTGATGTTGTGGATTGTCATGTCTAGCCAAATGATGTCAAGCCTAGTAGCTTATTGTGTTTAATTGAAAGATAATGTAAGTTTTTGTTTAATGCCTATGAACTTACTACGCATTCAATATGCTTACCCCGTTGTTTTTCTCTTTCTCTATAGATTTCAACTTGCAAATCGTCCAAAAGCTCACACAATCTCGTTTTCAAATTGGTAGCTTTTCGACCGTTTTAAGTCCGATTTTGTGGCATGTACATAGCTGTTTTGTATTTGTTAACTTAAAGTGTTAGTTATAGCTTAAAACCTTTCCAAGGTTTCATTTTGGCAATGTAATGCCTTGTTGAAATGGTATGTTTTGGTAAATGGTTTGTGATATGTATGTGGCATATGAAATGACATATTTGGATATGGAATTGGTATTAATGAAATTAGTATATGCTTAATTGTTGAAATGTATGCACTGGGGATGCTATGATATGTCTAATGGCAAAATAGATGTTATAAGTTTATATGAATTAGGTTGTGGTCATTTGCACTTGAATGGTGTGTATTTAAAGTGTTTTGATGCATGTGTGGTTAACCATTTATGCTTAATTTGATGAATTGTGAGATAACATTGAAATAGGTACCAAATGACTCAAATTTTACAAAAAAAACAAAGTCCATGTCTTGATGAGCATTCTTCCTCGTTGCAACGTCAACCGACAGTGAATCACATCGTGATGTTGAGTGGTTTGAGGTCACGATGTGACAAACTGTCTAGCGACATCACGATGTGGAGGAAGTGAAGTCACGATGTTGGACCTAAGATTTTGAAACTTTACAATTTGGTCATATTTCATGCTCAGGTCAGCAAAAGAGCTTTTGTAAGCTCGATTAAGACTCGGATTTGATTGTGTATCATAATGTAAATGTGTTTAACATATAATTGTATATTTGAATGATTATGTTACTTCATAATTGAATGTAGTTGCTCCAAAAATGAATGTGGCGTCCTGTAGTTCGGACTCTGTGATCAGGTCAGGCGAGGGGTGTTATATTGATTATGATTAAGCTCAATTGTTGGCTTGAAATAAAAACTTCAAATCCGCCATTGTATGCCTTTGTATCACTGCCAGCCCGAGATATGTTACTCTCCGCGGTTCCCTCTTTCGTCTGACCGTTCAGATCATAAAGAATGGCACCCAAGGACTTGAACCTTCAAAACCCAAAACGGGTATGAATCCTCTCGTATATTTTGCTTTTTGTTTTTCTTTTCATCTAATATGGGTTGTGTTGAGTGCTGTGGTTGGATTTTGGATTGATAATGGTGGGTGAGAATGAAGGTTGAGTTGATTAAGTTCATTCTCCATCAACTAATCAAAACAAAATGGTGAAAATATGTCTGTCATATCATAATGTCGTTAATTATTTAGCAGGTCATTGATTAAAAAAATGAATTCAAATAATTTAGTGATTAAATAAAAAAGTTGACTAAAATAAAAATAGGTGAAAAGTTAATAAGGATTAAAGTAGTTTACCTCAGTAAAATTTGTGATGGATACTTTTAACTTTAGCAGGAGTTAACCAAATATAAAATATGTTAATCTCATTTATAAGGGTGGGTTTGAATGGACAATTGGGTGCGGTGCAGTGTGTTTAGTTTACCTTTTGTCTCATGTTACAGTATCTAATCTCATCGCCACCGCTGTTTTTACACTAACTGCAGGTAAACGCATCACCCATCCAAACCCACCCTAAGAATGGTCCGAATTAGACTTGTCCATGGGTCGGGCTAGGCCCTCCCGAAAAGTGAAAGGGTTTGGGTAAAAATATAGGCCCAAAAAATAGATTTGGGCAAAAAAATAAAGTTCGTTTAGAAAACGGACTGAGCCTCAGGTAAGCTTTTTTGGCTTGGTCCTAGCTCGACCCGACCCAAATTTGCAAAAAAACCCCCACTGCTTTGCTGCTATTTTCCCACTGTTTTGCTGTTATTTTCTTATTGTTTTCCCATTGTTTTGATGTCATTTCACTACTATGTTGCTAGTATTTTGTTATTATCATTTGGATATTGTATAACTCTTATTTTATTGTTAATTTTCCTACTATTTAAGCATAAAGAATTTGTTAATTTATTTGGAAATATTTATTTTATTATTTTTAGTATTTTTAATGAATTATATTTTTAATTTTTTTATAAAAAATAAAATAAAAAATTTAATATGAATAAATTGGGCCGAACTCAAATTTTAATATTTTTATTTAAGTCGAACTTGAAAAAAAATTTAGATCCATTTTTTAAGCTGGGCCAAACTCAAACCTATTAATTGGAACTAAAATTTTATTAAAACTCGGCCCGACAACTCTAGTCCAAACCAAAGTGGGTCACCCTTCACTCTCGTGGCGTCTTGTTTGACCGATTTCTCTGTCTCCGTGGAGTTGTTTTTCCGGAAAAGATAAAAGGAAAAATAATAATCCGTTAGGCTCAGCCAATTGTATTAAGTTCCCATCTGACGTGGTGATACCCTAAACATTCCTCCCCTTTTTCAGTCACTCGCTCTCTATCGCGCGTGCACTAACTCATCTCTCAGATTCTCGCACACTCTCCTCTTCTTCAATATGAAAACAAACAAAAACCAAAAGAAACAAATCGAAGGATCCAAATAATCCCTCCAAAATTCCCTCTTTACCAAAAAATTAAAAAGGAAAAAACCCAAAACCCTCGCTCTCTCTCTCTCTTTTTACTTCTCTCAAAAACCCTAAAATTTTCATTTTTCTCCTCCCTCTCAAAAACCTTGATCTTTCCATACAACCCAAACATAAGTCCCAACATGAAAACACCATTTCTAAGCCTTTACCTAATCTGGGTATTTTTCAATTAGGGGTTTCCCCCTTTCTTCTCCTTTGAAAATTTGATCCATTGGGTATTCTTTTTGTTTCTCCTCTTTCTTATATGAATGGCTACAGGGAAAACTGAAGGTGAAGAATCAAAGAACGACAACAAAGTTTATACCAGGAAAACCCACAACAAGCCCAAAAATCCCTCTTTTTTCCCTCACCAATCTTCTCAGCAAACTCTACCCACCATTACTACAGCTGATTATCACAACTCCTCTCGGCAGCTGCCACCCCAACACTTCGATGCCGTGGCGTCAGATGATTCGTCTAGCCATAATCAGTTGCAGCGGGGTGCACAAAATGCTACCAACGGGACTGCAACTTCTGGGTATGTAAGATATGACAACCTTGTTAAGATTAACTTAAGTGTTCTGTCCAAGAACGATGTTAGAGTTTTGCAGAGGAAGTTAACTAGAGAACTTGAGCAAGTCAGGGGTTTACTTAAGAAATTTGATGCTAAAGAAGGTAGGTTTAGTGGTGGTTATTCGAATTCGCGGGTCTTAGGGAATGAGGATGTTGATGGATGTGGTGGAAGTTTAGTTAGAGTGAACTCGGATGTCGGTTCTGTGGGATTGCCTAGTTCAAGGCCTTTTCATGGATTATCTGTGTCAGTGGCAGAGAATGATCGGAGTAACAATGGCAATGGTGGTGGGAATGGGAGTGAGTTTGTGGAGAAAGAGAAGAGAACCCCAAAAGCAAATCAGTATTATAAGAACTCGGACTTTGTTTTAGGGAAGGAGAAATTGAAGCCTGTAGAGAATAAGAAGAAGATGAAACCAAATGTTGGGAAGAATAATGTGAGACAAGTAGGAGATGGGGTTGCATCAGAGAAGTTATCAAGTCGGATGTTTAAGAGTTGTAGTAATTTGTTAGGGAAGTTAATGAAGCATAAGTTTGGTTGGGTTTTTAATAAACCGGTGGATGTGAAGGGACTTGGGTTGCATGATTATTATTCAATTGTTAAGCATCCTATGGATTTGGGTACGGTGAAGACTAGGTTGAACAAGAATTGGTACAAGTCACCTAGGGAGTTTGCGGAGGATGTGAGACTAACTTTCAGTAATGCAATGCTGTATAACCCGAAAGGACAGGATGTGCATGTTATGGCAGATACATTGTCAGGGCTATTTGAAGAAAAATGGGCAGCTATAGAGTCTGAGTCTAACCTTAATAGGAGGTTTGAAAGGAGTCATGATTACAGTTTGCCAACTCCCACTTCAAGGAGAATTCCAGCTCCAGCTCCAGCTTCAGCACCAATTCAATCTCATGGCCCTCCTGCTCTAGCTCATTCATCACTACCATTAGAAGCTAGGACACTTGAGAGGTCAGAATCCATGACAATGCCTGTTGACCCCAAATCAAGAGATGTGGACTTGACTCCTAGTGATAGGATTGGAGTACCAAAGAAATCCAAGATAAAGGATCCTGAGAAGAGGGATATGACTTATGAGGAGAAGCAGAGACTCAGTGTAGACCTTCAGAACTTGCCTTCAGAGGAACTTGATAGCATTGTCCAGATTATTAAGAGGAGGAATGCAGCACTTTTTCAGCAAGAAGATGAGATTGAGGTGGATATCGATAGTGTTGATCCAGAAACGCTTTGGGAACTAGATAGATTTGTGACTAACTATAAGAAGAGTTTGAGCAAAATCCAGAAAAATGCTGAAGTTGCTCTTCAAGCAAATACTGAAGATGACCATAATATTCAGGAGACTGTAAGATGATGGACAAGTGACTTTTGAACCTCCAATTGTTTTGCCTGTTTGGAATTTTTGTTCACTGAAACATTTTGTTGTTATTCTTTTTGCAGAATCTGGAACCACCTGCTAATAAGGTATCAAAAGTAGCCGAAACAGGTAATCACTGTGTACCTGCAAGAATTTGCTTTCCTTGGTATACTGTTCACTTGTTTAGGTCTGAAGAAGATGAATTTTTCATGCACTCATTATTAAAACTGGTTGGATTGCTAAGCAGCGGAGAGGATTGTTCCTACATCTCCTCCTATTCATGGAAAAAGGCAACAAAATGAAGAGAGTGGATCAAGTAGTTCAAGCAGTTCTAGCAGTGACTCTGGATCTTCATCAAGTGGTAAATATTGAAGTTTTTCTTTCATTATGCTCATATGAGTGTATATATGCTAGATTTCTTACACCCCTACTTTCATGCAGGTTCTGACAGTGATAGTTCATCTTGATAATGTGAGTAGTTCACCTTGTTTTTAATTGACTTAACTGAGGTAGGGCCATAAGGGTCATTATCTTGGCTAATGAATTTTTTGATCCTTATTTCTTGTATAAGTAGTGCAATTGCATTTTTTTGATGCCTGTTTTGTTTTCTTCCTTTGATGGCTGTCTTTATTATGATAGGAAAAAAAGGAACTTTAAGATGATTGGACCATAGTAGGAACATGTTCCATGCATGTTGAAGATGCTTGTATAGCAATTTGAAAATTTTGATGACCAATGTCTGCTGTTGTCATATTCTGCTCATGGATCATATATATCATTTTAAGTACTTTCCTCTTTTCCCCCCACCCTTCCCATTAGTCCATTCCTTCGGTTATAACATTTCTCAAGTCTTCATTTCACTTCAGATCGTTGTATCTGTTGCTGAATTGCTGATTACATTTCATCCCGACTCATTTCTATCTTCCATCACATGATTGCCTATATCACCGAGACCTTAATCACGACTATGAGAGCCCAATTCAGAGTTCATCTTTTTAATTTTGTGGATTTAAATTTGACATGAATCTTTCGTCTTAAACATCATGTGTATGGTTCTTGAGTTCTAAGCAAAACTTAAACCGAGCCGAAATGTTGATTCATTTTAGATATGTATCATGCAGTTATCTTTGTTTCTCTACATTTGATGAGCTTCTTGTTGCTTTTTGTATAGATCATCTTATGATGGAAGGTGATTCAAGATCATTACAGATTAGCAACCGACAACTTTAGAAAAATGTGATTCTACCATTTTAGAAGGGGGATGAATGACATTAAACACTCAATTTTGTTTTTGTAGAACTGAAGTGTGCAAAGCTGCTTCTTTCAGTTAACATCATCCGAATCTCGTTATCTTTGTTTTGGACAAATTGTAACATAAACATAGTTGTGGCAAGGGAAAACAAGTTTCTTTGTAGGTCGTCCAATGTTTCATGTTCATTAGCTGCTTGTCTCTATCAGCTCTTCAAATCCTTTTTTTCGCACGCCTCTACCTTTTAACAGAGATCATTCATAGTAAGGGGATTTTTCAGATTAAACATGTTAACCCAATACCAAGGTTTAAGAATTAAGTGTGATTTATCTGTAATGAGCACTCATATCTACCCTTCCTTTTATAACAGCTATCATGTTATTCTATATTTTATATTATATAATGTGCTTGATTGAGTTGGTGTTTTGAGTTAATTCAAAATATTGTCCTTTTACAAGGTAGGATTGTGGCCGAATTTAAAAATAATTGAGTCAACTTTTACATTTAAAAAAATAAAATTTCTTCAATTTATAAATTCAGCCCGAACATTTACATTATTAATGTTTTTTATATAAAAAATACACCAAATTTCAAAAAGTAAATTATTACAAATAAATTAGGTATAGTGGTTATAAATAAAAGGGATAAATATCAAAACTATATATGAACTATGGTTTAATGTGTAATTTTAGACATGAAATTTCGATTTGATTCAATTTTTGTAAATTGTTAACATAATTACTCATAAAACATTATTATAAATTTATATATTAGATACATAAATAATTATATTTATTCAATATAAAAATAAATTGATATATTTATTTCTTTAGATGTGGATGATTAAATCAAAATTAAAATTTTAAATATACATTTGAACCATAATTAGAGTTTTATGTATATAATTACACGTTAAATCAAAGTTCATGTATAATTTTGAGATTTATTCTTGAATAAAATTTATCTAGTGTTGATTAAGTTACAAATCTCAGCCCAGAAAAAAGGGTGAGCCCAAATTCCAATACAAAAGATGAGTTGTTGGCCCAAAACCAAAGTGGTTCACACAATCAGGTCCTTTAAGAAATAACACACACGGGATTCTTAGGCTCTATCATCTTCAAGCCTCAAGTTGAAAGACGGTCTCTCTTTTCTCTGTGAGTTTCGTAGGGTTAGGGTTTTAAGGGTCAAGCATCCTCCAACATGCAATACATGGATCCAACTAAGAAACGCAAGTTAGATGAAAACGGTACTGTTTCAGCGCTGTCGGAACCTGACCCTATCACCAAACTAACCCCACAAGATGGCCGCAAACTTATTGAGCGATTCACCGTCGACCAACTCCTCGACATCCTCCAAGACGCCGTTTGTCGTCACGTCGACGTTCTTTCAGCCGTTCGATCTATTGCCGATCAAGATCCGTCTCAACGGAAGCTCTTCATACGTGGGTTGGGTTGGGATACCACAACTGATGGCCTTCGTTCACTCTTTTCGGTCTATGGAGAACTCGAAGAAGCGGTTGTTATCCTCGACAAGACTACCGGGAAATCGAAAGGGTACGGATTCGTGACGTTTAAGCACGTAGATGGTGCTTTGCTTGCTCTTAAAGAACCCAGTAAGAAAATCGACGGGAGAGTCACCGTGACACAGCTGGCGGCGGCAGGGAATTCGGCGACGAATAGTAACCCGGTGGATATTCATATGAGGAAGATTTATGTAGCCAATGTACCGTATGATATGCCGGCGGATAAGTTATTGGGCCATTTTTCTCAGTATGGGGAAATAGAAGAGGGGCCCTTGGGGTTCGATAAGCAGACGGGGAAATCAAGGGGTTTTGCTCTTTTCGTTTATAAGACAGCAGAAGGGGCTCAGGCAGCGTTAGCGGAGCCTGTAAAGAACATTGATGGGAGACAAATGAATTGTAAGCTGGCTATTGAAGGGAAAAAAGGGAAGCAAGGACAAGACGGGATGATGCAAAGTGGCGGTGGGGTTCCGGGAAACGCAGAGATGGGAATGGGAGGACATGGTGGAGGATATGGTGGGCCGGGTGGTTATGGTGGGTTTTCAGGTGGGATGCAAGGGCCGCCTGGTCCTATGGGTCATCCTCATCCCTTGAATTCATCCGGAGTTGGAGTGGGCGCTTTGAGTGGAAATGGCGGTGTTGCTGCTGGGGGTTATTCTGGACTTGGGGGGCCGTATGGTGGGTATGGTGGACCAGGTTCAACTGGCTATGGTGGACCAGGATCAGCTGGTTATGGCGGACCAGGTTCAACTGTTTATGGTGGGTTGAGTGGTGCTGGTGCGGGGGGTGGGTTGGGTGCTGCAAGTGGAGGGTCTTCATTGTATAGAATGCCGCCGAGTTCAGCTGGGATGCCAACTGGTGGTTATCCAGAGACTGCTCATTATAGCTTGTCTTCCTCGGCTGCTTTCCCTAGTCAGCTTCACCAAGGGGCTGGGACATCCCCTGCGCCAAGAGTTCCACCCGGTGCAATGTATCCCAATGGGCCACCGTTCTACTGAGGTTATTTTCCCTGATTTAGCATTCCTTAAATTCATTATACTACATGAGGTGTTATGCTTTTCTTACTCTCTGCCGATTGAGAGTGAGTTAATTTTGTGTTTGTGTTTGTGCTTGCTCATATTCTTTGTTGTGGATATTTGTTCCTTGTTTGTTCTTGCTTCAAAATCTGTGTTTCTTTTCCTGCTTTGTTTGGTCAGCATTCTGTTACTTGTGTGCTATATACCTGTATAGTTGTCTGCATATGGCGATTTTACTTCTTTTTGTAAAAGATACCATATATGGTCAAATTTTTTTTTTCCAAAATGGTTTTTCGCTTTTGCTGGTTTGTTTTGATATCTTCTTTTATTTGCCTGTATCTTTTGTGAAAATTATATGCCCCTATTGTATAGACAACTTTATTTATCTATGGTTGGTGTTTAATATCTATGCTAGAAGCCTCTGATTGAGTCCCCCCCCCCCCCCCCCCAAAGGAGTCGGTTGATCTCTATTCTTTTGTGAAATCATCTACAAAATTATAGTGAACCTTTAAAATGAAGGACATAAGTGTCGTTATATATATTTTTATTTTTTAATAATCAAGTATGCAGATAAGAAAATTAGCATTCCCATAGTTATGGAACCTTTTTCCCCTCCTGTTTGTTATCACTTACTCATTTTCACCACATAGTGAGTGTTCTAGAATTCTTTTATGGTATGGCACTAAGGTTTCCTTCTTTGTGTCTCATATTTATTTCCCTTTTGACTTGTAGTGTTGGAAGGCATATTATGATCTTGTCTAATCATGTCTAGAGAACTGTATTCAGTACGTGTGTTTTACTATTTTTTGGTATGAACTGAATGAATTGTTGTGTTGATAAAGCACAAACTTTTTGGGTACACTTAAATTATCTTGGTTGGTTCTATTTTACTGCTACCAATTGGAGAACAGATATATATACTATTGATATTGGATGAGATGTCCATCTATGTGATCAGTTTTCCAGATAGGATAGCAGTTCTCTTTCATGCTTGAGTTTGCTGTCTCCTTTCAATGTTTATGCAGTTTTTTGAGTGTCTTCCTCGGTAGTATCATTTATATTCCAATTCTGTATGGCCCACGCTTTTGCATTTCATTTGATTGCATCTAAAGAAAAGAAGAGTGGATTTCAATCTCTATATGGTGCCTCGTATTTATTATTATTTCCAGTTTAACTTGCCTTAAATATGTCATTTTTGCATTGTAGATTATAACTTAGTTGTTTATCTTTCTTATGATTTGCTTCTGGCGCCTTGCATGCCTTTTTGCTGTTTGTTTCAACTGTTAACTAATCAGAGGGAATATTATCTTCATTCATTTCAAATGAAATCTAGCTTTCCATTATTTGGTATTCCAAATTTTCTTGAGGAAAAGTTTTCCATCACTGTGAAGTCTTAAGACATTTTTTTAATTGTTTTTTGTGCAATTTAGATAGACATATGTTTATATATATTCTCACTATGATTATTGTAATTGCTTTGTGTTTCTGTTTGTTCTTTCTTGTTCATTTGAAAAGGGACAAATGTCTGAGCTTATCCCTACATGTAAGTACAGCGGGTATGCATGTGTTTTTATTTCGCTAGTGTTGCTTTAATACATTGTTTTCAATTAGTTTTTGACATTTCATTTTTTTGCTTGATGATGTGAAATGATGAATTTAGTTATAAATGGGTGTTTGATTCAGGTTTATGACAGCTTGTTGGGCGCAGATGCTTTTTGTGGTTCTGGTGATTGCCTGAATGCAGACTATATATACTCTGGCTTGATGAATGCATTAGCTGGGCTCTTACAGCCACTTCTATTGATTTGCTCCTTTAAGATGTTTGTTTCTGAGTGCTGGTTGGCAAAACATGTGATCTAGACTAGTTTTTCTGTGTTCCGTTAGGAACTCTTGTTCCAGTGGTACCTTTTAGTTATTAGTATATTTTTTTAATAATACAAGTAGTGACAGTTTTTTGCCTATTTTTGCCGGTATCCGTGGTTGTTGCTGCATCTCCTCTACTTGGAACTTTATTTTTTTCTTGGTTGATATCACTGTTCTTATTGATTTTCTATTAGGTACTCTTCTGGACTATACTAAAAACAGACATGCAGCTTATTTTTTGAAGTTAAATGTAGTTATTTATTTTGCTGTATAAATTAATGGGTTGCAGTGAATCTTTCTCCCAGAAAAGTGCTACTGGACTGTTATTTTGCATAAAGTCGTAACACCATTTTCTAATGTCAACTTTTGTGTTTTTGTTACACTTCTGCTGTACTTGGCTTAATTACGTGTTAAAGTTGCCACCCAAAGATGACTTCAAGCTTATTGTGTCATCAAATTATCATACAAATGCGAGAGTTTTGGTAGTGTTGGACTCTCCTCTCCACCTGATACTTGACTGATGTACCTTTTTTCTCCAAGTGGAGTATTTCTTTTCTCCTTGTGTATAAAATTTGTAGAATGCCCAAATATCATGGACTTCTTGTGGGTTCTTGTTTCAGTTATGAACCTAATGATGTGAGAGCAAGTATTTCATTAAGCATACCAGTAAATTGTCAGTTGCTTCTTGATCTGGTGCTGCTATATTTTTTGTGTTGGTGTACTTAATCAGCAGTTTGCTTGTATAATCTGTGTAGTTTTTTCCGGTTTTTTGGACTTGCACATGGACTCTTTCTGTGTACCACTTCATTGGCAACATAAACCGAGTCCCTCTCTCCTATCTGCCGCAACGTTCTTTGTTGACATTTCTTTTGTTCAGTGGGGTTTGGACTGTGTGATCACCATGCATTAGAGCTAGTATCTTGATAGGTTTTGTGGATATGACCGGTTGAAAAGGTAGCTTTTATTTTCCTTTTATTTTAACTATAGTTCTGTAGTTCATGAAATTTTAAGTTTACTTACTGAAACCTTAGGTCAATATCCAGTTCTAGTGGAGGTGATGTATCTGTGAAACAATTTCCTTGTGGGTTATGATTGTGCTAGCTGATTTTGATATCTGTACCTACTCAGTTCTCTTGGCATGTTCCTCTAAAAGAAGGTTCTTGTTGTGAGTGCTTTTAAGTGGTTTTGAAGAAATCCTTATATCCTATTTTTGTCGTGTAGTTGCCAAAAATGTGCCTCAAATACTATTTTGCAGACTGAATTATCTTTGAGCTTTCAACTTTGATTCTTCAACACCATGCTTCTTTGTTAGCTTTACGAAAATGGGATCTGTTTTACTTGATGAAAGATGGGGCTATTTGGTCTATAAGATTTAAATCAACACAACCATTCAACTAGTTTCATTGTCATCCTCTTTGGCTTTTTCCATTTGTATATCTTTTTTGCTTTCAAGAAATTTTGTTTTGTTAAGGAACCAGGAGTATTTTCCTCCCTCCCCCCCCCCCCCCCCCCGCGCTTTTATTGATGGGTAGGTAGGGATGTGTGTGACTGACATGTTTTTAATGGTGATGGGTGGGATTAATGCTCTCTTTATATTATGCTAACTGGCATTGGTACCTTCTTTCCCCCCTTGTTTTGGCCATCTGCTGTGGAACACCGAGGCATAAATAAAACCAACCTCAAAAGGTCAGATGGAAGGCGTATGATTGGCTTGGCTCCACCACAGCACTCAAATGAAGCAAGATTGGGCACATTCACTAGAATGTAAAATTACCATTAGCTCCCAGGGGAGCCTGTCTATACTGACAAAATCAGCATCAGATGCCTAACCTGAAGTTATGCGGTAGTGTGCGTCTCAAGTGGTGTTAATTGGTTTACTGACCATACATTTGTAGCCCTTATTTTCTTCTGGCCCAGCATATATTTGTAGCTTAACCCCCAGAAATTCAGTCATGAAGATTCCTTATTCCATAGTATTGTGTATGTATACATGGATTTTTGTACCAAAGGAAATATATACATAGATTAAAAGTGGGAATGAAGATTAACATATTTCTTTGTCAATTCCTCCTATATTTTTCAACTCATTTGAGAACTTCATATTTGAAAATTCCAATAATATGACCCAACAAAACCTTTTTCTTTCTTTGTGTTTTTCATATTTTTCATGGTACCATAGTCCATTAACTCTTTTCTATCTCAGGCCTCCTTTTCTACTTTTTGGATGAGATAAAAAGCTTATCAGAATCTGACATCAATGACCACCTGTTTGCTTGGTTGGTGTGGGGGAAGATGCTAAAGATCAAACTAGCATATTCCTCAAAATTAATTTGGTCGTTTTATATAAGAAAATGATTAAAATATCGAATGAAGTACTAGAAATATAAAATAACACAAACATGTATGGGTTTATTTAATTTTTTAAATACTGAAAATATGTTAGGGAATCAGATAATTATAGTTTTGAAGTTTAAATAATAACCCAAAAAACGTTAGATAAGTAAAAATCATTTGGTAAGCTCAAAAAAAGAGGAAAAAGGACATTTGGCAGCTACTGTAAAGCAGTAAAAGAGTGAAATTTAGTTCACTCATTTTCGCCATTGCTTCACTTGTTATAAATACAAAAAACCCAGACATTTCTTCCTCCTCGAATCTCTCAATCAAGTCCTTCCAACACTCTTCAGCTTGAACTCTCCGCAACAATGTTTCGATCAGTAGCTCGATCGGCAGCCGGAAAGCACCTCCTCCGCCGAGGATATGCCACTGAATCCGTTCCCGATCGGAAGGTCGCGGTTTTGGGCGCTGCCGGAGGTATTGGCCAGCCCTTGGCTCTCCTCATGAAGCTTAACCCTCTTGTTTCTCGACTGGCTCTCTATGATATCGCTAACACTCCCGGCGTTGCAGCTGATGTCAGCCACGTCAACACCAGATCTGAGGTTCATATAAAAATTTCATCTTTTTTTTTTTCCCTGTTGGATTTAGAATTTGTGTTTTATTTTATAGTTTTTATTAAATTTATTGTCAATAAAATGTGATTTATCTGTCTACATTGTGGAGGTATGAGTTGATCTAATGTTTTTGTTGATGGAATTTCTGTAATGATTTAGTTGCTTGATTCCATTCAAATTTGACTTTGCTATTATGTTTTCATCTTCGCGGAAGTTTATATTAATGCATCTGATTTAATTTGAGTATTGTATATATGTCTTTTCATTTGGCTTGATCACTTGACTCTTCTTGTTTTTAAAGGATTTGAGATTTGGATTTTGTTGCTTGTTTATGCAATCTGTTTACCTGAGCATGTAGATGTCAATCTCCATGTTCATTTGACTGCTTTATTCCTTTAGCAACTTACATCCTTTTGTGCCTGTGACTTCAGGTTGCTGGATATGTTGGTGAAGATCAATTGAAGCAAGCTTTGGAGGGATGTGATGTTGTCATCATTCCTGCTGGGGTGCCAAGAAAGCCTGGTATGACTCGCGACGATCTTTTCAACATCAATGCTGGAATCGTCAAGGGTCTATGTGCTGCTATTGCCAAGTATTGCCCTAATGTGAGTTCGTATCATTTTTTTTTCTTTAATTTATCTTCTTTCGAGAACTATTTTATTTGGATCCTTCATGCTTCTAAGACTTAAATTAGTTAGGTTCTGTTTCTTCTATATGACTGTTAAACTTGAACCAAAGAGGGATTGCTGTGCTAGTGATTGGATAAGCCAAAATAGAATTATTTCTTCTATACGATTTATACCTATTTCCTTGCTCTTTAAAATGTAATGGATAGTTTTGATAATTGAAAGATATTGCTTAGCACAAATGAATTATTTCTTTATGTTGTAAGCTTCTATGAGACTTTTCTTTCCCAACTATTTAATAAGCTGGTTTTATGGCTCAGGCACTTGTTAATATGATCAGCAACCCTGTCAATTCAACTGTTCCAATTGCTGCTGAGGTTTTCAAGAAGGCAGGGACATATGATGAGAAAAAGTTGTTTGGTGTAACTACCCTTGATGCGGTTAGGGCTAAGACATTCTACGCTGGGAAGGCAAAAGCGAATGTTGCAGGTTTGTTGAGTTCTCTACTCAAAAGGAAGTTATATATATTGCTATAAACAAAAGGAAAAAAAGGGGGTCGTTTACCACTCCTCCATTTCCTCTTTTGAGAACTTCTATTATGAAAAATAAGCAATATTCCAAGTTGAGGGTTTCTGAAGTAGACTTTTTTTCCCCTTCATGAGAAGTCCTTTACTCATAAACATATTATAGAATCAGAAAATTTGGATTATAGAAGTAACTATCTGATTGATAAAGTTTCTTCACTTTCTTGCAGATGTTAATGTTCCAGTTGTTGGTGGCCATGCTGGAATAACCATTCTCCCACTATTTTCCCAAGTACTTCCTTGTACCCTGTATCCCTTTTATCATTTCTTTTATTTCATATCGAAATGTATCTAATGCTTGACACTGCTGTGCTCCTTTCAGTTTTTTGTTAATCATAGCCTTCGCTAAGTTTCATTTTAAATTTGTTTAGGCCACACCAAAAGCCAATTTGCCTGAAGAGGATATCAAGGCTCTAACAAAGCGAACACAAGATGGAGGCACTGAAGTTGTGGAAGCAAAGGCTGGAAAGGGATCAGCAACATTATCAATGGCGTAAGTATCAGTCATAACTTCATCACCTTCATGTTTTGATTTCCTTGCAATTGTATGTATAGTTGTAAAATGAAAGCATATGATCTTAACCTAAGTTGTCCTGCTTCTTTGTGCAGCTATGCTGGTGCAATTTTCGCTGATGCTTGCCTTAAGGGACTGAATGGTGTTCCTGATGTCGTGGAATGTTCATTTGTACAGTCAACTGTCACTGAACTTCCCTTCTTTGCTTCTAAGGTGATTTTTTTCAAAAGACCTTGACATATCTCAAGTTTTTGTCCATCCCGAGTTTGCTTTTGCATGGTTGTTGTGCTCCACTTGTTAATATCTATGGATGAAGTGCACCAAGTTCCGAGTTATGATTTCTCCCTAAACCCACCCCCACTCTATACTTAAGCCAAACTCACATAGCTTCTTGTCTTACACTTTACCAACCCTTTTGCGAATTAAGCCCGGTTACAATTTATTAGCTTGAATTGAAAGGCTTTCTTTTCCTCTCTGATCACTCATTACTGTAAATTCTTTCTGTAAATGCAGGTAAGGCTTGGAAAGAATGGTGTGGAGGAAGTTATGGGGTTGGGTCCTCTCTCTGACTATGAGCAGGCAGGTTTGGAGAGCCTTAAACCAGAACTTAAAGCATCTATAGAGAAGGGAATCAAGTTTGCCAACCAGAATTAAGTTTATATTATTTGAGATATTCTTCCATTAGAGCAATGAAAATTTTGCAGTTACTTCGGTTGCTATTGGGGTTTTTTTTCTTGCAGCAAGCAGCATCGGCTTTGTTGTTGTTAATAGGATAGCCATACCATAAGTTTCCACTAATAATTCCCAGTGGTATGTTGCAGGGAGTGTGTGATTAAAACCCTTTTTTTGTTTAGGTGGGGGATGTTTAATTGCAAACCATTTTAAAATTGTGATATTACATTTAATCTTCCTTGATTATTCCGTCTTTGGTGGTGATGAAGGCTTACTTTTTATCCTAAAGCATCTTTTCTAATGCTTTTTTGAAGATATATTATTTTGATAAGAGAAGGGAAATATGGCTGCTCATTGCAGACAAATTATTTTTAGTTGTTCAAAGGAATGTTCAAAAATAGTAAAAAAAATTTATCTATCTAAATTGGTTTTTAGAATGTAATTATTCCAAAAAAAATTGTACGGACCTTTAAATATTTATTTTGTATTAAAACTCTATTTCTTTTATACATCATCAATGGATAAATTTTTATTTTTATCACTCAATTAAAAAATATAATTTAATCATTCAACTATTTAAAGTTTTTTTTTATTTAAGTAACAATAGATACTTTCTCTATTTTTTCACTTCTCTTTTATAATCAAGAAATAATTTTTGGACGTCACAAATATATAAATAAAAAAATTAACAATTTATCCTATTACGATTCAATTTATCCTATTAAAAATTAATGTAAAGTGATTCCATCTATAAATAAATAAATGATTGTAAAAAGTAAAATAAATATATATCTTTAACAACTATGTTATTATACTATTCACAAGGACCATACTTCATTAAAAAGTGACATATCGTGGTGAATTTATAAATTTAATGCATCAAATATAAATTTGATAGAAAAACATACACTATTTAATATCCAACTCATCACTATTATTATGAGGAGCTGATGTGATTAACCAATTAATTCTAAAATAAAAAAAAATTTAAAATAAGACTGTCTATTAAGTGGGTCAATTAAATGTACTGTCTTTTGACTTTACTTACTTTGGATATTACTAGTTGTCAAATGGAATTTTGCTTTCAGTGTCTCAGATTCTTACAAAGAATAAGGACACGAACAAACCACAAAGCATTACATGAATATTGAAATGAGATCATCATCAGTCTGTTCAATGAATGTTTTGATGCTGAGGATAGGAGCTGGCATGTATAAACTATTTGCAACTTGTTCAAACTTAGTTGCGGATTTCATCATGTGACAACAATCTAAATGAACCGACCATCGTACCATCTGAATTACAAGTCACTATACCAAACAGCTTGCAGTTCTTAATTGGTATGATTCTTTCTGGATGGGGTTAACTTCCATCCCTTTAACTAACATTAAAATGACAAAACAGCTGTGAAAACGAACCACAAAACATACCCTTGTCTTTGGATCGTATGTAAGAGACGGCAGTGGCTGTTTTTGCATGTGTTTTGATCTTTCATAAATTCCAAATGATGGCCTTACGTTGTCATCGAAACAACCCTCACCCTTCATTGCAAAACTACTGTAACTTTAGTTTTGATGTTATTCATCTTGGATTCGGCCTGCTGCTCAAACTCTTGCATTAAAAGTCATTTACGCCCTTTAACTTTTCACTGAATTACAATGAATTAATTACCATAACAATGGATTCAGGAGCATAATCATTAATTTATTTGTTTTTCATACATCAAAAGGATTTTTTACCTTTCCAAAAGGTAGGCAAATGCAATATGTGAAAGAGATTGACAGATGAAAGCTAAACGACAAGCGGTCAACGACCCAACGATACCGTGCGATGATCGCTCGATTACCAAGGGCGGCGGCAGCTCTTATATCTTTTATACGCACGACATTGATCCTACGGTTCACCTGCAAACCTTAGCTACTACTCTTTCATTTCATTTCCTTTTTTTTTTTATTTGGATTTTTTTTCCCCATTTATTTTTGTTTTGCTCAACATGTCATGCAGACAACTGGGGGAAAAAACTGTTAGAACTTGGAAAGTGAGCTAAAAGACTTGGAAAGTGAGCTAAAAACCAAAAGCTAGATTCTGGGAATCAATCATTGTTCCTATACTTGAAGTGCGTAAGCATCGATTTATCTTGTTTTAGTTCATAATTGATACTGCTTATTATAGAATAGAATTTTTTTGGGTTGATTCTTTTGTTTACCTTTTGTTTGTGGAAATGATTTATATTCCACTTTAGGGGTTGATTTGTTTCATTGGAATCACCATCACCTGTTTGATTGTTTAGCTTTTAAATAGGTCAATCATTTAGGTATGGAAAGTAGTGAGGATGGAAATTTGTTGATCCAAATGATTGGTTTAGGAAATTAATCATTTGATTTACAAATTTTTCATCTTCACTCGTTTCCTGCTAATAAGATTAGGCCAGGAAATGTTGTTCTGTCGATTGTCTTGCTTTTTTTTTTTTTCAAGTATTCACATTCAAGTGTCTAGGTTATGTTATGTTTGCAGATCATCAATCTGCTGAGCTTATGCCAAATTCTGCATCCATGGATCTTGGAGAGTTCTTGATGGGAAGTTAATTCTCAGTGTTTTTTTTTTTTTTTTTCTCTTTCAGTGTTTTCAGGTTGTGATTAGGTCATCTACAACATGAGAATTTCACTTTGTTCTGATGTGATCATTAGCAATCCTTTGATCTGCAAAAGGATTTCGTTGAATTTCCTTATGATGTATCTTTGCAGGTATTATTACTTAATCTTGACTGCAATAGGCCAAAGCAAAGCCGAATTCTGCATCCGGGGAACATGGATGATACTACATCAGAAGCTACCAGCCCCTCCTCAAGGATGGACAGTTCGTCGATGTATAATCAATCTAACCAAACTTATCAGTTTCATTCTCAGCAGCAAATGTCATATTCTCAAGCAACCCAAGACAGGTTTCTTCAAGGAGAAGCTTTGCAACAACCGAGACGAGGATGTTGTCGTGGTAAAATGAGTGAAGATGAGAGAAAAGCACGCAAAAGGCAGACTGATAGGGACTATCGGCAAAATAAAAAGGTAATGGAGGGATTAGGGATGGGATAGAATTATAAACTGAAGTACTGAATTAGTATGAAAACAAATACTTTTCTGTTATTTAACTTTGGCTTTCATTTGTGCAGGCTAAATTTGACGAAATGACTTCCCAGAACCAACGCTTGCAAGACCAAAACAGAGAGTTGATGAATGAGAACAGACAATTAAAAGAGGAGATCAGAGGACTGAAAGGCAAGGGACAACTTCCAGTGGAAGTTATGCAGAGACAAGACAGTTATATTTCCCACCCACCTAGCCAGGTTGATCAAAATGTTCATGTTCAGGTAGCAACTGTGTTGGCTTAAGATACCTGTACGGATTAAAACCACATTGATCATACCAACTACTCATCGCTAATATTATATCCTTTGTCTTAACTTGCAGGATCACTATGGAATGGAGTTTAATAATGATGACCATGTTTACAATGTACGATCAATTCTATAAATCTTGACTAATTACTGTAAAATCATTGAAGAGGAACATTTATTTCAATCTCATTTACCTGCCTGATTCTTTTAATTTACAGAACCACCGTTATCCGGACTACCGGTGATTCTTTCAACTTAACTACATTTGACTTGTGATATCTTGACTAGTTACTATTGTCTAGAAACCCTTTAGTGCAGTAATTGTCCTAAATTACATATCATTCAATAATTACTTTGACTTACTGATATTATATTTTTTTCCCAGTTCGATGGTTTTTGTTTAGATGAGTTACTATCGCCTCCTGACGATGAGATGACTACAAATGGGAGAATTGCTCTGAATGAGCCTGCTATTGAACATCCAGAGAGTTCTCAGAGTGGTTTGTGTCCTGCTAAAGTGGATAAGAACAAGTTGCATATGTTCCTAACAAAACTTCATCCAGAAGTTAGGAGCAACGTAGACCCCTCGGGCTGGACAAGCTTATTAGAGGAGGAGCAGAGAAGATTGGGGAGATTCAGTTTCCCATCGTCTCTGATTCCAACTGTTGAGAGAATAAAAGATGCTTATGGTGACGTTTCTGCAACATGTCTAATAAGTCCCAGTGTTTCTGAAAAGAGCTATGTTTTTTTTTGTGCCATGATCAGAGATATGGAACATCTACGGCTTGATCAAGTTACCGAGGACATAATGCTGAATTGGGGAGATGTCATCAAGGATGCTTTAGGCCTTGGTTTCAATGTGGCATTTGCCATGGAGCATTTGAAGAAAGTTGCCGATGCTTTCTTTGGTCAATCAGGGTGCAAATGGCTCAATGACGTTGATTCAAAGATCTCAACATTAGAGGCTGAGGTGAATTACTGGAAGAAGAGACGCGCTGAGATATACGAGGAGTCCAAGATGAGTATCAATGCTGTAGAGAGCTTCAACGGAGTACCTATAAGCACAGGTTTATTTCCCTAGTCGTCTTCCGACAGAATTATGCATTGCTGAAATCGATACTGTGCAGAAAGATTGGTTGTACAAGGATACATTTATTAGAATAAGTTTTTTCAACCTTTAAATAGATGTAGTCGAAACTCTTCTTATGTCATTCGATTTTCAACATTAGTGAATTTTTTTTCTCTGCCCGTGATTTTTTTTTCTTATTATTTTGTGATTGTTCTACATTATCATTATCGAGGTTAGGTTTTAATAGATACCGTTCTTAACAATTACTACAGGCAAAGTACCACCACATGAAACTAGCTTACCATTTTCTACCTGATATCTTACTCCTCCAAATGATTCACACAATCTTTCTGTACGGTAATTGTTATTTGTTGAAATTAGACTTGCCATTCTTAGGATTTTTCCATCCAAAGTATCCTGTACCACCATTTAAACCCCTGCTGTTTACATCTTTGTAATTTCTATGTTTATAGTAGGTTTTTCTCTCGTACATGAATGTAGAAGGCAAATGATGTTAAATATTGCCTCCAGGGTGTATCATTTATGCATTGATTACTTTTTCAAACACAAATTGTAAACATAGGGGACATGATCATTTGTTGAAATTAGACTTGCCATTCTTAACAAAGATATCCATTAAGAGATATGTATATGAGATTGTGCACTCTAAATTTCTTAACGTGGGAAACACAGATAGAAACTAATTAAACAGCGTATACTTTTGCATTTTCCAGACAACTTACATCTTATCTAGCGAACTGTTGACTTTAAGACAGTGTGTGAACAAATGAACAGTGATCAAGCAACAAGACAGACGATCTTGGTCAAACAATAGACAAGTCAGTCAGACAGGCGATCGAGTGAGCTTGGAATTTGTCGGGCGATTGGACAATTTTCGAACGATAATCTTAAGGAAAGCTCCCGCTTCAAGACTCAGAAACATCATTGGTCTAAATCGAGCAAATTATGCGTCTGGTAGGCATGGAGGGTGATTCATCAGATGGGTCCAGTTCATTTTTACTTTACAGAAACAAGAAGATCAATGGATGAAGCTGATTGAGATGTCTTCAATAAATGTTGGACTCACTGAATCTCAAACAGATCAAGACCTGTTGAATCAAGTAAAAACACCCAAAGGTGGAAGTCCTAAGACAAAAGTGACTACAGAAAATGCACAAGGTAAACAAATATTAATTTCTTCACGAATTTGTCAAAATTTATAATAACACTAAAAATAGCTTTAAGGTAAAATGCTAAACCACCAGAGCCACCTAAACATGATTTCATCCATTTGCGAGCAAGAAGAGTTCAAGCCACTGATCATCACAGTGTAGTCCTAAAATCATTACGAATCTTGTGATGGAAAAAAATCAAAATTATGGACAAAATTCATAAACTCTGACATAGTTGATGGGTTTGTATATGTTTCCACTGTCGTAGTCAATCTAAGGAGACTATGTGAGATGACCAGATCGGCGTTGTTAGGTCTAAAGAAGTGATGGATTGTCTGATGCTAGTAGCAGGTCTTCTCTATGGTTAAACGATGAGAGATAAACAACGCAGTCAACGACCGGGCGATGACGAGCGACTATCTCGCCAACGAAAGAAATTGGAATGTGATAATAATAATAGTAGTGATACTTTTCTTAAAGCTAATAATAATATAATAATATAGTAATAATTTTTTGGAAGCTAAAAACAATAGTGTTTTTCCTCACAGTCCGATTGGAGGGTGAAGGGCCATGTTTGTCAACGACTTTTCTTAAAAGATCAAAAGGCAACTTTCCGTTGTCTTCCTAGTTGATTCGCATCTTAAACGATTGACTGTTTAGAGAATTTTGTTGTTGCAGTGAACATCAGTTAAACATGCATCCAAGCGAGCTTTCAAATCCAGCAATCATGGAGGGCTCAGCGGCAACGGCTTCAGGTTCATTTCCAGCCTCACAGATGAACAACAGATCCATGGCGAATCAAGCTGATGAGAGCCAGAATTATCAATCGATCTACCCACCTTCGTTGCAAAGTGTTGTAGGGATGACCTATCAGCCAACAGGCCATGCCTCATTCAATCAAGGATATCAGGTTCAGAGTAACATTCAGAGCTTTAATCACACAAGCCAATCCCAATCGAAGGAAACATATCAGAATTGGAGTCTGATTCATCACCCAGACCTTCTGCATAGTCAGCCATGTCAATCGAATGTAGCAGGTCAGTGTCTAACTGATCTGCTGCACTCAGTGCATAATACCTTTTCGGAACATCCTCAACCAACAAGCCAACCTCAATTGCATGAAACACGTCAGAACCAGACTCTGATTCATCTCTCAAACTCTCAGCATACTGGGCAATTTCAATCGAATGTAGCAGGTAAGAGTCAAACAGATCTAACGAACTCAGTGCCGAGTGACCACTTGGTGCATCCTCAACAAACAAGCCAACCTCAATTGAATGAAACACGTCAGAACCAGACTCTGATTCATCACTCGAACTCTCAGCATACTGGGCAATTTCAATCGAATGTACCAGGTCAGAGTCAAACAGATCTAACGAACTCAATGCAGAGTGACAGCTTGGTGCATCCTCAACCAACAAGCCAACCTCAATTGAATCACGGATACTCATCTCAAGATTCACAACAAAAAAGAACTCGACGTCCCAAAGCACCTAATGAGGCAGAAAGACGAAAGAGAATAAGAGAATCAGATCGGAAATATAAAGAGAAAATGAAGCAACAAAAGGTAAATCAATCTCTTTCAATCTGATATGTGGCCATTTCTTTTATGGGATATGATGTTCATATCAATCACAAGAAGCAATGGATTTAAAAGTATCCAAATGAAAGAAACTAGGTGACCATTAAACATTGATTGGATTTTGCAGATAGAAACAGATGCTGAGAATGAAAACTTGAGAAGGAAAAATTTCTTTTTGGCTGCCCAGAAGCAATCGTTATCAGACATAATCATTCAGATGCAACCAAATGCGCAAATCCCAGCACATATGCGATCGTCATTAGACTGGGGGCAGCAACCAAATGAGCAAATTCCAGCACAAATGGGACAATTAGATACCCAACAAATTCACCATCCAAGTTTTTCGGCCCCTGTAGCAAGCTTCCCAAGAGTTAGTGTTCAAAGTCAAACTCAATCATATTTACCGAGTTTTTGTTACTTCAGGGACAGATATGAATTGATTTTCTTTCTTATCTTTGGTCATTTCCATATGATTGTATTCAACCCTCAACTTTTCTTTACCTATTACTAGGCCAGTATATATCAAAGTTTTACTTCTATCTGATCTTTACTTCAATTACATTTGCCATGCTGCAGTAAGATATGATTTTGGACTAAAAAGAATGGCTTGAGGAAAAACATCCTACTGCTCTAGTTTCTCACAACTTCTTAATGTATTTATAACTTCTTTGCTGGTTATTGATGGGTGTATCTTTTTATGGTTACTAAAGGGAACTCCCAGCTCATCATTTCCTTGATTATCTTAATTTGCAGAGCCACCATGAAGAAGACTCGGAAGAGTTTGATCAGGACCCTGAGGTATGGGCCATATATTTTTAAAAAATTTTGAGGGCATTTATATTATCTTTATCTGCATGTAATCCGAACTCATGTTTGGGGGACTAATCTAAACCAAAATACTAATCTTATAAATTGAATGTAAATCTTTCAGATAATGGTGCGAAAACATATGTTTAACATATAGATTCATTTGGATCATGTTCTACTGGTCTTTTAATATGAGCCATATAAGCTTTAGACCTTGATTTCCTGATGAATAACAGTGAATATATTTGTTACAAGATTATGGATGTATACTTATTTCATAGTATTTCATAGTAACATAGAAATATTTGCTTCCATGTCTATCTTTGCTTTGATTTTGCATTATTGAGTGCAGGTAAGTGCGTTACGAATGCAAAGAGACAGTTTGGTTGACGCGGTACAACTTCTACAAGGGTCGACCAGTTGTCAGCAATCGAATGAGCAGACTCCGTTAACCTTCCAGCAGCCTCTTCATTCAGATTGTTCAGCCCAGCAGCAGGTAGCTCTTCAAGGCTTCCTAACAACAGTTAGTTGTCAAGTACACATATTCATTTCTACCCACACTGCTTCTAGTTAATCAAATATATGTTTTTGTTTCCTGCATTTTGCTATGTCTCATTCTTTGAGTTCTTCTCTATACTTCGGTCTGATAAGTTTAAACTCAAGACAAAAGATAGCTTCAATTTCATCTCAAACAAAACCATGCATTGGGTGGGCTTCTAATTCTAGAACCCTGACTTTCGTTTTCCCCACTTAATTCCAGCTCAACGGTTCGCAATTCAGCAATGACGTTCAGGATCCACCGTGGACATACTCAAACAGTCATGGAGGAGGCATTGCCAGCAGTTCAAATCCTACAGAAAAACAAGACAATTCCCGTGCTCTTATGGCTAGAATTCTCAAAAGAATCGGCGGAAAGAAGAAGAGCAAAGTTACATACTCAGACTTCCCAGGTTTAGACATTGACGAGCGCGTAGCAGTTGGAGAATATAGTTTCCCAAAATCTCTGAAAAGCACTGTCGAGAATATCACCAACACGTATGGCGATGTTTCGAAGAACAGCATAATGCCCCAATGCGTGGACGAGACGATATATATTCTCTTTTGTGCGACAATTAAGGAAATGGATGATCTACAACTTCCCAAAGTTACTGAGAACTGTATAATTAAGTGGAGCGACACGATCAAGGCGGCTTTAGGGATAAAATTCGATGTGGGATTTGCGATGGATCATTTGAAGGACAAGATTATTCCTGCTTTTGTTGGCCACATTCATTGCCAAAGGGTCGATGAGATGGAAGAAAATATATCGAAATTAGAGGCTTACTTGAATGCTTTGAAACAAGACCATGCTAAAGAGTGCGAACAGTCCAAGGTATACAAGGATGCTATGGACAAGTTCAATGGCAAGTCTGTCAGTTCAGGTCTGTTTATGTAATCCAACTCGATTGTATAACCATAATTTTTAATTAATTATTATGCACTGACAAAGGATTTTACGGAACAAAGTATCTCATGTCAAATGATATTTATTTCAATTATTTTAATCCATATTTATCTTAGGTTAAAATATAATAATAGTACCTAAATTTTGTTTAAAATTATATTTTGATCATCTAATTTTTTAATGTTATCAAATCGTTACATTTTGATTATTAGTCTTTTAATTTCCGTTTCCCCTAAATGTTAATTCAATAGCTAATTTGGCACATACACTATAATTAAAATATCTTTATGATACTGTTAGAATTTTTTTACCAATAATTTTAATAAAATTAAAAAAATTGTAAATAATAGAAAATTATGAATAAAATATTAAAACTCATAATTTATTTTAAAATTATAATCATACTTTTTAAATCATAAAATTCTAAAGATAATAATTACCGTTAATTTTATATTTAAAATTTAAATAATAAAAATTATATTCAGACTTAATTATAAAAATATAAAATAATATTTTATTTATTTTTAAATGGTTTAGGGTGCTTTTTGGTGAGTTGGGCTGGCTCGAAAATGGTTCTAGCTTGAACTTTTTCTTTTTGAATCAGGCCAACCCTGCCCAGATGTACTTTGGGCATAATTATTTTTTTGCCCTCTTAACATAAAAAAATTATTTTTGCCTTTCATTTTATTTTTTATTTTCTTTAGTCTTTAAATTTATATTTTTTTGTCAAATCCCAAAATGAATAGAAAAGTTAAGTTAACTTTGTTGACCTGGCATGACGTGGATGATATATCAATAGTTAATTAATTTTTAAAATATTATAAAAATTTATAACTTTTATAACTTTTTTTTAATTTTTATAATTTAAAAAATTAACTAAATGTTGACATGTCATTCACATGACAATTCAAATATACCTCAGGTCAGCAAAGTTAAAAAAAGTTAACTTCCCATCCATTTAGGGTAATTTGATAAGAAATACAAGTTTAAGGGTTAAAAAACAAAAAATTAATGAAAGGCTAAAATGACATTTTTATGAAATTAGAGGGCCAAATAAATCATTATATATTTTTTGGCTTCTCTTATATTTTTAAAATTCATCTATACTATATAAAAGCACAACTTTAAAAAAAAATGTTTTGAAAATACCATTCATTATTAATTATATTACTAATTTGACATTAAAATAATAATTTATTAGTAGGCATGAGAGATTGATCTCCTCCCCCGATTAATTAAGTTGGTATTATCTTTTGACAAGAATTATCTTTCAGTTTCTAACTCATTTAGTCTAGAGGTGATCATGGGTTGGGCTATTCGGCCCGGCCCGACGGTCCGCCCGAAGAATAGGAGGGTTCGGGTAAAAATATAGGCCCGAAGTAGCAAAAAAATAAGGCTCGTTTTGCCGGTAAAACTTTTTTTGGCCTGGGCCCGGCCCGGCCGAATTATATATTAAATATATATTTTATTTTTAATCAAATATATATTTAATATGGGCCGGGCCGGGCCGGGCCGGGCTCAGTAATTTTCTCTCGGGCCAAGCTTGGACAAATATTTAGGCCCATATTTTGGGCCAGGCCGAGCTCGAGCTTAGAAAATGGGCCTAAAATTTTGTCTAGGCCCAGCCCGGCCCATGATCACCTCTAATTTAGTCCACCTTCGATATCACAGGGATTTTAATAAAAATTTTCAAATAGTACATTGATTACTTTGAAAATTTTTGAGATTAAGTGACCAAAATAAAAACTCATTAATAGTACAGTGATCTTGGGTGTAGTTTGCCCAAAAAAAAAAAGCCAAAAAGTCAATAAGTGGGATCGGCTTTGTAAGAAACTCGTCTATTTAACTTGCAATCAAATCGAAGTTCCACCATCGGTTCGCTTGCCACCGTCATCGTGTAGGTTGCCCCAAAAAAAAAAAAAACCAAAAAGTCATAGGTGTGATCAGCTTTGTAAGAAATTCTTCTATTTAACGCTTAACTTTCATCACTTGCAACCAAATCGAAGTTCCATCATCGACTCCGTTCAGTTTCGCTCACAACCTAGCTGAGTTTTATAAGTAATTATAACTATGTTTATGCTGAAATTTTCAGGTTTCAAGGAAAAGAAAGAAGGGCGGATCCTGTCAATGCTGAAGCGGATTTTCTCATTAATTCATCTCTTTGTTCGATTGGCAGAGTTGACTTTTGGTCATATAGATCTGTCTATGACTGGTAGGTTAAAATTCGGAGTTAGTGATTGTTTACCGGCTAAAGAAAGAATATTTTCTTCTGATTGTTTTGATCTTTTAATTTGGTTACTCTTTTCATTTTCCTCAGAATTATTTGCAATTTAATCAGGCAGATACTGTTTCACGGAAACATGGACCTTTCTCCGTCTGAGGTTTCCAGTCCATTTAAGAATAATGAGGCTGATCAGTGGAAGTCTTTGAAGACTGAGTTGATTACAAGTGTTGAACCCAAATTGGCTGAATCAGGAGCATCTAAATGTTTAGCTGATAACAAACGAATAGGTCACAAACGTGGATCCATTGTTTCAGAAATAGACAAGCGAAAGGTCAAAAAAAGGCTTGCGGATCAACAGTACATAATGAGGAGGCAGGTAAAGAATATACATGTCTTCCTTTTATCATTCTTCCCATTGTTTATGGGAGAAAGTTAGGATTACATCCTTCAAGTTTAAAAGACAATTTCGCAAAAACTTAAAATTTTTGAACTGACAATTGAGGTATCTATTCGAAATTCATTTGTATAAAGTTCATCTCTTTTGTTCATGCTGCTTGAATAGAAAAAAAATTCATTTGCAAAAGGCACATACTATGAAGATAAATGAGAAGAAAACTGTCTATTCATAGTAATTAATATCTATATGCCTGTGCATGTCTCACCTTTCTTCTTAGTGTCTTCTGTAAGTAGTATTGAAAACGCTTATCTATAGCTCATCTTTATGGTATATTGTTGAGAATATGGAGGTGTTGCGATTGAAATGAAGATGTTAATGACTAGTGATCTCGAGGTTAAAATTTTAACTTTGCACAAGATTAAAAGAAGCTTGGCTGTCAAATACATTATTCTTTGATGTTGCTTTTTATTTTGCAGATGGAAATGGAGAAGTTGAAGGATGAGATAAGATGGTACCAAAAGGAGCTTTCACAGCTGCGTACCAAACAGCAACTTGCAGCCCAAAATGTAGATAGTTATATTTATCAATCAATCAGCCAGTGGCATGATGATCAAAGTGTTTCTGTGCAGGTAGCAACCGTTTGCTTCTGATAAGTTTTAGTGTACTGAGTCACAATCATCTCTTCTCAGTTTTATTATCTTAGAACGATGTCAAAAACTTAAGTGTTATTTTGCATATTGTCTTATCTTTGAAAGAATAAATGCCATGCATACCAAGATTCCTTTAAAATTTTGTCTTACTCTTTCAATATCCTTTTGTACTTTGATCGGTCAAATTTGAAATACTTATGTCATTGTATGTTCTATTGTCTCAATCAAATAAGAATTTATGTAAACAGTAAAAATTGGTATTCCATAGATTTAACATGTTGCTGTAGTAGTGGTGTTTATGGGCTTGAACATTGGCTTGGCAGTATACCTGCACTCAATCTTTTGACAAAAAGAATCCCCTCCCCCTCCCCCAGCCTTTTCTCTCCCAACAAACTCTTTTATCTCTCGCTCTTTTTTTCCCTGTTAGACCATTTATGACAGTTCTTTAAAATCTTTCTGACTGTATTAGCATTTGCTATTCATTTATTTGGTTTGAGCATGAGTAATCTTGCATGTCTAAATTTGTACACTCCTCAATTACTTGGAAGAAAATACAATGTTCAATAAAATCATCTTCATTGTCTCAAACCAAATCGACTTTTGTGTAATCTTCTTTTTCTGCTATCATGATTTTTTTACCTCCCAACGTATTGTTTCAGTCCAGTAGTGTCCAAAAGCATCAACGAATCCAAGATCAGCAGAAGATTAGTTCAAATGATGGAGGTGTGGCTGTCAGTCAGAATCTTACAAATAATAAAGAGAGGACTCCAAATGCAAGAGCTGCTGTCAATGAGCCTGCTACTGAACATCCAGAGGGTGCTCAGAGTGGTTCATGTTCTGCTGAAGTGGCTAAGATCAAGTTGCCTAAGTTCCTTATAGAATTTCATACAGAAGTTGCGAGCAATGTAGACCTCTCAGACTTCACAGGCTTAGACGGGGAGCAGAGAAGATTTGGGAGATTCAGTTTCCCATTGTCTCTGATTCCAACTGTTGAGAGAATAAACAGTGTCTACGGTGATATTTCTGCAACAAGTCTAGTAAGTCCCACTGTTTCTGCCACAGTCTATGTTTTATTTTGTGCTGTGATCAGAGAGATGGAACATCTACGGCTTGAGGAAGTTACTGAGGACATAATTCTGAAGTGGAGAGATGTGATCAAGGATGCTTTTCGCCTTGGTTTCAATGTGGCATTTGCCATGGAGCATTTGAAGAAAGTTGCCTTTGCTTACATTGGTCAACGAGGGTGCAAATTGCTTCATTACATTGATTCAAAGATCTCAACATTAGAGGCTGAGGTGAATGACTGGAAGAAGAAACGCACTGAGATATATGAGGAGTCCAAGATGTGTGTCAATGCTGCTGAGAACTTCATTGGAGTACCTGTCAGCACAGGTTTATTTCCTTAGTCTACTTCCAATAGAATTATGCATTGCTGAAAATGAGATACCATTCTTGACACTTATACTGCAGAAAAATCCGATCATATGAAACTGGTATACCATTTAAGCGGATATCTTGCTCCTCCAAAAGATTGACACAATCTTTCTGTATGGTATTCTTATTTGTTCAAGTAATTCTCGCCATTGTTATCTATTTTATACCTTAAATTTTAGGGCTCACCCAAATAAGAACGCTTGGATTTTCCCCCAATCTTATCCTGTATCAGCATCGAAATTGCCACTTTTATTTATATCTGTTTGATGATATGCAACTCCAACACTCAAATGAGCTTCACCAAAAGGCTTTCTTTATCAGCTATTGACGCTCAAACTACCTATCTAAACATCGTTGGTGGTGGCACAAATATTGGGGCGTTGTTCCCTTATGGTTTGTTAATTTGGTTTGAGGCACATTGAGCAAAATCGAATGCACAAGCAGTGAAGAAAGCTGAAAACAATTCGACTGACTTGAGAATTAAGACTGGGAACAGGATGCAAGGATGATGGGAAAAAGTCCTAAAAAGGATTGAGAGATCTACCATGTAGTTTGTGTTTATATCACAACAATCTACATAGTCTCTGTACTACAGTCACATTTTGCAGCTTATAGAGACTTACTCACTTGGAATCTTTATTTTCTTCAAATTATCCTTATGTGACACATCTGGTCTACGTAGATACTCATACCGGATGTATGCTTGTATGCTACTTTTTTCTTAATTCGGGTACCGTAGACAGGGAATTTTTGATGATATTTTATTAGATTCATATACTGATTGTTACCTCAAATGATTGTCTTGAAATTCATAAGCATGTCTCAGAATTGTATAGCAAAAGAAAAGGTTCTATAAGCTTACAAACCTGCTCAAACAAAAACCATTGAAGTTGTAGCATTTCACATTTGTTAAATCCTGAATTATCTATCCTTATATTCAAATTAAATATTTTTACTCAATATAACAGACATTTAGCATTCTCCGTCCAACAATAATAGTGTTCAAATCAATTTCTAAGTAGATTCTTATAAGAATGATTGAAATAGGTGACAAGTTATTGTGACGACAATCTTGAAGGAAAGATGCAAGAAAACCAAGGAATTACAAACCTTGTTATTTCCGAACATTGTTTCATATATGAATGAGATGGTCTTAGCTTAAACATCATTGGTCTGTGTTTTGCTGGCTACAAAATCAAAATTAAAGAGTTTTATCTGGTGAGCATGGAGGGTTATTCATCAGATGGGTCCAGTTCATTTTTCACTTCAAAGAAACGAGTTGATGGTCAATGGATGGAGCTGGTTGGTTTCGTGGAGGACAAAACTGAGATCTCTGCTATAAATGGTGGACTCACTCAGTCTTTAACAGATCAAGACCAGTTGAATCAATTAGGAACATCCGAAGGTTCGTACCGAACGAAATCTGAAGGTGGAAGGCCTAAACTTAGTTTAGCTCAGAAAAGAGAAAACAAAAGACTAAGTGATTACAGGTATAGGCAAAAGCGCAAGGTAAACATATATAAAACATAACAAAGTTTGTCAAATTTTATGTTACTCTAAAATAACTTTAAGGATTGCCATGGTCTGCTGGAGATGTGTCTTCTTTGACGCTAACATGTCTTAGTGCAGATAACAGCAGATGAACTGTCAGCGGAGAACAAGCATTTGAAAGAGGAAAATGAAGGGTTGATTGCTGAGAATAGACTGTTAAAATCAAAACTGGAATTGCTGCTCTCCTATGGTGATTCTAAAGCTGAAGCAGAACCTAGTTCACGTTCAGGCAAGCCAATGGAGCAAAAGGCTAAACAAGATTACAGCAATTTAGGAGCAAGAAGAGCTCAAGCCACTGATGGTCACAGGGTAATTTGTGTTGGAACTAAGAATGGAAGATGAATGAAGTTAGCAGTTTCTTGAGCTTGAAGGCTCGATACTTGCTGAACAAACAAACAGAATCAGGCTTGAAGAACAAAAGAAAGCAAAGAACTAAGAGAGAATTTGATGAAGAATTCTGATAATTTTCATTAACATTGAAAGATGGCATAATGCCAATACATATACAAGCTTTTCAGCTAGTCAAAATGAAAACAAGGTCACCTAATCATCACCTAACTCCACTAATAACTTTGAAACTTGTTAAAAACATAACTTGTACACTTTGTAAAGCTGATTTATCAGCTCAAACATCACCTAATTACATCAAGTATATTACCAACTTAGTTCAAATCTAACTAAGCAACAAAACATTAACTTGAAGTAACAAAATCAGCAGCATTGGCTTCAACTGCAGCATGCATGGTTCGGGCAGCTTATTCTGCTTCTTGATGCTGCATGTGCTGCATGGAGGCCAACTTCAACAATTTGATATATAATTCATGGAGTTTTTGCAATTTTGTGACATAGTTGCAGGCTTTGAATATGTTTCCACTGATCTGAACTTTGTTATTGGCAGGCTATGAGAGAACAAATAAGTGAAAGTACCAAAAATCTTAAGGATCTGATCCCTGCTTGCAATAAGGTATGCTAATGGATACGAATATTTTCATTACTTATGGCATAATATAAGCCACTTTTGGATTCAGGTTCAGGGGGCGCTTTTGCTTGATGAGATTTTTAGTTATATTCAATCACTGCAACGTGAGATCGAGGTGTGGATCCTTCTGTTTATGTTTATTTGTTGAGGGGAGTTCGGACAGGAGAAGTCTTTTAAGTATTATTTGTCCTGAGTTGGAGCCTTCGAATAGGTCAGTATTGTCTCCTGGTCGAACTGGGATTTTGTCTTCCGACTCTGTTGAGAGCCCGAGCTTGAGGCAGGGTATGCAAAGTAGGAGTTCCACATTAGATCAGGTCGTGCCTAATGCACGGGCCATCAACTGAAGGGATGTGAGTGTGTTGTGCTCGGTAAGGTTTCAATTCTTGACCTATATAGGATATAGATCATTTGAGGGAAAAGATGGTACAAATTAGGGGTTCAAACTCTATCTAGCACGAGGTGCGTACATCCTCTCATTAGGTGGCCCATACATTACTCACGACCAATCCAACAAGGCATTCTCACTCCACATACTCCGACTCAACTCGAGTACAATACCGGCCCATTAAGGGCCGATCAGCTCTAAATAGACAATATTTTGAAGATTTCTCTGGAAAGAAACTGGACTCCCTTAACATTTATATTAACATAACTGTATATATTTTACATTTATATATACCTACTTATGTTGCAGTTGCAGTTCTTGTCATTGGAGCCTGCCGCAATCAATCCCAGAACGAACCCCGCCATTGAAGCATTTCCTCTTAAAGACGTAAGTATTTATTCAATCCAAAACTCATGTACAATTTCCTCTGTGTTTGGTTTACAATTCAATGTTTGGTAATGTTTTCAGTTCATGGATGTGGACATGAATGAGTTTCAAAACCTGCTACAGATGATCCTGGTTAATGCGGATCTCAACCCGACAAAACCTGAAGTAGCAACATGCTGTAACGATGAAATGCCCATTAGCGACCTACTTACGAAAATCGAAGCTGATGAAGAGAGCAAGGGGAAGTTTTCAGACTTCGATGGCTTAGATGGGGATCGCATAAAGCACGGGAAATATAGTTTCCCACACTCTCCGATCCCTACCCTCGAGACAATCATTGATGGTTGCGGCGATATTTCTGCAACTAGTAAGATGAACCCGAGCATCACCGAGATGGTATACATAATGTTCTGCGCTAGTGTCAAAGAGATGAACGATCTTCGACTCGAGGAAATCACCGAGGATAGGATATTGAAGTGGAGGGACGCAATCAAGGACGCTTTACGTATCAGTTTCAAGGTGGATTTCGCCATGGAACATTTGAAGAAAATCGCTTGCGCTTACATCGGTCAAATCGAACGTCAGAAGCTGAAAGATCTAGCTATGAGGATATCCAGGTTAGAGGATGATCTGAACTTTAGGAAACAAGAGCTTGCAAAGGCATATAAACAGTCCAAGGTTTACATTGATGTTGCAGACAATTTTAATGGCAAGCTTGTTAGCTGGGGTATGTTTCAGTCGTGTGCATAATTTAAAACATACACACGAACTATCCAAACTCGGAAATTCAATTTTCTTACAACATAATAACACAAACACGATATGAATACACGAACTACGAACAGGATACACGATAAGCCCTGGAATCATCCTTTCATCTTCGGTCCAACTTCGAAATTGGAAAAACATATGGCCATGCAGCACCTGTTACTATTCTCAAGGAAAGAAAAGGCTTTCCTTTTGCCATCTTCATTTCCAAGCTCAACATTTGAGAAACATAACAGGAAACAACTTCTCTTCCTGTTCTTATTATCATTCTTTTCAGACATCGAGCCGTGGTCAACGGTGGGGTCAAGGGCCGGAACTTCCGGAACAGCTTCGAGTTCCTTAGGGGTCACGGTGACACTGTCTTTGTCGTTTGAATTTTCAGTGTATCCCATGATTATCACTTACCATCAAAATTGTTTCAGGTTTGTTACCAATTGGCAGAATGGATAAGAGCTTAAATATATATTTAGGGTCTCCATATTATTTTTTATTTCTACTCTTCAAATGGAATCTCAAAATAGGAGTAGATTTTTAAAAAATAATAATAATCTGATTTTCCTACTTAGTTGAAGCTATTATCAAATGCATTTACATCATTGCTTACTGAAAATTGTAGAACTTGCTTAATAGAAAATTATTGCATGGACCATCTAGTGACATAGACAAAAGTTGATGTATAAGTTTCTTTATGGTCCAATCACAATTGCAGAATTATTCATACATTTACATAATCTTTAGAATTTCAAGATTGCTTTCAAGGGCTTACTTTTAATTACTTATACCATAACTTAGAAGGATAAAATATAATAGGTAAAATATATAAATGGTCTCTAAATTATTGTTTTCGTTCTATTTTAGTCATTAAATTATTAAAATTTTTAATTTAGTCACTTAACTTTTCGAAATCAAATATTTTGATCATTTTCCCGTTAGTTGTCATTAGATGAGCGACGGAAAGCTGATCTGGGGTTTTTTTATTCTAATAACAAATTTAACCCTTCAATATTTAGACATTCTATTGCTCTGATCCTAAATATAAAATATTCAACAAATTAAGCCCTCAATGTTTACAAAATTTATCCATTTTAGTTCAAATTGTAAAAAAATTAATAAATTTAGCCCTCAAAAATTACAAAATTTATGCAATTTAGTTCTAACTCTAAAAATTTCACAAAACAATATTAAAAAAGAGATTATTTTTAGCCCTTTTAGCTCACCCTTTGATAATGGGTTCAGCCGTGAATGAGTCGCGTTTGGTAGCAGGATTTGGGTTTATTGATTGGATTATTTTGACAGTTAAAAAGAAGAAGAAACGATTGATTATTGCAATTAGATTTGGTTATTGGTGTAATGGATGACAAATGTGTATAAATATTAAAGGTTAAATTTGTTAAATATTTTATATTTAAGATCAAATTGATAGAATATCTAAATATTAGAGAGCTAAATTTGTTATTAGACCAATAAAGAAAACCATATATCAATTTCCCATCACTCATCTAATAGCAGCTAATGGGGAGAGTCAGTAAAATATTTGATTTCGAAAAAAAATTAATGGTTCAATGACTGAAATAGAATGAAGTCAATAGTTCAGATATCATTTTTGTACTTTACCCAAAACAATAAAATACCACAAAAAATCACTCACAATTCGTTTATTATACTACCATAGCTAGAGCTAAAAGAACAGAAAAATGTTTATTACAATAAAACTATACTATCGATAGAACAACACACGATTCTATACACCATGATACAATATTTATTTATTTTACAAACATTGTAAGTTCTTTTATTTGTAATTTATGCTACCAAAGGGCAGTTCATGAATGGTGACATCACTTTGGAATTTTGGGAGGGGCGTCTTCAAGCTCAGAACCGATTTGGAAATTGGAACAACACATCACCATCCCAACTTTGGTTTCCCCACTGTTCAAAAACTGCAAGGCCTTCGCCTTTTCTTCCTCGTTCTCGAACTGCATGTTAGAGCAACACAAGAACATACACCTTCTGTTCTTCTTCTTGTTGTTCTTGTTCTTTGACTGCACAACTAGGGCGGCCTCAGAAGGGGGCTCGACGGCGGCAGAAACAGCTATGTAATCAGCAGTGGTCTTGCTGGTCTCGGTGTTACTGGCCATTGCTTAGTTTGCTTTACAATTTTCAATGTGCAAAGCAATGGACAAACATAAGCATATATAAAGGGCAAAGTCAAAGGAAAAGTCAATTGTTGTTTAGATTACGCAAGTAGGCAATGAAAACACGAATTGTTCAAGGTTTTTCTAGGTAATTATTCCATGATTTTTAATGTTTTTCTTCAAGGTTTTTCACTTTGTTCTATGGGCAGTGGCACAAGGGGTTATTAATACTGGTAAATACACCTGGAGTTTTAAAGGATCATTGGATTATGTAGGACCCTTGTATTCTCCATCGAGAACAAATTAAAAAGACTAATACAATAAGAATTAGACCAATCTATTGAATCATTGGCATTCAATGACCAATTTTAACAAATCTTTTCAATGCAAAACTATGTCCAAAGTTAAATAATAATTTGGGCCAAGCCAAGCCAACCTGCACTTAGAAAAGCTTTATACTAAACCCATCCATACAGGCCACGCTTATTGATTAAACCAGACCATTGGAATGTCATTAATCACTATCAAAGGTATGATACATGGAATTGCAAGGTCTAAGAGCAACTATGAACAAAAGAAATATCATTCAAAGAGATCAATCAGTTCATGGCACTCATAGAAATTTACCCAACACCAATATTATGAACCTGCTAAACATCCAACAAAATTTATTGTGCTACATGATGCAAACAAATGAATCTGTTATAACTTATTATAAGTTGCCCAACATGTTCAATAGCAATTCTTTAGTAGCCAATAACCATAAGTCTAGGCATATTATCTTTATCTACAACAATGCCTAAAAGCTACAATGGTCTCTGAATTCATATTAGAACAAAGATTTAAGATTGGTAGTTCCCACCAGGCATGTTTCCTCCACCAACATTTGGAGGATAGTTATTCTGGTGATATTGAGCATTGGGTGTAGCACCTTGGTAAGGTATGTTTCCATAGTTAGGACCAGGACCAGGTTGGAAGTTCTGCGCATTTCCAGGAGCGTTTCCATAGTTGTGGCCAGTTTGGAAGTTTGGAGCATTTCCAGGCATGTTACCGGACCATCCTTGATTCGGTGTCATTCCACCCATATTGTTGGGTGGCATCCTTCCCATGTTGTTGGGTGGCATCCCTCCCATGTTCTGGGGAGGCATCCCTCCCATGTTGCGGGGTGGCATCCCTCCCATGTTGCGGGGTGGCATCCCTCCCATGTTGTTGGGAGGCATCCCAGCAGTATTTGGAGCGACATTCTGCATGCCCTGATTTGGAGGAGGCATCTGACTATCTCGAGTATTCATGTTCTCCCTTCTCCTCTCATAGTTCCTTGATCTATCATAATTGCGTGGCCTGTCATTGCGCCTATTTCTCTCATTTGCTCTAGCATTATTTCTCACCCATTCCTCATGGTATTTTGGGTCATAAGGCACAGCTTGCCCATTAATGAAAGGTTCCCCTGAAAATCAATAACGTACGTTTCTAGTATTAATAGCTCAAAACAAAGAGACACCAAATAAAGAAATATTCAAGATTAAAAATGAATATTTACCTCCATAATCCTTGTTCTTCACATCTAGATAGGAATCTGGAAGAACCCACCGAACTCCAGGAAGTTCTGAGGAAAAAATAAAAAATTATGAGACATAGGTAACAAATAGCATTGGAGTGGCAAAAAAATAAGAAAAGAGGTCATGCACCTTTGATCTTATATGAGACCTCTTCAGACACCAAAGCACCAAATGCATAGTAATGTCTGGTTGAAACTGAGTATATCTTCATTCTTGCTTCGTCCTCACTGCATATAAACACAAGAAATAAAAAATAAACATCCCTTGTTCTGGAGGAATAAAAACAAGCAAGTAATTGTAAAAAACATCACTACAAACAAGGAAATCCCAGCACTTAATAATACAACAATCATCACATAGATAAATGGAGCTTTTGCTACAACTAATAGTATAACATGTTGAATGAATATAGACCAGATCCAAAATCCCTTGTAGAACAAGCATTGCATACTTGCAATGCAAAGACAGAAAAAAGTTGTTTCAATGACCATAGTCAATATGCAGAGATTCTTCTATCCAATTACATCGTAATCCACATACTCAATGGCTACAATGACAAAAGAATTATGCATCACAGTTCCATATCAAGGATGAATAAATTTATTTCAAAGACTGGAGTTAATATGCAGATACTCTCCTTTCTGAGTTACCATACTCATCTTGTGCTAACAATAAAAGAAGTGTAGGAATGACACAAGTATCTGCTCGTGCGAAAATAAAAATAACATCCGACCTACAAACAGTAGAACATTGAATTCAACATATTATTTTTCTTTCCATTTCTAGAACTCAAATAAACAATAACACTTAAGATCAATGATAAAGCAATAAACCCGGACTAACATCGAACCAACAACCTTTATTCCAACACCCACAGTACATTCATATTTCCCATGAAAAAAGAAATCGTGAAACATAACAATCAAACTATATATAGTCGCCACTTTCCTCAACATCCATTAGCAGACAAGAAAAAACATGAAACATAAGGCTTAGTATCCTCAAAAGTTGCTACCATGTAAAATAAAGCAATAAAAGCCAGAGTTGATTGTAAATGAATGTAATAAAATTACAACTTCAATGCCATATAAACAAAACAAAACAAAAAAATCAGTACTTTCATTGTTGCTGATTCCAAAAAAATTAAACTGCATATAGCTTAATATTTAAAAAACAACCAAAAAGAAACTCATTGTAAATAAGCAAAAAAATAGCCGAAAAAGAATACCTGCCCACTACTTGTGCTAGGGTTTTGATATAACTATCAATAATATCATCCCTAGTAGCATCCTCTTTAGGCGGCTCCATCACAACAAGCCAATGCTCAAAATCACATCCGTCGAGCAAGATGGTCTCTTTCGGGGGCCGGTTCGAGTAGTTAGGATTGGGATCATTGAGGGAGGACCTGGCTGCTCGAGTCGAGAACGATTTAACAGCTGGGGAAAGTGAGTCTCGAAGGAGTGAGTAGTAAGGCGGGGCACGAAGGCGACGGAGGAAGGAGAGGGAAGGTGGTGCCGATGGGGTGATAAGAGTTTTGGTGGAGGAAGCGGCGGAGGAGGAGGAAAAGGAAGAGAAAGAGCGGGAAGAAGGGAAGAGGAAGGAAGAAAGGGCTTTGGGTTTCGAGAGGAGAGCGCGAGAGAGGGCTTGGGTCGCCATTAGTGGAGGCAGCGAAGTGATTAGACGGTTCACGAAAATGTTACGAGGGTTTTGGAAGGGTTTAGTTGGAATTACAACGACAAGAAAGGGAAACCTGCAGAGAAGAGGTACAAATTCCTCTGTTAAAGCTTTAAAGATTTTATGATAATAAATATTAAATATATTATACTAATAAATACTAACAAAATATATATATATATATATATTCTGTAAACAAAATTTACACATAAGCTTTTAAATTCCAGTTGTTTCGCAGTTTCAAGGCAGCTCGCATGTTTTACTATGACTTTAGTTTGCCAAAGTAAGGAACTCGTCACTTTGTGATAGTATGTGTTCATTTGGAGTAGCTCGCCATATCTAGAAGATTCGTCAATTTTGATGAGTTCGCAATTTGATAAGCTTATAGTCTTTGTGAGCTTGCATCTTTAGGTGAGCTCGCATGGATGACCTCTTCCCAACACTCCTTAGTCTTCGTGTTGCAAATAGTAATTTTATTTATTAACTTTTCAAACCTCAACTTATTAACGTTTGGTTAGGATAGCTACAAATTAATCTTCCGAACTGTAATAGAGTAAAGTCACTTTCTTTACTTCTCTTACAAAGTAGTATTTGATTTTAAAATGTTTTATCTTTCAATAAAAGACTAGATTCTTCGCAATTGTTATGATTAGTTAGTTGTCACAAAAAAATTGAGTTGTTTCAACCTGCTCACAATTCAAATAAAATAAAATTCTTCTCAACCACATCGCTTGGTTGACTGTTGCTATTACAGCTACATACTCAGCTTCAGCTGTGGATTGAGTAACTGTTGATTGCTTCTTCAAACTCCATGAGAATACCCCAGATCCAAGCGAAAAGAAATATTCAGAGATACTTCGCATGTCATCCACTGATCTAGTCCAGTCACTGTCAGTGTACCTAATAAGTTTCAAGAAGTTCACCATTGCGAACCAGACACCAAAATCAGTTGTTCCTTTGATGTATCTCAGCACCCTTGTCAAAGAACGAGGGCTTAATTGATTGCTTAAATTTAATTGAGAATTCAGTTGAGTGCTTAAACTCGATTAAGGTCTCAATTGAGTGCTATTTTTAATTGATGGCCCAATTGGTTATTGAATGTTTTCAAGGAGTTTTTTTTATATAATAAACCTAAAATTAAAATGCATAAAAGTATTAAAATAAAACTTTGATTGAATGATAAATTTAAAATTTTGCTAACTCAGTCGGCATGAGTTCAAATTTCATCTCATGCATATTTTTAATGATCTTTTTTAAAGTAAAAGACTAAAGTACCCTCAAAATAATATATTTATTTTAATAGCAAAAGGGCATTAAAGTAATTTTTTAATTAAATTGAAACACCAACTCAATAAAGATGTTTTATTTTTTAATGCAGATGATGAATCCATAAAAAATGGTTTTATTTAAAGTAGTAGGACGAGAGTAAATTTAAAAATATAAATTTTTTTAATATTCAGCATTTAATATTATTAAACAATATATTTATATTAAACACTTATTTTTTTTAGAGTGAAAGATAAAATCTTAATTAAAGATAATACCAAATATGTTAAAAATCCATCAATTAACACTAAATTTTTTTTTTCCCAAAAAACACTTGATTAAAAAATAAGTAAGGTAAGGTTTTGTGTGGCACATTACATTAAGCACACCTTTCCCAAATATATCTGTTAAGCATAATCTTCAAACCAAAAACATTTAAGAAACTATTTCGTTAAATCAAAGGAAACCATAAAAAAATGATAGCTTGGTTTGATAAACATAACTTCAAAAATATCAAGATTAGGGTTCTATAAGTTTAAATTGGATGACCCAACTTGGGATTAATTGTGTTGTTCCATTAAAACATAGCCCCCCAAAATGGAATTTCTTAGTTTATATAGCCAATTGTTTTAGTTTTCTCCCAACTACCTTATTTTTTTATTTTAGCTGTCAAGAGTAGGGAAGATAGGGTAAGGCCACCAACATACCTCTTATGGGTTTGGGTAGCTCACCTGAAATAAGTAAAACTTTCAACATTAGCCAATCACTTAATTTAATTTGTGACATTTATTTCTTTCTTCTTTTCATTTTGGGTTTCTTGTAAACTAAATATCTTATTCACCCAAACCCCACCAAAAACTATAATAAATAAAGTCAATTAAAGTCCAATAATCCAAAACAGGCTAAATTTACATGCATGCAAAACTTAGCTATTCATTTATTTCTTGTTGTTGCTTGTTGAAGGGATACCCAGTTTGGTGTGTTGGTTCATCTCCTTTTATATTCTTTTCTTCACATAACTTCAGGTATCCCCAGTTTTTCCTCTCAAACTTTCTCACATTCTCTTTCTCTCATGGAATTGCCTGTTAAGTCCCCGGATTCTGGTGGCCGGAAATATCCGTACAGATTGGAAACTAGGGATCTGTCTTACAAGTTGAGCACCAAATTTGAAGACTATTTCAGGTGTGATTTTTGTGGTGGGAATGAAGGTAGAGCTGCTGCTAAGTTCATTTTGAAGGGTGTGAACTGTGAAGCTAGGCCTGGACAGGTTACTGCAATAGCTGGACCAAGTGGTGCAGGCAAAACTACATTGCTAGATATTCTTGCTGGGAAGATACCACCTTGTGAAGTGTCATCAGGGGAAGTTCTTGTCAATGGCAAGCCTATTAATGTTAAAGTTTTTCGGAGAGTTTCGGGGTATGTTACGCAAGACGACGCGCTATTTCCGTTGCTTACAGTCGAAGAAACGTTGATGTATAGTGCACTTTTGAGGCTACAAGGAGGGAGGAAGGAAGCTGCTTCTAGAGTGAAAGAGCTAATGAAGGAGCTAGGATTGGAACATGTGGCGGGTTCCAGGATCCGTGAGGGATCGAACAACGGCATTTCGGGTGGAGAAAGGCGAAGAGTATCGATCGGGGTCGATTTGGTGCATGACCCTGCTGTTATCTTGATTGATGAACCAACTTCAGGGTTGGATTCTGCTTCAGCTCTTCATGCAGTGACACTACTGAAATCAATGGCAGTTAATCAAGGTAAGACTATTGTTTTAACCATCCACCAACCTGGTTTTCGGATCCTCGAACTTTTTGATCGCATCGTTTTGCTTTCAAACGGATTTGTCGTCCATAACGGAGGGCTAAACCTTCTCGAAGAAAGACTAAAGTTTGCTGATCATCGAATCCCTAAACATGTCAATGTTCTTGAATTCGCCATCGATGTTATAGAAACTTTACCCGTCCCAAATCCGGGCACTCTAAGTAACATAAACCGGGAAGACCGTAAAATTACAACCCCAGTCCGCTTCGAAAGAAAGCTGCTCGTCTACCCAAATTCCCGGTTCGACGAGGTCTTGATATTAGGACAAAGATTCTGTCGCAACATATTCAGAACCAAACAACTCTTTGCCACAAGGGTCATACAAGCCTTGGTAGCAGGTTTTATACTTGGAACCATATATTTCAACGTAGGAAATGATAAAGGAAAGATAGCTTTACAAACCCAAACAGGGTTCTTCGCTTTCACCCTCACATTCTTACTATCTTCAACCACTGAAGGACTACCAATTTTCTTACAAGAAAGAAGGATCCTAATGAGAGAAACATCAAGAGGAGCATACAGAGTCTCCTCCTATGTCTTGTCCAATACCCTTGTTTTCCTCCCATTTCTTTTAATGATAGGCATCCTCTTCACTTCACCAGTTTACTGGCTTGTTGGATTGAGAAAAGACACCGTTGATGGGTTCCTTTACTTCTCCTTGGTGGTATGGATGGTACTTTTGATGGCCAATTCATTCGTGGCATGTTTCAGTGCACTTGTCCCAAACTTCATAATGGGGAACTCAGTGATTGCAGGTCTAATGGGGTCTTTCTTCCTGTTTTCAGGCTATTTTATAGCTAAAGATAAGATACCAAGCTACTGGGTTTTCATGCATTATTTGAGCTTGTTTAAGTACCCATTTGAATGCTTTATGATAAATGAGTATGGAGGGGAACAAGGGGAAAGGAAGTGCATTGAAATTGAGAATGGTGAATGTAGGTTGTATGGAAGTTCGTTCTTAAGACAGCAAGACCTGAAAGATTCACAGAAATGGACCAATGTAGGTGTCATGTTGGGCTTCATAGTTGGGTATAGAGTGCTTGGTTTAGTTATTTTGCGGTTTAGATGTTACAAAGCTAGAAACTAAATAATCTTTTCTTTTCTTTTTAATTTTTTCCATTATTATTGTTATTTATCAAATTTTTTTACTCACTCATCTACCTATATACTTAATGCAAAACCTCTATGTATACATGGGTTTGCTTTAAATTCACTGAGGAAAGGGATTTAGCAGATAGTTGTTGTTATTATTATTCTTATTCTTATTAGGCTCTCTGGTCTTCCTTTTTGGGTTTAATCCATATTATGGATAGTGGTTTATTTAATTATGGATTGGGTTCCAACTTCCCATTATGGTCTTCACCTTTCAACCCAATAAGAATTTTAAACATTTGCATTGGGGAAACCTTATCCCAACCTTCATCACTAAACTCCTTTTCACAATATCATAATGCTCTCGTTTGTGGGTTTTCTTTTGAAATCTTTTTTATATTTCACTAGATTTCAATTAAATTGTAATTCGATAAAAGTATGTAGCTATGTATTAGGAGTTAAATTGTAATTTGCCTTTTCTACTAAAAAAATAGGTAAAGTGGTCTCTGTATATTAGATTAAATAGCAAATTGATTTTTTTTTGTTAAAAATTACATATTTTTGTATTGTTAAAAACTGGGTGATTGATGGAACAACTATATAGTATAGCATATCATCTGTACCTCATGCTGATATACAAAGACCAATTTTTAATAGTATAAATGATGAAATTTTTAACTTATTCTAATGTAGAGGGACTAATTTATCTATTTTTTAAATAAAAAAATACAGGTAATATAAAAACCACAAAATCAAATTCCTAATAAAAGAAAACTTTACCAACGTTTTTCTATAAATAAGATCCCAACTAATTTTAGGTTTTAAGATCTTAAGTTATTATTTCAACAACGTACCTCTCATTCACAATTTAATTATCTTTCACTTCAAATCTCTTGGATTTTTATTTATTGTTATCGAATTCTTTTATTTTTTCATTAGTTTTCGCTTACTATCGAATTCTCCTATTTCTCATTTGGCTTGTTCTTGCATTTCAACTTATTTTCTTGCCAAGTTAGGGATAATCTGGCTTTAATTCGGTTTTCTTTAATCCCAAACAAATTCGATTTCGATTCTATCGTTGCCCTTACCATCCTTATCACCTCTTTTTATATGGATCTACCTTTGCATTTTTTAAATATCACTTCATTTCTCATTTTCCATATGATCGAGGGTCTAATAATACACATCAAACTTGGATTATCTGTCTCCTTCTACTGTCTCCAACTCAACATCTAACTCTTAACATTGATGGAGTTTTTTTTTTTTTTTTTTTCTCCATTTTGATTCCTAATGGTGTTTCAAACCAAACAGCTCGGGCAAATGAGCATTTAAGAAACAAATGATCCACATCCTCCTCATTTTAGCATAATGGGCATAGATTTCACCGATATCCCATGTTTATTTAGCTCTACTCTAGTAGGAAGCGTCCTATTAGTCATTTTGTAAAGAAAACTCACAATTTTAAAAGGAATATTCCTCATTCGTCCATAGTCTTGTTCGGGTTGAGGGTAATATTCAAGTAAACTCTTAACAATATCGACTTCAAAATTCAAACTTGGTTCAAATACCCATGGAAAAAGTTCACTTCCACTTCTTTCAACTATTTGCTGGTATATATCTTGTAGATATAAGCTATTCAAGTTTAGTTTAAACAAAATTAAACTCAAATTCAATTTGGTCATTGTTTATTCAAACTCGAGCTATTGAACAAGTAAAATTCAAATATTCTAATATTTAATTCAAATATTTCATGAGCTTAATCAAGTTTTTTAATAAGGTACTCCACAAGTAGGTGGAGGGTGTGATAAGTGTTACATTTATTTATATATTTATTTATTTACTACACCCTATAAAACACTTGTTACACATTAAACCGGCTTGTAGAATTTAAAAAACTTCACAAACGGTGAATGAAATAATTTTCTTTTCTGATATCTATATTTCAATTTTTTTAAAAAAATTTACAACTGTATAAAAACTACAATGATGATCATTACATCTTTATATCAAGAACTGAATTAACCCATGAAATATCAAATTTAACATACCAAACTTAATAACTCAAAATCTCCAACGCCTTACTGATCTTGTCTTTATTTATCAAGAGTCTATTTGGAGTATTAATGAAATTAATTTTAAGGTGATTAACAGTAACGGTGACGGTGAAATTTGTTATTTAGTAATGAGAACAATACTATAATAGTATTATTAAAATCAATAATAAACTATGTGTTTAGATTTAAACACAATTGTGGGATGAAGTAAGAATAGAAACAAACCATTAAGGATAAAGGATAAAATTAAAGGAAAAAAAAAGTTAAGGTAAATAAACCAAGTTAATATTGTCGAATAGACTGTTTAGTGAATTTGCGAGACTCTTTTACCTTCGATTGAAAAATAAGTGACGTTAGTAACATTTAGTCCCTAGATTTGGTAATTTTTTTCACTTTAATCTCTAAATTTTTTTTCCACATTAGTCCTAAAACTTGGCAGCTTTTTTCAATTTTATTAAGGTATGATGACGTGGTCTTTTGAGATCGTGTCACATCATCACCTAATTTTTTTTAATCTTAATTACTTTTTTTATGTTTTTTAGATTATATATATATTTTAATTTTAAGCGATGACATGATAAAATTTCAGAATGCCACATCATTACACTTTAATGAAATCCAAGTTCATGGGCCAAATTAGAAAAAATTGCCAATTCACGGAACTAATGTGGACTAAAAAAAAATTCAAAGATCAAGTTGAAAAAAGCTACCAACTTCAAAGATTAAATATTGATTTTATCCCTTATACAAACACCTAATTCGAGTGAGTTTGGAGTAACAATTGTGAAGGTGCCTAATGTTTTGTTTTTTTCATTGCTTTTAAAAGTACTTTCCGGTAAAAATCACTTTTGGAGTCAAAAATAATTTTTCTAGTAAAAAATGTTTTTGAACCGAAAAGTTGGCGCTATACTTTCTAACTTTTATTTTTGAAAAAAAAAATGCTTTTGGAGTTAAATGACAATTTTAACTTTATTTATAATTTAATGCACTTTATATAATATTTATATTGAGATATATTTGTTTCACTATTAACATTTATTTCAAATATATAACATTATAAATTTAAAATTGTACGTTTTATATTTTAATATTTAAAATATAGTTTATATATATTTAAATTAAATTTTAAAAATAATTAATAGTAATTATTTAAAATAATTTAAAATTTATATTTCATATATAAAAATATTATAAATAGTTTACAATTTTTTTATATTTTATTAAAAATCATAATATTAATGTTTTACTTTATAATATCATGATTAAAATGAATATTTTATTTCTTCAAAGTACTTTTATTGACAGTAATGCTAAAAACTTAAATTTCAAACTAAACTTTTAATAAATATGTTTTAAAATAAATTTTTATGATGATTTTTAAAAACAATTTTAAACTTAACCAGCCTAACCAAATGAGCTTAAGCAATTCCATATTTCTATCTAAGTAGGTCTCGAGCATTAAAATTAAAATATTCAAATAAACTACTATCAAAATTAAAATTTAAACTTAAAACTCGACTTAACTCGATTCCACCCCCTCTTCTCATACTGACAACAAAAAATTAACTTAAAAATGGGTAACACTTTTCAACTGAAAGATTCAACCACTGACCAAATTAAATTTGGGGTAAGTTTGAATGGGCGGTGCGTTTACCTGTGGTTAGTGTAAAAATAGCGGTGGCAGTGAGATTAGATACTGTAGCGATACTGTAGCGATACTGTAGCGTGTGACAAAAAGCAAGCTAAACGCACCGCACCGCACCCAATCGCCCATCCAAACCCACCCTTGATAAAATTTTCAACATTCTAGCCGATAAGAGTTGGTGATATTATATTAATATAATATTATATCATTCAGGGTGAAATGAATGGTGAAGGACACTCCTAATATGTTTTCTATTATTATAATAAATTATGCATTATCTCATTGCTGTTGGATTTTTTTGGATCTCTTAGGAATTTGACCTTAGAAATTTAAAAAAATTATAAAAATACCCAACTTTAAGATTAATTATGAGAATGACTTAATTTCTACAGTAGAGTTAGGTGCCACCACTTTTCTAGGCAGATGCACCCTAAAATCCCCTCATCATTATAAAAAATAAAAAAAGTATTTTGGTGTCGCCTAACAAATTGGTGGCACTGGACTAAAGTGTGCAGGGGCAAACCGTTCAAGGACTTGATGAATTAATTACTCTTTTTAGATTGGTTGAAAAAGAATCACCGCACCAAATTAAACTTTTGGTCTATTTCCATGTTAGGTCTATCACTTTTTGAAATTAAATTTAAATAACCCTTAAAAGATATAAGAATAACAAAATAAAAACCCTTCTCATTTTTTATTTTTTTTAAAGTTAAAAAAATATATAATTCTTATTTAAATTACCCAAATATATCCCTCAAAAAATTTCTTCAAGTTTATTTAAATTTAAACATTTTTAATTTATTCCCTAGCATATTTGAATTTAGAGAAACTTGAGAAAATTTATTGAGGGACATATTGGGTAATTTAAATAATAATTTTATATATATTTTTTATGTTTATTGTTTTTTAGAAAATAAAAAATGAGAATAATTTATTTTTGTTATTCTTATATCTTTTAAGGATTATTTAAATTTAATTTAAAAAAGTAGCAGAACTAACATCCAAATAGACCAAATGTTTAATCTGATACCTCCATACTCTTCAGCCAATCTAGAAAAGGTAAGATCCCTGAACATTTTTCTCCAGCACACTTCAAAACATGATTGGATCATTTTTTTTTCATCAAGTCCCTTTTTTTTTCCTGCCAATCTTTTTTTTTGTTTTTTTATAATGATTAAAACATGATTGGAGGATTTTTAAGGTGGTGTCGCAGGAAAGATGGCGGCACCCAATTTTCCTGTAGAAATTATTAAAAACATTAAATTTATTTAAATTAATATTTAATAATAATTTTAACACTCTTTTTATTTTTTTTACAATTTTATTCTAGGTAAAAAATAGGGGTTTTTACTAAAATAGGGTAGGAAAAAAATTATGTACTGAAATAGGGTGTCAGAAAAATTATGTACGAAAATGGGTTACTTTTTTCACTGGTGTCTATCTCAGAGGCGTCAATGAATAAAAAAATATTAATCTTTTTTGAATAAAATATTATTTTTTATTTTTTTAAAAAAATTAAATAAAAATACGGGTCAAAATATGGTCAACGGGTCAGGTCGGGTGGCGCCTATCAGGTAGGTGCCAATGAAGGTGCCTCATAGGGAGGCGCCAATGAATGTGCCTCATAGGGAGGCGCCAATGGTGGCCTGCACGGCTACACCAGCAGCATGGTGTTGTCCCTTCATCTATGTTTTTTTTGGCCTATAAGTAAATGGTCCTAACATGCAATGGACAGTGGAGAAAAAAAAAGAGAGAGAAAGGAGAAGAAGAGAAGAAGAAGAAGAAGAAAAAAAAAAGGTAATGTATTATTTTAGTAAATAATTTTGTTTATAATTTAAAGAGTTTATAGTTTGTGAATTTTTTAGAAGATATTTTAGAAGAAAAAGAAGATATTGTGAATTTTTTGTTATTAATTATTAATTATAAATTATCTATATTTAGTGTTTATAGTTTGGATTAGTATTTTGTATGAATATTCTATTTTTTTTTGTAAGAATATTGTAATTTTGTATGAATATTGTAATTATTTTATAATTAAATTTGTATCTATAGTTTTGGATTAGTATTTTGTATGAATATTGTAATTTTTTTGTATGAATATTGTAATTATTTTATAATTAATTTGTTAGTAATTTAGGATTATGTTATAAATTTTTGTGTTTATAATTATTTAAAATTTAATTTATTAGTAATTTAGGATTAAGCTATAAGTTGTGTTTAGTTTAGTATTTGGTGAGTTTAACATATAAGTTTATAAAAAATTAAAAATTATTTTATTAAAAGATTAATTATAACTGACTTTTTTAATCATATAGTTGTTGTTAACTCATTTAATTTTTATATAATGTAACTTTTATATAATTTAATTTTATTTGATTTTGTATTTATTTAACAGTATTTATTGATTTTATGAAACAAGTTAACTGAATTCATTTTTTTAATTGCAGATTTGCAGGAAACGGGTTCTCTGATTAATAATAATAATAATCACATATCAAGTACTATTAATGAGATGGTAATAAAATTTTTATTTGATACTCATGTTATTTGCTGAATTAAATTATATTGTATTAACTATTTTGCTAATTTAATAATGTCAGGGTCCGTACCGCGTATTGAGGGGCCGTGTTAATAGTGTAGGGTTTCAGCCAGATGAACGCCTAATACCATACTTAGAGTTAGCCGGGTTCGGATCAGCGGCATTGATCTGGACTTTTGATCTGCGATACGACTTGATTTTCGCTTTAGTCGAGCGATGGCGTTCGGAGACCCACACATTTCATTTGCCGTGCGGAGAGTGTACCGTCACTCTAGAGGATGTTGCAGTATAGCTAGGGCTTCCCATAGACGGGAATGCGGTCACGGGCGTAAGTTCAATCTCTAGGCCGGCTACCCTTTGCAATGAATTACTTGGACGCTCGCCAAGTGAGAGGAAATTTACCAGTTTGAGATTTTCATGGCTAAAGGCCAATTTTGAGCATTTGTCAAGTACTGCTAATGAATGGGAGGTGATGCAGGCTGTTCGAGCTTACATTAGGCACCTTATAGGGGGTGTACTCATGCCGGATGCAAACGGCAGTAAGGTCCACTTGATGTACTTACCTCTATTATCCAATTTACATAACACTCGTATACAAGCCCAAATTTACCCGGGGCCCAAAAACCCAATTACAACCAAAAAGCAAGCCCAATTACATAACCTAGCCCAACAACCTAGCGCAAAACCTAAACGGCCCAAATGGCTTAACACAAAAAAAAAGAATCAGAAAACCCTAACCCTAGGTGCGCCGCACCTAGGGCCTTCTGACCCTTCTGTCCACCTGCTCTGCCACCGCGCCGCGCGCCTCTGCCCACCTGCTCCAACCGCCCTGCAAAATGAAAAGACAACACACAACAAAGCAGACAAACAATGTAACACCCCTTACCCGAGACCGTCGCCGGAATCGAGTACGAGATGTCATCCAATTTAACTTGCCAATTCGGAGCATAAAAATTTGCTTTTAAAATTAAATTCACTGTTCATAGCAAAGCTGTCCATCTGCGCGACTGTCACTAATTTAATTATATCTCAAGTTACGAAACTCAAAATTTAAATCCGTAAATTTTCCCTGAAACTAGACTCATATACCTTCTTACCATAAAATTTTCAGAATTTTTGAGTTAGCCAATTAGTACAGTTTATTCCTTAAAGTATCCCCTGATTCACAACTCGACAGATCTGACCTCTTGGCACTAAAAACCAATTATCTCACTGTACAGAATTCATTTAAGGTTATCATTTGTTTCTTTTGAAAGTAGACTCATTAAGGATTCTAGACATATAAATTATGGCTTATAATTCTCTCTGTAAAATTTATAATGATTTTCTAAATTCAGAACAGGGGACTTTAAAAAAATCATTCTAACCTTGTCTCACTAAAATTCAATATCTCAAAATATACAATTCCTTTGCCTACACCGTTTCTTTCATGTAAAAATAGACTTGATAAGCTTTAATTCCATATATAATTCACTCTCTAACTCAATTTCTACTATTTATGGTGATTTTTCACATTCACGTCACTGCTGCTGTAAAAAAAACTGCTTCTTTGTATTAGCTACCATTTACACATACATAACACCAAAACATAATCTTTACTAACCATTTCAATAGCTAATCTTAGCCATATCACAAGAACACACCCAAAATGAGCAAGACTCTATACATGCCATAGTTTTAAACATTTTGAAAAACACATAATACCGAGAAGGTTATGATAGTGTGATACGAGCTCCGACGATCCCCAGTTCGAACAAGCTCAAAACACTATAAAACAAAGGAAAAGAGAAAACGTGTAAGCTACAAATAGCTCAGTAAGTTACATGTAAACAATATGTATTCATTTAATAGTTAACACTTTTAATATATAACTAATCAAAACATTTCTTAGCAAGTTCAATCACTTACACATGCACAATCTTACCAATTCACTTGCGTATACATTTTCACACTTAACATTTATCACATATGCTCATTCTTTCATTTGTACCTGCATACACACCTCATTTCATATTCACTTTAACTTATTATTAATCCCGTTGAACACTCGGAATATACACAGATACGTAGAGATTTAGCACATAAGTGCAACGCTGATATGTAGCCGAAGCTACCACTGTTATGTAGCCGAAGCTACCACTGATCAATAACACTGGAAATGTCCACGGGCCTGCTCACACAAGCTTTCAGATGTCTGCAACACATGCTAGATCACCCAGCACCCGGGACTCACTGTAACACTGTAACACTGGTCTCTAGTGACATGTCACTTGTATCCACTTCTATTCCTAAGTTCAACCGGGAATTTGCACTTTAACACTTTATCACTTGAATAATTCATAAATAATTTTCCTTCCACATTCAACATTAATTCACATATCAAATATAATTCACAATTTATATAAAAATATAACTATTATTTACACGTAACTTACCTCGGATGCAAAACGACTATTTTTAGTAATTTAGTCGATAACTTTCTCTTTTCCCCGATCACTTCCACTATTTCTTCTTTCTTGATCTATATTAACACAATTTAATACATTTTATCAACATTTCATTCAAATACATTTCATACACAACATTTTGGCAAATTTACATTTTTCCCCAAATCTTTTCAAAAATTCCACTTTTGTCCATAGGCTCGTAAAAATAAAATTCACTAAATTCTTAAATTTCAACTTCACTAAATCATATTTCATGCTCATAACAGCCCTCAATTTCACAAAATCACAACTTTATGCACACTTTACCATCTTTCACAATTTAGCCATTTTTCAACTTTTTCATCAAAATTCATCTACTAAACTTGTAATTAACACTTTAAACATTCATTATCTAACATCACTAATCAATTTACAATTATATCATGAATGGGTCAATTTTCAAACTTTAATTTCATTTAAATTAAATAGTAGAAACATGAAATTCAAGCATCAATAAGCATAAAAATACGAAAATAATTAAAAACGGGGCAAGAAATCACTTACAATTGAGTTTAGAAAATTCAAGAACCCTAGCTATGGTAACATGAAAATTTCGGCAGCAAGCTTCTGATTTCTGGAGAAGATGGACACTTATCTTCTCTTTATTTTGTCTTTTTCTCAATTTGGACAAAAATGCCCTTGACCCATTACTTAGATATTTTTTCTAGAATTACCCTTTTGTGTCCATAACACTAATTTATGGTCTAATTGCCACATAAACACTTCCAATTTCATGCAATAGTTCAATTAAGTCATTTAATCACTAATTAGACACATTTTGCATTTTTCACAATTTAGTCCTAAAAACTCAATTAGACACTAAATCATTAAAATTTCCTATCCATATTTTCACACAATATTTCAATCAATCAATAATTAATAAAAATTTATAAAATTAAATTATTTCACTTCGGATTTGTGGTTAGGAAACCACTATTCTGATTAGGCCCTATTTCGGGCTATCACAATTCTCCCCCCTTAGGGATTTTCGTCCCCGAAAATCTTACCAGTGAATAAGTTGGGATATTGTTTCCTCATAGCCTCCTCAGTTTCCCATGTTGCCTCTTCCACTCCATGTCATTGCCATAACACTTTCACTAAAGCAATTTCTTTGTTTCTCAATTGTTTTACTTCTCGTGCCAAGATTTGAATCGGCTCTTCTTCATATGTCATATCCGATCGAATTTCCACTTCAATCGGTGAAATCACATGCGATGGGTCTGATCGATATCGCCTCAACATAGAAACATGAAACACATTATGAATTCTTTCCAATTCCGGTGGTAAAGACAATCGATAAGCCACTGGACCAACTCTTTCTATCACTTCATACGGACCAATAAATCTTGGACTTAATTTACCTTTACGGCCAAATCTCAAAATTTTCTTCCATGGAGACACTTTCAAAAATACTTTATCACCCACTTGAAACTCAATCTCTTTTTTTTTCAAATCCGCATACGACTTCTATCGATCCAATGCAGCTTTCAAAAGCCCCGTATGAGCCTTAGGAATAGTTAGGATACATATGTCATGACATAGGATTTTGATATGTATTTTCGTGTAAGACCACGTCTGGGACGTTGGCATCGACTTGTGTATACGTGTAAGACCCTGTCTGGGACAGTGGCATCATATGTGATTACATGTAAGACCACGTCTGGGACATTGGCATTGTACGAGCCTTCCGACTATCCAAGTATCCTTTTTAATTCCGAAGTGTTCATCGGGGAAAAGTGAAAATATGTGTGAATTGAATAAGTTTACGTGATGAATATTGGGTTAGATATTTAATCCTAAATGTAACACCCCTTACCCGTATCCAACGCCGGAACAGGGTATGAGGCATTACCAGAACACTTACACATGTAAACCTATTAAACCGTGTTACAAAATTTCATTCAAATTTAAAACTTTCAAAATTATTAACATGCTTTTATAACTCTTCACAATATATATATAATACAACATTTTCTACCAACTACACTATCAAATAATGGATTTGAGTACATCGTTTGCCGGGTGTCACAATTTGCTTGAATTTTTCACAATGCTATAACTCAGTATGTCAAGGTCTCTAGTTTACTCTTTAATTAATCTCATTCTCATTTGATCTTTTAACTTCACCACTTGTTCACTTTATAGCCATATCAATAATCATCATTTTCTTGTATTTCAGATAAATACATATAACCATACATAAGCATGCAAATCACTATTTTTTTCTTGTCAATCACAATTTCGAATGACAAATTCATGTAATTGAGCTCAATACCATTAGCCGTTTAATTTATGTCACTTAAATTCCCATACACATAATTTATTAACATAACTTGTCAAACACAATCTCTGAATGATTAGATCATATAATTGAGCTCAATTTCATTGTTCAATATGGTTTATCACATAAAATTTGCTTAACACTTACCACAATTTGTCAAATTAGAGAACGACTACGGATTCTACCATAAAACAGCAAAATAAACACATTTCACTTCTGGGTATTTTTCCAAATATGCACCCTACCGTGAATTAATGGTAGAATAAGCTAAAAATTTATGATAAACAACTTTCACTAAGTGATTTTAAGTAAAAACGGGTAAATTGACATAATCGGTAAAAAAATATTTATTGTTCATAAGTGTATGTTAGAGTGAGAATTTGATGTTGCCATAGGAGGGAAAAGTGTTCAGCATGCTGTAAAACATAAGAATAAGGTGTGAAATTTAATTTTCGAGCCTAGGGACAAAATTGGAAATATGCAAAAGTAAAGTTTGAGTCAAGGACTGTTTTGAATAATGTGAGTGTTAAATAAGTTAAATATGTTATTATAAACCAAGAAAGATGAGGAATTGACCTTGAAAGCATGATGGTAAGTTTATAAGCAAATAGATGTTATACTTTTTAATTAAATAGTAGAAACATGAAATTCAAGCATCAATAAGCATAAAAATACGAAAATAATTAAAACGGGGCAAGAAATCACTTACAATTGAGTTTAGAAAATTCAAGAACCCTAGCTATGGTAACATGAAAATTTCGGCAGCAAGCTTCTGATTTCTGGAGAAGATGGGCACTTATCTTCTCTTTATTTTGTCTTTTTCTCAATTTGGACAAAAATGCCCTTGACCCATTACTTAGATATTTTTTCTAGAATTACCCTTTTGTGTCCATAACACTAATTTATGGTCTAATTGCCACATAAACACTTCCAATTTCATGCAATAGTTCAATTAAGTCATTTAATCACTAATTAGACACATTTTGCATTTTTCACAATTTAGTCCTAAAAACTCAATTAGACACTAAATCATTAAAATTTCCTATCCATATTTTCACACAATATTTCAATCAATCAATAATTAATAAAAATTTATAAAATTAAATTATTTCACTTCGGATTTGTGGTTACGAAACTACTATTCTGATTAGGCCCTATTTCGGGCTATCACAAACAACAAAAAAGAAACAAGTTGAAAAGCAAAAACAGATAGGGCCTTGTATTTTCGGCTATAAAGCCATTTTTGAACGGATTGTAACGGGGGGGCTTTTTAGAAAAATATTAAAGAAACAAAACAGAAAAAAATCTGAGGTTTTTCTTCTTTTTGCGTTCGAATCTCTTGTATTATTTATGTTGTATCTTTCTTATTTTTGTTATACTAAATAACCAAAAAAGAAATAAAAAAAAACTTACCTGCGCCCCGCCGGAGGAGGAGGAGACGAGCGGTTTCTCCTCATTTTCGGGTCTTGGGCTCATCTTTCTCGAAGTTTTACCTTGGATCCGTGTCCTAGAGGCGTTTAGCTTCAAAAAGGAACCAAAAAGGTTCGGTTTTGCACCTCCGGCCGCCTCCTTCGGCGGTGCTACGGCAGAGGCGCACCGAAAACCTAAGCCGGACCATGGCCAGATTTGAGAGGGAGAGAGAGAGCTGAAAAGCTCTCTGTTTTTAAAATGGTATAAAAACTGATATTTTGGGTTTTTTTTTTCTATTTATACTAAGTATAAAGTGGCGCCGTTTTGAACTTAAGCAACCATGGTCAAAACGGCGCCGTTTTGCGTAAGACCCGATTACCCGACCCGACACAGCTAGGATCCGCGTGTTTCCGTGGGGGAGGAGATATTTGCGCATGAGGTCCTTTCTCTTTTGTGCCTTAGCGCAATATGGTCCTCATTGTTTTTATAATTTGGCCCCATTAATTTGTTTTGGTTTACAGTTTAGTCCCTATTGAACCTGCGCGTTTTGAAGGATAGGGATTATTTCCCATTTGGCCCCTCCTTGTTATTCGCACGTTCATTTTGGTCTTTTTCCCTTTTATTTATTTCAAATTTGCCCCGAAATTTTGTTTTTAGCTTAATTTAGTCCCTTTTTCATATCTTTGCTATTTTATCATTATTTTTATTATTAGTAGTATTTTTGTTTATATTATTAATATTATTTTTATTAACGTCATTATTACTATAGTATTATTATCTTTATTACTTTCATTACTATTATTTTCGTTATTATTAATATTATTATTAGTATTACTCTTATTATTAATATTATCACTACTATCATTATTATTTATTATATTCCTATATTCATTTGTTTAAATTTGAAATATATTTATCTTATTGTATGTTGATTATTATTATTTGCTTGTACATATCCTTTTATTTCAAACTTTATCATATAGATATATATACACATGCATATATATCTTTTATATTTTATAGTTTTTTTAAATACGTACATACACACATTTTTATAATATATATGCGTACATATATATTTTCACATTTTATAATTTTATTTATTTTCTTTATTGTTATTATTTATTTATTCATTTATGTGCCTATTATTATTTTAAAAAACGCTTTAATTCTATTCATTTATTTACTTGTTATTATAATTGATTTGTCTCTTTTATTTATTTATCTTAATTTTGTTGTTGTTCGTATTAATTATGCTTACATTGTCATATTCATTATTGTTTCGTTACGCATATTAATACCACGATTATTTCTACCATTTCGTGTTTTTATTTAATATATAAATCATGGTTTTAAAATAAGCAAAACTTCATGTTTAGATTCGAGAGGATTGAGCCATAATGTATTGGGTTCCGATTTTCTTCGTTGAATCTAAATAATTGAAAACGCTCTTTAATAAAAAAATAAATAAAAAGCTCATTATCAGGAATTTAATATGTTGTGTCTTAACGCATTGGATATGACACGTTGTTTTCTCGAGACGATGATTTTTCAAAAAATAATAAAGGCAATATTCCGTATTTGGAAATTCGAGAAGTCGTGCCCTAACTTATTGGGTTTCAATTTTTCTCGCGTTAGACTTAAATAACTGAATATCCTTTTAAAATTGAAATAAATGAGGTTTAAATAAAAAATAAAAGGCAAGCTTACTCTCAAAAATACGAGGTGTCGTGTCCTAACTTACTGGATGTGACATCTTGTTATTTCGAGATAAGGAAGCATTTTCCATTTTGATTTATTCGAGTAATTTTAAAATAACATAATATAAAGAGGGATCGTATTTTTAAATTCTTTTCGAGTTTTAAATTTTCGATACCAAGACTTTAAGTAATCAACTAGGTACCAATTTTGGGCGTATTGAGGGTGGTAACCCTTCCTCATGCGTAATCGACTCCCGAACCTGTTTCTCTAAATTTTGCAGACCAAAAGCATTGTTTTAATAAATCTAAATCGATTATTAAAAACAACCGTTTTATGAGGTAACCCGATCACACCTCATCAAAAAAGATTAGTGGCGACTCCTATTTTCGTTTTCTTTTTCAAAATCCAAGTTGACCCCGTTTTACCAAAAAATGGTGTCAACAACTCGTTCATACAGTTGGGGGTCTGCAGTTTTAGCCATGCTGTATCGCGAACTTTGTTGGACGACAGATCCTTCTGCGGTTGACATAGGCGGATGCTTCATACTGCTGCAGTCGTGGGCACTTTACCGGATGCCATTCTTGGCATCCATTAGTCATCAATCATATATATTTCCACTCGTTAAAAGGTGATGAATTTTTACTCATTATAATAATTAGTTGACTTTTTTATATTATATTATTCTAACAATTTGTTTTCGTAGGTGGAGTACTAATCCAGGTATCAGGAGGTCATACACGGTTCTGATATACTGTCTAATGATTGAGAATCATGCTGGAGAGGGGGTAAGTTTTTCGAATATAAACTTAATTTTATTATTTTATCTCACTCGACCCGCATTAATATAACAACATTATTAACTGTGCAGTTCATTTGGATGTCTTATTCTGTTCTAGAAATTATGGAGTTATCTCCTCATCTTCTCACATCCACTCAAACCTATGGTGCATTAGCGCACCCATTATCAATTTTAACGTAGTGGAGTGGTATCATGGCAATCGAGTACTCCGGCAGTTCGGTTGCATACAGTATATCCCGACACTGCCAGTACAATTAGGGGAGATCCATGGGATAAGCAAGAGGGGGAGGTATGGAGATAATTGGGGAGAAGTGCACGAACAATATATTAAGATGTGGAACAACCGGTTCGGGAGGGTACCTCAGATGGATCGTGCTCCAGATTTGCAGCCCTTGTTGGAATATATACAGTGGTACTGTGAGATAGGGAAACCATTTCTGTTTGGTGGGCGGTCGATTATAGTCCCTCCGTATATGACACGAATTACGCAACCCCTTCCAGATCTGCATCATGCACCAGAGCTAAAGCCAGAGCCAGAGCCAGACCAGTGTTAGTGCCAGAGACGGAACTACATTCTAGGGATAGTTCTTATCATCCAGAATTGGGGGGCGACGACTATTTCGCGGCCTTGTATCCACCTCAGTACTCCACTCCTTTCGGCCCGTATCCGCCGTCGTACTCCTCTCCTCCCCGATCAAGTTCATCGATGGCATTTGAGACATATGAATTTTCATCTATGTTTCACACACCCCAACATACTGTTGAGGAGAACGTTGATGACCGTAATCGCTCGCAACGTGAGCGTCGAGCTCCACAAAAATATACCCCTAGAACCACACCATCAAACCATCAATTTTAGGGGTTTTTGTAATAAACAACATCATATTTATGTAATGAATTTTGTTTGCATTTTATTTATCAGATGGAGATAATTTTTTTGCGTTTTCAATTTAATTAGTCAACTGTGTATTTATATAATGACTTTTTGCATTTTATGTAAATAAAATTATTATGGTTTTTTTTATTTTGCAATTTCAAATTGCTCCATAACTGCAACAAATTGTAGACAAATTTGTGATTCAAACCATCAGTTTACGTAATGAAGTACATATCAATTTCTACCCGATTGAGACGATTGTCCAACATGGTAGTTTCGGAGCGGGCATTTACTCTAATTATGACCGGCTAATCTGCATATGCCACACAGCTTCCTGTCAGATTTCTCCCTAATGTCCATTTCGTTATAGATTCTGGATGATTGCGGACGACCTTTCAGGTTATTACGCAACCTTTTGTCTAGGACTAGCTTGAAGGTCGTCGGAGGTACCTCCCAAGTAGATAGGTCAGGAAGCACGGGGAACTCGTTTTCCCATACACACAACGTGTTCGATGGTGTACACTTCATCGATAAATTGTTCTACATTGAGCCTAACTTTAGCACAAGCTGCCACGACATGTACATATGGAAAATGAAGTGTTTGAAACCTCCTGTAATCGCACCGTCTGTTTCAGAGATCAACTCTGTAGGACCTAGGTGGTATACCGGGTCGACAACCGATGGTCTCTGTAACTCAAAATGTTTCATTATGTCGTGAGTATACTTCTACTGTATCGACCTCGCCATCCAACGGTTTACAACCATTGCATCCCTAATATATTCGACAAAGACATGTCCCGCCTCTATCTGGTTCACTTGTTGCTGACCCATTCTTGGCACCAAGGTAGCCAACCTGTAGAACGTAGTCAAGAAGACAGATGAAATTGGAAGATGTCGTGTTTTTAATAACACAGCTTTGATCCCCTCTACCAAGTTTGTGGTCATTTGACCATAACGAAAGCCCTCGTCAAAACTTTGAGCCCATTGCCAGGGCTCCATAGTACCCAACCACTGCCGAAAAGATGTGTTGGTTGACCCTCCATGTCACTCTCAAGTCGGGCCATTCTTTGGCGAAAAATGTGTGGCTCTAGCTCATACGCTGCATATGTATTAAAAAAATTTAAGTTACAGTATTGCTCTAAAACATTAAAACTTATATTGAAAAGATAAGGTAATTCTTTACCCATTCTCACAACTTGTCTCTTCAAGTCTGCATTCTTATAATCTCGCTGGAAGTTAGCCGCGATATTCCTGATGCAGTAAACAGATCTCCATGGACACCGGAACGCCTAATGGCTACAATTAATCCTTTCTCTCTATCGGAGATAATGCAAATATTATCGTTGCTAATAACATACCTTCGCAGGTTGGTAAGAAAGAAATCCCATGATTCCATGTTCTCCTTATCGATGATGGCAAATGCTATCGGGAGCACGTTTTTATTGCCGTCTTGAGCAACCGCAAGAAGTAAGATCTGTATGTATTTTCCATATAGCCAGGTTCCATCTACTTGCACAAACAGTTTGCAGTGGAGAAATGCGCGCACACATTGATCAAACGTCCAGAACATCTGATGGAAAATTCTTTTTCTCGATTGTAGTTGGTCATCCGGCCCATAATAAGATCGTGTCTGTAACTCAATTATAGTCCCCGGCACGTGTTCCCTCATAGCGACTATCCATCCCTGTAACTAATTGTATGATGCATCGAAATCTCCGTACAATTGCTCCATTGCCATCTGTTTAGCTATCTATGCCTTCCGGTATGATACTCGATACTGGAATCGTGCTTGTATTTCGGTAATAAGTACCGAAACTTTAATGGTCAGCCTGTCTTTCACCATTGGCATGATGCACGTACAGATAGTTTTGGAGTCAAGTTTTCGATGATCTTCTGTCATACGTGTTGAAGTGCATGTGTGAGGCCCAACCAATTTTCGTATCTCCCACATCTATGAATTCTGCATAAATGCAGCTCGTATCTGCCAACTGCAGCCTTCTGCCAACCTCCAACACTCTCCAACATATAATGTTGGTTTAGACTCGATGACTTTGTAATCTACTGATATATTCATGCTATACCGCTTAATGGCAAGCATGCATTCTTCCTTACTTTCAAATCTCTGGCCCACGCATAACTCATTTGGATAAGAATATATGCCCATTCGGTTAGCATGTAGTATTTCAGGGTACTCCGGAAACTCAACTGCCCGTGTCGCATCGGGGTCTATCCGAGACATGTGTGCCTCAGGATTATTGTGTATCACAATACGACGAATCTGGTTTCCGACTGAAGACGTGTTAACGTTTCCATCCTTATTCACTCCTTTGTCGTCAATATCATCCGGGACCTCGTCTGCGTCAGGATCACTCTCACTATCCACTTCGTAATCAACAGGATCAGTACTATAGTATATATCATTACCAACCACATCAGTCTCGGCTACAGCATTAAGATCAATATTTATCCCGTGTATAGTTGATTGACTATCAACATAGGATACCAGAACCACCATACACGGTGCTTGAACTCTATCTTTTTCACCTAATGGAGTAGGATCTTCAATTGTCTCCACACCGGCTAACTCAGCAAATAACTGAATCGGTGCATTTTTGTTACTCTGAGTCCCACAATAAAGAGCGACCATTGTCTCCACGTCTTCATCGTCTACAAGTTCCATTTTGGTAAATTTTATTGGATCTGTTGAAACTGGAAACTTGTAGAAAACTTTTGATATCCTTCTCCCACAACGTCTATAAATTTTTTCACTAATTTTTTCTTCATATCATCAAACGAGATATTTCTATTAAATCTCATTGCTACTTGTTTGCGACATTCAAATATACATCCCACGGTTGTTGTCAAAATTTCTCCATTGAAATAAACGCATACAAAAAACTGATTCTCCATCTTCAATACTTGATCTGTTAAAAAGAATTTCAAATTTCTTAAAACAGTTTCGAAATGTAAAAAAATTACATAAAATTTTTAATGCAAAATTTTTCATTCAGAAGCTAACAAAATTAATAACCTAACAAAATAACTTTCAAATAATAAAATTACTAACAAGACTCTACATTTTATTTAAAAAGAAATAAACAAAAATACCTTATCCTTTTTCTTCTTTTCCTTTCTTTTTTTCTTCTGCCTTCATTCTTATTTCTTCCGTTTCTCTGGTAAAAATTATGTCTGTGTTGGGGTATATATACGGAAAAATCAGACTATTGGCGTCTCTCAGCATGGCACCACTAATGGCACCTCTCAGATAGGCACCACCATTGGCGCCTCTGAGATAGGCGCCAATACTATGTATTATACGGGTCATATACTGACCCGGGAAAAGATTTAATTATATTTTATAAAAATAAATTAATATTTTTTATTCATTGGCGCCTCTGAGATAGACACCAATGAAAAATAACCTATTTTCGTAAATAATTTTTCTGATACCATATTTCAGTACATAATTTTTTTTCTACCCTATTTGAGTAAAAAACCCTAAAAAATATTAATTTTCTTTAAATTTTCTGTGTCAATAATAGTCCAACCAACTAAAATTGCGGCTATAATTTCAATTGGTGATGAAACCTCAACTTGTCGCTGCCACCCTTTTAAAACAGTGGGCCGTGGGGTCCCTCACTGGCTGGCTCTCAACTTGCCTGACATTAACAAATATACTCAGTGATGTGATGTGATGCAAAAAAAAAAAAAAATTCTAAAGTTACGAACTGATAATATTTTTTTAATATTTAAACTTTAACACTTTTTTCCTAATTTGATATTTAAAATTTTTATTTGATATCTAAATTTTATAATTTTTTTCTAATTTGGTAGCTAAATTTTTTATATTTAATTTGATATCTAAATTTATTAAATAATACACGAATTACTCTAAAATACAAACAGTATTAAAAATTCGTATTATGCTACAAAAATATCATCAGTATTAGAGAAAATTAATGTTAAAAAATTCATGCATTGAGCTATACTAGAAAAATAAGAGTTCTAAAAACTCAAAATAAAATAAATTTATTATTTTAAATTGATAAAATGAAATAAATAAATTAAACCAAAAGTAATTAAACATTTAATATAAAAAAGAAATATTATGTCATTTTTCACATGTCACTTGTCTACCATACATCGATTATTTTTGCTACAAAAAAGATTAGGTATCAAATTAAGAAAAAGAGCCAAATTTAAATATTAAATTGAAAAAAAAGAGTTAAGTATCAAGTTCAAAAAAAATATCAAACCCAAGTACAAATTTTTTTTTTAAAAAAGGGTCGAGTACCAAATTGGACCAATAAAAATCTAAATATCAAATTAGGAAAAAAAATTCAAATTCAAGGATGAAATGCTATATTAAACTTACTTTTTAAATTTATTTGCAGAATAAATATATATTTTTGGAAAATTAAAATTTATTTCCAAGCTTTTAGATAAATGCTATATGATATACTATAAAGGGATTCCCATACATTTAATTATAACCTATATTCCACATAAATGAAATATTTGTATTTCATAAGTTATTTAGAAAAAAAAATGAAATTGGGTCACTTTTTATTGAGTGAACTTAATTGGACTACGTAAATAATTGAGTTGGAATTCAAGATGGAATTCAAGATATATCATGAGCAAAAGTTTCATTATAGTTAGTGATTTAATAAAATCGTTCATGTATGGTTTTCTCTATTCTCACCTACGGCACCACTTGAAAGGGTAAACTTCCCTTTCACTTTTACAGTTTAGTTTTATATATATATAAAACAACCTTAAATATTATCAATCTGTGAGCCAAAGTCTGAACAATTTTCTTCTTCGATCTCCAATACTAACTATCAGATTAGCTTGGATCTAAGATATGTCTTACTCGTCAATGAGTATTGTTTTGGTGTTCACCATTGCTGACCTGCTACTCGGTTACTCGACTGGGACCGATCCATACTGGGGTTCGCACACGATAAGTTCGCATCCTCTCATGAACTCGCATGGGTGGGTTCACACCACCATGTAGGCAAACCCTCACCTAGAGAACACATGTTAATCTTAAAATAAGGTACGTATTGACATGCATGAAAACTTTTATAGAATGTCACATCTAGGAACATTGACGCATCATATAAATAGAGAATTTAACTCCCTTTGAAGAACAAACATACAAAAACACTCAACAAGTATTATTCCACTGTACTGATCATCGCTCGGAACTCACAGACCAAACTTTAAAAGAAAAATCGTAACGATTCAATATTTAGATAATTTAATAACTATTTTATAATTTTTTAAAATTAAAGAAGTAAAATATAAATTTAACAGGGAAGACTTTTCAACTGAACTCTATGGCACACCATAAATATCCAAAATTAAAACAAGTTGACTGACTCTTACGTACATTTGAGTTACTTCAATTCTTCGACTTCCTTGCCAGTTACAGTTGGAGATATTAAAGGTTAGAATATGACCAATTATACTTAGTTTTATCATTATGGTTTTTAAAATTTTGTTTTATTTTAAAATTTTAAAATATTATTTTTGCCTCAATATAATTCAAATAATAAAAGTTTCCGAAGAGATGAAAATAATAATTTATTTCCACGTGGTAAATTTTTATCAAATGCAAAGAAATTTCAAAATAAAAATTATAATTCAAATATTAAAATAAGAATTTCTCTACATAAGCACGTGATGTGATGGGAAGGCAGTGAGAGGGGACAGGGACACCCCCAACATGCACCTCGTACGAATCCAGGGGGCCCTCATGTTCATTCAAACAAATCTTAAGTATATTAGTTATTATTGGTTAAACCACTGACAAAATTGCTTAATCATTTTCAATGATTTAATAGGATTTATTCGACTTCATCCATGTATGACTTTGTCCTATATAAATGTGTAACACCTCTTACATGGGTTAAACCGATCACTTGAGTAATGAGTATTACATTTGACCACTAAGTTATTTCAATGATCAATTCACATCCGACATTTTATTTTAATATTTTAAACCTCATTTTAAATCATTAAACATCTTTAAATATCACATATAATATCGTAAAATCAAAACTTGTCCCGACAAAATAAACTAAAATTTTCGTACATGCCATTTCTAAGTTCATAATCATATATCAAAAAGTTAGAACTTATAATTTGAGGAGTGATACGATTCAAACTAAAGTAGAAATATTAAAATCTTTCATGTTTTTACCTTTCACCTATGTGTTTAAAATAAATACGTTAAGCTATGTGAATAACTTACTATTCATTTATTTATCAATTTAATACAAAATGAACAAAAATATTATTCTAAATAGCATTAATACTACAACAAGCATATAGAATAATTCATTAATACAAACAATTAATCACAATAGCAAATTCAATTGTCTTATCTAAATATCTTTCATTCATGAACTTTTACATGCACATATAAACATCTTTTTCTTAATTACACACCTAACATATTCACTTTTAATTTATTTCACGGTCTAATCCATTATAACATTAATATTACTAATTAATTACTATGAATTTATTTTTCATTCATTTCAATTTCATTTAAATCATTACTTAAACACTTGGTTTACATACATCATTATCACTAATTAAACAAATACGATATTTTAATAATTAAACAGTCTCGTTGCAATATCTAATATCATTGTCATAACAACTTACACAAATTAAAAACATGATACCAATGCAAAATCAAAAAGCGTGGTACATAGTTCGTAATTAATATTCAATGCATAAAAATGTTAAGCAATTAAACATACTAAAATGGCATTCTAACATACCATTACCAAATTCCATATTACACAACAATGATCACATAAGCATATATCATCGCATCAATCTACTATCAAGGTATTTAAGCAACGTTCATCATAATATTTTAGGTGTACGTCGTATATCATTTTCATATATCAATAACCAAGTTTTATTATCATATTATAATTTCATATTTAGCACTTATTAATCGATTTGAGATTTAAAGATAGATACATAGATTAATATATCGAATTACGCTTGTGATCCAACAAAGAATTATAATTAGTGGTATGTTCTCAACCCAATAAGAAATTAAAAAACTCGCCTCAACTCAACCATTGTCTTTCCCCTTTGTACTTGAAGCTCTACCAGGTTTAGAGCTAAATACTTAGCATATTCAACTTGAAAGGTTCCACCTTTCCTATACCAATGGCTTCTAAATGAAGCTCATGAAAGTTGGGCCTAGAGATGTTTATGGGCCAAGCGTAAGTATGATACTATCACACATTATACTTGTTTAAGTTTAGCTTAGCTCGAAATATGGACCTAACATTTTGTCAAATTCTGTCCATATTTCTATCTAAATCCTCTTAAATTTTGAAGGAATCTTCAAACCTAAATGAATAATCCAACCCATAAACACTCTACTCATAGCCTTGCGTATTTTCTCCTCTCTCTTTTTTCCCTTCGTCGAGTGCATGGAAAGCCAATTCCCATTCTTTCCTTTCATCTTCTCTCTCCTCTCATCGTGGATCACAATGCAATGGGATTCATGTCTTATTCTAAGAAGCACATGATGCAACATAATGCCACTCATTTTATTTGCTTGACCACCTAACTTGCAATTATCTAATAAAATGTTATTCTAAATATGATTATATCAACCCATCTCAATGCTCCATTATCATCTACTTAACATGTTACCCATCAATCTCCACTGGCTCTCTTTTATTAATTCACTTAATTATCAATTATAATTAATCTATAATTATAATTTTAATGGCCATGATTTTATCTTCATTTACTTAGTGGGAAATTATGGCTATAACTTGGTTTTGATTTAATTACTCACATCCCCTTAGTTAAATCCCTCATCTAATCCCTCTAATCTAATTACTTTATAATTTAGTCATTATGCATTAATTATTAACTTCTCTGATAATTTACTTAATAATTCTCTTTCTCTATTATCGTATTCATCTTGAAAATCTCAATATTTATTATTTATTTTAAAAAAGCTTAATTTAAGATTCGACCTCAAAATTTAATTTCTTTTTCAATACATATCAAATTATAAATATATGAAAGCTTATCTTCATCCTTTTGTCAGGGACCGAACGTAATTAAGATTACTTTTTGACATTATTATAGCAGTCATTCATAAATGGCCTGACGAGGTTGTTGTAACCAGAAACTATATGTATTTAATTTTAGGATAAAATTTTATTCACATACATATAATTATTAGTAGATTTATTAATTTAGTGTATTTCAACTAGTACAAACAAGGCATTATATATAAGTAAAAATCTATAATACAAATTTAAACCAATAACTACAAAAAATTAATTACTGAAATAGACATTGCACCATCTCGGCTCTTTTACCCAAATAACCCAAAAAAATATTATATTTACAAAAATAACCCAAGTTTAAAAACAATCACCAAAATAACCTAAAATGAACAATACCCACTCTTTTTTTGCACCAATGATTGGCTAATCATTGTGTCAGACTTAAAAAAATTGTTTTTTTGGGTTCTGGCCTGTCAATGGCCGGAACCCATGTATTTTTTTTTAAAAATTGTATAATATTGAAATACGGATATACGAAAAAGAAAAAAACAAAAAAAAAATTTTCTGGGTGCTGGCCTGTCAATGGCCGGCACCCAGTACACAGTACAAAAAAAAATTTTTTATTTTTTTTCGTGTCAGAATCAGATAAAAAAATACGAAAAAAATAAAAAAATTTTTCTGGGTGCTGGCCTGTCAATGGCCGGCACCCAGTACACAGTACAAAAAAAATTTTTTTATTTTTTTTCGTGTCAGAATCAGATAAAAAAATACGAAAAAAATAAAAAAAATTTTCTGGGTGCTGGCCTGTCAATGGCCGGCACCCAGTACACAGTACAAAATTTTTTTTTTATTTTTTTCGTATCAGAATCAGATAAAAAATACGAAAAAAATAAAAAAAAATTTTTTTGGGTTCTGGCCTGTCAATGGCCGGCACCCAGTACACAGTAAAAAAATTTTTTTTTTTTATTTTTTTCATGTCAGAATCAGATAAAAAAATACGAAAAAAATAAAAAAAATTTTGGGTGCTGGCCTGTCAATGGCCGGCACCCAGTACAAATTTTTAAAAAAATTATTTTTTTTTTTCATGACAAAGTCAGATATAAAATTACGAAAAATATGCGCTATTAATAGATAGATTCAGTTCTTAGAGGATACACTAAGTGGACCTTAATCAAAGATGCAAGAATTAAAGAAATAAGTTTTAAATTCTGTCATAGAAATTCTGAAAAAAATTTATCCTTAATGTATCGAAAAATATGCGCTATTAATCACACAATTATCTAGAAATTGCAAACATTTAGATTTTGTTCACATATTAATTACCTTGTTTTTTTTTCTATTTCCTCCTATTTACTATTACAAAATTAAAATCCCCCAAGTCGTATATATTTTTTGTAAATTTAGAATTTAGTTTGTATATTTTTATTTCTAAGAATTTAGTCCTAATATTTTTAAATATTACGAAGTCATATATTCAAACAAATAATTATGTTAGATTCATTAAATAAATATTAAAAAAAGAAAAATGTAAAAATAAAAGGAATATTTACATAATAAATTATAAGAAAGTACAAATTAACAAAAAAAATTAAAATTGTCGCGATCCTGGGGACGTGCCCGGCGCTGGCGTGTAACGATCCGGATGCCTCCGTCGGCGATGCCGTGCACCTTGCTGAGGCGTTTGATAATTGCTCGGTCCAGAGTCCTGTGTCACTTCCGGTGTAGTAAAAAACATGGAATAATTATATTCACCATAATCGGGACTTAATTGGTATTGCGTGACCGGAGGTGCCGATGGAAAAATATCCTCAGTGGTGGGTGTATGTGCTTCGGGTTGGAAGTCCGGGTGGTATGAGGATGACGATCCGGATCGTGTCGGATGTTGACAGTGGAGGTTGTCACCAAAAAAATCTTCAACTGATGGAGGAACTCCATGCAGTGGATCCGGATCTATGAACTGTGATGATGAGTCGGATGCTTCATTTTCGGCCCCCAATTCGGCCCCGAATGGCGGAACTCGGTTACTACGCGGTTGGGTGTTCCTTGGTTGCCATCGCGAAGAATCAGGTTGCGCGTCTCTTTGGATCAGCATGTACTGACCCTGGAATATGAAGGGTTTCCCATGTGCCATATACCATTCTGCGTACTCGGGCGTAGGAGAGAACCCTCCCTCTAAGACATACAAGGGAGGGCGCCCCAAATGTCGCTGATTCCACAGAAAGATATATGGTTCATGTTTCTGTGCCCAATTTTTTTTTATTTTTTTCGTATTTTTTTATTTGATTCTGACACGAAAAAAAATAAAAATTTTTTTTTTGTACTGTGTACTGGGTGCCGGCCATTGACAGGCCAGCACCCAAAAAATATTTTTTTTATTTTTTTCGTATTTTTTTATCTGATTCTGACACGAAAAAAAATAAAAAAATTTTTTTTGTACTGTGTACTGGGTGCCGGCCATTGACAGGCCAGCACCCAAAAAATTTTTTTTTATTTTTTTCGTATTTTTTATCTGATTCTGACACGAAAAAAATAAAAAAAAAATTTTTTTACTGTGTACTGGGTGCCGGCCATTGACAGGCCAGCACCAAAATTTTTTTTTATTTTTTTCGTATTTTTTATTTGATTCTGACACGAAAAAAAATAAAAAAATTTTTTTTTTGTACTGTGTACTGGGTGCTGGCAGAAAATTTTTTTTATTTTTTTCGTATTTTTTATCTGATTCTGACACGAAAAAAATAAAAAAATTTTTTTTGGTACTGTGTACTGGGTGCCGGCCATTGACAGGCCAGCACCCAGAAAAATTTTTTTTATTTTTTTCGTATTTTTTTATCTGATTCTGACACGAAAAAAAATAAAAAATTTTTTTTTGTACTGTGTACTGGGTGCCGGCCATTGACAGGCCAGCACCCAGAAAATTTTTTTTTTGTTTTTTTTCTTTTTCGTATATCCGTATTTCAGTATTATACAATTTTTAAAAAAATACATGGGTTCCGGCCATTGACAGGCCAGAACCCAAAAAAACAATTTTTTTAAGTCTGACACAATGATTAGCCAATCATTGGTGCAAAAAAAGAGTGGGTACTGTTCATTTTAGGTTATTTTGGTGATTATTTTTAAACTTGGGTTATTTTTGTAAATATAATATTTTTTTGGGTTATTTGGGTAAAAGAGCCCACCATCTCACTTCTCTCAATTATTGCGGCATGATTAGTAACTCATCGGAACTCAAAGATAAAAGCATTAACATTTAATCATCTAACCAGAATAGTTAAATTATTAATTTACCAACTAAAAAAATATTTTATTGGTCACACTTGACACAGTAGCGACACCAAATGGGGTAGTGCCGCTGGTTGGTGAGGTGGCACCGGCAGGTTACTATAGCAAATGTCTATTTCGGTAATTAATTTTTTCCTATCCTATTTTGGTAATTATTTATTTGTTTTATATTATTTAGGTAAAAAAAAGCCTTCCTCTCTATTATTATATGATAAAAAAGGAATTTATTATACAAATTCAAGAGCTAAAAAGACAAAAAAAATAAATGAAAAAATAAAACGACTTTATATTATGAAGTTGAAGGGCCAAATAATTCATTATGCTTAATCTTTTTGAGAATCAAGGATGAGGAGTGGAATTGCTTAGTATTGAACCCAAATTCTAATACCTATAACACAATACTCTTCCCACTAGGCCAAAATGTTACTACCGACTTATATTAAATTTTTATCTTTAATTTGCAATTTATATCATATTATACAATTTTTTTAGTGTCATAAATAACATACATAACCACCCTTTAACCCTCGTTAGGGTTTGCGCATGAGACTTTGGTTTGATGATAAAGTTGAAGCTCACGGTAAATTGAATATAAATATGTTATTTAATAAATATTTAAAAATGACATTTTGTCAAAATAATAGCTATTTAAAGCCATGCTAATATAATTTAAAATCCTATATACATATTAGTAATTCTATCACACGTGTATTTGTGTAAAAACCATTAAATGATGGAACATATAATTTGAAACTATTAATAACACATATACAATATGTCAAGTTGACTTGTGACATAAACTCAATTAACAATATTTTCTTATACTAAATTATGACACATTCACGACGTGAGCGAAAAAAATTCTATTATAAAATTCAATTAAATCTTAAAATTAATATATTTAAAGGTCAAACTCATCATCATATTATTTTATTAAAAATTTTAAAAATAATAACATCTTCGAAGTAATATTTATTACCCAATTGACTATTTATTAAAGCTTCTATATAAGGGAGCAACATTAAAGAAAGAAATAAAATTCTGCTTTTCATCTCCTTCCCCATTTCAGTTTTGGTCCAATAATAATGGAGATATGGTATGTTTGGGTTTTCATAATATCTTTTTTGAGTGTAAGTGTAGGTAATTGGATTTATAGGTGGAGAAACCCTAAATGCAAGGGCAAACTCCCTCCTGGTTCCATGGGATTCCCTCTTATAGGAGAGACCCTTAGCTTCTTTGCCACTTCCAACTCCATTGACATGCATCCTTTCATTAATGAAAGATTGAAAAGGTAATAATATAACCCTTTAAATTCCGTTTCATCTGCGTAGGTCAGTGCATTAAGTATCTCATTTTTTTCAAATATGGTTTTAGATACGGTCCGTTGTTCAAGACAAACATAGCGGGTCGACCGGTGGCGGTGTCATCAGATCCCGAATTCAACTACTTCTTGCTGCAACAAGAAGGGAAACTCATCGAACTCTATTACATGGATTCCTTTTCACAGATGGTACACCACGATAACATGAGTAACATAGGTGGCTACTTCCACAGGTATCTACGGCGCTCCATTCTCGGTCATTTCGGACATGAGCCACTCAAACGTAAGCTGTTGTCTGAGTTTGAGGATGTAATAAACCAAGAATTGCATAAGTGGAGCAATCTGCCAGAGGTCGATGTAAAACGCCAAACTGTTCCCGTAAGCAATTATAGCATATACATAACCAGATGATCCAAGAATGAAATATTGTAGTAAAGATAAATATAGATTGTTGGTTTGGGTATTTGCAGATGTTATTTGATTTAACCTCACAGATCCTGATGAGCCATAAACCAGAAGAAAATTTAGGTGAAGATTTAAACAACATGTTGCAATCAATTATGACATTTCCTTTATATATCCCTGGGACCACTTTCTACAAATGTATACAGGTAAAACATGCCATTAAATATGAATTTCATCATGAATCCTTCTAGGGTAAACACTAATAAATATATCTTTGACTGCAGAAGAAAAGAAAAGCAATAAAGCTGACAAGTAGGGTTGTAGAAGAGAGAATGAAGGGGCACTCTTGTGATAATTCAGCAGTAGGTTGCAATAAAACGGGAGATTATTTGGATGAAATAGTAGGAGACATTGGGAAAGAAGCATTTTTGACGAAGGAATTCGTGCCTTACCTTCTGTTTGGGCTACTCCTTGCTACTGTCGAGACTATTTCTCCCACTATCACTTTGGCTACCATGTATCTACTGGACAACCCATCGGCTTTGCAACAATTAACAGTTCGTTCCTTCTTTATATGCTTTTAACTTATTATTATTATTGCTTTTAATTAAATAAATATATACTTAAGCATTTATATTTTTTTTGCTAAGTGAATATTTTAGATAATTGGTGGGTTTATTTATATAATTTTTAATAATATAATGTGAGTTTTGGGGTTATGTTATATATTCAGATTTTAGATGAGTGTACATGAATATATGCAATTTTTATCGGTATTAACTATAAAATTGGTCCCAATTAATACCGTTTTTCTCATTTAATTACTTAATTTTTTTTTTTTTTTTTGTAAAAAATGGGATCTACAATTTCATCTCATTTTATCAGTACAACATCTAAGGGATCATGTTATGTGTGGCATAGTAATTCGTTCAGACTGTATCTTCGGTAAAATAGAAAAAATTGATAGTTAATCTATCACTTTATGCTTGCCTAAGTCTGGCCGGTCCAAAATATAAGTTTAAAAATTTGTTCAAATTTGTTATATTTATAAAAGATTAATCCAAGCTCATTTTAGGCCCACCCATATTATTTTTTTAAAAATATATTTATATTATATTATATTAATATTTAATAAATTTATACATTTTTTATTTATTAAAATTTTTTATATAGTACTCTTAACATTATTTTAATGTTTACATTAGAGTTGTATTATATATTTAGTATACGTTTATTTTTTTAATGTATTCTAAATTATATAATATATAAAAATAACATAATATAAAGTATTATAAATTTAAAAAGGTCGGGTCAAGCTGAGCTCGGGCCTTGAATGTCCAAGTTTAAGCCTAACTCATATTTTAAATCGACATAATTTTTTATTCAAATCCTCTTAAATTTCGAGGATGAAAAGATGTACCTGGAGGTACCCACTCTTGTACTTGTGTCGATGTACCTGGTCGTACATTATTGTAAGAAAAGCGAACGGCTCAGATAGATTTGGGGTTTAATTCTTTAGGTTTTTTTTTTTGTTATAAAAGATAATCAGGAGCGGGGCTAGAGGTAAGCAGAGAGGCTGAACCAACTAAAACCTGTAAAATTGCAATTAAGTCCTTTAAAAGTTATAAAAATTATAATTTAGTCTAAAAATTAATAATTTAATTCTGATTTTCTTTGAAAAAATTTGGATATTAATATGTTAGTTTTTAAGAAATGAACCAGGAGGAGCATGAGGAAATTCTAAAGAACAGAGAAGATGCCAATTCTGGACTTGTATGGGAGGAATACAAATCCATGACGTTCACTCGTTACGTGAGTTAATTGATTGATTATGCCAACTTTTTTAATAAATAAATTTAGGCCATGTTTGTTCATGTTTTTTTTTTTCTTTTGCTATTTTCAGGTGATTAATGAAACACTTAGGTTAGAAAATGTTCTTCCTGGGATGTTGAGGAAAGTTATAGCTGACATTCACGTCGATGGTAGATATATATATATATATTAAGATAAACTATCAAAATAGTCACTTTTGTTTCTCTCATATTATTTTTTAGTCACTGAACCATTAATTTCCGTTAACCGTTTAACAATAAGTTGACATGGCACGTTAGATAATCATTTCAAATAAATAATTTAGGTTAAATTATTGTACAATTAGTCTCCATATTTTTTCATTTTGAGTAATTTAATTTTTTTCTTTTATGTTCTTTTAACTTTCCTTTTTTTTTCCTCTTCCTTTTCCATTCTCTTCTGCTTCTCCCTCTATTTTCCTCCCTTCTCCATCTCTTTAACATAAAAGAAAAAAAATTAAATTGCTTAAAAAAATATAGGGACCAATTGTATAATTTAACCTAAAATTTTCGTTTGAAATGATGATTTAATGTACCACATCAACTTACCGTTACACCGTTAACGGGCAATTAACGCTCAATGACTAAAATGTTACAACACAATAATGTAAGTGACTAAAATGCAACATGTGACAAACAAACGTGACTATTTTGATAGTTTATACTATATATTATTACCAATTTATTTGAATATTATAAACAAGTGTGATTCATCCTTTAAATGATAAAATTAAAAATATAAATATTGCAGGATATACAATACCAAAAGGTTGGGTCCTATTGGTTATGCCCACAGCACTTCATCTAAACCCTAATATATATGAAGATCCTCTTACCTTCAACCCTTCAAGATGGAAGGTATAATTATACTCTTTCCCATGGATTAGATCGTAAATTAAAGTTTGAGAGCCATTAATTATAATTTTTCATTTGTTATGATATTTTTAAAAATAATAAAGAACATTGGGAGCAATGGAATGGCAAAGAACTTCATACCATTTGGAGGAGGGAATAGGCCGTGTGCTGGGGCAGAGTTCAGCAAGGTTCTAGTGGCTGTCTTTTTACATGTCTGGGTCACCAAATTCAGGTATGTTTTTTCATTATTTTGTATATATATTTTTTAATAATTTAATCCAAAGAATCTAAACCAAAAATGTTTTGCAAATTTTATTGAACAGGTTCACAAAAATCAAGGGAGGGAACATTGTTCGTTCACCCATTCTGGAATTTACAGATGGTTTCTACGTTAATGTTTCAAGGAAACATGGTTAAATTGCACTTACAATATACATATATATTAAAATGCTATACATATGTGAGTTCATTAATGCCAATGTTTTGATTTTATTCATAACATTAGTTATAAATATTAGTGATAATTTCAGTCTACAAGTGCCCATATGTATGTTCGGACATGTACTTATGATTGTACTATATTTATAGATCATGAATGTATCCATTCTGTGTTGTGAACATGTTCACCATCATCTTTTATTAATACCATAAGCTCAAGCTCAATGACTCAATAATACTATATTCCTCTTAAATTTCATTTGAAGATAGTCGAATTTTTAATTTAGTGATTCTGTGATATTTAATTAACAATGTTTAACTTTGAAAAGAAGAGTGAGAAAAGCTTTAAACCCATCAAATCTATCTTATTATATATAAGAGTGATTTTGTTTTTAAAAATCAAGTTTGAGAATGGGATGAATAAGTTTTTCCTTTAAAATTGTATTGATACTTGATACCATCTTTTATTATTATTATTTAACTTTTGTTTAATAAAAGTTTGAGATTTAGCGACGAAAAAAATTATAAAATGCCACTATATATTTGTGTGAGAGTTTGGGCATAGATTTAGCGGCATTTGCAAGTATAATCATCGCTAAATACTTGAGGAGTCAATTCACATCTGTTTGATTCAGGTAAATTTCGAGGCCAAAATTTCTTTTAGTAAGGCAGAATTGTAACGTCTAACAATTTGAGTTTTGATTTACTAGTTGTTGTTGTGTGGAGGAGTTTGGATTAAGTTTAAACGCTAAGAAATAAATCTGGTTAGTTGGGGATATGATTTGTATTTTTTGAAAATAAAATAGTTATTTTATTCTTTTGTCTTTATTTTTCTCTTTCCCTCAAATTTGTGGGTTAGTTTTTTATTTTTATTTTTTTTCCCTTCCTCTATTTTCACGTCTGTTCTTCATTCTCTACTCTTTGGTTCTCTTTGATTTTTCTTGGTTGCAACCATTGCCTCTTGCATTCTGTCAATACTGGTTGGATTCCTTTGTTTCGGTTGTAGGCTTAAATCGTTAGAGGAAAGATTCCATCATCTGCTACTATGATCTTTTGTGGAATTGATGTGGGCAATTGGGAATTACGGAATTGTGATAGTGTAGTGCAAAATTCGTATCCTTGCAATATCTTATTAATTCGCTACGTTTTTAGGAGAGGATCAAGAGGGAAGAGGCGTTTCTTCAGTGATTTAAGGGCGTGTGTTGCTGTTGCGTGCTTGAGTAAGCGTTTGGTTTTGTTTTGGGGCTGTGTAGCTTCGTTTTTAGGTTTGTTTAGTAGTTTTTGGATGAATTGAGGATGGTGTTCTCTGAATAGTTTTGTTTTCATTACTGATTTAAGTGTTCTTATTGTTGTGTTTAGGTTCTGGAGGTCTCGTGAGGGTTTTCGCATCGAAATTGAATCAGGTGTAATGAGAAACCTGAAAAACAATGAACAAACATTAAATTTAGGTTGCTTGCAAAATCCATCATGAAAAGGAAACTTCATTTCATCAAATCTAACATGTATAGATAGAAATATCTGGTCATCTTTATCCATGAACCTATAACCTTTAGTGTTAGCAAGACTGCCAAGAAAAACACACAATCGAGATTGAAAATTAAACTTTTACTGTTGAAATGGCCTCAGATCAGGGAAACAAGCACAACCAAATATCCACAACACACCATAGTCAGGTTTCCTATTGTACAACACTTCATAAGGACTTGAGTAACTCAACACAAGAGTAGGCAATCTGTTTGTCAAATGTACTGCATGCGAAAAAGCATAAAACCAGTACTTTAAAGGCATACTAGACTGTGCTAGGAGAGATAGACCCATGTCAACTAGTTGCCTATGTTTCCTTTCAACAAGACCATTCTGCTCCGAGGTGTATGGACAGGTAACTCTATGCAACACACCTAATCGGGACAAGTCTTTCACTACACTAAAACAGGCTTTTAGCGGCGTTTTTAGTGGCGTTTGGACAAAAAAATGCCACTAAAAATCAAGCATTAGTGGCGTTTTTCTAAAAACGCCGCTAAAGGTCGAGCATTAGCGGTGATTTTTGGAAAACGCGTTAAAAATAAGCATTAGCGGTGATTTTTGGAAAACGCCACTAAAAATCAAGCATTAGCGGTGTTTTTCTAAAAACGCCGCTAAAGGTCGAGCATTAGCGGCGATTTTTGGAAAACGCCGCTAAAAATAAGCATTAGCGGTGGTTTTTGGAAAGCGCCGCAAAAAGCCTAAGCCCAACGGCAGTTTTTGGGGCCTTTAGCAGTGTTTTTGAAGAAGCGCCGCTAATGCTCCGGCCTTTAGCGGCGTTTTTTAAGAAGCACCGCTAATGTTCGGGCCTTTAGCGGCGTTTTTGAAGAAGCGCCGCTAATGCTCAGGCCTTTAGTTGTGTTTTTGAAAAAGCACCGCTAATGGTCGGGCCTTTAGCGGCGTTTTTTAAGAAGCGCCGCTAATGCTCCGACCTTTAGCGGCATTTTTGAAGAAGCGCCGCTAATGCTCCAGCCTTTAGCGGCGTTTTTGATGAAGCGCCGCTAATACTTGTGTGAGAGTTTGGGCATAGATTTAGCGAAGAAAAAAATTATAAAATGCCACTATATATTTGTGTGAGAGTTTGGGCATAGATTTAGCGGCATTTGCAAGTATAATCATCGCTAAATACTTGAGGAGTCAATTCACATCTGTTTGATTCAGGTAAATTTCGAGGCCAAAATTTCTTTTAGTAAGGCAGAATTGTAACGTTTAACAGTTTGAGTTTTGATTTACTAGTTGTTGTTGTGTGGAGGAGTTTGGATTAAGTTTAAACGCTAAGAAATAAATCTGGTTAGTTGGGGATATGATTTGTATTTTTTGAAAATAAAATAGTTATTTTATTCTTTTGTCTTTATTTTTCTCTTTCCCTCAAATTTGTGGGTTAGTTTTTTATTTTTATTTTTTTTCCCTTCCTCTATTTTCACGTCTGTTCTTCATTCTCTACTCTTTGGTTCTCTTTGATTTTTCTTGGTTGCAACCATTGCCTCTTGCATTCTGTCAATACTGGTTGGATTCCTTTATTTCGGTTGTAGGCTTAAATCGTTAGAGGAAAGATTCCATCATCTGCTACTATGATCTTTTGTGGAATTGATGTGGGCAATTGGGAATTACGGAATTGTGATAGTGTAGTGCAAAATTCGTATCCTTGCAATATCTTATTAATTCGCTACGTTTTTAGGAGAGGATCAAGAGGGAAGAGGCGTTTCTTCAGTGATTTAAGGGCATGTGTTGCTGTTGCGTGCTTGAGTAAGCGTTTGGTTTTGTTTTGGGGCTGTGTAGCTTCGTTTTTAGGTTTGTTTAGTAGTTTTTGGATGAATTGAGGATGGTGTTCTCTGAATGGTTTTGTTTTCATTACTGATTTAAGTGTTCTTATTGTTGTGTTTAGGTTCTGGAGGTCTCGTGAGGGTTTTCGCATCGAAATTGAATCAGGTGTAATGAGAAACCTGAAAAACAATGAACAAACATTAAATTTAGGTTGCTTGCAAAATCCATCATGAAAAGGAAACTTCATTTCATCAAATCTAACATGTATAGATAGAAATATCGGAGCAGAATAGTCTTGTTGAAAGGAAACATAGGCAACTAGTTGACATGGGTCTATCTCTCCTAGCACAGTCTAGTATGCCTTTAAAGTATTAGTTTTATGCTTTTTCGCATGCAGTACATTTGACAAACAGATTGCCTACTCTTGTGTTGAGTTACTCAAGTCCTTATGAAGTGTTGTACAATAGGAAACTTGACTATGGTGTGTTGTGGATATTTGGTTGTGCTTGTTTCCCTGATCTGAGGCCATTTCAACAGTAAAAGTTTAATTTTCGATCTCGATTGTGTGTTTTTCTTGGCAGTCTTGCTAAAAATCAAGCATTAGCGGTGTTTTTCTAAAAACGCCGCTAAAGGTCGAGCATTAGTGGCGATTTTTGGAAAACGCCGCTAAAAATAAGCATTAGCGGCGGTTTTTGGAAAGCGCCGCAAAAAGCCTAAGCCCAACGGCAGTTTTTGGGGCCTTTAGCAGTGTTTTTGAAGAAGCGCAGCTAATGCTCCGGCCTTTAGCGGCTTTTTTAAGAAGCACCGCTAATGTTCGGGCCTTTAGCGGTGTTTTTGAAGAAGTGCCGCTAATGCTCAGGCCTTTAGCTGTGTTTTTGAAAAAGCACCGCTAATGCTCGGGCCTTTAGCGGCGTTTTTTAAGAAGCGCTGCTAATGCTCCGACCTTTAGCGGCGTTTTTGAAGAAGCGCCGCTAATGCTCCAGCCTTTAGCGGCGTTTTTGATGAAGCGCCGCTAATACTTGTGTGAGAGTTTGGGCATAGATTTAGCGAAGAAAAAAATTATAAAATGCCACTATATATTTGTGTGAGAGTTTGGGCATAGATTTAGCGGCATTTGCAAGTATAACCATCGCTAAATACTTGAGGAGTCAATTCACATCTGTTTGATTCAGGTAAATTTCGAGGCCAAAATTTCTTTTAGTAAGGCAGAATTGTAACGTTTAACAGTTTGAGTTTTGATTTACTAGTTGTTGTTGTGTGGAGGAGTTTGGATTAAGTTTAAACGCTAAGAAATAAATCTGGTTAGTTGGGGATATGATTTGTATTTTTTGAAAATAAAATAGTTATTTTATTCTTTTGTCTTTATTTTTCTCTTTCCCTCAAATTTGTGGGTTAGTTTTTTATTTTTATTTTTTTTCCCTTCCTCTATTTTCACGTCTATTCTTCATTCTCTACTCTTTGGTTCTCTTTGATTTTTCTTGGTTGCAACCATTGCCTCTTGCATTCTGTTAATACTGGTTGGATTTCTTTGTTTCGGTTGTAGGCTTAAATCGTTAGAGGAAAGATTCCATCATCTGCTACTATGATCTTTTGTGGAATTGATGTAGGCAATTGGGAATTACGGAATTGTGATAGTGTAGTGCAAAATTCGTATCCTTGCAATATCTTATTAATTTGCTACGTTTTTAGGAGAGGATCAAGAGGGAAGAGGCGTTTCTTCAGTGATTTAAGGGCGTGTGTTGCTGTTGCGTGCTTGAGGAAGCGTTTGGTTTTGTTTTGGGGCTGTGTAGCTTCGTTTTTAGGTTTGTTTAGTAGTTTTTGGATGAATTGAGGATGGTGTTCTCTGAATGGTTTTGTTTTCATTACTGATTTAAGTGTTCTTATTGTTGTGTTTAGGTTCTGGAGGTCTCATGAGGGTTTTCGCATCGAAATTGAATCAGGTGTAATGAGAAACCTGAAAAACAATGAACAAACATTAAATTTAGGTTGCTTGCAAAATCCATCATGAAAAGGAAACTTCATTTCATCAAATCTAACATGTATAGATAGAAATATCTGGTCGTCTTTATCCATGCACCTATAACCTTTAGTGTTAGCAAGACTGCCAAGAAAAACACACAATCGAGATCGAAAATTAAACTTTTACTGTTGAAATGGCCTCAGATCAGGGAAACAAGCACAACCAAATATCCGCAACACACCATAGTCAGGTTTCCTATTGTACAACACTTCATAAGGACTTGAGTAACTCAACACAAGAGTAGGCAATCTGTTTGTCAAATGTACTGCATGCGAAAAAGCATAAAACCAGTACTTTAAAGGCATACTAGACTGTGCTAGGAGAGATAGACCCATGTCAACTAGTTGCCTATGTTTCCTTTCAACAAGACCATTCTGCTCCGAGGTGTATGGACAGGTAACTCTATGCAACACACCTAATCGGGACAAGTCTTTCACTACACTAAAACAGGCTTTTAGCGGCGTTTTTAGCGGCGTTTGGACAAAAAAAGCCACTAAAAATCAAGCATTAGAAAAACGGCGCTAAAGGTCGAGCATTAGCGGTGATTTTTGGAAAACGCCGCTAAAAATAAGCATTAGCGGCGATTTTTGGAAAACGCCGCTAAAAATAAGCATTAGCGGTGGTTTTTGGAAAGCGCCGCAAAAAGCCTAAGCCCAACGGCAGTTTTTGGGGCCTTTAGCAGTGTTTTTGAAGAAGCGCCGCTAATGCTCCGGCCTTTAGCGGCGTTTTTTAAGAAGCACCGCTAATGTTCGGGCCTTTAGCGGCGTTTTTGAAGAAGCGCCGCTAATGCTCAGGCCTTTAGCAGTGTTTTTGAAAAAGCACCGCTAATGCTCGGGACTTTAGCGGCGTTTTTGAAGAAGCGCCGCTAATGCTCTGGCCTTTAGCGGCGTTTTTGATGAAGCGCCGCTAATACTCGGACCTTTAGCGGCGTTTTTGAAGAAGCGCCGTAAAAACATTTTACCTATCTATTTGCTATGTAATTTGTTTATTTATATTAATTAAAATCAAATTTATTTTTAATTGAATATTTGTTAAAAATGGATAAATTTGAAATAATGACACGTAGAAATAATTTGAAATAAAAAAACATAGAAAAATATTTGTTAAAAATGGAGAAATTAAAATACTATTATTTAAAATAATTTTAAAATTTTTTGGGTACATAATTGATTGATTTTTAATTTATATATTAAATAATTTCAAATATAATTGTAAAACATACGATAGTATTAATTTTAAAATATTTAATTTAATTACCATTATAGTTTAGGGTATATATATGGTTAATTTAGGATTTAGGGTCGGTTTAAGAGTTACAATTTTAAGGTTTATAGATTATGAAATTAGGGATTATGGATTAGGGATTCTGATTTAAGGGTTGTGATTTAAGGTTTATTGGTTAGGGGTTAGGGGTTAGAGGTTAAAAGTTAGGAGTTTAAGGTTTATTGGTTTAGGGTTTAGGGGTTAAGAGTTAGGGGTTAGAGATTTAGGGGTTTGGGGTTTGGGATTTAGGGGTTAAGAGTTAGGGATTTAGGGTTTAGGGTGTCAAGGGTACTCAAGTTAGGGATGGTTGCTTATATTAATTAGTTTTATTAATTTATATAACAATAAATTAATTTAATATATTTAAATTATGAGTATATATTACGTCTTATCGCCCGGCCGCGCGGTTTTATTTTTCTCCAATTTTTTGTCAGTACTCTACAAAATTTGGTTCAGCATTCTTTATAGTAGAAAGGATCGTTCTAAAAATATTTATTGATGAACGACGGGATTTGGATATGTATAGTTTATATTATTTAATTAATAGATATATATATATATATATATATATATATATATATATATATATATATATAGATAACTTTATATATGCATGTATATTGAATGGTTAAATTAGGGTTTAAGGTTTAATTGAGACTTGTTAAATGATATAATTAATTAATTAATACTTTTATATTATTTAAATGTATTATCTAGGAAAATTATAACAATTTAGTCTAAAATATTAAAATTTAATTACGTATATATAAGTAAACTTTTAGTAATTAGTATATATTAAGATTTAATTACAAATGTTTTAATAATTAATAAATTTTTATTATTATTGTATTGAAATTGTCAAAAGAATTGATAAACTTTAATTATACTTAGTAATTAAAAGATACAATTAATAAAAGATACAATTAAGAAATAAATAAGTAAATAAAAGATGTGAGATTTAGCGGCGTTTTCAACAAAAACGCCGCAAAAAGTTATTAAATATTTTGAGAAAACGGTGTAGTTTTGTTTGGGAATTGAATGGCTTTTGCGGCGCAAGTGTAGAAACGCCACTAAAGGTAGGATTTAGCGGCGTTATGTCGAAAACGCCGTAAAATTTCTTTCCAGTTTTAAGAAAATGGTGTCGTTTTATATGCCACATTAACAGCATTAGTGGCGCTATGTTAAAAACGCCGCAATAGTTAATTCTGGTAAGACACTGTCATTTTTTAATTCGTGTCTTTTATCCCAATTACTCCCAACACTTAGCCGAAATTCCCCCCAAATTTCTCCTCAAAATTCCCCCCGAATTTCCCCCCAAAAATCCCCTAATTCTAGAACCCTAGGCTGCTGCGCCCCAACCATCTCTGCTACATTGCTCGTCGACCCTTCTGTTGTCGCTCGTTGACCGTCAACCGTCACAGTCCTATACCGCCGCAGTCCTCTGCCGTCGCTAGGGTACAACAAAAGAGAAGGTTTTCCTCTTTCTCTCCTGCACTCAAATATTTTGCACCTGGTTCCGTCTGTCTTACAACCTCACATACATTGTTTTACACCTTCATTGATAACTGAATGCGCAAATTATTGATGGGTTTTAGATAATTTTTCAGTATTGTGTTTGGGACAGAAAAAATTGGGAATTTGTTCTTAGAATTTTATCTATACCCGTTGCATGATTTAGTTCATTATTTGTTTATTTCCTGTTTGTATTTTAAAAAAAAGTTTGAAACTGTTCATAATTTTGTTCATAATTTTGACTATCTTGTTGTATTATAGAAAATGAATTTGCAGGCTTGTAATACTGTTTGTTCATAATTTTGTTAATAATTTTGTTCATAAGTTTGAAACTATTTGTATTACAGGATTTGCAGGCTTGTAGTACTGGATTAATTAAACTGCGTTTTATATGCATAGTTGTTTTGTCATTATCCTTTGATGGCACTATTAGTGAAGAATTTGAGCATTATATACACCTTAAATTTGTGTTTAATATAAGCTTTTCTTGAGCTTATACCATGAAATAAAAATTTAATATGAAACCATCATATGGTACTAATAAAATGGATACAAAATTGAAATAGTAGATAATGTTTGAAATTACAGTTTTTAAATTCTTAGAGCACCAATTGAATTAAATATATCAAACTTTAGATTTAAAATTTTCATGCCAAATGATATGTGCCTTGATATTCTTCTTTTTTTGGGGGGGGGGGGGGGGTTTACTATATCTTTTATTTACCATAGCCTAATTGTGGTTGATTTGTATGGAAAAGGGTGGGAGGCCGATTGTTGCCGACTTTGTTCATGGCTCTGATGGACTGGGGAATATATTCCTATCTCCTCTAAACCTGCTGATTTGTAGAAGTAATAACTAGTTTTTATGTGTTTCTAGTCAAAACCCTCTGTGGCCAATTCCATTTTGGTTATATGGAACTTGTAAGCTTTATCATGGCCCTTCTTAGGCATGTTAGTGCTCATTCTGATGACATTTTGTTTGCAAAGTTGCTGTGAAGTTTTCTGTGTATCCCATTGTTGTTTCCTTTGAATTTATATGTAATATAGTTGATGTCATCTAAGCCCTTCCTATTGAGATTGTTTTGATTTTGTCATGTAGGAGACAGCCTTGCAATATTGAGAGCAGAGTTAAAGAGTCAAAATAAGCATGTGAAAAATTTGAAGAAAAAATCTCTTTGGTCTAGAATTTTGGAAGAGGTACTAGTAAAGCTCTATGAAATTTTCTTTTTTGTTAAATCATTTTTCATATACTTATGATGAACTCCAAAAAAAAAAAATGTCGTGTTCTTTTTATCTTTTGTGGTGAACTCCAAGTCTAAAGGTATGCGAGCTTTTGTACGTAATGTTACAAGTGTCTTTTGCTACTTGATTTTGAAGTTAGTTGATATATATCAATGGAAGTTTTATGCCTTGTATTCATAGGTCATGGAGAAGCTTGTAGATATCGTTCATTTCTTGCACTTGGAGATTCACGAGGCATTTGGCGCTGCTGGTAAGAATTTAAATCATCAAACTCAAATCATTTGGAAATGGAATTATTTTATCAAGGAAGTTATGAAGATAAAATTAAAATATTTATGCTACATTTGGTGGGAGTATTATTTTTTATGCATGTTTTAGTATATAAGTTAGCAATAAACTAATTCAATTGGTAATAATTAACCATTCCCATGACTTATTTTAGCAAAGAGAAGGACAAATATTTGCTTATTTTGAAGAGGTCTTATTTTTTACAGGAGTTTTTATTCATCTTTCTAATTTCAAGTTTAAAATTGTACTAACTATTCTTTATGTTACGTCTAAGCATTCTTGTATTTCCCCCAGTTTAAAATTGTACTAATTTTAAGTTTAAAATTGTACTAACTATTTAGTTTTATTCTAAAGTGTTACCTTGAAAGTTAGTATTGGCTTAATTTTCCAGTACTTATTATGTGTATGTCTTGCTTGAAGGCCTCTCCTTTAGGCATGTGATAAAAGGCTAGCACTTTTTGGTAGCAAGGATGAAAAGTGGAAAGACAAAAAAAGTATTAATTTAATGATTACAAATATCTTTGTTATAAATTTCTACCATTAGATTAAATAGTTTGCCATCCTTACTGCACAGAACCGAAAGGATTTTAAAGTGTTGATTTAACTCTCTCTCTCTCTCTCTTATATTTATTTGGTTTTGATCTTGTTAATTTGCTTGTTTAGACCATATGAATAGCATTTGGATTATCTTCCATTGAATTTTTTTTTTTTGTATAAAGTTATTTATGCTGGCATCTGCTTTTTTCTTTTTAGGCACTTAGATTAAGGTCGAATGAGCTAAAATTGGAGAGGCAATTGGAGAACACAGAGGCTGAAATTTCTTCTTTCAAGTATGCTGTAATTTTTCTTTACCAAAGGGCTTGTGATCTACATTTTCAGGATGAGTTGATTACTTGTTTCTTCAATTATATATGCCTTTTGCCATATGTGTTCAAAAGTAACTGCCTGGATTATAATGCTCATACATAACTCCTTGGTGCAGAATCGAAGGTTACTTTTGTTGTTATTAGTAGAGAAATATTTATAATTGTTACATATTACAACTAAAGAACCAGAAAGGAAGAAAAAGAATATGTGTGCCTGTGGGGTGGGAGATATTTAATTGTTAGTTATTTGCTTATTAAGTAGGTTTCCTGTGTGAAATGTTTAATGTTGTTTCCTTCCGTTTGCTATATATTATCATGTTTAGACTTTCATTTGGATATAGTTTCATGTTGATTCTTCTAATAGTTATAGGACATCTTATTCATTCTGAATTTTGCAGAAAGAAAATGTCTAGCCTAGAGAAAGAGCGTAGGATTTTCTATCAACCATTGAAGCACTTAAAGAAGGTAAGTACGCTAATAGCTAGGCGTTTTAATGATAATAATATGTTTGTTGTATAAGATCTTGAAAAGAATAGAATTTAACATATGTTTTTTTGGAATTCAAAATTTTAAAAGTAGTTAAATTAAATTTGCAATTTATGCATAGTACAGGGATTAATGACATAAATTGAGTTTATTTTTAACATTGAATGATTTCTTTTGTGAATGTGGTTTGAAAAAGAAAAGAAAAGAGAGAAAAATATTCTGGTAAAAGTGGCAGTTTAGCCTTTAACTTTTAAAAAGGTTGAATCTATTCAATGCTAGCGCTTTTCTCTTCTCCTGCCCTTGACAACACATTCATTTGACAGGATAATTTGGAAACCCTGTTGCAAGAGAAGGACATTTAGGCTAATCTAGTCTGTTGCTTGCAGCATTTGCAGGTATTTTGTGTAGTTTAAGTTGTGAACATTGGGTTTTGATTTGTCATGTGAACAAATATGATGAATCTAAAGTGCATTTTTATTCTTCAATTTGCAGTTAAGTTTTGAAACTGAAGACAAAGCAAGGAGACTTCTAAGTAATGTGTCATTTTTGTTGAAACCAGGGGGTTATTTTTTCGGTATTACTCCTGAAAAAGTGATTGTCAAAAATTGCTGTTTCTGGATTTGTGTATTTTCCTTTTTTTTTGTTCTTGTAGTTATTGCTGCCCCTGTTTCTGGGAGGTGATTATGTAAACATTTTAGTGTGCTTTAGTTATTGTAAGAATATTTTTAACATTGTTAATTTTAATATTATTGTAAGAATATTTTGAATTATAATTCAGTTATCAATTTATATCATTTATCTTTCATTGAATTTGAAGTATCATTTAAATTTGTTGTTTTTGGTTGGATTTTATGTTATAGGAAGGATTGTATATGGATAAAAATCGGGTGTCACAAATTTGTCAAAATTAGTGGCGTTTTTCTATAAACGCCGCTAAAGAATTGTACTTTTAGCAGCGTTTGTGATAAAAGCGTCGCTAAAGATCATGTTCTTTAGTGGCATTTGTGAGTAAAGCGTCGCTAAAGATCATGTTCTTTAGCGGCGTTTTGGAGAAAAGCGTTGCTAAAGGTCTTGGTGTTTAGCGGCGTTTGTAGAAAAGCACCGCTAAAGGCCTAAAAAAGCGCCGCTAAAAGCCTGTTTTGGTGAAGTGTTTGCACAACACACAATATTCACCCCCGCCATCAGTTTGGAGTATTTTAATAGAACAACCAAATTTGACTTTAACCATATGATGAAAAGTCAGAAAACAGTGAGCCATTTCAGACTTAGTTTTGAGAAAATAAATCCAAGTAAATCGGCTGTACATATCGACAAACGAAACATAGTATGAATATCCATTCGAAGGTAAACGGGCTGGTCCCCATACATCAGACACCACAAGCTTAAATAGAGAAGAGTAAATTGTATGTGAAGTAGGAAAAGGAAGCTTGTGCGCTTTCCCCAACTGACACAATGAACAAACTGACTTCAACTTATTTTGTCTGAAAGAAATACTACAATCCTTCAATACATGTGAAAGAATATTATTGCAAGGGTGGCCAAGCCTATTGTGCCACAATGAAGACAACTCCATCTGCGCATTATTTAGTAAGCTAGATCCCAAGGAAAGACTATCATCTGAGGAAGTAGAACTGAAGAACTGAAACCTGTACAGCCCTTCATGCATTCGGCCCTCTAACAGAATCATCCATGTCTGAATATCCTTCACAAAACACAACACTGGGTGAAACACATAATAAACACCATTATCTTTAGCAAATTAACCCACAGGCATTAAATTCTTGCACACTGCTGGAACATGCAGAACATTCTGAAGATGCAAGAGTCTAGATCCAGCAACAAGCGAAGATGAGCCTATGTTAGCAATAGAAACTGACTCATGATTGCCCATAGTAACACGATTGGTACCTGAGTAAGGAGAAGAAGTTGCAAGATTTGATACATCAGGAGTGATGTGGTTTGTTGCGCCAGAATCAGGAAACCAGACTAAGTCAAGCTGCGAAGACGTAAGGGCTCGAGAAGACACCTGACTAGAAGACTGTGGAGGAATCAAGCCACCACAATGAGTCATAGACGAGGCAGTAGAAATCACAGAAGAACACCTTGAACTATGTAATTGATGACAGTTGACTTGCATCGAAGTAGTGGATCCATCAATACCAGAGAAATTTTCATCAAACCTATGATAACAGGTTTGAACCATGTGGCCCACCTTGCCACATAACTGACACTGTGGTCGAGTGCGTGACCAACCTCTTCTAGTGTCACGAAACCTGCCACGAGCCCAAGAACGACCTTGTCCCCTATAACCTTGCTTCAATCTCTGAGAATAGTTAGAAGACTGAACAGATGGTTTTGAGTCAAAATCAGTGCCTTGCTGTCGAGAAGCCAAATTTGCTTGACAAGGTATATCTGTGAACATCTCATGTTGTCTTGCTTCACAATCAAGTAACATTTCAGTTAACAAATCAAGACACCGAAGTTGCAGAAGCAAACACCCTAATGGACTCGAACTCAAGTGAAAGACTAGCCAAGATAACACTTACTTGCTCTTGTTCGGAAACAAAACTACCAGCAGCAGTCAAATTGTCACTGAGTTGCTTTACCTTAGACATGTAATCTTTAATAGTAAGATTTGCTTTCTTGAGTGAATAGAGAGCATGGCGCATACTAGAGATTTTAATGGTTGACTTAGTACTGAAACGTCTTTCAATTGTAGACCATATTTCGAAACTTGTTTTGGCAGTCGTAAGATGAACTAAAACTTCATCTGTCATAGTGGACAACAACCAATAAGCTAGAAACTTTTCTTGCTTCTTATGAACAAGAAAAGCTGGATTTTCAAGCTGCCTACCTTTAGAATCAATAACAAATGAAAAAGGTGGAGTAACAGTACCTAATACGAACCCTTCAAAACCATAACCTTCAAGAATCAGTAAAAGCTGATGCTTCCATAGAAGAAAATTGTGAGAAGTAAGCTTAATGGTATCATGTTTGGAGAAATAATGAACTGCTGGTACAGCTTCAGGAATCGTATCAGTAGCCATGCAGACTGGAAAGAAGAAAAACAGGAGAAAAAGAAAAAAACTTTAAACCAAGAAAACCTTGGCTCTGATACCATGATAAGGTTTTGATAACCTCAGAAGAAGATAAAGTGACTGTAATTTTTTGTGTATTTTTTTCCAAACCGATGGAAAGTATTTAACACAAATCTGAGAGTAGTTAGTTAACAACCATTACTAACAGAAACCTAACAATTAACTATAACTAACTATTACTTCTAATACACATTTAATCTTATATGAGACCTCTCCAAACAATAAAGCACCGAATGCATAGTAATGTCTGGTTGAAACTGAGTATATCTTCATTCTTGCTTCGTCTTCACTGCATATGCGATACAGAGGAAATAAACGATAATTACAATACATCCCTTGTTCTGGAGGAATAAAAACAAACAAGTAATTGTAAAAAATATCATTACAAATAAGGAAATCCCAACACTTAAATAATACAACAATCATTACATAGATAAATGGAGCTTTTGCTACAACTAATAGTATAACATGTTGAATGAATATAGATCAGATCTAAAATCCCTTGTAAAACAAGCATTGCATACTTGCAATACAAATACAGAAAAAAATTGTTTCAATGACCATAGTCAATATGCAGAGATTCTTCTATCCAATTACATCGTAATCCACATCCTCAATGTGTTAACAATCAAAAAGGTTACAATGACAAAAAGAAATATGCGGAGTTACTTCGCATGTTATCCACTGATTCAGCGCAGTCATTGTCAGTGTACCGAATGAGTTTCAAGGAATTCTCCATCGCCATTATGAACCAAACACCAAAATAATTTGTTACTTTTGACGTATCACAGCACCTTTGTCAAAGGACGGGAACTTAATTGATTGCTTAAATTTAATTGATTGATGGCCCAATTAGTTATTGAATTGTTTTTAAGGAGTTTTTTTTTTATATAATAAACCTAAATTAAAATATATAAAAATATTAGAATAAAATTTTGGTTGAGTAATAAATTTAAAGTTTTACTAACTCAATCGGCATGAGTTTAAATTTCATCATATGCATATTTTTAATGATTTTTTAAAGTAAAAGACTAAAGTACCCTAAATAATATATTTATTTTAATAACAAAAAGATATTAAAGTAATTTTTCTAATTAAATTGGGATTTGATTGATTTGTGACACCAACTCAATAAAGATGTTTTATGTTTAAATCCAAATAATAATAATAATAAAACATTTCAAATCTATAAATAATTTAGCTTCCACGAATTTGACCCAAACGAAATAAAAAAAACATAGAAAAAAAAAAGAGAAACTCGGTAAAAAAAATTGTTGAACAATCTCATTATAGATTATGGTCATATCTTTTTCTTTTTTTGATACAATGCTTAGAACTACTCATAGTCCCTCCCGAACCCATAAATAGGAAGATAATGTATTTCAGCGTACTCAAACTCATGTCCTCCTACATTGACAACAATACTCATACTAATCGAGTTAAGACTCAATCGAATTTTTTTTTATTGGATGACTTGTGTTTTGGAATTTTATTAATTTATTTTTCAGTGCCGAAGATGATGAGTCCAAAAAATGATTTTATATGAAATAGTAGGACGAAAATAAAATTAAAAATATAAATTATTTTGATATTCAGCATTTAATATTATTAAACAACATATTTATATTAAGCAATTAATACTATTGAAACATCCATCAGTAACACTAAATTTTTTTTTCCTAAAAAATTAAAAAGGTAACACTTAATAAAAAAATAAGTAAGGTAAGGTTTTGTGTGGGACATTAAATTAAGCCCACCTTTCCCAAACACATCTGTTAAGCATAATCTTTAAACCAAAAACATTTAAGAAACTATTTCGTTAAATCAAAGGAAACCATAAAAAAATGATAGCTTGGTTTGATAAACATAACCAGATTAAAGTTGGCCCTAATTTCATATACTTAAAAAAAATCAAGATTAGGGTTCTATAAGTTTAAATTGGATGACCCAACTTGGGATTAGTTGTGTTGTTCCATTAAAACATAGCCCCCTAAAATGGAATTTCTTAGTTTATATAGCCAATTGTTTTAGTTTTCTCCCAACTACCTTATTTTTATTTTTAGCTGTCAAAAGTGGGGTAAGATAGGGTAAGTCCAGGCCACCAACATCACCTTTATGGGTTTGGGTTGCTCACCTGAAATAAGTAAAAATTTCAACATTAGCCAATCACTTAATTTAATTTGTGACATCTATTTCCTTCTTCTTTTCACTTTGGGTTTCTTGTAAACTAAGTATCTTATTCACCCAAACCCCACCAAAAACTATGATAAATAAAGTCAATTAAAGTCCAATAACCCAAAACAGGCTAAATTTATTACATGCATGCAAAACTTAGCTATTCATTTATTTCTTGTTGTTGCTTGTTGAAGGGATACCCAATTTGGTGATTCTAAGTTTTTTTTTTTTATATTTTTAGTTAATATAATAGTTTTTTGGTTAGATGGTTAGATAATTGTGATTTCATTCTTGACTCCCAAGTTTGTTTCTTCTTATAAGCATTTTAATATGAATTTTTATTTCATGTTGTTGCAAGATTTTTTTTTTTAATTGCTTGAAACAACATGGAATAAAAAATACATATTAAAATATTTATAAGAAAAATCAAACTTGAGACTCGAGAATTAAATCACAATTATCTAACCATCTAACTAAAAAAGCTAATGTGTTAAAAATATTAATTAAAAATAAATACATAAAAAGCTTTAAACAACATGAAATAACAAATACAAATGTGAGTGAAAAAAAAATCGAACCCGGAACTCAAGGATACAAGCGCTAACATTTAATCATCTAATAAAAAAAACTAAATTATTAATTTACCAACTAAAAAAATATTTTACTGAGGCAGCTCAAAAAAATTCTTTAAAAAAAAACTAATCATGCCACAGTGATTGGGGGGAAGTGAGAGTGGTGCCACCGATTGGTCAAACAGCAACAACGGGTTACTATAATAAATGCCTATTTCGGTAATTAATATTTTTCCTATCCTATTTTGGTATTTATTTATTTATTTTATATTATTTAAGTAAAAAAGTATTCCTCTCCACTAATATTGTTTAATAAAAAAAGCATTTAACTACTAAACAGTTGGAAATTAATTAAAACATTACATATATTAATTTTTTGGCATAATAATTTATTTAGCCCTTCAGCTTTATAAAAAAAATCATTTTAGTCATTCATTTAATTATTTTACTGCCACATCAATAAAGTTAACAAACATTAACTTTTCCACTCATTTTTGGGTGATTTGACAAACCATACAAATTCAAGAGCTAAAAAAGACGAAAAAATAAATGAAAAAATAAAACTACTTTATATTGTGAAGTTGGAGGGCCAAATAATTCATTATGCCTAATTTTTTCGAAAATTAGGGATGAGGAATGGAATTGCTTGGGATTGAACCGAAACTCTAATGCCTATAACACAATACTCTTACCACTAGGCCAGAGGGGCTGGCAGGCAGGGGCACCGGCCCCCCTAAAATGTAAAAATTTTCATTTAGGCCCTTTGAAAATTTTAAATTAGTAAAGGTAAAATTACACTTTGGCTTCCCTAAAATGATAAAATTTTGATTTAATCCTTTAAAAATTATAAAGATAGAAGCTATTAAAATGGTGAAATTGTACTTTTACTATCGTAAAAATTACAATCTAATTTCGGCCCCCCCTAAAAAAAATTTTCTAGCTTCGCCCCTACACTAGGCCAAAAGGTTACCAACAACTTATATTAAATTTTTATATTTAATTTACAATTCATATTTTTTTATAGTGTCATAAATAACATCTTACAGACATAATCGCTCTTTAACCCTTATTAGGTTTTGTGCGTGAGACATTGGTTTGATGATAAAGTTGAATCTCACAATGAATTGAATATAAATATTTTATTTAATAAATATTTAAAAACAATATTTTGTTAAAAGAATACTTATTTTAAATCATGTTAATATAATTTAAACTCTTATATACATATTAGTAATTTTATTATATGAGTATTCGTGTAAAAACCATGTATTTAGAACACGTGTGCATTTAAACATAACATCTATTAAATAATGAAACATATAATTTGAAACTATTAATAATAATAGCACATATATAATATGTCAAGTTGACTTGTGACATAAACTCAATTAACAACATTATCTTATACTAAATTAAGACACATTCACGAGTGAATGAAAAAAAATTCTATTATAAAATTCAAATAAATCTTAAAATTAATATAACTAAAGTTAAAAGCTCATCATCATATTATTTTATTAAAAAATTGAAAAGATAAAAACATCGAATTAATATTTATTATCCAATTGACTATTGAATATTTCAAATCAAACAACATCATAAAGCTTCTATATAAGGGAGCAACGTTAAAGAAAGAAATCAAATTCTACTTTTCAAACTCCTTATCCATTTCATTGTTGGTGCAATGATAATGGAAATATGGTATGTTTGGGTTTTCATAATATCTTTTTTGAGTGTAAGTGTAGGCAACTGGATTTATAGGTGGAGGAACCCTAAATGCAAGGGCAAACTCCCTCCTGGTTCCATGGGATTCCCTCTTATAGGAGAGACCCTTAGCTTCTTTGTCACTTCCAACTCCATTGACATGCATCCTTTCGTTAATGAAAGATTGAAAAGGTAATAAAATAACCCTACAATTATACACGGTCAGTGCATTAAGTATCTCAATTTTTCAAATATGGTTTTAGATACGGTCCGTTGTTCAAGACAAACATAGCGGGTCGACCGGTGGCGGTGTCATCAGATCCCGAATTCAACTACTTCTTGCTGCAACAAGAGGGGAAACTCATCGAACTCTATTACATGGATTCCTTTTCACAGACGGTACACAACGATAACTTGAGTAATCTAGGTGGCTACTTCCAGAGGTATCTACGGCGCTCCATTCTCCGTCATTTCGGACATGAGCCACTCAAACGTAAGCTGTTGTCTGAGCTTGAGGATGTAATAAACCACGAATTACATAAGTGGACCAATCTGCCAGAGGTCGATGTAAAACGCCAAACTGTACCCGTAAGTAATTATGGCATATGGATAACCAGATGATCCAAGAATGAAATATTGTAGTAAAGATAAATATAGATTGTTGGTTTGGGTATTTGCAGATGTTATTTGATTTAACCTCACAGATCCTGATGAGTTATAAACCAGAAAAAAATTTAGGTGAAGATTTAAACAACATGTTGCAATCAAATCAATTATGACATTTCCTTTATATATCCCTGGGACCGCTTTCTACAAATGTATACAGGTAAAAACATACCACTAAATATGAATATCATCATGAATCCTTCTAGGGTAAACACTAATAAATATATATATTTGACTGCAGAAGAAAAGAAAAGCAATAAAGCTGACGACTTGGGTTTTAGAAGAGAGGATGAAGGGGTACTCTTATGATAATTCAGCAGAAGGTTGCAATAAAAAGGGAGATTTTTTGGATGAAGTAATAGGAGACATTGGGAAAGAAGCATTTTTTACGAAGGAATTCGTGCCTTTCCTTCTGTTTGGGCTACTCGTTGCTACTGTCGAGACGATTTCACCCACTGTCACTTTGGCCACCATGTATCTACTGGACAACCCATCGGCTTTGCAACAATTAACAGTTCGTTCCTTCCTTCATATGCTTTTAACTTACTATTATTGCTTTTAATTAAATTAATATATACTTAAGCATTCATATTTCTTTTTGCTAGGTGAATATTTTAGATAATTGGAGGGTTTATTGATATAATTTTTAATAATATAATCTGAGTTTTGGGGTTATGTTATATATTCGGATTTTATATGACAGTACATGAATATATGCAATTGTTGTAGGGCTTAATTATAAAATTAGCCCCAATCAATATCGTTTTTCTCACTTAGTTATTTAGAAAGTTTTTTTTTTTTTTTAAATGGTATCTTCAATTTCATCTTAATTTATTTGTAGTAAGAACATGCCATGTGTCACGTACTAATTGATTGAGATTGTATGTTGGGATAAAATGAGAAAAAATTTCTTTGAAAAAGTTTGGATATTAATATGTTAGTTTTTAAGAAATGAACCAGGAGGAGCATGAGGAAATTCTAAAGAACAGAAAAGATGCCAATTCTGGACTTGTATGGGAGGAATACAAATCCATGACGTTCACTCGTTACGTGAGTTAATTGATTGATTATTCCAACTTTTTTAATAAACAAATTTAGGCCATGTTTGTTCATGTTTTTTCTTTTTGTTGCTATTTTCAGGTGATTAATGAAACACTTAGGTTAGAAAATATTCTTCCAGGGATGTTGAGGAAAGTTATAGCTGACATTCACGTCGATGGTAGATAACAATATGTATACATATATATATATATATATATATTATTACCAATTTATTTGAATATTTTATAAACAAGTGTGACTCATCCTTTAATTAAAAATATAAATATTGCAGGATATACAATACCAAAAGGTTGGATCCTATTGGTTATGCCCACAGCTCTTCATCTGAACCCTAATATATATGAAGATCCTCTTACCTTCAACCGTTCAAGATGGAAGGTATAATTATACTCTTTCCCATGGATTAAATCTTAAATAAAACTTTTGGAGCCATTAATTATAATTTTTCATTTATTATGATATTTTTAAAAATAATAAAATGAATAAAGAACATTGGGAGCAATGGAATGGCAAAGAACTTCATGCCATTTGGAGGAGGGGATAGGCCGTGTGCTGGTGCAGAGTTCAGCAAGGTTCTAATGGCTGTCTTTTTACATGTCTGGGTCACCAAATTCACGTATATTTTTTCATTATTTTGTATATATATATATATATTTTAATAATTTAATCCAAAGAATCTAAACCAAAAATGTTTTGCAAAATTTATCGAACAGGTTCACAAAAGTCAAGGGAGGGAACATAGTTCGTGCACCCATTCTGGGATTTCCAGATGGTTTCTACGTTAATGTTTCAAGAAAACATTGCTAAATTACACTTACAATATACATATATATATTAAAATGCTATACATATGTGAGTTCAATGCCAATGTTTTGATTTCATTCATAACAGTAAGCTAAATTATATATTAATAAATATTAGTTATAATTTCAGTTTACAAGTGACCAGTTCGGACATGTACTTATGATTGTGCTATATTTGTAGATATAAAAGTGTGCTTTTATATATTTGAATAAATTTAGTTTTGTAGAACATGAATGTATCCCTTTTGTGTTGTGAACAATGTTGTTAGTAATTGTGCTATGTTTTTGAAAAGAAGAGTGGAAAAATATTAAACCGATCAGATCTTAATAGAAAAATATTAAACCGATCAGATCTTAATATACCCCGATTTTATAAGAGTGGTTGTGGTTTTTAAAATCAAAGTTTGGGAATGGGTGAATCAGTTTTTTCCTTTAAAATTGTATTGATACTTGATACCATCTTTTATTATTATTATTTAACTTTTGTTTAATAAAAGTTTGAGATTTAGCGACGAAAAATAACAGTGGCGTTTTATAATGTAAAATGCCGCTATATATTTGTGTGGTATTTGTAAGTACAACCGTCGCTAAATATCTGAAAAAACTCTCAAATCTGTGAAGATTTTTATTTCGAGCTATTTACTTTGTTTCAGATTATTTTATTAATTTTCATTTGAAGCTTGCAATAGCTTTGTTAGGAACATAAAAATGTAAGGGGAATGACTGCAGTGAAAAAGGATTGCGGCCGCCCCTTGAAATTTTAACGAGCCATTTGCAAAGTTTTTAAGTAAAATGCAAATCCATAAGTACGATTCGTAATTATCCCATGGATTTTTGGTTTGACAATAGTTTTTAAAATTTATTATATTGAGAAAAATCTAAATTATCAATTACTGTATTTGATCTATTAATATGATATCAACTAGTGGCCAACATAGTGGTAACTTACAATCAAGTCCCGAATTAAAAAATTAAGATTATAAGAGAGATACCTTTCTAAGTTAATTTGAATAATGTTTAGTTTTACATTATGTTAAATCTGCATTATATTATTTTATAATTAAAGCTTTCTAGGTTTGAAATTGATAAAAGTCGGATGCAAAAGAGGAGGCTAAGTAAAGAGTATAACGATGGTGTATGAAGTTTTTTTGAATTTTGCTTTTAGTAAAAGATGCCAAGACAACAAGATCTTATGTCTTTGTGTGAAATGTGTCGATATGAATTGACATCAAGGCGATGTTGTTCAAGAACATTTAATTTGTGATGGAATTCTTCTGGGATATACACTATGATTTCTTCCAAGTTGTCGGTCTCCTAAACAAGATGATAGTAAAGGCACATTGCAGGATGTCGGTCTAGTATATGTGCAACCATCCAGCTACCATGGATGTAAAAGAAAAACATGAATGGTTTCCAAGTATCGAATTAGGTCCTTCACTTTCGGGTGATTATGGATATACTTCTTCACAGAAGCACTCTGCACGTAGAGCTGAGATATCGAGAGAAGATTCGAAAACCATGCATGACCAGGGTGATGAGTCAAAAGCAACGAAACAAGCAAAGAGAGCTAAATTGGAAGCAAATAGGGAAGCTGGAAGAGATTATAACAACTGATATTTCTAGTTTTTGAACTTCTAGTAACTTGTAGCCCATTTACTTTTAAGTGCTGAGAAACAAAATGCTTATATGAACATAATTTATAATTTCTTATTTTTTGTCGAACTCCCTTCCGTGCTTGAAACCTGCTTTAAACCCAAACCAAAATTTTTAAAATCGAATCAATAATTAAATTAATCAGGTCACCAATTCAATTAAGATTAAATAACACATAAAATAATTAATAATGACACTTATACAAATTCAATCCTTATTGATTCTCGAATCAATCAATATCGATCCAATTCAAACAATCATAAATCAAATCAATTTTAAACCATTTCAATTATTATTATTATTATTATTATTATTAGATAAAAATTGTTATCGACTCTAGTTGAGAATGATTGCAAAATGAGATTGTAATATAAAATGGTTCAACTGGCAACTTCTTGGAAATCAGAAAAAATTGCTGAAGAATTAAAACCACTATTATTTGACAAAGGATGCCATCACAGATGAACCAAAGGTGTTCATTTTGCTCAGCTTGTTCCAACACTCATTTATTTATCAACAAGGAACAAACTTATCGTACATAAAACCGCAAGAGTGCTTACTCAACTTTTATATTCTCATATATCGTCTCATAGCAGGCTATACGGTAACATGGGCAGGACCAAACACTCATACTAGTTCATCTACTGGCGTACAACAAGCAGTCCTTTAGCTAGCTCTAAGGCTTTTGGGCGTCCGAAAAACTTCTCCACGATTCCTAGTGCAAACTCCATGGAAGTTCCAGGGCCCCTGCTTGTAATGAGGTTGCCATCCACCACTACTCTGTTGTCAATATGACTTTGATCTGATAGCTTGTCGCACATTGCAGGGTAAGCTGTGGCCTTTTTGCCCTGGACCATGGCACAACACGACTGTTAACCATCCGGGAATATCAAATACAGAAAATTTCTTTTGAGTGCTGTTGTTTATTCACTCGAGATCAAAATTTTTGAAACAGATATAATTACAGGAACCACACACACAAGCTTGTCACCTGTAATCAAAAAATAAAAGCAAGTGCAAGCACAATACTGAAAGTTCAAAGTTCAAAGGCAAAAGCAAATGATACAACCTAAACAGCTTGTATTTTGTAGTGACCATATTGCCTAATTATAAGTTCTAATGTATATAGTAGTTGAAATTATTTAATCAAAAGCCTCCAGACACGCAGAGACCACTTCCCAGAGGCAGATTATGGTTCTTTTAATTAAGTTGATCATTTATTTTATGAACAAAACAAACAAGTACAATCTCATGCAAATTTTATAATGAAAACACGAAAATGTTAAACTCGATCAAGATTATACCTTGAGTAAACCATGAGGCTCCAACACCAAAGCTGGAGATGCACATAAAGCTCCATAGGGTTTGTTTGATTCCGCTTGCTTTTTTAACAAGTTCACCAGCTTATCAGATTTAGCAAATGCTTGGGCACCACCAAGTCCTCCCTGTAAATAGGAAAGACCAAGTTAAAATATATTACAAAGAAAGAAAATTGGGAGGAATTAGGACTAGGGAATATGACAGAATTCCAACATACTGGCAAGACTACAAGGTCATATGTAAGTTTAGCAGCTTCATCAAGAAGCATATCTGCCACTAATTTAACTTTCCTAGAAGCCAGAATTTCAAGATTGTCTCCAACAGACGCCACCACAACATTTGCCTTTGCTCGACGCAGAATGTCAATGATCATAACTGCTTCCATTTCTTCTGAGCCATCAGCAATTGGTACAAGAACCTGAAAATTTAATCAAACACAAATTTTATCATAGAAAAGAACCATAAATTTTGGGTGATAGTACTAAGACAAATTTAAATGCCAAAATACTTGGAAGTTGAAAATCAGTATCTGAATGAACTTACCAACTGACTGCATAGAATCATTTTAGGAAAGAAATGAAAATTTGGAAATAAAGATAACTATCTTCTTGCAGAAATCAACTTACATATTATCTAGTAATTACATGATAATAACTTGCTTTTTTGTTTCACCTAAGGGAGGGAAAGCAGAAATAGGAGTAAGGAGGGCTGTAACAAGATCAAGTTAGCAGCTAATGACGCATCAAATTCAGGCAGCCTATTTTCAATTTATTGATTTATAACAAAGTTCTCGACCGTCACAGAAGCCTGCTAGATTTAGAAACAACCACCTTGGTCCAGTGGTCCTGGTACCAAAACAATTGCCATTGTTCCTTACATCAAGTTAAAACAAAAGCAGAAATATCAAGGACAATTTGAAGTGCAAAACTGGATCTAGAGAGTACAGCATGCTTTGGCAGTTGGGACACTAGATTACAAATAAGATCAACAGTGATGAAAAGCAGCTAAACTTAGGGTGGGTTTGAATAGGCGACTAGGTGCGGTGCGGTGCGTTTAGCTTACTTTTTGTCTCACGCTACAGTATCGCTACAGTATCTAATCTCACCGCCACCGCTGTTTTTACACTAACCGCAGGTAAACGCAACACCCATCCAAACTCACCCTTAGCAAGCAAGTGCTCTTGCATATCTTGGACTCTTAATAGTTACTTTCAGAATCAAAGAAGAAAATAGAACTATAGAAATTGCCAGATGCAAGTCAGCTCTCTCGTCACACTGTTCTTTCTGAACTCCTCTAACTAGAAACTCGTTGTGTCCTTGAAACTCTTTAGAATCAAGAATTGGAACTCTTTTTGAGTCCTAATCAGAGTATTGGAGGAGAACGAAAATCCACCATTAACCACTCAGAATACTGAGATGTACTTAAGAATGAAGATTTATGCATCAAATATTATACAAAACTTGATAGAATGTAACAATAAACAACACTAAAATCTCACCTGCGGAACATTATTGCATTTCCATTCCAGAGGATTCAGCTCTGTTATTGTATACTCATCACCATGGTTAGGACGCATAACCTGAAGATAACCAGATCCATTTTAGTAAATAGTGGCGCCATTAATCAGAAACATCATCCACTGAGCTTCCAATTAGCCTGATTGCTTTTCCTTTTTCCTAAAAAGAACGTAACTACTGTAGTAAAAAGTGCCCGTACCAATGGCCCAGAAACTTCATCAGCTTTCTCTTTTCCATACAATTGCTCAACCAGTGTTACAGCAAATTCCATGGTAGTGCCTGGTCCACGACTTGTTACAACTTTGCCATCCTGCTGAACTCTTGATTCAACAGCTGTTGCACATGATTGCAGTTGCTCCATAAATGATGGGTAACAGGTAGCCTGCCAGAAACAATCATGAATTATGAGTTCAATCATGCAACATTATCTAAAACAAAAACAAGCTACAAATAGCAAAACAACGTATACCATGATCTCTGAAATAAATTAGCTTAAAATATTTATCATTTAGTACTCACTTTCAGTCCCTTCAATAGACCCCATGAACCAAGCGCAACTGCAGGTGAAGCACACACGGCAGCATAAAGCCGCCCATCTGCAGCCTGCTTTTTCACAAGACTTTCAAGAGCTCCACAATCTTTAAAGTTGCTAGCACCAGGCATGCCTCCCTAAAAGCAAACCATATATACCAATGACAAAAATAAGCGTTTTCCATTTTGATCTAAAAACATCACTCACATGCAAATTATTTTCTTCTATAAATAAAATAATAAAAAAGCATTTTTATCTTTTGCTTCCGAAAATTACTAGTTTACTTCAATAAAGTAAAAAGATCTTTTCAGTTTGGCTTCCAGAAGCTAGAAAGCAATACCAATTGAGTCCCAATTTTAAACCAAATACTGTTGTAATCATTCATATATTTGCACTCTGCATTTTACTTCAACACCAAAAGCCTGAAGAAAAGTTGTTTACAGAAAAAAAAGGGGAATAATTACTTACAGGAAGCGCGATAAGATCGAAAACGGTATTCTTACAATCAGCGACGAGAGCATCAGCAACAATTTTAACACCGTGGCAAGCGTCAACGCGAAGCTCTTTATCGACGGAAGCCACCGTGACGTCAGCTCCCGATCTCCTAATCACGTCGATCGTAATCACCGCCTCCACCGGCTCCGTCCCGTTCGCGATCGGCACCAAAACCTAAATAATCGAAACGTCAAAATCACAAAATTACAGAATTAACAAAAGAAAAAAAATCTTTCCATTGTTTATGTGTCGTATTTACTTGTTTAGCCATTGTGCTTGAAGCAGAGGCTGAGCAGGAGACGCGAGGGGATTTGAGAGGAGAAAAACGGAAATGATGATCGAGTTTGGAAGTTGAAAGAAGAGAGTGATGAGTTAAGTGGCGTAAGTGGAATAATGCCATTACTTTTAGGGGTTTTTCTAGAGGGATCGGCTCGGCTCCCTGGCTCTGTTGGAAGGGGCTAGATTTCAGTAGCGTTTCGAATATGGCGGCAATGGATGAGATCGTTTCGATCAGCGGTTTTCATTTTGCCACGTGATTTTAATGACTACTTTTTTGGTTAAAGTGCGTGGGAAGTCCCTATATTATAAGGACTGATTCAAATTAGTCCCTCTATCATTAAATAGATCAATTTAATCTCTATAATCAAATAAGTTCAAATTGTAACAAAGCTAATATTTACTATATAATAATTGTCTTGAAATTTATTGTTTTCAGTTTCATTGACGATACCATAAAGTCTTTAAAAATATTAACTTGAGTAAACAGTCTTTTTAAACAAAAATGTCTAACTCCAATGAAATTTGATCTTATTTTATTCTTTTCAATAGTATAAGGACTAATTGATCAAGCCCTATAAATTTTTACTTGTTTTAATAATTTTGGCAATATATTTATGTTATGTTAAGATTATATTTTTGATATTGTCATAATATAATAATAAAATTTTGAATATTGATTAGAGGCGAATCTAAGGGGCAGGGCCCCAGCTCCTCTAAAATATAAAATTGCTATTTAGACCTCCTTAAATTAATAATGATAAAATTATACTTTGGTCCCTTTAAAATTATAAAAATTCGATTTAATTCTTTAAAAATGATAAAGATATAGACTATAAAAAATTAAAATTTCATTCAGCCTCTAAAAAATTGTTCTGGCTTCGCCCATAATATTGATAATTCATTTTATATAGATTCATATATTTTAGTATGATGATTTTTTTATGTCATTTCATATTTTAGTTATTTTTATCATATTAATTTTTTTAAAATTAATATTTATAATTTAAAAAATAATTGATATCAAAATTAATCCATTTTAAAAAAAAATTATTTAACATATTCTAAATTTCACATGTAACCGTTTCTTCTTTTTCTTTTTTTTTTTTCTTTTTATAAATAAACAATTTCTTCTGGATTTGGCAGAATTCCCTTGCAACTAAAAGAGGTCTTTGTCTTGAAACCCGAAAAGCCCATAAACAAAGAGATCCAATATAACGACCAATAACGGCAGATCAAATCTAATTTACAGTTATGCCATCATCTCCCAAATTCTTCCACTCCCGCCATCCAACGCCGGCCACGCGCCTCACCAGATCAACAGCCCTCATCGTCTTCTCCACCCTCTCTTTCCTCTTCTCCCTCTACGTTTTCCTTTCCTCCACTGACTGCGGTCACCAATGTCTCTCCGACCTGAGATCCGTTCGGGTTCTTTTGGACAAACCCGGGAATGTCAATATAACTGCTACTTCCGATGGAGATGTTGATGTTAATGGGACCAAGAGGCATAAAGTTATGGGCTTCGTTGGGATCCAAACCGGGTTCCGTTCAGTCGGTCGAAGACGGTCCTTGAGGAAGACTTGGATGCCTTCCTATCATCAAGGCCTCCAACGGTATATATTTTTTTCCTAAAATTTGTTAATATATTAAGCTCTGTTCTAAGCACTTTTTTTTTTTCTTTTACTTGGAAAATGGTATAGATTTAATCAAATACAGAAACAATCATGTTTGAATTTACCTAATATTTTAAATGCAAATAATTTTCTTTTCAGGTTAGAAGAAGCAACAGGATTAGCTTTTAGGTTTGTAATTGGTAGAACAAATGATAGATCAAAGATGGCACAGCTGGGGAGAGAAGTAGCAAAATATGATGATTTCCTTTTGTTAGATTTTGAGGAGGAATACAGTAAACTCCCTTACAAAACGTTAGTTTCTTTATTTCCAAATATTTGGGTTATCGAATTAGTCATGTTATTCAATTGAAAGACGGTCCCTTACTTTTAGAATGTCTACTTCAGGTTAGCATTCTTTAAAGCTGCCTATGCACTCTATGATTCTGATTTTTATGTCAAAGCTGATGATGATATATATTTGAGGCCAGGTGACTTGATTAGTTTAACTCTTTTATGCAAGTGTTGGGTGGTATTCTTTACCTTCATACAATGACTTTATGTGGTTAGTTGACAATGGTTTATTATCGATTTTCAGATCGACTATCACTTCTATTAGCTAAAGAACGTTCTCACTCTCAGACTTACCTCGGATGCATGAAAAAGGGTCCGGTATTTACTGATCCTAAGTTGAAATGGTTAGTATTCGTATTTATATATATATTATTTAACCTATGGTTTAGATATCTACATATTTCAACTGTGTTAATTGGGCTATAAATTTGTTCTCACTATCAATGAGCTTCTAAAATTTCAGGCTACATCAATTACATTTCTTTCCACGAATTTTGTTTTAATCACATGAGATCCTTACTACAAGGAAGGCAAAGAAACTTTCATTTACAGATAACCTATTAAGATATCCTTGATCTTGAATTATCTTGACAAAAGACGAATTTCATATTTAATGATCTATGTTGCTCTATACCTTGAAATGTATGTACACATGGAAGGCTACATTGTATATAAATGTACAGTTCCCGTTTATATGTATCTTGTTCTGTCTATGTGCTCTCCTTTGATGGAAATGGACCGGTAGCATGGAATGTTGCAATGTGCCTTTCCCGTTTATATTTTTCTACTGTGTTTTACTTGTAGATGTACTTTTAGGATGATGAGGATGTGATTTAAGATATTTAAAAAGTTAAGTACATCATGGTTTTCTGTTTTGAATCGTTTTAGACAAGATTTAGTGTTAAGAGTATATGACACCAAAAAGGTAGGATTTCTTTTTTGCAGATATTCATATATTATAGAATGTTTAGAATTGACTAAATTCATACAGGTATGAGCCACTATCCTATCTACTAGGCTCGGAGTACTTCCTTCATGCCTACGGTCCTTTATATGCTCTTTCAGCAGATGTTGTTGCAAGTTTGGTTGCTCTGAGAAACAACAGGTGGTGCTCATATTTATTTCAGAGCTAATCCCATAATTGTCTGTTAAACAATTTCTCGCTTTTCTTATGTTTCTTGTTCCCTCCTTCTCATATTCGGATCAGGGTTTTCACTAGCTGACAGTGTAGGCTTTTCCGGCAAACATTGGCTGATTTTAACCCTTCTTTCGAACTCTGCATGCTTAGTCTAAATTATTACTCAAACGATTGAATTCTTTTTTGTTCGGCCATGGCCAGCTTTGTTCACTAAATACATCTACTATAACTAAAAAACTATGCATTTTGATCAAGTCTTTTGTCTTTCCCTCCTCCATTGTTGTGATTGAGGAGGTTGAGGGTTTCCTTGTAGTGGAAATTGTAGATTTCTTAAAAGAAAGTTTAATATTTGGAAAGCTTAATCGAATGTATATTTTGCAACACGTCTTTTCTCATTTCGTAACATTAGTTGAGGTGCCGTTACTCATGATGCATCCCTTACTTTTCAAATCTCTGATTTGTTACGATTGTTTCTGTTTTGTATGAATTGCAGTTTTCGGATGTTTAGTAACGAAGATGTTACAATAGGCGCATGGATGCTTGCAATGAATGTCAACTTTGAGAACAACCGAAGACTGTGTGAGCGAAAGTGTACGCCTACATTCATTGCTGTCTTGGATATCCCCAAATGTTCAGGTTGGTGTTCAACTAAAGCATACAAATAGTCATTCCAAGCTTGCCAAAGTACTTCATAGCTTGTTAGGTTTGGCACATGATACCTGAGGATTTGCTTAATATAAACGGTGTATATGCCCCACGAGTTTTCTTTGTACGTTTCCATCATTTATATGGTGGAGAACACCATGGGATCTGCCGATATACAAAGATTGCCGGTGATATGGATATCTGAATCTTTGAAGCTGAAAATGGTTGTGCAATAGACCAATGGTTTTGAAAGCTATAGATACATTGTGTTCTAACGTTACTCCTGTTTCACAGGACTATGTAATCCGGAGACAAGGATATTGGAACTTCATCGGCAAGAAATGTGCTCAAATGGTTCAACGTTCCCATCGGATGATAAACAGCTTTCCTTGGCCTAAATTCACACAGATTTTTCTAATATTGACAAAGGTGTTTCAGAGAATTGCTTGCTCTGCTAAGTTGATCTCTGCTGCCATGCTACACATCTTAACTTCCCTCCTTCAATCACCCCAACCCAATTTTGTTTTCCCATTTTTACCAACAATAAGTTTTCCAATATATTTTTTTACATTACCATTCTTTTTTACCACTTCAAACCAAAACCAAATTCACAAGGTTCCATTGCCTACTGTAAAATGTACTCTGCTACAAATTGTGATCGTGAAATTACCCCCCCCCCGGCTCTTTGACATCAAATATTGGTCCCTAAATTTTTCTATTTGGTTAAATTTGTGTTTTTGCAATGTATGTATCTATGTTTTTCTGCCTTGTGCGTTGTCCCAAAGCTGATCACTTACAGTAAATAGAAACAGGGGAAATGCAACAAAATGATATTTGGTTTAACATCCTTAAAAGCTCGAGTTATATGTCTTCTTACAATCTACATTTCCTTTTAAACTAGGGTTAGAAACCAAATACCAATGATTAGCTTAGGAATTTTTTATCATGAATTTTTGGAAACAGAGTTTAAATCCAAACTGGCAATAAATTATCGAAATTAAACTCCAACAATACTAATGAAAATTACATTAAGCGTACATGAAATTTTATCAAAACCAAATACAACATCATGGATGAAAAATATATAATCATAATTCATATAACTTGTAATTATTGAAGAGCTTAATTTGTTATTATACTTGTAATCATAATTTTATTTTTGGTACCACACTCGCGGCCCTTGACTAAAACAGCGCTTTACCCCTAGATGTTCAGTCAATTGCTACGCCTTAACACATTTTGGAGAGAACCAGCTAGCTCTGGGTTCGAATGGCATTTCACCTTTAACCACAATTCATCCGCTGATTCTTCAATATTAATCGGTTCAGACCTCAACTTAATTTCACCCAAGCTTCATCCTAGTCATGGATAGATTACCCATATTCGGGTCCATAAGCAATGATTTAACAGAGAATAAATAAATAAAAAATTGTAATTAAATGAGTAAAACAGACCCAATACTGTTTAAATGTCTATAGAACTTTAATGATTATTAAGGATAGCTTTGGAGTTATTTTATCATCAACTTTTTGGGAAAATTATTAAGGATTATTATCGTTAAAATAAGATTAGAAATTTGACTCACCTTAAATTGTATTTTAATCATTAAAACTAATTAAATGGTTTACTTGTGAGGAAAAATTATTTACTGAGAGTGGATAAGAAAAAAAAAATTATCCTTACATTTTTTTACTACAAATGAAAACCATTAAATATTTGATAATTGTATTGAAATATTGATTGAAAAGTTTACAGAGAGGGAAACAAACGATGAATACATATATTTAGATATAAAAAGTATAATTAATATGCATAAACTCAAATGAAAGTTACAATAGAAGTGCATGAAATTTGAAAAAGAAAATACAACACTAAAGGATTAAAATACATAGTCATAATTCACAACAACAAGAAGAACTTAATCGAAATTAATTTAAATATAAAATGACTAAAACTCTGAGGACCAAATGGTGGAGCCAAAAAGTTCAATCTTCTTTTGAGCTGCAATTGTATATATGGGTGCACCATTATCACCATTTCGTTCAACTCGAAAGATGATTTTATCACCAGGCCTGAGACGTTTATCTCGAACATATTTACGCCAATCTCTTTGAAATACTGGCTTAGGATAATCATATCCTTTCCTAATATAATATCCAAAGCTCTCCCAACACTTACCGGAAACATCGTGCACCGGAAAAGTTATCGTTCGTCCCCCTTCGTAATCGGGCAGATGCTGCACGAAGTCGCTCGGAATCGCTACTTGCTTATTAACATCAACCTCGGTCAGGTATTTCTCAAAAGAAGGCATAGTTTAAAGAAGATTATGAGTAGCTAGATATGAATTTAGAACAAAGCACTTCTGTTGAATGCAAGGATTATGGATTGATGACCCTTATTTATAAAGCATCAAATTTCCAACATGATCGCGAAAAGGCTTATGGATTGATCGGAAAAGGGTAATAGATAATCGAACATCAGAGGCTTAGAAGATTTGAAATGGAGCATATGCAAAAGCGAGATACAAATGTAAATCTTTGTGAAGTGTCATTGTCATCGTGCGACAAAAAATGGCTGTGAAAGTTGAGAAGGCATGAAAATCACAAAGCTAGTAATTTAGAATGTGTCGACAAATTTAAAAGATTATTTAATTAATTTGCCATGGCTAGTTTCATCTAGGTAAAATTACTCATTTTGTCAGAATACAATTCCTAATAACCGAAAAAATTACTCATTTTGACCGATTGATATTAGGGGTGTTCAAACGGTTAACCAAACCGAGCTAGTATTAACCGAATTAATCAAACTTTTTAATCCTTTAACCATTAACCGAACCAAAATTTATATGTTTTGTCTTGTTTTTTGTTAAAACAAGTATAAAACATATCAGAAATAATAATAATTTGATAATATTCATTTGACTGAATTAACTGAATTAGTAATAACCTAATACATATAATATATAATATTATTTATTAAGTTCAGTTAATTACCTGATTTCGAATTGAATTAACCATTAACTGAAATTTCAAAAAACCTTTAACCGACCTCCAACTGAACTAGATTGGTTAACCGATCGATTAATCGAATTATATCAATTCGGTCGATTATTTTGATTTTAACCAAAGTTTGAATACCCTTAATTAATATAGTTATTGATTGGTTATGTGGCATTCACTTTTTAAAAAGCAAGCAAACATTTGATTTCCATTTAGTGCTAGGAATAGTTGAAACTTCTTTCGCGATGCATCGGATTCCCAAAATCTTCTCATACTTTTAAGAAAACTGAAAAACTATTCCAATTGCCTGAAAAACTAGTCTAATCGTTGATAAGTATACAAACTTGAGATGTTGATTTTTGCTAATTTACTATATATAATTTTTTTATTTTTTGTCTAAATTTGATAACTAAGTTTATTTTGGTACCAATACTTTTCTTCATCTACTATGGCACTTGACTAGATAATTAGGTCTATTTTAGTCTGAACTTGAAAAATAAAAAACTTTGATGATGTAGCACTCGAATATGTGTCACATTATCACTTAAAATTTAAAAAAGTTAGGCTAAAGGGGTATATAAGCCCTTAAACTTTCATGAAAATATCAATTAAGCACTCAAACTTTCAAATTGCATCAATTAATCTCTTTGACCAATATTTTTCATCTTTAATCGTTACAGCACTGATGTGACTATTAACAATGTTGATGTGGCGCTCCATCTCAAAGTTTCAACAGATAATTTGAACTACAATCAAAGTTTCATGTGCATAATTATCTCAAATTAAAATTCATATATCAAATTACACATTAAATTAGATTTTTTTTTTTTTTTTTTTATAAGTTTGAGATTTGTCCTTTCTTTTCAACAAATGGTTTTCATCTATAAAAGAACTAGATAAAAAAAAATGGGGTTTAGGCCTAAAGTCCAATTTGTCGTACGATAATTGGCGTACGTTTTGTTGATCACTGCAAGCTCTCACAGGTCACAACACTCTACCTTGTTGAAGCTCCCACTGTTCGCGTCAACCATGGCGATATATATTCTCTCATATTATAATAAAATTCTAAAAAGTAATCAACATGCAATAAATTATATAATGAAATCAACACCATACCAATCGAAATTACTTATATTTTAATATGGTATAATGATTTTTTAGCCCTCAAACTTTAAAAAAAATTGATTTTAGTCTTTAATTTATTTTTTCGTCTCTTTTAACTCTTGAACTTGTATTGTTTGTAAAATCACCTAAAAATGAATGGAAATACAGAGGCGGATTTAGAGGGGCCGGTAGGGCCTCAACCCCACTAAAATAGAAATTTTATCATTTTGGCCCTTTAAATTTTTAAAATTTTTAAATTAGTAAAGGTAAAATTATACTTTAGCCCCCTAAAAATAATAAAATTTTAATTTAATGCTTTAAAAATTAGAAAGATATAGACAATTTAATTCCAGCCCCATAAATTTTTTTCTGGCTACGCCCCTGTGGAAATAGTGTTTTATTTTTGTAAATAATTTTTTAACTTTTAAAAAATTAATTATTTGCTGATGTTTACCACATCAGCAAAGTTAACAAACATTAATCTTTTTATCTATTTTTGTGTGATTTGACAAATAACACAAGATTAAGGACTAAAAAAGTGAAAAATACTAAAATAACTTCTTCTTTTTTATAAAATTGAAGGGTCAAATAAGGTCTTATACCTTTCAATATTTAATTTCTAAATATTTTTAATTTATTCAAAAATTAATTCAATTAGAGTCTAGGTTGATGGTTTTTTTATGAAACTGGATTGAGTTGAATTAATATTTTATAATAAAAACGGTTGTTTTTAACCAAAAGAAAGACAAGCAAGTAATACTAGTATTTAAGCCGACAAATTTATCCCCTGTCGAGAAGAAGCACTATCCGCAGCAAAAATAGATAAATTAAAAGAAACGTGGGAGGGACTTCCCACTCCTGATAATTAACATGGAACAAAGTGACCCTAGCAAAGCTCGTGAGCCGCCGTATTAGTAGTTCATCTAATCCAGTTAAAAAACAATTGTTGACAAATTCAGAAATATCAAAATGGGAAGAATTGAGCACAATAATAGTATCACTATAATTTGACTCCACAACAACATTGTCGAGACCTTAATTCTTCAGTCAAGAGAAAGCCTCTCTAATGGCAATTAATTTGATCAATCTCAATTAGAAAGCGGAGAGAATCCGCCCGAGGATGTCTGATTAGCTAGTTGGTGAGGCAATAGCTTACCAAGGCGATGATCAGTAGCTGGCCCGAAAGGGTGATTAGCCACACTGGGACTGAGACACGGCCCAGACTCCTACAGGAGGCAACACTGCAGAATTTTCCGCAATGGGCGAAAGCCTGATGGAGCAATGCCGTGTGGAGGTAGAAGGCCCACGAGTCGTGAACTTCTTTTCCTAGAGAAGAAGCAATGACGGTATCCGGGGAATAAGCATCAGCTAACTTTATGCCAACAGCTGCGGTAATACAGAGGATGCAAGCGTTATCCGGAATGATTGGGCGTAAAGTGTCTGTAGGTGGCTTTTTATGACTCGGCCTAAGCAAAGCTCGAGTAATAAAAAATAGGCTTAATGACAAATTTGGCTACTAACATTTACATGTTTTGTCAAAATGGCCCTGATTGTATTTTTGAGCCTTTTCTGGCCGTTAAACTTTATATTTTTTTTCAAATTACTTTTTTTAACAGTTTTGATGAAAGTGTCGTTAAAAAAGTTAACTGGATAATGTGGAATTTCATATGTGGAATATTTCTAATGAGATGTAATTTATTACTTAGATAACCCAATAAAATAATTACATGTGAAAATAATAAAATAACTAAATAATTCATGAAGTTCAAAAAAATAACTCTTAATTTAAAGAAAATAAACGTAATTATCTAAAAAAATGTTTCAAAATGAACGCACACATTCAGTATTTTCGGTTTGATTTATTAATTATCTTTTTGAAACATGTCAGTAAACAAATGTATGCATTCATTTTCAAACCATTTTTCAGATATATAATTACGTTTATTTTCTTTAAATTAAGAGTTATTCTTTTAATTTCATGTATAATTCATTTATTTTATTATTTTTACATGTAATTATCTTATTGAGTTACCTAAGTAATAAATTACATCTCATTAAAAATATTCTACATCATTCCCGTTAAATTTTTTAACGGTACTTTCATCAAGTCTATTAGAAAAAGCAGCTTGAAAAAAACAAAAAAACAAAGGTTAATGGACAAAAAAGCTCAAAAATGTAATTGGGATCATTTTGACAAAATATGTAAATAGTAGTGATTAAACTTGTCATTAAGCCTAAAAAATAGAAGAGAAAAATTAAAAAGGATTATGATGTAGCTTAAATAAGCCGAACATTTTGACCAATGGATATAATTATTTGTTTTAGGCTTTGCATTTGCATATACTCACTGTTTGGTTTCCACATTTCCATCATAAAATGTTTTGTGGTGCACAAATCACTTAATTCTATGTCAAACCTTTATTTTTCAAATTTCAAATTTTATGTTTAATTATTAATGCAGTTGACTAGTGTAGTATTTTAAAATAAAAGAAATATTACTTATTTCATAGTCTTGTGAGAAAAATATTGATATTGTAATGAATTTAGATTTAACAGAAATTTTTTTTACGGAATTAATAATTGAAGTTGTATTTTTAAGTCTAAAAGGTAAATTGACTAAATTTCTTAAAATAAATGTAAAAAGACTAAATTTCAAATGTATAAAGAGTATAAGGATTTCAATATATTTTAACTTTTCAAAAACTGATGATAGGGTAAATTAGGGACATCAATGGGGCGGGTTTCGCAGGGTCCCGCCCCATTTCGCCCTCAATTGGGCTGGGATGGGTACAGGTTTCAAGGGTGGTGGAGCAAGGATAGAGACAAAAATTAGACCTACCGTGAGTGATGAGGCAGGCGTGGGTATAACATTGTACCTATCTCATCCCCGCCTGCCCTGCATAATATAATAAGCCTATTTAAAATATAAATATTTATAAAAATTTAATTTTGGTAACAGTACTTAACTCACATTCACTATTTTTTTTTTTTAGAAAAAAATAAGAGCACTCCACAGTTTCTCACCCACCTTTAAAAAAAGGAGAGTACTCAACACAGTTTTTCATATGCAAGTTTAAGTGAAGTTAAAGAGATATAATGCTCACAATTGATAGAAGAATTAAAAGATGAATGTGATACAGAAGCAATGGTAGTTACATGTATTGATTGATTTTTGGAATTTTTACACTTGAAGACATTTATGATGTATTTGAGAAATTATTTGTATTTGGATATTATGTAAGGACTTTATTTTCTGAACTTTTTAAACTCGTGTTGAAGTTATATTTTATTTACCAATTAAAGGGTAGTGACAACTTTTTTTTTTAATAGTGACAGTTGAAATAATGTCACATATGTGGTGGGAGTCCGGAGGATAGGTATTTCATACGTTTTTCGTAAAAAAATTGGTTTATATTTAGGGACCCAATCAAGATAAAACCTTAATGGTCAAATATAAATAAAAGAAATAATATTTGGTATAGAGCTAGTAGAGTTTTTAGACTCCATGAATAGAGTTAAAGGTTGACAAGTGTCCTATAGTGTTATAGTAAAATTTTTAAAAAAATATATTTTAAAAAAACACGTAACAATTTTTTAAGACTACTCATAAAATAAAAAAAATTATTATCAATGAAACAAATACTAACCTTAAATAAAATGCAATAACATTTATTGTAATAATAATAATAATAATAATAATAATAAGCATATTCAACTTGTCAAAATAGAACACATGAAAGTAACCTATAAATGAATTGATGGTATCTTGCTTCAAAAAATGGGTATCAAAACTTGATAGCTAAATGCAATAACTTGTTGCTAATCAGATGGTTAAATGGGTTGTAACAAAAAGTTTAAATCTACACACATTGAAAGATCTTTCGTTTTAAAATTTATTGATAATTGATCGTTTTGTGTCGATATTAATATCGAACTAAACTTGAACTGATTATTGCTTTTGCTTTATGTTCGTACTTTCCTGTAAAAAAAATTCATTGAAGTCCTCAATTGAGCTTAATGTTTCGACATTATTTATTTAGAAAATAAATCAATTGCATATTTTTTTTTCCATAATAAAAAGTATATAAGTGTATGTATTAATTATTAATATGCAAATATCAGCTATCAAATAAAGTAGTGTATAGATATCACATTGAAATTACATGTTGGGCCAGAAACCCAACTTAGTTTAGATGTGGGCTATCCTATAATGGTTTCAACCCATAAGACTGTGGTTTGGATTTTAATTTAAGCATTGGGCTTTTCAGGCAATTTCAACATTTATTGAATTATGGATTGAAAGCCAATTTACTAAATATAATAGGTGAGAGAGAAATATCAAATTTTCATGTTGAATCTTATATAAATATAGATATTAATCAAAGAAAATAATTTTGTCCCCAAAATATAAAATTGTAGTTTGCTTTCTCTAAAAACTTTAAAATAATATATATTTTAACCCTCGAAAATTTATAAATCAATTATGCTTCACTAATATAAAGTCTTTTTTTTAATTTTACAAACTCAGTAAAAGCAAAAATAAAAGTACATGTTCGAGCAACCATAATGAGTAGAATCAAACAGCTATAGGACAAATAAAGTAAGAATTGGAACAAATTGTAAAGTTCAAGTTAAATTTGACTAACTGTAAATTTCACACATGGGAACTAGGGGGTGTTCATAGTTCAGTTAAAATTGAATTAACTGACTAAATCAATCTAATTCGGTTAATCGATCGGTGGCCAAATTTTGTTCGGTCTGAGTTCAGTTAATAACTTTTTGAAATTTCGGTTACTGGTTAATTCGATTCGAAATTGGGTATGTACAAGCCCAAATATGCCCGGGCCTAAACCCAATAAAACTTGGGTCATGTTAAACCCAATTACAGGGCTCGATTGGCCTAAAACAACAGAAACCCTAGCAGCTAGCTGTAACACCCCCTAACCCCAAACCGTCGCCGGAACAGGGTTACGAGGCATTACCAGACATGTCAGATAATTTACAATAATTTTTAAATAAATAACAAGCATGTTAAAATAAATCATAAATTCTTATAATAATTTCATAATTGACTCCCTTCATTTATTTCATTTTTTTTTATAAAAATTTCAGCAGCACTTCTGCTTGTTTTTACATAAAACCCCCTGCAATTAAAAACCATAGCATTTCCAATATAATCAAATCAACCCATTCATGTCACATCCACATTTTTTTATTCTAATTCTTTCTAATCTAACTCAATCAATATAATATCAATTTATATTTAATAATGTACTAATTAAATAAAAATAGATAAGCTTCTTTCATTAAAATTTATAAACTTTTAATACTAACATTTTTAACCATTTATATTAAAACATAATAACCTTTATACACAATCTATGTACATGCCACCTTTACCAAAGGAAAAATACATCACCAAGTTTCGCTGAAGCCGGGATTAATCTGGATACTGAACCGGGACCTTTGACTTCTATCGACCTACGCACGGAAACAACCGTACGCTGAGTAATTCATACTTAGTGGTATTACCATAATTCAAATTATAACAATAATGTACATGTAATGCATAAATCGTAAATACAAATTTAAATTCAAATTCCATATTTCAATAATAACAAATCATCAACTAATATCATACATCCACAATTTAATTTGAACATGTTATGAACCTTAGGTTCATTCCTCTACCTCATATCGCATTTCAATTCACAATTCAACTTTTTCATTTCATTTCAGTAGCTCGTTCGATCAACTCATTCGATTTATCATTTCATTAATTACCCTATTAACGAAACTCGGACTTTGGCGGATACACGGATCCAACCAAACACACCAGAATGGCACCCAGTGCCTCATCGGATAGTTCGAAGCAATAATTGACACCCAGTGTCTCATCGGCCAAGCCGAAGTAAGTTGGTACCCAGTACCTCATCGAATCTATCCGAAGTAATATAGTGACACCCAGTGTCTCATCGACTCGAGGTCGAAGTATCCCTGAACTCTTCCAATCCTATGGCATGCCAACTATATCCGACTCAGCCCGACTAGTTAATAGGGTATTTAAATCACATATAATCCCAACTCAATCACAATTTCTCACATTTTCAATTCAATCATTTTTACACCTTTCAATCAATAATTAATCCACAATTCACACACTTTCACAACTCAATACATTTCCATTCAATTTAATATCAGTCACTATTCGATTTAAATTCACTTCCCACTTTCAATCAACAACAATTCAAATATTAATTTATATCAACTATTCAATTTAATTCCCACTCATTTTAATAATAATACTAATAATAATAATAATAATAATAATAATAATAATAATAATAATAACAACACTTACCTTATATTTCATTTACTAAACTCATAAAATAAAATTTAACATTTAATAATAAATAACTTGAATTATAGTAATACAAACCGTGATTTTCTCGAGTTTACTCCTCGATAATCTTCTCCCTTCCCTTTGATGCTGATGCCTCGGGTTCTTTATTAGCTACGAAAATAATAATAATTCATACTATTAATTACAACACTAATCATGATAAATAATTGAATTTCCATTCAATTTCTTCCTTATTCTCAATTTAATCCTAACTAAATTCACTTACTTTTCTAATTCAAATCACACTCTATTTATACTCAAATTTCATCCAAACTCAAATTTAACTATCAAAATTTCAGCATATTTTCCTAATTTCGAATTTCTCTAAATTTAGTCCCTAAAACATAAAACTTATAGTTTCTTTTACAATTTAATCCCTTTATCAATTCTAACTTAAAATTCATTCAATTAAATCCCTAATTCAACAATTTATTCAACATGAACCATTCTTAAAAAAACTATAAACTTCCAAAATATCAACTTAATTTCATCAAAACTTTGTTTTAAAACTTCTAAATCATCAAAACTAATTAAAAAGGGCTTAATTGACTTACCAATCAAAGCTTTAAACCTTAAACCTTCAATTTTTCCTTTTTCTTTTCTTTCTTTCTTTCTCCCCTGTTTCTCCCCTGTTTCGTCTCTTCTAATCTTCTATTCTGTTTCTTTTCTTCTTTGTTTCTTTCCTTTTCTTTGTTTTATTTTATGTTTTGTTTATTATTTAATAAATGTAATATTTTAATAATATAATATAATAATATTTTCTTACATAACAAGTAATTATAAAATTTTAATACAAGTGTATTTATACAATTATGACACATGTATAATTGATTACCATACATTTGTCTTTATTTAATTTATTTCTTAATATAATATTTATAATATAATTAATTTAATAATATACTTTATAATCAATACATTTTTATATAAATAAACAATATAAAAATCTAAGATTTTTACAATGTTATGCCGCCTCAACCATTTTAAATGGCTTAATTTCCCATTTGGTCCCTATTATTTTCCTTTAATCTATAATTAAACTTTCACTTCTATTGCAATTTAATCCTTTTTGCTAATTACTCATAATTAAACTAAATTCACCTATCCAAAACCTATTTAAACACACAACTAGCCTCGTAAATATTTCTAATAATTATTTTCGAACTCAAATTACTAAGACGGAGGCCCGATATTATACTTTTCCGATGCCCGTGAATTTTGGGTCATTACACTAGCAGCATCTCAGCCACCGCAGCAACTGCCCATCACCCCACGTGGCACCTTGCCCACGTTCAGCAACGGTTTCATCACCCAATGACGTAATTACCCACGATCAACGATCCCTTGCGTCTACTATGCACGTTCGTTCTACAAACGAACCACGAACAGCAAGATATACACATAGCAAAATAGAAAGGGATTTGGGGGTTATAAAAAGGGGAATGGAATCTATAAAAAGGGTTAGCAAATTTGTATACCGAAAAAAAGGGAATAAAAATAGAAAAAAAGAAACAGAAGATTTTTGAAAGGTTAGTTTTCATTTTTCTGATTACTTTTTTTTAATTTTGATTTTATTTTTCTGGTTCTTTTTTAAAAAATAACAAAAAAAGAAGAGTAGAGGGAGGGAGTAAGGAAGGCTTACCGTCGTAGGAGTCGTCGGAGTGCCTTCGCGTCGTCGTTGATGGTCAAAAAGGGGGCCCGAATGACTGAGAGAGAGAGGGGTTACGGCGCCTTTCTGAAATGGTGGAGAAGAAATGGTTTTTAGGGTTTAAAATTGGGTTTTTATACAGCCCAAAACGGCGCCGTATTGGTAACCCGTGTGACCCGACCCATGAACCCGAGGAGGATCCGCGTATTTCTTCTAAAGGGACTATTTGCGCATTTAGTCCTCATATTTTTATGGTGTTTTGCAATTATTTTTTATTTCTTTCAAATTTTACTGCACATTTTATGTCTTTTTCAATCTAACCCGTGTTGTTGCGCAGCGTTTTGGAGGGAACGGATTAATTTCCCTTTTGGTCCCTTACTGTTTATTGTGTGTTCTACTTGATCCATCGGTGTTATTTATTTCAGATTTACCCCGATTTTCTGTTTTAAGTTTAATTTAGTCCTTTTGATTATTTTTCACTATTATTGTATTATTAATTATTATTGTTACAATTATAATTTTATTATATATCATTATTACTCCTATAAAGTACACGCATATATGTTAATATATGTATATATATATATTTAAACATTTTTAAAAAAAAATACATATGCATATTCTTATATATTTTATTATTACTTTATTCTTCTTAGTTTTATATATATGTATATACGTACTATATTTATATCTTATAGTATTTATATAATTTTTATATATTTTATAATCCAAATATATATACATTTTTTATAATATATATACATACATTATTCAAAATTATTATAAACTTTTTCTTTGTCCCGCATGTTTCTTATATATAAACATATATATATTTTCATAATTTAACATCATATTTTATTTATATTTATATTTTATTTATTTTCATTTATTTCTCTATATATATATCTTTAGATATCAATACATTTTTTTTATATTATAATTTTTATGACTCTATTATATTATATGTTTTAAAATATCCCTATGCATATTTGCAAAAATCCACTTTTATATCATACTTATATATATGCATATTTGGTAGGTATAAATACATGTATAATTTAAAATGCATGTTTTACATTTTATCATGTTTTAAAGTGAATAAATTTTGTTTCACTAAAGAATTAAAAATCGTTTTTTAGAAAATTAAATATTTGGCAATCATGATTCTCGAGAAAGATCGTGTCCTAACTTACTGGATCGTGATCAGTTTTCGATGAATTTAGCAAGCTAAGTATTTATTTCAATAAATTTGCAATTTTCAAATAAAAGCTTATTCTCGGGAATCCATAAATGTCGGGTCCTAACTTACTGGTCGTGACATTTCGTTATCTCGAAATAAGAATTTTTAAAATCGAAAGATAAACTTGATTTTGAAGATTTAAAAATATTGTGCCCTAACTCACTGGGTGTGATGTTTTATTTCTTTGAAAATTAAGATGTCTTATTTTTAATACATTCATGGGTTAAAAATTTTTATTTAAAATCTTTTCAAATTTTCGACATTTAGACATAAAATAATCAAATTTGGTACCGATTTTTGGGCGTTTCGAGGGTGCTAACCCTTCCTCGTACGTAACTGACTCCCGAACCCGTTTTCTTGAATTTCGTAGACCAAAATTATTTTTACGGTGAGCCGGTCACACCTTAATAAAGGATCGGTGGCGACTCCAGTTTTTGTTTTTTTAAAGTCGACCACCAAAATTTTTGTTTTTAAAAAATGGTTTCGACAGCTTGGCGACTCCACTGGGGACCTCGAGAGTCAAGCCATAAATTGATTAGCTTTTGTCTTTTTGTCGAAAAGGTTTAAAAGTTGTTTTAAATCATGATTTTCCCCTTTGCATTCATTGGTTTTATCATATGCTTGCTTGATTGTTCTAAGTCCGTTAGTTGATTTGCATTTTGCATTTCATGGTCAATTTTACCCCTCTAAGTGGGAGTGAGAAGCTAGTCCTTCGTGAGGTTTTCACCTCCGTGTAGGGTAGTGGATCGCTTTCGGGATACATCTGTACCTATGTCTTCGTGAGATTTTCATCTCCGTGTAGCCATAGGGAAATGTGTCCCCCTGAACTGAACTCGGTCTATATGAGCCTATAATGGGTGAGGATCGAGGAATCTGCTGGTTCGGGTACCCTTACCCTAGAAGCCAAAACCTCATATAGTGAACTTTAGGAACTTACTTTAGGTAGAACTATACCCCTAGTAGTCACCCGAGTAGGTATTTTATTGCTTTCGGTTTGTTTTATATTTGTTACTGACTCTTTGTGTTTTACTCTGATTGCATGGCATTACAATTACATGGCATTTCATTACGAAAGGCGTTGGTTCGTTTTCGGTTGCTAGATAGAAAGTTTTATCATGGGAGATGGGTTTCTTGATAGAGTGGAGGACAATGCGGCTGTCCGAACTTGGGCTGAGATGACACAGCGCGAAAAGGGTGATAGTTTGGCCGAGGGGTACATATCAGAATTATGGGACTTCACCCGTGTTAGCGTAGCTCAAAATAACTTACAGGAGTTGAAGGAGATTTGGGACCAATGGAATAATGAGGTTAGGCAGTTGTTTTATTCAAATTATGGGGATTTGCCTTATTTACTCGATGTGAAGGTAGACAAGCGTCTGTTTCGAGCTCTTGCCCAGTTTTGGAATTCGGCCTATAGTTGCTTCACGTTCGGAAAGGTTGATTTGGTGCCTACAATAGAGGAGTACATGACATTACTTCGGTGTTCGAGGATTCAAGTAGACAGAATCTATTCGAAAGCGGTAAATGTACCGACCTTCTTGAAGAAGCTGATGAATATAACGGGGATGAGCGAGCGATGGGTTACAGCTCGGATCAAGCAAAAGGGGGATAGCAGATGCATTCCTTGGAAAAATCTGAAGGACCTCATTTTAGCGTACCCAGATGCTAGGAAGAAGGTAGATATATTTGCTTTAAGTATATATGGTTTGGTGGTGTTCCCTAAGACCTTGGGGCATGTTGACGAGGCGGTTACTGACTTATTTGATAGGCTTGATAAGAGAGTTTCACCGGTCCCGGTAATTTTGGCAGAAACCTTCAGGTCACTGAATGCATACCGAAGAGCGGGAGAGGGTAGGTTTATTGGATGCGCGCAGCTCCTACTTGCATGGTTCCACAGTCACTTTTGGAAGGTTGATAAAGTTTCATATCAGGTTTTCTCTGAAAGTTATTCACCCTTGAAGGAGATAGTGGCTACGCCAAGGAGAGATAACATCTCAGAAGAGAAGTGGATGGCGATTTTTCAGAATTTGCAAGAGGAGGATATAGAGTAGAGAGCTCCGTGGTTGCTTCCAGACGAGATCTTATATCGATGTGGGGATTTTGATTGGGTTCCTTTGCTTGGAATATGGGGTGCTGTTGGTTATGCCCCGTTGCTTGTGCTAAGGCAATACAGGTCAAGACAATTTGTGCCAGTAACTCATGGACTGGCTGAGTGTGAATTCTCGTATAAAGATGATGGTTACAAAAAGAAGGCTCGTGAGATGGCCAATGCATGGAATCAGACTCGCCGAATGACGAGATTAGCTGTGGGTCCAATGGCAACTCCCAAGTATAACGAGTGGTGGGTTAAGAAGATCAACGATAACATTCCTGAGCCGAGTCTGGAGAATAGTCAGTCGATAGAGGAGCATTTGCGTGTCGTCCCCACTGAGCTGGAGATCATAAAACAGGACTTTGAAAGGAAAAATGCAGAATTAGAGAAGAAAATAGAGCAAATGGAGGAGGAGAAAGTGAATTTGAGACTGGATGTGGATGTTCAGAAACTTGAGGCTGATAAACTAAGAAAGGGGAAGAACAAGGCTGAGGAAGAGCTAGATAGTTTGAAGACCGATTATAAGAAGCTGCGTTTGTCGATGAGAACTACTGGGCTTGGGAAGACTTCAGAACAGTGGCGTGAGGAAATTTGAGAGGAAAGAAACAAGTCAGACCGGTGGGAAAGAAAATTTCAAGAAATGCATGCACGAAATGAAGCATTAGGAAGAAGCTTATCGGAGAGCCAAAAGGAAAAAGAAGAACTAAAGGACAGAGTAGTTGAGTTAGAAGGGTCTCTTCGTCAACATCGAAGTCAAAACTCTGTAATAGAGTTGAAAGCAAGTCTTAGCAAGATCAAAGAAATGAAGAGTACAATAGAAAGGCTAGAAGCAGCATTGCAGGATTGTGAGGTTCGGATTGAGCATCTAGAGACAAGGGAAGGTCACCAAAATGAGCAGCTTCAGTATTTCCAAAATCAGGTTAGAAACAGGGATCATATTATGGGAGAAACTGTGATCCAGATTCGAGAAGTGGCAGATCACTTGCAAACTTTAGCGGTACAAGCCGACACGTTGAGCGTAAAGTACGAGCTAGAGTCAAATCGAGGACAGGAATTAGCTTCACTGCTTAAAAAGATCAAGGTCTTAAGTATTAGGGCAAGGCCATATTTGTAGTCTATTCTATGTAAAGAGATTTATTTTCTAATAAAGCTTTCCTGAAAGTAATTGAAATTAGAATTAACGCCTTTTCTGCATTCATTTTCATACATCGCATTACATGCATTAAATTATCAAAAGGTTCTGATTAATCAAAATCATTCCTCAGTTAACCTGGAATCTAACCAGCCAACTCAACACCGTTACGGTACAAGAGCAAAATCAAAAAATATGGACCAATGGTTGGAAAAGCTCGAAGGGTTCCAAAAAGAAATGCAGGATCAACTCCAGCAACAAATGAAAGAACAGCTTGAAAAAATTCAGCAGAAGCTGATGGATAAAATGGAGGAATCCCAAGGAAGCATGTTAACCCAGTTAACTCAGCTCTTAACTGATAGAAAGGATAAGGGAAAGGGTCCTGTAGTCAATATTGAGGAGGAAGGTGAGGATGGACTCCAATACCCTCAAGGTTTTACTCCTTTACATGCGCAGCCTCAAGTTGAGGTTTTCCCACGCAAATCTTCTGCTACGATTAGGCCTCAGCAATTTCAAGCTGATGCTTCAAGATCGATGAATTTTCAGGCCGGATCAGGCTCCAGTCCTGAGAATAATCTTGCCAATCCTATTGTTCCTGATTTCGATGAAGCAGTTGAAAAAGAGAAAGCAAAGGAAGAATTACCAAAGCAATTCGAAGAAAGATGGAAATGGATTGAGGAGAAATTCAAAGCGATAGAGACTACTGAAGGATGTCATGGATTGGATGCTAAGGATTTAAGTTTGGTGCCGGATTTAGTACTTCCGTACAAATTTAAAATGCCAGATTTCGAGAAGTATAATGGGACCACTTGCCCTGAAGCCCACATTACTATGTTTTGTAGGCGAATGACTAGGTATGTTAATAATGATCAGTTATTGATACACTGTTTTCAGGATAGCCTCACGGGGGCTGCGTCAAAGTGGTATAATCAATTAAGCCGTGCTAAGATTAGCTCTTGGAGGGATTTAGCACAGGCTTTTATGAAGCAGTATGGGCATGTGGCGGAAATGGTTCCTGATAGGATCACTTTACAGAATATGGAGAAAAAGTCGAATGAAGGTTTTAGACAATATGCTCAGAGGTGGAGAGAGGTGGCAGTGCAGGTCCAACCACCGCTCCTTGAAAGAGAAATAACGATGCTTTTTGTTAATACGCTGAAGGCCCTTTTCATCACACACATGTTAGGCAGTACCACGAAAGACTTTGCTGACATTGTCATGAGTGGTGAGATGATCGAAAGTGCTGTAAAGAGTGGGAAGATTGATGTTGGAGATAACAGTAGAAGGCAGAATTCAAAGAAAAAAGAAAGTGAGGTAAACAATGTGAATACATACAACAAGTCAATTACGGTGAATCAGCCCAGGAAGGTGGCGGCAGGTCAACAGGGTTCATCAAAACAGGAATTTGGTACGAGGCCAAGTAATGAGAGGCCTCAGTTTACACCTATTCCTATGTCATATAAAGAGTTGTATCAAAATTTATTCAACGCACACATTGTTGTTCCATTTTATTTGCCCCCTTTACAGCCTCTATATCCTAAATGGTATGACGCAAATGCACAATGCGATTACCATGCAGGAGTTACGGGGCACTCCATAGAGCATTGTACTGCTTTTAAAAAGCTTGTTGAGAAGTTAATTCAGATGGGTGTTGTCGAGATAGATAATTCATCAGGTACGAAAAATCAATTACCCAAGCATACTGATGCTGGGGTAAACATGGTGGGTGAAAGTACAGGGAAGAAGGTCAAGGAGAATATTGATGAGGTAAAGATCCCTTTGAGGAGGGTTTGGAAGGAAATGGTAAAAGGAGGGTTGATTGTTGCGGATATGGTGGAGGGTGGCAAGACCCAAAACTATTGTGAGTTCCATCATGAGGTGGGACATGAAATTCAAGGATGTGAGAAGTTCAGAGCTCTGATCCAGAGCATGATGGATATTGGAGAAATAAAGTTTTTTGAAGAGGAAGAAAGAAAAGAAAGTATATGCGCATCGGAGTTAGAAATGAGGATTCCAAAAATTATCATCTCGCGCCCCAAGGTTACGGAAAATAGAGCACAGGTGACTCCGAAGATTGTTATTCAAAAGCCGATGAAGTTTTCGTATAAAGATAGTAAGAAGGTCCCCTGGAATTATGAGTGCGGGGTAGTAGTTTCGGGGAAAGAAGCTTCAGTTAGGATTGAGAAAGAAAACCAAATGATAGGTGCTTATAAGAATACGAAGGAGTACTGTGGTCGGATCAATGCTGAAACAGAATCGGTGGAAGGAAAAGTCTTTGCAGCTGAGCAAAAGAAAGAGAAGAAAATTGAATTAAGGCCATTAATTAATGAGCCAATAAAGGAAGAAGAGGCCACTGAATTTTTAAAATTTCTGAAACACAGTGAGTATAGCGTGGTAGAGCAGCTGCATAAGCAGCCAACTCGTATATCTGTGTTGTCTTTGCTCATGAATTCAGAGTTACATCGAAATGCACTGATGAAGGCTTTAAATGAAACATACGTGGCAAGTGATATTTCTGTCAACCAATTGGGTCGGTTGGTCAATAATATAAGCGCTGATAATTTTATCTTCTTTAACGATGACGAAATACCATCTGGAGGTATGGGGTCCACTAAAGCTTTGCACATTACTGCTCGGTGTAAAGGAAGTTTGGTTTCGGGGGTTTTAATTGATAATGGATCTGCATTGAATGTACTGCCCTTATCTACTCTCAATAGGCTACCTGTAGATAGCTCACATATGAAGACATGTCAAAACGTGGTAAGGGCGTTTGATGGAACGGAAAGAAAGGTTTTGGGGAGAATTGAGATACCGTTGCTGATTGGCCCGAATACTTATGAAATAGATTTCATTGTAATGGACATTAAGCCTTCATATAACTGTTTATTGGGCAGACCTTGGATACATTCGGCGGGGGCCGTGCCTTCAACGCTGCATCAGAAGTTAAAATTAGTATCAGAAGGGCGGTTGGTGACAATAAATGCTGAAGAGAGTATTATCGCATCGGTAACCAGTAATGCACCATACGTAGAGACAGATGAGGAGGCGGTGGAATGCTCTTTTCAATCGTTAGAATTTGTAAATGCAACATTTATTGTTGAGGGGAGTAGAATTCTAGTACCGAAGATATCCAGGACTACAAGAATGGGCCTTCAATTAATGGTGGGAAGAGGAGCTGTACCCGGAAAAGGATTGGGAAGAGATTTGCAAGGAAGAGTAGAAGCACCAGTCATAAAAGAAAAGTTTGATCGCTTTGGTCTGGGCTATAGACCAGATGTAAAACAAAGAAGGAAGGAAATGGAGAAAAGACAGGAGAGAAGAAAGGCACGCTTGAGTGGAAATGAAGTTAGGTGGGAGCCTATGGTTTTTCCTCACATATCCAAGACCTTCGTATCAGGAGGGTTTATTTATCCGGAGCGAAAAGTGCTTAAAGTAAAGGGAGTTGAAGAGTTGCTGGGAGATGTTCACATCAATGCCTTAGACACAGTTGAAAGAGAGACTTGGCTAGAGATTCGCCCTTACGAGCCTGGAAGTGATCTGGACAATTGGACTGCGGAAGAGATTCCTGTAGTTTTTAGAGCTTGTTCAGAGTAAATATGCAGAACATCCTTGTTGTTTCGATTTTAAAATATAATTTCTTTATGGATTATGCACATCTTGAATATTATAATTTCAATAAACATACTTTTTCGTACGCATTTTTGAGCCAGTATTCTTTTATTCTTTTTTCGAGTAATTATTCTTTTATTCTTTTTCTACATCATTCTTTTATTCATTTCATAATCATATTTTGTTCATAAATTCATATATTCTTTGTATATTCTTTGGCACCTATCATAGGTCCCCGGATATCAATGATATGAATGACGCTGCTCCAGACTCAGAATCACCTTTTGAACAAGACTGGTATTTAGAGGGATCACAGAATTTTAGAGATGACGTAGATTGTGATGTATCTCCGGACTTATTGAGAATGGTAGAACAGGAGGATAAGCAAATCTTACCTCATAAAGAATCATTGGAGATTGTGAGTCTAGAGGAGGGAAAAGAGGTAAAAATCGAAACTGACATTTCTGGCAAGACAAGACATGACCTCATTGAGTTACTACGGGAATTCAAAGATGTCTTTGCATAGTCATATCAAGATATGCCTGGGTTAAGCACTGATATTGTGGTGCACCGTCTTCTCATAAAGGAGGAATGCAAGCCAGTTCAGCAGAAGCTCAGAAGAATGAGGCCTGACATTGTGCTAAAGATAAAAGAGGAAGTCAAGAAGCAGTTTGACGCTGGGTTCTTGCAAGAAGTCAAGTATTCAGAATGGGTAGCCAATGTTGTCCCTGTCCCTAAAAAAGATGGGAAGGTACGAATGTGTGTGGATTACAGGGACTTGAACAAGGCTAGTCCAAAAGATAATTTTCCGTTGCTTCACATTGATACTTTGGTAGATAATACTGCAGGCTATTCATTGTTTTCTTTCATGGACGGCTTTTCTGGGTACAATCAGATAAAAATGCATCCAGAAGATATGAGAAAGACCACATTTATCACTTTGTGGGGAACATTCTGTTATAAAGTGATGCCCTTTGGATTAAAGAATGCTGGGGCAACTTATCAAAGAGCCATGGTAACTTTGTTTCATGACATGATGCACAAGGAGATTGAGGTTTATGTTGACGATATGATTGCAAAGTCCAGAACGGAAGAGGAGCATGTTCAAGTTCTGCGGAAGTTATTTTTGAGACTAAAGAATTTCTAGCTCAAGCTTAATCCAACAAAGTGCACATTTGGGGCTAGATCAGGGAAGTTGTTGGGCTTCATAGTCAGTGGGAAAGGGATTGAAGTTGACCCAGACAAAGTCAGGGCAATACGAGACTTGCCTCCGCCACACACTCAAAAAGAAGTACGGGGATTCTTGGGAAGACTGAATTATATTTCTCGGTTTATTTCACAACTAACTGAGAAATGTGATCCCATATTTCGTCTTCTAAAGAAGCATAATCCGGGTGTATGGGATGAAGAATGCCAGAAGGCTTTTGACAAAATAAAACAATATTTGTCTAATCCTCCAGTGCTATCACCACCTAATCCGGATAAGCCATTAATATTGTATCTAACAGTATTTGACAATTCCATGGGGTGCGTGTTAGGCCAACATGATGAGACAGGGAGAAAAGAAAGGGCAATATACTATCTCAGTAAGAAATTTACTGATTGTGAAGTGAGATATTCGGCTATTGAGAAATTATGTTGTGCTCTGGTTTGGACAACTCGAAGATTACGGCAATATATGTTGTATCATACAACATGGCTAATTTCAAAGTTAGACCCCTTAAAGTATATGATGGAGTCGACTGCTTTGAATGGGAGGATGGCTAGATGGCAGATCTTGCTTTCTGAATTTGACATAGTGTATGTGAGTCAGAAGGCTGTGAAAGGGAGCACAATAGCTGCCTTTTTAGCTAGCAGAGCCTTGGTGGATTATGAGCCTTTGAATTTTGATTTCCCAAATGAGGATTTGATGTATGTGGCAACCGCTGAAGAAAATTCCCAAATGGATCAGGTGTGGAAGTTAAACTTTGATGGAGCTTCAAATGCTGTCGGTAATGGAATTAGGGCAATCCTGATATCTCCAAGTGGAGATCATTATCCTTTAGCTAGCAAACTGGATTTTGATTGCACAAACAATATGGCAGAGTATGAAGCATGCATTATGGGCATTCGTGCAACTGTCGAGCGTAAAATCAAAGTGTTAAAAGTGTATGGGGATTCGGCACTGGTGATATATCAACTCAAAGGAGAATGGGAAACAAGGGACTCTAAACTGATCAGTTATCGAAAGATGGTTCTCAAATTGATGGATGAGTTTGATGACATTACTTTTTGTTATCTTCCACGTGATGAGAATCAGATGGCTGATGCATTGGCTACCTTAGCCTCTATGATCCGAGTGAATAGGTTAGAGGGTATGAAGCCTATTCAGATGAGTATTTTTGAAACCCCGGCTCATTGTTGTAATGTTGAGGAAGAGGAAAAGGATGACCATCCTTGGTATTTGAATATCTTGCGATATGTAAAGAATCGTGAATATCCAGATCAGGCAACGGAGAATGATAAGAGAGCACTGAGAAGATTGGCTATTGACTATGTTCTGGACGGAGAAATCCTGTACAAAAAGGGGAAGGATCAAGTACTGCTAAGATGTGTGGATGCAGTGGAAGCTAGAAAAATTCTAGAAGAAGTCCATGAGGGTATTTGTGGAATGCATGCAAACGGTTTCACAATGGCCAGGCAGGTCATGAGATTTGGGTATTATTGGTCTACTTTGGAAAGGGATTGCATCAGCTATGCTAAGAAGTGCCATAAATGCCAAATTTATGGCGATAAAATGCATGCACCTCCTTCACCTCTTCATGTTATGACTTCTCCATGGCCTTTCTCTATGTGGGGTATGGACGTCATTGGGCCAATATCGCCAAAGGCTTCAAACGGGCATCGCTTCATTTTTGTGGTTATTGGCTACTTTACCAAATGGGTGGAAGCTGCTTCGTACGCAAACGTCACGAAGTCAGCAGTGAGCAGATTCTTGAAAAAAGAAATCATATGTCGATATGGAATGCCTGAGAGGATCATATCTGATAATGCGCTGAATTTGAACAATAGCGCAATAGCGGAGGTCTGCAGTCAATTTGGGATCAGACATCATAACTCGTCGCCATACCGCCCAAAGATGAATGGTGCGGTAGAAGCAGCCAATAAGAATATCAAGAAAATTGTGGGAAAGATGACTGAGACTTACAAAGATTGGCATGAGAAATTACCGTTCGCTCTTCTTGCTTATAGAACGTCTGTTAGGACTTCGACTGGGGCAACACCTTTCTCTTTGGTTTATGGGATGGAGGCAGTTTTACCTATTGAGATAGAAATTCCTTCTCTTCGGGTATTATCTGAGTTGAAATTGGATGAGGCAGAATGGGTTCAATCTCGTTATGATCAATTGAACTTAATTGAAGGGAAAAGGCTAGAGGCTGTTCGACATGGTCAGATGTATCAAAAGCGGATGATGCGAGCCTACAATAAAAAGGTTCGTCCTAGAGAATTTCATGAGGGAGAGCTGGTGTTGAAGAAGATCCTTCCTATACAAAAGGATTTTAGAGGAAAATGGATGCCGAATTGGGAAGGTCCATATGTTGTAAAGAAAGCCTTTTCAGGGGGAGCTTTGATTTTGAGTGAGATGGATGGCAAAGATTTGCCAAACCCTGTAAACTCGGATGCGGTTAAAAAATACTTCTCTTAAAAAAAGAAAAAAAAAAGAAAAAGATGTGAAAAAATGAAAATAATGGAAAAAGGAAAAATAAAAAGTAAAATGGAGAGGCTAAGGTGAAAACCCGCAAAGGGCGCTTTAGGCCAAAGGGGATTTGAGTTGAAAACCCCAAAAGGGCCACTCAAATATTAATCAAAATGGGGCATGAGGTGATCAGGACAGCTAAAATATGGCATGCGGTGATTTTGCTATATCTGAATTAGAAGGAAGGGGTATGCAACTTCTTGAGGCATCGATAAAGTACTGTAGATCTCCTAAACAGATGTCAAACTCAGAATGGTCTTCAGCAAGTTTGTACAGAGAAATTCAAGCTGCGATATCTGGGGCACCTAGCCTTCATAATATTTATATTGAATTGCTTATGCTTGGAATACTTTATTCTTTTTCAAGATATGAGTTAATTCCTTTTTATTCTCAATATTATTGATAATTTATTCATTTCGAGCTATGTTCTCAAATCAATTCTATTTTATCCATTATTTTGTTCTTTTTGCAAGCATGTTGCATTAGAATAACGGTTAATAGACTAATAAAACTTTCACAAAGGAAGTTTTGCATATTACTCTAGAAGTTTCTAAATAATACAGGAACCTGAAATAGAACTATTGTTTAGAACGCACCTGGTTTGAAGGTAGGAAATTTGAGAAGGAAGTGTCTAAATTAAGACTATCTCTTTGGATTTTGTTGTCAAAAGCATTGATCGAACAAAATAACAAGTTGGTGTTGGTGACCAAGCTTCATTTTTACATGAACATTTGGTATGACACCCTGGGTATGGGTTAAAAGGCCAAAGAGCTTCATATTTTGTTATGAGAGGAGATGATTGAAAAGGCCAGATTTTCTTCTATCATTGGGTTACAATGGGAGAAAGATGGTACAAATTTTACGTCACAGTGGATTGAACTTGGAAGTTTACAGTGGGGGCAACCGGATTAAGTGTTTTTTTAAGGATGCCAGCCGAGCAGGAACGCGCTGTAGAACGTCAGTGATAAAGCCTTAATAAACTTTGAGTAATGACAATTTAGGTGATAAAAAGGGATCATTCTCAATAAAATGACATTCTACATCCATTCAAATGTCATTCATACATGTCTAGTTAGGAGCATGTGATTCATTCTGATCATGACATCCTAATCATTAGGCATAATTAGGTTCATAAATATGAATTATACAGGTCATGTTCCCTAGAGAACAAATTGAAGAAATCGATTCTATCTCCCTGAGGTTGCAGTGGAGCGGATCGACATTCAAGTCCTATCTCCCTGAAGTTACAGTGGAGCGGATCAACATCCAGATCTTATCTTTCTGAGGTTGCAGAGAGCAGATCACATCAAGTCCTATCTCCCTGAGGTTGCAGTGGAGCGGATCGACATACGGATCTTATCTTTCTGAGGTTGCAGAGAGCAGATCACATCAAGTCCTATCTCCCTGAGGTTGCAGTGGAGCGGATCGACATCCAGATCTTATCTTTCTGAGGTTGCAGAGAGCAGATCACATCAAGTCCTATCTCCCTGAGGTTGCAGTGGAGCAGATTAACATCCAGATCTTAACTTTCTGAGGTTGCAGAGAGCAGATCACATCAAGTTCTATCTCTCTGAGGTTGCAGTGGAGCGGATCGACATACGGATCTTATCTTTCTGAGGTTGCAGAGAGCAGATCACATCAAGTCCTATCTCCCTGAGGTTGCAGTGGAGTGGATCGACATACGGATCTTATCTTTCTGAGGTTGCAGAGAGTAGATCACATAAAGTCCTATCTCCCTGAAGTTACAGTAGAGCGGATCAACATCCAGATCTTATCTTTCTGAGGTTGCAGAGAGCAGATCACATCAAGTCCTATCTCCCTGAAGTTACAGTAGAGCGGATCAACATCCAGATCTTATCTTTCTGAGGTTGCAGAGAGCAGATCACATCAAGTCCTATCTCCCTGAGGTTGCAGTGGAGCGGATCGACATACGGATCTTATCTTTCTGAGGTTGCAGAGAGCAGATCACATCAAGTCCTATCTCCCTGAGGTTGCAGTGGAGCGGATCAACATCCAGATCTTATCTTTCTGAGGTTGCAGAGAGCAGATCACATCAAGTCCTATCTTTCTGAGGTTGCAGTGGAGCAGATCGACATACGGATCTTATCTTTCTGAGGTTGCAGAGAGTAGATCACATCAAGTCCTGTCTCCCTGAGGTTGCAGTGGAGCGAATCAACATCCAGATCTTATCTTTCTGAGGTTGCAGAGAGCAGATTACATCAAGTCTTATCTCCCTGAAGTTGCAGTGGAGCAGATTGAAGATCTAGTCCTATCTCCCTGAGGTTGCAGTGGAGTGGATTGAAGCGCTGATTCCCATACCTCTGAAGATGTAATAGGAAAGAATGAGACTATTTAAAGAAGAAAAGCACCGAGGAAGTCAAGGCTTAGTAAGACCGGGCACAATTGGGCTTTTAGTCTTTGCTCTGTTCCCGTTACACGACAACGACCAAAGAGGGGCAGCTGTACAAGCCCAAATATGCCCGGGCCTAAACCCAATAAAACTTGGGTCATGTTAAACCCAATTACAGGGCCCGATTGGCCTAAAACAGCAGAAACCCTAGCAGCTAGCAGCATCTCAGCCACCGCAGCAACTGCCCATCACCCCACGTCGCACCTTGCCCACGTTCAGCAACGGTTTCATCACCCAATGACGTAATTACCCACGATCAACGATCCCTTGCGTCTACTATGCACGTTCGTTCTACAAACAAACCACGAACAGCAAGATATACACATAGCAAAATAGAAAGGGATTTGGGGGTTATAAAAAGGGGAATGGAATCTATAAAAAGGGTTAGCAAATTTGTATACCAAAAAAAGGGAATAAAAATAGAAAAAAAGAAACAGAAGATTTTTGAAAGGTTAGTTTTCATTTTTCTGATTACTTTTTTTTAATTTTGATTTTATTTTTCTGGTTCTTTTTTAAAAAAATAACAAAAAAAGAAGAGTAGAGGGAGGGAGTAAGGAAGGCTTACCGTCGTAGGAGTCGTCGGAGTGCCTTCGCGTCGTCGTTGATGGTCAAAAAGGGGGCCCGAATGACTGAGAGAGAGAGGGGTTACGGCGCCTTTCTGAAATGGTGGAGAAGAAATGGTTTTTAGGGTTTAAAATTGGGTTTTTATACAGCCCAAAACGGCGCCGTATTGGTAACCCGTGTGACCCGACCCATGAACCCGAGGAGGATCCGCGTATTTCTTCTAAAGGGACTATTTGCGCATTTAGTCCTCATATTTTTATGGTGTTTTGCAATTATTTTTTATTTCTTTCAAATTTTACTGCACATTTTATGTCTTTTTCAATCTAACCCGTGTTGTTGCGCAGCGTTTTGGAGGGAACAGATTAATTTCCCTTTTGGTCCCTTACTGTTTATTGTGTGTTCTACTTGATCCATCGGTGTTATTTATTTCAGATTTACCCCGATTTTCTGTTTTAAGTTTAATTTAGTCCTTTTGATTATTTTTCACTATTATTGTATTATTAATTATTATTGTTACAATTATAATTTTATTATATATCATTATTACTCCTATAAAGTACACGCATATATGTTAATATATGTATATATATATATTTAAACATTTTTTTAAAAAAATACATATGCATATTCTTATATATTTTATTATTACTTTATTCTTCTTAGTTTTATATATATGTATATACGTACTATATTTATATCTTATAGTATTTATATAATTTTTATATATTTTATAATTCAAATATATATACATTTTTTATAATATATATACATACATTATTCAAAATTATTATAAACTTTTTCTTTGTCCCGCATGTTTCTTATATATAAACATATATATTTTCATAATTTAACATCATATTTTATTTATATTTATATTTTATTTATTTTCATTTATTTCTCTATATATATATCTTTAGATATCAATACATTTTTTTTATATTATAATTTTTATGACTCTATTATATTATATGTTTTAAAATATCCCTATGCATATTTGCAAAAATCCACTTTTATATCATACTTATATATATGCATATTTGGTAGGTATAAATACATGTATAATTTAAAATGCATGTTTTACATTTTATCATGTTTTAAAGTGAATAAATTTTGTTTCACTAAAGAATTAAAAATCGTTTTTTAGAAAATTAAATATTTGGCAATCATGATTCTCGAGAAAGATCGTGTCCTAACTTACTGGATCGTGATCAGTTTTCGATGAATTTAGCAAGCTAAGTATTTATTTCAATAAATTTGCAATTTTCAAATAAAAGCTTATTCTCGGGAATCCATAAATGTCGGGTCCTAACTTACTGGTCGTGACATTTCGTTATCTCGAAATAAGAATTTTTAAAATCGAAAGATAAACTTGATTTTGAAGATTTAAAAATATTGTGCCCTAACTCACTGGGTGTGATGTTTTATTTCTTTGAAAATTAAGATGTCTTATTTTTAATACATTCATGGGTTAAAAATTTTTATTTAAAATCTTTTCAAATTTTCGACATTTAGACATAAAATAATCAAATTTGGTACCGATTTTTGGGCGTTTCAAGGGTGCTAACCCTTCCTCGTACGTAACTGACTCCCGAACCCGTTTTCTCGAATTTCGTAGACCAAAATTATTTTTACGGTGAGCCGGTCACACCTTAATAAAGGATCGGTGGCGACTCCAGTTTTTGTTTTTTTAAAGTCGACCACCAAAATTTTTGTTTTTAAAAAATGGTTTCGACAGGGTAATTAACCGAAATAAATAATATATATCATATATAATTGTTAACTTTTTGTTTGGTTGTTAACTTTCAAGATTTATGTAGTGTTTCTAATTTATTATTTATTGTTTTCGCCCCCATTTAAAGTTTTTGGAACTATTAAAAAAAATTAACATTACAATGTATATTTTATATGTTTTGTACTTATTTTAATCAAAAGACAAAAAACATATAAATCTCTGATTTGTTACGATTGTTTCTGTTTTGTATGAATTACAGTTTTCGGATGTTTAGTAACGATGATGTTACAATCGGTGCATGGATGCTTGCAATGAATGTCAACTTTGAGAGCAACCGAAGACTGTGTGAGCGAAAGTATACGCCTACATTCATTGCTGTCTTGGATATCCCCAAATGTTCAGGTTAGTGTTCAACTAAAGCATACAAATAGTCATTCTAAGCTTGCCAAAGTACTTCATAGCTTGTTAGGTTTGGTACATGATACCTGAGGATTTGCTTAATACAAATGGTGTATATGCCCCACGAGTTTTCTTTGTACGTTTCCATCATTTATATGGTGGAGAACACCATGGGATCTGCCGATATACAAAGATTGCCGGTGATATGGATATCTGAATCTTTGAAGCTGAAAATGGTTGTGCAATAGACCAATGGTTTTGAAAGCTATAGATACATTGTGTTCTAACGTTACTCCTGTTTCACAGGACTATGTAATCCGGAGACAAGGATATTGGAACTTCATCGGCAAGAAATGTGCTCAAATGGTTCAACGTTCCCATCGGATGATAAACAGCTTTCCTTGGCCTAAATTCACACAGATTTTTCTAATATTGACAAAGGTGTTTCAGAGAATTGCTTGCTCTGCTAAGTTGATCTCTGCTGCCATGCTACACATCTTAACTTCCCTCCTTCAATCACCCCAACCCAATTTTGTTTTCCCATTTTTACCAACAATAAGTTTTCCAATATATTTTTTTACATTACCATTCTTTTTTACCGCTTCAAACCAAGACCAAATTCACAAGGTTCCATTGCCTACTGTAAAATGTACTCTGCTACAAATTGTGATCTTGAAATTACCCCCCCCCCCCTGCTCTTTGACATCAAATATTGGTCCCTAAATTTTTCTATTTGGTTAAATTTGTGTTTTTGCAATGTATGTATCTATGTTTTTCTGCCTTGTGCGTTGTCCCAAAGCTGATCACTTACGGTAAACAGAAACAGGGGAAATGCAACAAAATTATATTTGGTTTAACATCCTTAAAAGCTCGAGTTATATGTCTAAGTTCTTACAATCTACATTTCCTTTTAAATTAGGGTTAGAAACCAAATACCAATGATTAGCTTAGGAATTTTTTATCATGAATTTTTGGAAACAGAGTTTAAATCCAAACTGGCAATAAATTATCGAAATTAAACTCCAACAATACTAATGAAAATTACATTAAGCGTACATGAAATTTTATCAAATCCAAATACAACATCATGGATGAAAAATACATAATCATAATTCATATAACTTGTAATTATTGAAGAGCTTAATTTGTTATTATATTTGTAATCATAATTTTATTTTTGGTACCACTCTCGTGGCCCTTGACTGAAACAATGCTTTACCCTTAGATGTTCAGTAAATTGCTACGCCTTAACACATTTCGAAGAGAACTAGCTAGCTCTGGGTTCGAATGGCATTTCACTCTTAACTACAATTCATCCGCTGATTCTTCAATATCAATCGGTTCAGACCTCAACTTAATTTCACCCAAGCTTCATCCTAGTCATGGATAGATTACCCATATTCGGGTCCATAAGCAATGATTTAACAGAGAATAAATCAAAAAAATTTGTAATTAAATGAGTAAAACAAACCCAATACTGTTTAAATGTCTATAGAACTTTAATGATTATTAAGGATAGCTTTGGAGTTACTTTATCATCAACTTTTTGGGAAAATTATTAAGGATTATTATCCTATCTGTTGTGGAGTTAAAATAAGATTAGAAATTTGACTCACCTTAAATTGTATTTTAATCATTAAAACTAATTAAATGGTTTACTTGTGAAGAAAAATTATTTACTGAGAGTGGATAAGAAAAAAAAATTATCCTTACATTTTTTTACTACAAATGAAAACCATTAAATATTTGATAATTGTATTGAAATATTGATTGAAAAGTTTACAGAGAGAGAAACAAACGATGAATACATATATTTAGATATAAAAAGTATAATTAATATGCATAAACTCAAATGAAAGTTACAATAGAAGTGCATGAAATTTGAAAAAGAAAATACAACACTAAAGGATTAAAATACATAATCATAATTCACAACAACAAGAAGAACTTAATCGAAATTAATTTAAATGTAAAATGACTAAAACTCTGAGGACCAAATGGTGGAGCCAAAAAGTTCAATCTTCTTTTGAGCTGCAATTGTATATATGGGTGCACCATTATCACCATTTCGTTCAACTCGAAAGATGATTTTATCACCAGGCCTGAGACGTTTATCTCGAACATATTTACGCCAATCTCCTTGAAACACTGGCTTAGGATAATCATATCCTTTCCTAATATAATATCCAAAGCTCTCCCAACACTTACCGGAAACATCGTGCACCGGAAAAGTTATCGTTCGTCCCCCTTCGTAATCGGGCAGATGCTGCACGAAGTCGCTCGGAATCGCTACTTGCTTATTAACATCAACCTCGGTCAGGTATTTCTCAAAAGAAGGCATAGTTTAAAGAAGATTATGAGTAGCTAGATATGAATTTAGAACAAAGCACTTCTGTTGAATGCAAGGATTATGGATTGATGACCCTTATTTATAAAGCATCAAATTTCCAACATGATCGCGAAATGGCTTATGGATTGATCGGAAAAGGGTAATAGATAATCGAACATCAGAGGCTTATAAGGTTCGCAATGGAGCATGCATGCAAACGCGAGATACAAATGTAAATCTTTGTGAAGTGTCATTTTCATCGTGCGACAAACAATGGCTGTGAAAGTTGAGAAAGCATGAAAATCACAAAGCTAGAAATTTGGAATGTGTCAAGGTTTTCTAATATAACGGCAAATTTAAAAGATCATTTAATTAATTTGCCATGGCTAGTTTCATCTAGGTAAAAGTAATATGAGTACTTGTATTAGGAGTTAAATTGTATTGTGTCTCTTTTATATAAAAAATTGGTAAATTAGTCCATCTTCATTAAATTAAAAAGCAAACGGATCATTTTTGCTAAAAATTCTTTCTATCTCTCCTGTTAAATTTTGATCTTTATACATCAACATAAGGTACATGTGGCATGTCACGTGTCACTGTCTAGTTATTTTATCTATCATACCAGTTTTCTTTCAGTACAATTTAATGAAATTTTTAACAAAAAAAATCAATTTGCTCTTTGATCTAATGTACAGGGGCTAATTGTGTAACACCCCTTACTCGCGACCATTGCCGGAGTCGAGCATGAGGCATTACCTAACTTAACTTACTAGTTCGGAGCATAAAAATTTTCTTTTAAAATTAATTCACTCACGTTCATTCAATATGTCCCCAAAAAGGAATCTCGAGACCCTAAATCATGCAATAGAAATGGTTTGGGTCCAAACCGAGAACATTAATAATTTTCCGAATACTAAAACAAATCAAAACAATTCATTTCACTATTCATAATAAAACTGTCCACCTGCGCAACAGTCACTAATTTAATTATAACTCAAGTTACAAAACTCGAAATTTAGATCCGTAAATTTTCCCTGAAACTATACTCATAAAATTTTCAGAATTTTTGGTTTAGCCAATTAGTACAGTTTATTCTTTAAAGTCTCTCTTGTTTCATTGTTTGACAGCTCTGACCCCTCTTCACTAAAAATTAACTATCTCATTGTACAGAATTCGGATAACATTCTCGTTTGTTTCTATTGAAAATAGACTCACTAAGAAATCTAGACATATAAATTATAACTTCCAATCCTTTCTGTACAATTTTTAATGATTTTCTAAATTCACAACAGGGGATTTCAAAAACTATTCTGACCCTGTCTCACTAAAATTCAAATATCTAAAAATATACAACTCTTTTTCTTACTATATTTCTTTCATGTAAAAATAGACTCATTCAGCTTTAATTTCATATCTCACTTAGCTTCTAATTCAATTTTCACCATTTTTGGTGATTTTTCAAAATCATGTCAATGCTGCTGTCCAAAAACTGTTTTAGTGGAAAATGTTGATAACTAAGTTTATAACACCTTCACTTTCTTTCAATTAAACCCTATACATGCCATATAAATCTTAAGATGCACAATAAAATTTACCGAAGTAATCTGGATAGTGTGCCCTGATGTGTTGATCCGATCCACCGATTTCACATCAATCTACAAAAAACATTAATCACACAGGAGTAAGCTTATGTAAGCTTAGTAAGTTCATAGGCATAGAAAATAATTCTTACCGAACATCTTATAACAATTATACAATATATAATTTCACTAATTCTTCCCTATCAATCACAAAATCAATGACAAAATTTACTTGATTGAGCTCAATATCAATAAATGATCAATTTCAATCTCTTGTGTCCATTTATCGCTTACTTTTCTTAATCAATTTAGGAAGCGGTTACAGAATTGAGTACTTCGTTTTTAAAATGCCATTGTATAACTATGGTCATGCATATAATCACATATCACACACCGAAGCCATAGCCCAGCCATGGTCTTACACGGAAGCATATATCACATCGATGCCATATCTCGGATATGGTCTTATACGGAAATCACATATCACATATTGCCATGGTCCAACCATGGTCTTTTCCGTCAATGCGTATGAGTTACTGAACAAAAGTACTCAATCTAATGTTTCCACTAAATTAAAACTTTTATTCAAACATTCATATTTTCACAATTATCTCAGTTTAATAACATTCATATAAAATAACATACCATAGCATTCATGAAATTTCAAAGTATAATACAACATTTCCTGCCAACCACAATCTCAAACAATGAATTTACTCAATTGAGCTCAATATCAAATATCAACTTATATTCCAACATTTAGCTTCAATTGCACTTACAAATACTTGTCAAATTAAGGATCGTCTTACAGAATTGAGTACATCGTTTGCCTGGTGCCACAATTTGCTTGAATATTTCACAAGGCTATAACTCAGTATGGTTTTCTTCACGGAATTACCATACCTACTTTTCAGAACTCAATATGGTTTTCTTCACTGAAGCACCATACCTACTTTTCACAACTCAGTATGGTTTTCTTTACCGAAATACCATACCTACTTTTCACAACTCAGTATGGTTTTCTTCACTAGAATACCATATCTACTTTTCACAACTCAGTATGGTTTTATTTATCGAAATATCATACCTACTTTTCACACTTTGCCATGGATCCACCATGGACTTATCTGTCAATTCATCACTGATTACCGAACGTATGTACTCAATCCTGCATATCCTCTAATTTAAACTAACAATCTCATTTTATTCTCATTTTTACCATAATCATAATTCAACAACAATATACGGATTGATACATTATATCATTCCCACATTAACAATTAATCATAAAAGTTCAGCCGTATGAACTTACCTGAGCTAATTTGTAGGATTTTAAAAGTTCAGAGACTAGTTTGATACTTTCTTTTTTCCGCGTTTATCTTCAGATTCCCGATATGATGAAAAAAATGAAAACCCAACTTGAAAACTCTCCCCTATGGCATTTTGGCTGAAGAAAAATGATGATATCTCTAGATTTTTCAATTTTGTCTTTATTTTATATGTTTAATTTGCAAAATTTCCAATTTTGCCCTTATTTCTCCTTATTTTCTTGCTATTTTCTTGCCCAAACCGTCCAGCCCATATACTTTAGGCCTAATTGCCTTTTAAATCCCTCCTTATTAGTCACTTAAACTATTTAATCACAATTTAACAAATTTTGCACTATTTTCAATTTAGTCCTTTTTAATTAATTGACTACTAAACGTTAAAATTTTCTAACGAAACTTTTATACTAACTCAGTGACACTCCATAAATGTCTATAAAAATATTTATGACTCGGCTTATGAATTCGAGGTCTCGATACCTCATCTTAGACCCAATTTACCAATTAAATTCTTTTTAAATCACAAAATTCACTAAATCACAGAATTCACTAATTCAAAAATTCTTCTAAATTCACACTCGACCCATAATTATTAATTTATTAAATTTTCAAGCTTACTTGTCAGATTTAGTGATCCCAAATCACTATTTCCGATACCACTAAAAATTGGGCTATTACAAATTGCCTATCTTTCTAGTATAAGGGTCTCCATGGTATTTTTACCTATATGCATGAGTTTTCTCTCATATTTATTTTGGTTTAAGTACATATATATTTCAATTTTGAAAACTGATTTAATTCTAATTATATTTTATTTGAGATTTCACTTATAATCCCTTTTAAAGGGAAAAAAAGAAAAAGATATTGCTATTATAACCAAAAAAAAAACATGTTAAGTTGACAAATTTAGACAAAAACTATTTACAATGATAATAATTGAACTAGGATTTTTAACTTATAAGAGACTTGAATTTTTAGATTTTAAAATATATGGACTAAATTCAAATTTTGTCAGAATACAATTCCTAATAACCGAAAAAATTACTCATTTTGACCGATTGATATTAGGGGTGTTCAAACGGTTAACCAAACCGAACCAGTATTAACCTTGAACAGTTAACTGAACCGAAATTTATATGTTTTGTTTTGTTTTGCTTTGTTTTGTTTTTTGTTAAAACAAGTATAAAACATATCAAAAATAATAATAATTTGATAATGTTCATTTGACTGAATTATTTGAATTAACTGAATTAGTAATAGCCTAATACATATAATATATAATATTATTTATTAAGTTCAGTTAATTACCTGATTTCAAAACTAATTAACCATTAACTGAAATTTCAAAAAACCTTTAACCGACCTCCAACTAAACTAGATCGATTAACCAATCGGTTAATCGAATTACATCAATTCGGTCAATTAATTTGATTTTAACCAAAGTTTGAACACCCCTAATTGATATAGTTATTTATTGGTGATGTGACATTCACTTTTTAAAAAGCAAACATTTGCTTTCGATTTAGTCCTCAAAGGTTTGCAAATATAGGAATCAGTAGAACCGGCGAATCATATGAAAATTTAAAAGCTCACTCGACGCATTGGACTCCTAAATTGCTCCAAACTCTTTCAAAATTGGGATAATATAATTTTGGTCCCTAAATTTGGTAACTAAGTTTATTTTGGTACCAATACTTTTCTTCATCTACTATGGCACTTGACTAGATAATTAGGTCTATTTTAGTCTGAACTTGAAAAATAAAAAACTTTGATGATGTAGCACTCGAATATGTGTCACATTATCACTTAAATTAAAAAATTTAGGCTAAAGGGGTATATAAGCCCTTAAACTTTCATGAAAATATCAATTAAGCACTCAAACTCTCAAATTGCATCAATTAATCTCTTTGACCAATATTTTTCATCTTTAATCGTTACAGCACTGATGTGACCATTAATAACGTTAATGTGGCGCTCCATCTCAAAGTTTCAATAGATAATTTGAATTACAATCAAAGTTTCAAGTATATAATTATCTCAAATTAAAATTCATACATTAAATTGTACATTAAATTAGATTTTTTTTTTTTTTTTATAAGTTTGAGATTTGTCCTTTCTTTTCAACAAATGATTTTCATCTATAAAAGAACTGGATAAAAAAAAATGGGGTTTAGGCCTAAAGTCCAATTTGTCGTACAATAATTGGCGGACGTTTTGTTGATCATCGCAAGCTCTCACAGGTCACAGCACTCTACCTTGTTGAGGCCCCCACTGTTCGCGTCAACCATGGCGATATATATTCTCTCATATTATAATATAATTCTAAATAGTAATCAAGGCAATAAATTCATAATTATTTTCAATTTACTCAAAAAGTATATAATGAAATCAACACCATACCAATCGAAATTACTTATATTTTAATATGGTATAATGATTTTTACCCCTCCAACTTTAAAAAAAATTGATTTTAGTCTTTAATTTATTTTTTCGTCTCTTTTAACTCTTGAATTTGTATTATTTATAAAATCACTTAAAAATGAATGGAAATACAGATTTAGGGGGGCCGGTAGGGCCCCAACCCCACTAAAATGGAAATTTTATCATTTTGGCCCTTTATATTTTTAAAATTTTTAAATTAGTAAAGGTAAAATTATACTTTAGCCCCCTAAAAATAATAAAATTTTGATTTAATCCTTTAAAAATTAGAAAGATATAGACAATTTAATTTCGACCTCCTAAATTTTTTCTGGCTACGCCCCTGTGGAAATAGTGTTTTATTTTTGTAAATAATTTTTTTAACTTTTAAAAAATTAATTATTTGCTGATGTTTGCCACATCAGTAAAGTTAACAAACATTAATTTTTTTATCTATTTTTGTGCGATTTGACAAATAACACAAGATTAAGGACTAAAAAAGTGAAAAATACTAAAATAACTTCTCTTTTTTATAAAGTTGAAGGGTCAACCTTTCAATATTTAATTTTTAAATATTTTTAATTTATTCAAAAATTAATTCAATTAGAGTCTAGGTTGATGGTTTTTTTTATGAAACAGGATTGAGTTGAATTAATATTTTATAATAAAAAGGGTTGTTTTTAACCAAAAGAAAGACAAGCAAGTAATAATAGTATTTAAGCCGACAAATTTATATCCTATCGAGAAGAAGCACTATCCGCAGCAAAAATAGATAAATTAAAAGAAACGTGGGAGGGACTTCCCACTCCAGATAATTAACATGGAACAAAGTGACCCTAGCAAAGCTCGTGAGCCGCCGTATTAGTAGTTCATCTAATCCAGTTAAAGAACAATTGTTGACAAATTCAGAAATATCAAAATGGGAAGAATTGATATCCCTATAATTTGACTCCACAACAACATTGTCGAGACCTTAATTCTTCAGTCAAGAGAAAGCCTCTCTAATGGCAATTAATTTGATCAATCTCAATTAGAAAGCGGAGAGAATCCGCCCGAGGATGTCTGATTAGCTAGTTGGTGAGGCAATAGCTTACCAAGGCGATGATCAGTAGCTGGCCCGAAAGGGTGATTAGCCACACTGGGACTGAGACACGACCCAGACTCTTACAGGAGGCAACACTGGGGAATTTTCCGCAATGGGCGAAAGCCTGACGGAGCAATGCCGTGTGGAGGTAGAAGGCCCACGAGTCGTGAACTTCTTTTCCCGGAGAAGAAGCAATGACGGTATCTGGGGAATAAGCATCAGCTAACTTTATGCCAACAGCCGCGGCAATACAGAGGATGCAAGCGTTATCCGAAATGATTGGGCGTAAAGTGTCTGTAGGTGGCTTTTTATGACTCGACCTAAGCAAAGCTCGAGTAATAAAAAATAGGCTTAATGACAAATTTGGCCACTAACATTTACATGTTTTGTCAAAATGGCCCTGATTGTATTTTTGAGCCTTTTCTGGCCATTAAACTTTATATTTTTTTTCAAATTGCTTTTTTTAACAGTTTTGATGAAAGTGTCGTTAAAAAAGTTAACTGGATGATGTGAAATTTCATATGTGGAATATTTCTAATGAGATGTAATTTATTACTTAGATAACCCAATAAAATAATTACATATGAAAATAATAAAATAACTAAATAATTCATGAAGTTCAAAAAAAAAACTCTTAATTTAAAGAAAATAAACGTAATTATCTAAAACATGTTTCGAAATGAACGCACACATTCAGTTTTTTCGGTTTGATTTATTAATTATCTTTTTGAAACATGTCAGTAAACAAATGTATGCATTCATTTTGAAACCATTTTTTAGATAATTACGTTTATTTTCTTTAAATTAAGAGTTATTTTTTTTCATGTATAATTTATTTATTTTATTATTTTTACATGTAATTATCTTATTGAGTTACCTAAGTAATAAATTACATCTAATTAAAAATATTCTACATCATCCCCGTTAAATTTTTTAACGGTACTTTCATCAAGTCTATTAGAAAAAGCAGCTTGAAAAAAAACAAAAAAACAAATGTTAATGGACAAAAAAACTCAAAAATGCAATTGGGATCATTTTGACAAAATATGTAAATAGTAGTGATTAAACTTGTCATTAAGCCTAAAAAAAAAAGAGAAAAATTAAAAAAGGATTATGATGTAGCTTAAATAAGCCGAACATTTTGACCAATTGATATAATTATTTGTTTTAGGCTTTGCATTTGCATATACTCACTGTTTGGTTTCCACATTTCCATCATAAAATGTTTTGTGGTGCACAAATCACTTAATTCTATGTCAAACCGATCATTATTAGTTGAAAGAAATTAAAATATGGTTGAAGTTTATGTATACTTTTTTATTTTTCAAATTTCAAAGTTTATGTTTAATTACTAATGCAGTTGATTAGTGTAGTATTTTAAAATAAAAGAAATATTACTTATTTCATAGTCTTGTGAGAAAAATATTGATACCATAATGAATTTGGATTTAACAGAAAAAATTTTATGGCATTAATAATTGAAGTTGTATTTTTAAGTCTAAAAGGTAAATTGACTGAATTTCTTAAAATAAATGCAAAAAGACTAAATTTCAAATGTACAAAGAATATAAGGATTTCAATATATTTTAACTTTTCAAAAACTGATGATAGGGTAAATTAGGGACATCAGTGGGGCAGGTTTTGCAGGGTCCCGCCCCATTTCGCCCTCAATTGGGCTGGGATGGGTACAGGTTTCAGGGGTGGTGGGGCAGGGATAGAGACAAAAATTAAACCTGACGTGAGTGATGAGGCAGGCGTGGGTATAACATTGTACCTATCTCATCCCCGCCTGCCCTGCATAATATAATAAGCCTATTTAAAAAATAAATATTTATAAAAATTTAATTTTGGTATCAGTACTTAACTCACATTCACTATTATTTTTTTTTAGAAAAAAATGAGAGAACTCCACAGTTTCTCACCCACCTTTTAAAAAAAGAGAGTACTCAACACAGTTTTTCATATGCAAGTTCAAGTGAAGTTAAAGAGATATAATGCTCACAATTGATAGAAGAATTAAAAGATGAATGTGATACAGAAGCAATGGTAGTGACATGTATTGATTGATTTTTGGAATTTTTACACTTGAAGACATTTATGATGTATTTGAGAAATTATTTGCATTTGGATATTATGTAAGGACTTTATTTTCTGAACTTTTTAAACTCGTGTTGAAGTTATATTTTATTTACCAATTAAAAGGTGATGACAACTTTTTTTTTTAATGGTGACAGTTGGAATAATGTCACATTTGTGGTGGGAGTCTGGAGGATAGGTATTTCATACGTTTTTCATAAAAAATTTAGTTTATATTTAGGGACCCAATCAAGATAAAACCTTAATGGTCAAATATAAATAAAAGAAATAATATTTGGTATAGTGCCACTGGAGTTTTTAGACTCCATGAATAGAGTTAAAGGTTGACAAGTGTCCTATAGTGTTATAATAAAATTTTAAAAAAATATATATTTAAAAAAAAACACGTAACAATTTTTTAAGACTACTTGTGAAATAAAAAAAAATTATTATCAATGAACAAGTTCTAACCTTAAATAAAATGCAATAACATTTATTGTAATGATAATAATAATAAAATAAGCATATTCAACTTGTCAAAACAGATCACATGAAAGTAACCTATAAATGAATTGAGGGTATCTTGTTTCAAAAAATGGGTATCAAAACTTGATAGCTAAATGCAATAACTTGTTGCTAATCAGATGGTTAAATGGGTTGTAACAAAAAGTTTAAATCTACACATATGGAAAGATCTTTCGATTGCGGTTTAAAATTTATTGATAGTTGATCATTTTGTGTCGATATCAATATCGAACTAAACTTGAACTGATTATTGCTTTTGCTTTATGTTGTACTTTCCTATAAAAAAAATTCATTGAAGTCCTCAATTGAGCTTAATGTTTTGACATTATTTATTTAGAAAATAAATCAATTGCATATTTATTTCCATAATAAAAAGTATATAAGTATATGTATTAATTATTAATGTGCAAATATAAGCTATCAAATAAAGTAGTGTATAGATATCACATTGAAATTACATGTTGGGCCAGAAACCCAACTTAGTTTAGATGTGGGCTATCCTATAATGGTTTCCACCCATAAGACTTTGTGGTTTGGATTTTAATTTAAGCATTGGGCTTTTCAGGCAATATTCAACATTTATTGAATTATGGATTGAAAGCCAATTTACTAAATATAATAGGTGAGAGAGAAATATCAAATTTTCATGTTGAATCTTATATAAAGACAGATATTAATCAAAGAAAATAACTTTGTCCCCAAAAATATAAACTTGTAGTTTGCTTTCTTTAAAAAATTTTAAAATAATATATATTTTAACCCTCAAAAATTTATAAATTAATTATAATTCACTAATATAAAGTCTTTTTTTTAAAATTTTACAAACTCAGTAAAAGCACAAATAAAAGTACATGTTCGAGAAACCATAAAGAGTAGAATCAAACAGTTATAGGACAGATAAAGTAAGAATTGGAACAAATTGTAAAATCAAACAATTACAGCACGGATTAAGAACTAGAACAGTTCAAGTTAATTTGACTAACTGTAAATTTCACACATGGGAACTAGGCGTGTTCATGGTTCAGTTAAAATTGAATTAACTGACTAAATCGATCTAATTCAGTTAGTCGATCGGTGGCCGAATTTTGCTCGGTCTGAGGTCAGTTAATGACTTTTTGAAATTTCGGTTATTGGTTAATTCGATTCGAAATTGGGTAATTAACCGAAATAAATAATATATATTATATATAATTGTTAACTTTTTGTTTGGTTGTTAACTTTCAAGATTTATGTAGTGTTTCTAATGTATTATTTGTTGTTTTCGCCTCCATTTAAAATTTTTTGAACTATTAAAAAAATTTAACATTAGCAATGTATATTTTATATATTTTATACTTATTTTAATCAAAAGACAAAAAAAATATAAATTTTGATTAATTCGGTTAATGACCGAATTAACCAAAATATTTCGCTTCGGTTAATGTATTTGGAAAAAACTTCGGTTCAATTAACGGCTAAATTTTTTTACATTTGGTTATTAACCGAACCGACAATTTGAACACCCCTAATGAGAGCAACACATAGTAAAACTCGAAAACCCACGTATATAATTACGAGTTGTAAATCTCAAACGTGGATATTCACAACTCAAGTTTTCGATTTTACCAAATGTAACAATTAATATACGTTCAAAGTATTTAGAATATGCTTCTTTTTTCTCACTATAGAACACTCTTTTAATTTAAAATTTTAAATCGATTTATGCATTTATGATTGAATCAAATACTATTTAGACCCTCGTTCCAAAAATAAATAATTTCTTTAAATCATAAATTTATAATTCTTTGTATACAATATAAAAAATTGATGATATTGATGTATAGAATGTGTTATAGAAGATAAGTATATTTTTGGCTTGCATGGTTTTTTTTCTTCTACCATCTCTTTCTTCTTCTCCCCATTATAAAAGGAAGTGTTCCTTATGAAATTAAGGATGGGTTTAGATGGGCAGTATATTTATTTGTAATGATGGTGGTGAGGTTAAATGATGTAGCGATACTGTAGTGTGAATCAAAAAGTAAGCTAAACGCACCACACCATACCGTCCATCTATACCCACCTAAAAATCAAATCGCAAATGAAATAACAAAAAAATAATAGATAAATTTAATAAAAATCCATCTGGATATGAAAGAGATGTGATCTATAAGGACATTTTAAGATGATACTTATGCACAAGTCTTTAAACATATAATTATACAAAAATGGACCCATCATCACTAACTTTGAACATGTTTCTTTTTTTTTTCCCTTTCATTTTCTTTCATTATTGTTGGAGTGTGTTTGCCATGTGGGTTTTTAAGCTTATCCAATCCCTAAAACCCTCACAATAATTTAACCACTGATTGACATGTGAAAGATTCCTACTTTTTTTGCATCCTTCTGCTCCCTTCATCTGCTTCAAAATCAACCCCCCAAAAAACCACAATTTTCATTTAGCAAAGATTGACACATGACATTACTAAAACAATTAGCCACCAAATGTTCTCACAAAGACAAGATTTATTTAATGTTTCAACTTTTGAAAAAGAAAAAACAACCCAATGAGACATCCAATCCCATCAACACAATATTGGCTTCATAAATTAAAAGAAAAAAATCATGTGATTTCTTCTCCCTAATCCCCATTTTAATTTTTCATGTTGTGGGGTTTACCCATGTTTTATTGCCTATACCATTATCATTGATTGTGTTTCCCTTTGCCTTTGCAATAGCTATATTTGTCTATGCAATGTGGTTGGCATGCCAGAGTAGCCTGCCTACCTTTCAATGGCATCCACAGGCTTTTGTCCCCACTCATTAACTCAAATTTTCTAATTACGAAATTCAAGTTATTTTGAGTAGGATCATAAGAATTTATTAATCAAATTTTTCATATCGGGTCGTTTTAAGATCAAATTATTAACTGGAAGTAAATTAATTTTCGAGCTTAAGTCAGCAATATCTATGCACAAGATCAGCATTCACTACTATTATTCAGATTAAACCCCAAATTTTATCTTTAAAAACTTAAAATATATGTATGTTGAAAATATGATGTTTTGCTTAAAGTATGCCAAAATTTAGAGAGAATTTAATACACATACAAGTACGAAGTACTTTTTGTTTCATTGGAAATTAAATACAATAAAAAAATGAACCCAATAGGATGGAATGATGGAGATATAGAAAATAGTGTAATGATAATCATAACAAAACTATTGGTGAGTTGTTATGTTAAACTAGGGATAAAATAATTGAATATTTTATGGAGAATCTAGAGATGATTTAAGGTAAAGAAAATCATGATTAATTATTAGTTTGAAATAGTGGGATTTTGACCCCAAAGATTGGGTTTCACTAACCTTGATTGACCCCAAAGCTAAATGTAAAAAGAGTGTATTCGAAGTGAAGTTTATTTATATTTGTAAATAGCAAATGATTTGGAAATCATTTTCTTGCCAATAGTGGGATAAGAAGTGGTATTTAAGTGAAGTAATTGGTGGAAATGGGCCAAGAGAAAAATCATTGTTATCTTGATTGGGCTGTTTAAGAAATTAATGATTGATTATAAGCCCATTTTTCTATTTTACTTTATTTAAATTTACTTTTTCAACCAATTAATCATGTGCAATATGAAGATACATGTGCCCCATGGACATCACCCTTTTCCTCCACCTTTGAATGAGTGGGAAATTAATGGAATTTAAGGAACTGGGCCCAAACTCAAATTTTGTCAAATATTTTCACATTTTTGTTTCTTTTTGAACCTTGACAAATTCAAAAAGGTTATCATAAATAATAATTCATAAAACATTATGTGAATTATCAATATATCCAAAATATTACATCCAATTTTTAGTTAAAATAGCATATCATTATTTGGTAATATCTTTAATTCTATACATTGTCCACCAAAATAAAATTCGTTTAGAATGCTAAAATATTTAATGTGTCTTTTTTTCTTATTTTTATTTTAAAATATATTATAATGACACAGGGTAATATCCTACATTCATTTTTGAGTTATGTGACGAGGGATCGAGATAAAACTAAAAAAATGGCTGGGGCAAAGCTAAAAATATTTATAATAAAATGATTTAAATTAAAATTTAAACTTTTGAAAATGATCCGTTTAAATAAAAATTAAAAGGGACTAAATCGAATAATTGATATTTAGAAAAATGCTATGACCGTAATTATAACATTGAGCAAAGGGGTCAAGGCCTTATTTGCCCTCCACTATGCCTTTGTATTTACCCAATTGAAAAATATAAATATGAGAAAACTTGAAAATTTATCGACCTAATTGTAAAGTTTATAAAACTCCATTAGTAGCCTACTTGATACTAATCCTAAATTATAAACCTGAGACTTAATAACAAAGACACAACTCATGCTGTGGAAGCAAGCTTCTTCTCTCAGTTAAACTTTCTCACTTAAATTCTGATTAATCTAGAATTGTTGTAGATTGAGAAAATTTTGTTCTTTGTTTCAAAGTTTTTCTTTTTTCTTGTGGGGCTTCAGGTTTTTCTTTTAATTCTCCCAATCTTTTGCGTTCTCTTTTATTATAGTAAAATCTCCTTTTGCCCGTGGGTTTTTATCATTCCTAGAGGAGTTTTTTCACGTAAAATTCGAGTGTTCGATCTTTTTTATTCTTATTTTTTTCACTTTGTTTGTTGTTTAATCGAGTTAATTTGTCCCCTACAATCAAAAACCCCCAATTGAATACTTAATTGAAGAAAGAAAGGGAGAAATCAAATTTACATTAAAAAAAAAAAAAGCTTTTCATGTATGCATGTATATGTATATTTCACAACGAAGTAAAAGAAGGAGAAAATGAGGGTTTGAGAGATGAATTATGAAATCACTGACCCATTTAACAAGAACATGTAAACAAATACACAATTTAAGGACAAAAAAAGAAACAAAAGTTTGTTTTATATTTAAAAAAAAAAACAAAGGACCAAATCATAATGAAGTAGTTCGAGAATGGTCGGAAAGTTAAATGAAATTGATTAATCATATATACCAAGTCCAAGAAAAAAAAGATTAAAGCATATATAAACAATAATAAACCATGATTATTAGCTCCAAAAAAAGAAACCATGATTATTGTTTTCATGTATATACGCGTCAATTCACGTGTGCATGCACATGCACATCAAAATAAAAATAAAAAAAATCATAATGCAAAGTATATATATAATTAAGAAAAGATTATGGATTAGGATCATAATTATAATTTCTAATTATTTTTTGTATATAAAATGGGTGTCACGTGCTGTTCCACCCCCTCCTTATCAACCAAATATTAAGCATGGATTTGCCATCTTGTACCATGTTTAAGAATATTTTCGACTGACTCTGTATATATGTATATATAAAGATAAAAGAAAAAACAAGTAAGGTTTATTGGGAGGATCTGAATTAACGACAAGCATAAGAAGGAGGAAGTGGGCAGAAATGTAGTGAATAAAAACAAAAAATGGCAGATTGGACCCAAAAAAAAAGAGAGAGAAAAAGAAGCAGGGGGTAGCCATGAATGAAGCTCTTCAAACACCTTCCTTTTTTACTTTGCTTTTTTTTTTTTTATTAATCATTTACTGTCTTTCTCTCTCTATATGAAGAGGAATCCAAGGAACGCTTTTTGAGCAGAGACAGTGAAGGGGAAAGGGGGGGGGGGCTTTAAGATCATCTGCCATTCATTCATTCATTCATTTCACCCTCTGCATGTTTTTATCTGCATGTTGTTTTCAGACAGTTTCTATAAATGGACCCCCACCCCCCCCCCCCCACCCCTCACCCCTACAAATAAGGGTACTTCCATCCCTTCAATTGATAACCTCTAATTTTTGTTTCTAATGCTTCTACTCTTCCCACTTTTTAATTTTTAATTTGTGTATTGATAATGGGTTAAAATCTTCATAAATTTGAAATTAGTCCTCATATTTTTATTTATAGGAATTTATTCTTTTTATTTTTCATATTTCAAAATAGAGGTCCAATTATTAACATTGTTAAATTTGTTGTTGTTATATTTTTAAAGAAATAAAAATCACTTGTTAACAATGATGATATTGGACTTGAATTTTGAAATTTGAAAAGTAAAGGGACTAAATTCTTAGAAATAAGATAAAGGGATTAAATTACAAATTTAGTAAGAGTACAAAAACTTATGACATATTTTAATTATTGATAATATTGTTGATTGATTTATATTAAATTTAAATGTATGTGATCAATTGGATTTTGATTTTTAATTAAAAACTTTGAATATTAAAATGTTGCATTTTCAAATTTAACGGAAACCCATTAGTTCGATAGGATTTTAAATTTTAAAGCATGCATGTGAAAGGATTAAATTCCGAAAATACAAGTGGAAGGACTAAATTTCAAAAGTTTGAAAAGTATAGGGATAAGGGCATAATTGAACCAATTAATTGTCTTCTTTGTTCTTTTAAGGTCTTCCATAGAATAATCACACAATATTTATTTTAAAATAAATAATTAAAGATTTCACTACCATTTTCAAATTTTAATATTTTAAATATGTTTGATAATCATTTTAATATTTTATTTAATATAAAATTTTGAAAAAAAAAGACAAATAGGTAGGTAAATATTTTAAGGCTAAAAAATATTAAGTTGATTTTATTTTATTAACAAAAACTAAATTTGGAATAAATTGTTCTTTTTAAAATAGATATTTTCAAATTATCATATTTATTTTTATCTAAAAATTTATATAAAATACTATATATACTAATAAGATTAAAAACTAAAAAAATCAATATTTACTTTTATTAAACAAAAAAATTAGTTTTTACTCATTTATTAAATAATTTTCTAATATAAACCTGGAATTAAAAATTTAACACCTAATTTTCATTTTTCTTAACTTGTAAATTATTACAACAAATTTGATACAAAACACCTTTACTTGGGTTAGAAAAAAAAAAGCATGTTAAAACTTTAATTTTATGTCAATAAAACATAGGGTATTTTAAGACTATAATTACAATATAAATGAATCCCATTTTAATACATGCATAAAAGCCTATAGTACAAAGTGTGGGATCGATCTTGCTAACTTTTTTGTGACATGTTCTATAATGAGACATGGAATCCTTAAAGACATGATCTTGCTAACTCTTTGCTTTCTTTGTGAGACATTGCAGTCTATGAATTTTCGAAACTGACTCTTCATTCTTTAAAATTGGTCTCTGACATCCTTGATTTTTTCCCCCTCTTTGTCCCACTCTTTTCCATGTATAATATATATTTGAGGCCACTTCTTAAACCACAAGACGTTCTTTTGCCTCATTATATATAATTTTGATATTTCAAATCCTACTAACATTATTTGTTTATGTTGCTAATTAGGGTTTAGTATATATAACAATTTGAACCCAGTATTTTTTTAAAGTCGTAAAATCGATCCGTAGGTCATGCTTGTGTAATAGTTTAAATGGGTGCGTGTTATGGATATATATATATTTGAATGTTAAGTTATATCTATATAACTATAACCAAAATCAATCATATAATGCACAAATGAAATTATAACTACAATCAATACATTTGTATAATTACGACCAGAATCTATCAATTCAAACATACAATAGAACTTGAAACCATATTACAACATAGATTAAGAACCCCATGTGCATAAACATGTATGATAGAACCTGAATCTAAACACTTAAAATCTCGATGCATCAATCTTTGTTAAGATCATATTCACGTTTGATTGTATAATTCGGTCATTAAAGAAAAAAACAAAGGCAGTGACAAAGAAAATCATAAAAAGGATAAGAGATAGGAGGAGGGAGGATTTTGATGGAGGAAGAGATAGAGATTGAAGATAAAGAAAAGGAAATGACTGTAAATTAAATATAGATAAAATGGATTGAGAAGAAAAGACAGACGATAGAAAAGGATTCAACACTCAATGAAACAGTACTGTGTGCAATAGGCAAGGTCAAAGTCCCCTCTTTCCTCCTAAATTCATGGTTATTTATTTATATATTTATTCATGTTCCATTATAACCATGTGGGAATCACGTGGTTTCCCCTTATCTTATCCACCAAAAAACTTGGGTCATCAATTCATGATTCATTTGCCTCTGCACCACCTCTGAATTCAGCATAAAACACACACACATATATGTATTGAAATGGTTAGATCTTAGTGTGGGAGGAAAATTCATATCCCTTTCCTTTTCTCTTCTTTTTTATTTTCCCCAAATTCCGAGACTTGGTTTTTTGGGGGGACTATGATTTGTCCGTGTCTCATGTGATGATGAACATGATGGTTCGTGACCCCATGATTATTGGGTCTGCAATTCTAATCTCATTTAACCTTTTGTAATGTATCCGTACATCTCTGATGAAGTTGCCAAGTCCAAGACATTCTTAAGGGGTTTTATTTTCTTTTGTGCAGCATTTCTTCATGTCCTTCACATGCCACACCTCTCATCATTGGAATTTTCAAACCCCAATTTATATAGTATACCAGTTCCTGGATTTACTTTGGGAGTCTGAATCTGTGGGCACCAGAAGTCAGATTAGAGGTTTTGATTCACAAAAAAAGGTGGATCCAAAGTTTGCAATTTTGGTATCCCAATTGTCACCAACCTTGGTTTACTATCTATATCACTATATTACACCCCCACATGAATTTTCCCTCCTTTTTTTTTTTGGTACAAACATACACTTGAAAAGTGTAGATGAAAAGTTCTGATCGAAAAAATTCTCACTTTCGACATAAGGAGTTAGTCACATCTTTCATTAACACTAGTCTCTTATATGTTTAATATATTGAGAGTATATTTACCAACAAAAGTATTACGATGTAGGTATGAAAACTTGGGTTCGACGCCAAACACATTCAAGTAAACATGTTCCAATTTCACAAATCCGACACTCCATCAAATTCATATTTTGAATAGTTATACATAATGTATAGAATTACAATTTACAGCACCAGAATGCAAGTAAAGTTTTTCTTTTTATAATAAGAAAAAGTAAAAGCAATCATTTTAATAAATGGAACAGTAGCAAACGTCATTTAATTTAAGTCTGAGCAAAGGACATGGGGAAGCTGTCTGGTTATATGTTGTAAAGCTATTTTGCCTAGCTTTAAAATATATTATTGGAGGTAACTACTTTTGGCAGGCACCAGCACTGATATTTAAATTTTGTCTTTTTTATATTTCAAATCTTTAGCTCCAGATTTGGAGTACAATAATAATAATAATGTACACAAGTTAGATGGAAAAATAACTATGTTTTATAACCAGGGAACAAGCTAAAAGTTGTATATTTTTGGAGGCAAAAGATAAATTTATAAAATAAAATTTTAAGATCAATTTTTGTTTAGATACATTCGTCTGATTTACCAACGATACATACATTATCGATGTATCAAATATTTAATTTTCATTAATTAACTGAAAGATCAACAGAATAAAATGATTATTAACATTAGTCAAAGTAATAAAGAAAAAAAACCATATGTCAACCTTTTTAATAGCAGCGCGAATAGCATGACTCGAACCCAAATCACAAGATGATGAATGTTTTAACCATCATACTAATACACGGGATTTACACTCCCAACATTTTAATTTAATAATTAATGTATAAAATTTAATTTAAGGAATAAGGTTTGAATTATATCGTTATTCAAACCCACTAAATTATTGTCTTTATAAAGAGCAATATTAAATAAGACATTGATGGTGTGAAAGTAAAAAAAGTAAGGTAAAGTTGTTGCCAAAATAGTAGTCAATGAGTTTAACTGAACCACAAGTGCTGAAGGTAGACAAACCGTCCAAGAATTATGGGTCGGTTTTCACTTTTCAATTTCATACGTTTTCTTTATATTTATAACATATTCAATATGTACAAATAACTATAATTAAAATCATTTATTACGATATATATAGTCAGTAATTTGAGTTTCAGTACTATTATAGAGTTTTCTGTATTACGAGTTCTATTTTAAAAAAATGAGAAATCAGTCTATAAATGTTAGATCAAAGAGCAAATTGATCATTATGTTAAATTTTTTATTAATTTCTAGTGTTAAAAACCAGTCCTATATGTCAGAATGAGATACATGTGATTGTCTGATTTTTCATCAACCACGCCAGTTTTTAATAGTGAAAATGGATGAAATTGATACCTGAAAGAACTAGTTTACTCGTTGATATAACGTATAAAGACCAATTTACCCATTTTTTTAAATAAGTAGGACAAAATGCAATCTGAGCTCTATAATACTTTTACTTTCGATTGGCACAATTGTTATGTAACAACTAAAAAAATATAAATTCAAATGCGTTTTATTGTATATTATATTTCTATGTAAAGAATTAAGAAGGCTAAAAATAATATAGTAAGAATTTTATTAAACATATTTATATCTAAAAAATAAAGATGATGTTAAAAAGGAAAATTGGACCGACTAAACATGAATAAATTAAAAGTAGAGATTGTATTGTATACAATAAATATCACAATCTCATAGCTCTATATAGTTGAGAAACCATTAAAGCAAAGCATGTGAGACATGCAATACAAACTTGTAAAAGAAAAGATCCCTTTTTTTAAAATAAATAAATAAAATTGCAATAAATACATTGACCTTTATTCTCCCTTCAACTTCTATCGGTTTGTTCTAAATCTGTAAGCATTAAAAAGTAAAGGGAGAAAATTGAAAAGAAAAAAAAAAGTAGTATTTTCCAAGACATAGACTTCATACATATATAAATATAAACCCTAGCTATCTAACCCTCAACTAAGTTTTATCGAGTCGGAAGTTCTCACATTTTAAACATGTGTTTTAATGAAGGCGAGATCGTTGTTTTTGTTTTTTATTTTTTATGTAAAACAAATAGAAGAATTTAGCAAAATTATCTAGAAATATTCAATGGAGATGCTGCAAATAGTTGTAGTCCTACATTCTTGTCGAAAGCCAGTTTAGCGATATCATATGCTTCTGCATTCTCTTCTTTAAGAATATGTTCAAATTTCCAAAGACTTGTTTGTAACAGAATTTGTTGAATACGTCTGATTAGAGCTGAATGAGATGTCTTTGAACATGCTTCTTAAATTTCCTGAATAACCTCCAAGTTGTCTGTCCGAATCAAAACTTTATCATACCTTCTGCTCTGAAGAAGAAACAGACCATCTAAAATACCCCAGAGTTCAGCATTAAAAACCGAACATTGTCCCAACCGTCTGTTAAAAACAAGAATCCAATTCCCATGTTGATCCCTGGTAATACCCCCCACGACAACATCCCCATAATCGACCTTAACAGCTCCATCTGAATATAAACAGATCCAATTATCAGTTCTGCTTGGAGTTGCGTGTGGCTTTGGCCTTCTGGAATGGTCTTCCTTGCGCATGGATTTGCACTATATAATCTACACTCCACGACAATCCCTAAAAAATGAAAAATAATACACACTTGCACAGATTCGAACTTCTCTAAATTGTTGTAATAACAATAACACTAACTGAACTAATAATCTTAAAAATAAAATTATTATACAAAAATGTTGTAAATTAATGCACAATGGAAATATACCCAAAAGTCAAAAAAGTATATACATATACACACATATATATATATTACATTATTTGTGACAAAAGCATGACTATTTACCTCACATCATGGAACAAATTTCAAAACCTAACTACCTTAATTATATATATATAAAAGTTAAAAGCCCCTAAAAGAGATCCTTAAGCAATAAGAATAATAAAAACTTTTAGAGCAAGATTTTGCCTTTTTTTTTTTTTTTTCTCCCTCAGCCATTCAATTCAATTGCGTGTAGTAAAATAAAGAAATAGATATCAACAAACTTTATTATTCTCCCACTTAATTTGGTGGAGTGGTGAAAGCACCCAAATTAAAGAGGCTAAAAAACAATATTTCCCTAAATTTCCACTCAAAAAAGGTCCCCTCAATTTCAACAAGGATTATACACCTATAACACGTTTAAGGAGGGACCCAAGGGACACCTAATCCCAATAGGTTAAAGAATTTTTGGCCCATAATGACTTAGTCAACCCAATGGTGGGCTCAACCCAAATAGGATTAAGTGTCACTTTGGTCGGTTAATTATTCACATTGATTAATCTTTTCTATTGTTCTTTTACATTGAAAAAAAAAAAAAAAACCATGCCAAAAACAACTTAGCTTGTTGGTTAAGCGAAGTCTTAGGTTTGAATCTCATCATATGTGAATTTTCTTCAATTATTCCTCTGTTGGGTTTTGTAATGAGTTGATTTTATATGTCATTATAATTGATCAGACTTCAACCCATACCCCCTGTGTTGTGTCTGTAATCGTATCAACTTGTAAAAATTTTTATATTTTTTTTAAGGTTTAATCTTAATGAAAGTCATTAAAGTATAAGAACACGAATTTCCATGATAGTTTTTGATTTTCAAACATTATCTGAGTTTTAAATTGCAAAGCATCTATGAAAAAGAGGGAAGGTATAGGATGGTTTAAATTTGGGTTTTGCAATTTGTATGACTTTCTATATACATAATATAATATTATAAGATTATAAATGTTGGAAGAGATGCTTTGCTTGCCAATATTAAACAATGTCCCTTTATAATTAATAGTATTATAAATAATTGGTTGAGGAAAACAAGAGGATGTTGTATTATATTATATGTGCAATGCCCTAGGGGGTGAAACTATGAACCTTCCCTAGAACTAGAAGTTGTATTTTTAAAGTTTTTTTTTTTTATTCTTTACTCTATAGAGGAAAACTCCAATTTTTGCTGAATTACAATCTCTTTTTTCTCAATTATTTTTTGTGCATCTATTTTCATGCAAAACACAACTTTTTTTTATTTATTTTCATAGGAGATAGCAATAATATGAATAATTAACATGCATCTTATGTAGTTATATGATATAAAATTATTGTATGTTGGCAGTTATAAGTGAAAAAAAAAAATGAAATAATGATAGTATATCAACGAAGATGACAGTATATTCACAAATTTCAAATTAAGCCTTTAATGTTAATTATTTGATACCAAAAAAAAACCGAATAAAATCATATGTGAATTTTATACATTTCAAACTATAAAAAAATATAGCATGACTTGTAATCTTTCATAATTAAATTATTTACCAAGCATCTTCAATATTCATTCTAGATGGTTTGTCAAAATTTTGAAGTGAGAGATTGTTTGATCCAACATATTGTGGTTTCTTGGTCTATTTGTTGTATAAATAAACATCACCCTTTGTGTACTTTAAATTGATAATACTAATTAATGAATACAAGTTGAATGGCAAAATAGAATTATATTTAAAAATGTATTTGTGTATTAAATAGAGATATTTTAATAAATTTAATGTTGGGTGTAAAATATTTTTACACATTTAAACCTCGAGGTTTAAATTTGTTGAAATTTAAAAAAAAAAAAAAAGTGAAACAAAGAAATAATATTGACATAGGTCACCATGGAATAAGCCTGAACCACACATTTATATATAAGTAAAAGTATTATGGAGGCAGTCAGATTATATTTCATCCCATTTATTCAAAAAAAGGGCAAAACAACACTTGTACATTAGATCAAAGAGCAAACTGATCCTTCTGTTAAAAATTCTATCCATTTATATTGTTAAAAATTAATCAGTATATGTCAGCATGAGATGCACATGGCACACCACATATTACTATCTGATTATTCCATTAATTACGTTAGTTTTTAATAGTATAAATAAATGAATTTTTCAACTAAAAGTACCCAATTGTTTTTTGATCTAACGTACATAGACTAATTGTCTATCTTTTAAATAGAACGGGTAAACTGCATTCCGACTGTTAGTGCAGGAGTCTTTATGATACTTTTACCTTTATATAAAAATACGATATAAAAGGAAATATATGTAATTAAAATGATACCAAATGTAAACCACAAGCAATCAAGGAAATGAAAGAAAAATTAATGGTGAGCATCAATTTCCTTTAAATAAGCTACACATATATACACACACACCCACTAGGTGATCCACCGAACATGGTTTCATAGCATTTATAGTATCAATCCCTATGGGGAAAAAAACCTTTCTAATTTATTTAGTGTTGGGATCTTGCTGTTATCATAATTACCCGTTATAAAACATAATTAATATTTTTATCCCGATGCACAGGTTTAATTGTGTATCAATAAAATATGTTTAATTATTTTATAATGAAGTTTTAAATAAATGTTAATAAAAACTTTAACTACGAACAAATGATTAAATTTAGACACTTCAGTTAATATAATTAATTAATTAATTATTACATTCAAAATAACATAGAGATTTGAACAAATTATCTTATTCATGAAAATTACTTATTAAACTTAAAATGGTTCATAAATTTATTAAAAATCTCTAAACTATTGTATACATATAAATTAATAATGGGTTTGTAATTGTATGTTGGTTGTTATGGAAAAGTCGAAACAATTTCATATTTAATAATTGTCATAACAATACTGGTGAACTCTAAATCTTGTGACCTGTTTTACATACAGAACGTGTTTGGTACACATTGGTTGCCACTGGAGAGAGGGTGAGTCAAGCTTAATATCGATGGCGGAGTTTCGATCTATAGTAACACCGCCTCGATGGGAGGAGTTTTTAGAGATTGTTGTGTCAGTTAGTTATATAGCTTTGGACCGAAAAGGTGTCAATCTTTAAAATTGAGGTAAGAGCTATTCTAGAAGGACTCAAGTTGGCATGGGAATTGGGTTTCAGACAGTTAGAGGTAGAAAGTGATAATGCTTTAGTAGTAGAAATGTTGTTATCTAGAGGAGGTGCAAACAGTAATATGTCGGAGTTGTGTTTGGTAGACCAACTCATGTGTCGCAATTGGAAAATACGGTTTCGTTATATTCCTCAGTACCATAACATTGTTGTTGATTCTTTAGCCAAAACTGTCGGTTTCAATTGCAATGAGTTATAGGAATTTGCAGAACCCTGAAACTCGATAAAAAATATTCTCAAAGCGAATATTGATCGGATAGATGGCAGATGCCATTCACTAGTTTTTTTTATGTATTTTATAATACAGAAAAAAAGTCCGTAAGGAGCAAATAGAATAAAAAGAGTAATAAATTGAGAATAAAATCTAATATAAACATAATTTAAAGGACTAATAATGTAATTATACCACACTAAAATAAAATGAAAAAAAGAGATCATACTGAGTACCTATCTGAATTAAATATAGTAAAAAAAAGTGGTGGAATAAATATTTTTTCCTTTGATTTTACTTTTTCTTCATTGTCATCTAGTTCCTTAATTATTTCTTGACCATTAAAAAAATTTAATTTTGCTCTTTTTCCAATCAAGAATTTTAATAATATTTATGGAATGTCCCCAAATAATAAACATTGAATGTTAGAAATTATTTCTAATTTTAGTTTATGAAAGCATCATTTGCCATACTTGTATACAAATATGAACTAAAAATATATAAAAAAAATGGATGGTAAAAAGGTCAAAAAGTTTGGATGGTATTGAGCAAATGTTTATGGAAGTTGTATTTGATGCCATAAAAATTGTAAATTGCAAATAAAGAATATTTAATTTTATTTTGCAATGATTTTAGCCAATGTGTACCAATAAAATTACATGGTGAATTGGGTTTAAAACTTATTTTAGACACAATATTTGAAAGGATCTTAACTCAAACAGATAGTCTCAAGGCTGCTAATGCTATTCAGGAATATGCCTTTAGAATCTCGAACTCAACTCTTCTTAGAAGAATCCATCAGATCCTGACAAAGGTAAAACAGTGGAAGATCCAACATATTCCTTGAGAGAAAAACACAATGGTAGATAGTATTGTCAAGATGAGTTGTGATAAAAAGTCAGGGTTAAGACAATTTGAAGCTCTTCCTTTGAGGGTTTTTTTTTTTTTGAGCTTGTATATTGTATTAAAAAAATGAAAAAAGTAAATGCCTATTAATAAAACATTATACGTGGCAACCATAGAACTAAGCCACGTAAGCTAACTTAACTCATATATATATAAAGGATTTAATATCATATGATATTATTTATTAAATATTTAAATATGTTTGAAAATAACATATCATTCAAGATTGTTTAATACATGCCAAAAATTCTTATTATATGATTTAAAATATTGAATTATTATTCTATGATTTAAGCTTTGCAATTAAATTAAAACCTGATTTGCCGTTGGAGGTTAAATGCTTTAAATTTAATTATTATTATCACATGCTTCCCTAGAAAGTCCAAGTTTTGCATTAATGAATAGTTTAATATATTATTAGAAAGACTTTTAAGGGGTTAAATATTATGATTTTTTTGCAATTTAATCCCTATTGTAGCACTTGAATTTAAATATATCATAGTTGCTAAAAATCAAACTCAAAAGATGAAGGACTTGAATTTTCACCGCTTGATGATGATATTATATTATATGGGGATCATTTTACAATAAATAAAATATTTTCCATGTCCTTAAAAGTAATATATAAAAACACAATCTTTAATTACGTGAAAGGTCAAAAATCAAATAAGTCAACTATCTATTCACCAAAGCAGGACCAAAAAGAATAAAATATTTCAAATGTGTAAAAACACAATCTTTAATTTTTATTTATTTATTTGTTGGTATTATATTGATTTATTACCTCAACTACTTATAGTTCCTTCTCAACTCTTAAATAGGAAGATGATACGTTTCAACCAATTGAAACTCATATTTTACTGTACCAGTAACAATATCAAAGTCAATCGAGCTAATACTCGATTAACAGTCAAATCTAACACTTAAATGAAAACAAATTATTATTTATTTACAAAAACAATGGTGAATTGTAAGAAAATAATAAAAAGGTAATATATTCAACCGACACAACTCGTGGCATGTAATGTAAGAAAGTCAAGCAAAAGGTAAGAAAATAAGGAGGGGGAAAAAAGTGAAACAAGCGGCTCTAGTCGTTACAACTTACAATTAATGAACTTGGGAAGAAAGAAAAGAAGCTTAAAATTTGTCGTAAGTCCCTGTACTTTTTATAACTTTAAATTTTAGTCTATATTTTTATTTTTTAAGAATTTAAATTTTTTTACGTTTTAGATTTCAAAATTTAGGTCCAATTGTTAACACAGTTAGTTTTTTTTTCTGTTAAATTTGTTAATTTGATATTTTGAAATAAAAAAATACTCATTTATTGTTATGTAACTAAAAATCTAACGTTGTAATAAACCTAAATTTAACAAAATAATTTTAACGGTATTAAAAATTGAATCCAAATTTTAAAAATCTAAAAAGTAGAGAGACTAAATTCTTTAAAATAAAAGTAAAGAGATTAAATTCTAAATTTATGAAAAGTATAAGGACTTATGGCAAATTTTAACAAAAAAAAGTTCCAAAAACAAAAAACCAAAAAGAAAATGATGGCCTATATATAAAACATCTGCCACGTGTTTTCCATGTGTCAAATTATTTTTTGCATGACAATTTGCCTATCCCAAGCTTGACGTAATTCATGCATGCCGTCTTTGGATTTTGGCCGCTAAATTATTTTATGGGGTTGAAATGAATGATTTTTGTTGAGTTATTTTATGGTATATTGGAATTATTCAAGGTTGGATTTTCTTTAAAAAATTACAATATTTCGTTTTCCTTAAAAATAAATTAAATTTTAACATTTATATGTTTTATAATTAAATTTTAAAAAAAATATATTTTAATATTATTTAATTTAAATCCAGATATATAAAAGCTTTATCCAAACTTGACCTGAAATAAATCGGTATGATACTAAAATGTACATACAATCAATTCTATCTATAATAATCATCGGCTATAACAACATTTATTATAAGTAAAATCGATTTTTAATGTTTTAAGTTTTCTCTTTATAAGTAGAATCGATTTTACACTAATTTAGCAAAAAAATAAAATAAAATCGTTAAATTATTGTAGGTCTTGGATATAGTTAAACGAATAAAATAGTGAAATAACTAAAAAGAATGTATACACTTATTTCATGTATAAACATGGTACATAAAAACGTAGTTTCCTATCTTAATATAAAAATAGTCACGTGTACGAACTATTACGAGTACTCTTTGTCCACTCTACATCTATGTATAAGTTTTGGACGTAGACTCTTTATCATATATATTATTGGTAGTAATTTTTTTGGTACAAATGAAGAAAGTATTATCTACTTCAGTTATGAAATTAGTCCTCACAATTTTCTACTTTCAAATTTAGTTTTAACGCTTGTCAATTCGATATTTATTTTAAAAAATAAAATTGGGTTTTAACATTTTAAAAAGAGTCGAATTAACTATTAATCTTTTGAAAATAGTCAAATTAATTTTTTTAATAAAAATACTGACTAGAATGTGAAATTTTTAAACATTGCAACCCACATGAAAATCCACATATACTTCTTCTTGTTGTTTTTAATTATGAACTTTTTTTTTTATTATTTTGTTGAATTTTGGTTTTTTTGAGGTTTTTTTATATAAAATTTAGATTATTAGTTGACGTGACATATTAAATAAATGGCGTCATGTTAACATGTAGTGCACTTAGGCTATTACACGGGTTGCCACGCCAACCTTATTAAAAATTAATGTTTTAATCAACATTTCTGTTAAAGAAAAGTAAATTGAGAAATTTTTGGACAAGTTACAAAGCGACACATGCCAATTCAAAATTACTATGTGTCAAAGGTAGAATTACCATGGGTAAAATGATGACACAATATATGTGTAATAATTCATTTTCTCTAGTTAATTTATATTAATCAAGAGATAAAAAATAAAGATATATCATCACTAATTAAAAATAAATCAAATTCAAGATTAAGATCAAATCAAAATTTCAAGTAAACATCTGGCCTAAAGAAAAGTTTGGATGACCCTTAGATCAAAGCTCTATCAAAGAGATGAATCTAATGGATTTTCTTCGTAAATTAAAAGTCCAATGATTGCAACTTTTTTTCGAAGTTCATAAATAAAATTTGACCCTGAACTTTCAAGTCAACTTTGAGCTCGAATTTTTCTGTACAAATTTTTGGCTCGCTTGATGAGACAATCTCTACATTTTGCCTCTTATATCTAAAAGTTAAAGTTCAAAGTTGCAATGACCTTTGAAAAGAGCATCATCATCAAACACACTCGCAAGTCTACTCAAGCTAATCTTGCAACATGTTCAACTTTAACATCAAGCATCAATGTCCTTGCTCATCCTTATGACACAAGGCAGAAGACAAAAGCTCTTTTAGAGATGTTTGGTTAAACTTCTTTAGTATTTAGTGACAATTCACTCTATAATATTTTTTCATTAACTCATGGTGTAGAAGAAGTTTTTGCTCATAGATATAGCACAAACTATCTTTAATTTGGATCAAATTGACCCTAGGCACAAATAATATTGTCCAATCCAAGAAGTTTTATACATATCGTAAACGTCACATTTCCTAGATTTATCGGTACAATCTGTTTGCTCACTGAGCCGAACCTTAGCATAACATGTGCTTTCTTGAGATTAAAAGAGACCATTTGTGCACAAATAACATGTTTGCATTGAAAAACAATTCATCATTGTAGAGCTTAATGGCTTATTGTAGACCATTTGTGCATTGAATAAAACCAAAGAAAGAAAGGGCAAATGAGCTACCTGGCATGAATTAGATGGTCACCTCATCATTCCATAAAAATACGGCTTCCCTTCCTCCATTTTAGCCTCCGTTAACATCCTACCCCTAACACCGTTACCAGACTCCGTTATCTGCTTAGCTGGACGCCACTCTTTTGCCCTCTCTCTTAAGGTCTTTCCCCTCAATGGGCCAGCTGGCACGCCACTCTCTGCTACACATGGCCAGCTACTTCTGTCACAGTGGACCGGGTTCGTCAACTTCCATATTTAACCCTGATAAAACCCACAATTTCACAATAAGCCACTGATGGCCTTTTTCGGCTTTTGTGGGGGTCCTTTTTCTTTTATGCGATTGAAGTTGACATTATCTCTCACTCACTTTCTCGAGACAATCGAAGGGAGTGAACAGGTGGGGGTTTTGCATGGCTTCAAGTAATTTTGTAATTAATGGGCACATGAGGGTAATTTGGGTAATTAAGTGTTGGCCTTTATGGATTGCGTAAGCAAGTAAAAAATCTGGTAGGAAGTACAATAATCTAGGGGATGAAAATTACCAGTCATGAATTTAAGTCACTACATAAATACCATAAAAAGAAAAAAAAAAAAAATGGCCTTTTTTTTTTCTTCACATATACAGTTTAAAAAATCATCTAAATATACTGAGCTGATAACGAATTTAGATTTATTATTTGAATATTTCAATTTATTATCCACTTTAATTAAATAATAAAAATATTCGGATTTTAAAGAAAATTTATGGATTTAAATTTTATAAAAATTAAAAATATCTGACTAAAAAATATCTAAAAGTTTAATGTTAGATTTATTTATTTTAGTTGTGATATGAAATTTTCACTAAACTGGAGATTATGGGAAGCTAAATTTTTGCTAAAATAATTGAAAAGGTCACAGTAAATTTAGTAATTAGTTTAATTATCCTATTTTTTTATAAGTAAAAAAATAATAATTTTGGATGCTGGTGGTTTGATATTGATGTTTGCTGGTGCTCTAAAGTGGGGCCACAAGCATTAGTATATGTGCCACGTGGTTACGGGACGGCTTTGTTTGGACTTTGTTTGGAAGAAAAAGACTCGAGCTCAGTAAATTTTGAACTAAATTTACCGCGGTTAAAAAAAGTTGGCTGTATATTTTGACTGTGGGTAGTGTTGAAAAAAGAGTTAAAAAGAAAATAGAACACTGAACAAGATGATGACCTGCTCACTTACTCACCTCTCCTTTCTTAATTATTTTCATGCAATTTTAGTTTTGCTTTCCCACTCGCCATATCACTTGTTATGCTTCACGCGCTATAATATAAAATTTGTTGTGATGATAATTTTTGTGGAAAAAAGGAATTTCGCATTATCTGATAGAAAAAAAAAGCATTAATTTCTCATTTTATGCCTCCTAATTTAATCACACAATAAAAATGGGAAGTAAATTAATTATCAAATGTATATTTATAAATAGTGTGTTTTACTCTCTTTGATATGAGAGTGGGATAAGACATAGCCCCTTAGCAGCTAGCAGAAACAACAAACAAAGCAAAATTAAAGATGAAGTGTTAATTACAAATCAGGCCGATAGAGTTAAAATAATTTTTCACTAGTGCAATATGAGAAAGTATTTATTATATAATATCAAAACTTTTTTAAAGTTTGATTTCTAAATAAGTTTTAGTATATACGAATTCATATTGAAATGTTAAGAGAATCAATCATAAATCTTGAAAAACGGATATGAAAAAGAAAATGGATGAAGATGGAGTTGAAGGGTGTGGTTTGTTACATGGTTTCCTTTGTTTAGTTGAAAAAATTTCCTAAATAATAAATACTTTACATATATGATACTAAGAAATAATTACTGTGGATCCATTGCTCTGATCCCTCTGATTTGTAATTAACCCAAGAAATGAAAAAACCCGTCTCGTGAAGAAGCAGGTGAAAGAAATTTAGAAAAATAAAATTAAAAATAATTAATAAATAATTAATAAACAAGAAAAAGGAAGAAGAAGAAGCAAGTAAGTAAATAAATAAAAAGCTCTTTCTCTTCGAAGTTCTTCTTTCTCTTCTGTTTCTTATCTCTCTGTAAAACCCTTTCTCGCTCTCCAATTTTTTTTTTTTTTTTTTCACATTCATTCTTTGCTTCTTAGTTTTATATCACGAGATCCCCATCTCTTTCTTTCCTTTCCTTTCATTTTTTCTCTCTCTCTTAGATCTCTTCTTCCAAGTCTTTATTTTTTTTGGTTTCCTATTCTTCTCCAAGCTCTATCCTTTCTTGCTACATTCACTTCAAGTTCTTTCTTTTCTTTTTTCACTCACATTATCAATAAAAGACTCGAAGGAAATAGAGAGAGAGGGGGGGAAGGGGAAGGGAAAGGGGGAGGGGACGGAAATTGGAGCCAACCCAATTTTTTTTTTAGTGAGAGGGGAAAGAAAGAGGAAGGCAAAATGTCGCATCTTGGAAAGCCGGAAACGGAGTTGGGTCGGGATTATGCTAAACTCGCCGATCAACTTCGTGACTCGTTGAGTTACGATGATAATAAGCCCGATTTCCGTGAACTCGATCTGGGTTCACCCGTGTCTCCGCTCCGAACAGGGCAACAGGGTCTGACGATGACTACGACCACTACTACTACGACTACGACGAGTTCGAGCTCCAGTTCGTCCAGATCCGTTTCGGGTCGGAACTCGTCTAACGCGACCGCTAGGAGATCTGAATCGGGTCGGAATAACCACTCTGGTGAACTATCCGGTTCAAGCGAAACGAGCCCAACAGCTTCGACGGGGAATATGAAACCGGCTCAGACCAGATCCAAACCCAACACTGCCACGACCCACCCGTTGATCTATTCGGGTCAAAGCACTGCCAACTCGCCGGCAGTCAATGTTCTCCCGACCGGAAACATATGCCCTTCTGGGAGAATCATAAAAACCGGCATGGCAGTGAACCGAAGCTCCAGAACCGACGTTTTAGGCTCTGGGTCGGGTAATTATGGCCACGGCAGCATAATGCGGGCCGGGGGAGTGGGAACTGGACCCGTTACGCCTTCCAGAGGCACCGCCTTTGAACCCAGTCATACCCTGGGAAACCGGGGGAATGCAAGTGATGTAATGAGGAAGGCAATGGGGAACTTGGAACCTGAGGAACTCAAGAAAGTTGGGAATGAGATGTACAAAAAGGGACATTTTGTAGAGGCTTTGAGTTTGTATGATAAGGCTATAGCTTTGTCACCGGCGAACGCAGCTTACCGGAGTAACCGAGCGGCTGCATTGACGGCTTTAGGGAGAGTAGGTGAGGCAGTCAAGGAATGTGAAGAAGCGGTTAGATTGGATCCTAATTATGGGAGGGCTCATCAGAGATTGGCTTCATTATTGTTAAGGTGAAAACAGCTACAATACATAAAAATTCATATATTTGGTGTTATGTTTTCACCCACATTGGTGAAGCAAAGAGTGTCGGTGGGAATTTTTTTCTGGGGATAATTTTGAGTTAGTGATGGTTTTCTAGATGTTTTGTCTTGCTGGTAACGACTGTGGTTCTTGTTCTACATTGATAACAAGGTTTCTGTCTTGATGATTGTTGCTCAAGTTTTTGATCTGGTGAATGGATGTGACTAATGCTAATGCTTTCATCTGCATAGTTGTATATTGTTAGATCCATTTGTGCTTTTATTTTGTATGTCTAGGCAGAATTCTGATCTGTATTTCTTTATATGTCATGTCTGTTCTGTGAATTTCCTTTTAGTTATATGGTTCTCATTTTAATGTTTGTATTTATAGGATTAGCTTGGCTAGGCTTACGCATCCGGTTGAAATCTTTAGGATTACATATTCAATAGTTTCCTTCGAATGATGAGTTCGTGTATGTTATTTAGAAGGATCCATTGCCAAAGGGTATTAGTAGCTGATGAACTTGTCTGTTATGTGTTTCAGTATTTACTTTGACTTGTGCCCGCCTTTTCTTTTTTAATGATCGTGGGCATTTTGATATCACTTCTCATTTCGCAACATTAGTCAAATGTGCATATAATATTTATGTTGCTACAATTTTAACACAATTCTATTTCAGGGTAGGGCATGTTGAGAATGCTAGGAAGCACATATTGTTTCCCGGGCAACCACAAGATCCAATGGAGTTGCAGAAGTTGCAGGCAGTGGAAAGGCATCTTAACAAGTGCACAGATGCCCGGAGAATTAGGGACTGGAGAAGTGCATTAAGGGAAGCTGATGCTGGTATTGCCGCCGGTGCTGACTTTTCTCCTCAGGTAAAGAACTTGTCTAAAACTTTCCATCCATAAATTTCTAAGAATTTTGTGCAGTTAACAGACATTGAAAATGGCTGAACTGGTTCACATTGAATTTACAGCTTTTTATGTGTAGAGTGGAAGCCCTTTTGAAACTACATCAACTTGATGATGCTGAATCAAGCCTTTCAGTTGTTCCTAAATTAGAATCATGCAGTAACTCCTTGCAAACTAAATACTTTGGCATGCTTGCTGAAGCGTATATCTTTTTTGTTCAAGCACAAATGGAGATGGCACTTGGAAGGTCAGTTTAAAAAATGCCAACTTTCATCAGATATAAAAGATGGCAAGGTTTTTGGGACCATTGTAAAATTGACGATGGATGTCTTGCAGGTTTGAGAATGCAGTTACAGCTGCTGAGAAGGCTGGGCAGGTTGATCCCCGAAATGTTGAAGTTGCTGTACTGCTTAACAATGTGAGGTTGGTTGCAAGAGCACGAGCACGTGGGAATGATCTCTTCAAATCTGAAAGGTTCACTGAGGCATGCTCAGCATATGGGGATGGCCTCAGGCTTGATCCTTCGAATTCTATCCTTTATTGTAACAGAGCAGCATGTTGGTTTAAGCTTGGGCGGTGGGAGCGTTCTATTGAAGATTGTGACCAAGCTTTAAGTATCCAACCAAACTACATAAAAGCCCTTCTTAGAAGGGCAGCATGTAATAGCAAGGTAAACAATTCTTTAAAGCTTTCCTTCATCATAATGATCAACATCTTTGTGTATGGGTGTACCCGAATTTGTTTGCTTCATACTGATCATCAGTCATTGTGAAGTACAGCTAGAGAGATGGGCTGAAGCTGTCCGAGATTATGAAGTTTTGAGAAGGGAACTTCCTGATGACAATGAAGTTGCTGAATCTCTTTTTCATGCACAAGTTGCATTGAAGAAATCTCGCGGTGAAGAGGTTTATAATATGAAGTTCGGTGGCGAAGTAGAAGAAGTATGCAGTCTTGAGCAGTTCAGAGCTGCAATATCTCTGCCAGGTAATGTTGACCTTGCATTTTAAACTATCTTCATTACTTCAATCGCCCTCTCTCTGGTCTTTTCCATCTTGCAATCCTCTTGAGAGTTAATTTTGATCCACAGGCATCTCTGTAGTCCATTTCAAGATGGCTTCCAACCTGCAATGCAAACAGATATCTCCATTTGTAGATGCCCTATGCGGTCGTTATCCCTCCATAAATTTTCTTAAGGTAAGTGTCCCATTTTTCTTTCTCCATCCATGGTTTATTGCAGTGCAGCGAGAATAACGATTTCCTCTCTACTTTTTGTTGCTTCTTTGGAGTAAAGGTGGACATCAATGAGAGTCCAGTGATTGCGAACGCTGAGAATGTGAGGATTGTACCAACATTCAAGATATACAAAAACGGTAACCGGGTGAAGGAAATGCTGTGCCCGAGTCGGGAAATGCTGGAACACTCGGTGAGGCATTACAGCTTTTAGAACGAATGACTGTACTCCTCGGTCCACCCTCCTTTTTTTGTGTTTCACTTCTTGCTACTACCCAAATGTCTATTTTGTTGGGAACTCTTTCCACTACCCTTCCAATCTTTCCCTCCCACCACATAAGGATTACCAGGTACCTGTGACATAAAACCAGAGCTACATAATAATCCCATTAGCAGCCAATGCCAGAGGAACCCACAGATAAAATTAGCTTTTAGTTCCCCTCCTTTTGCAGTTTTCATTTATTCATTCATTCCTCATTGCTCTAGGGTTCCCTGTTCTTCTTCCTCCCTTTCACCTTTTCCTTAATTTCTCTCCCCCTCTCTTTTCCATTTTCAAAGTAGGCCAGCCTGGTTCTTGTATCACTACTTTCATTCAGTGGGAAACTTGAAAAAAAAAAAAAAAAAAGGGAGAAACAATTGAGAAATATGTGTACAATTTAATTGAAAAAGTGGATACTTAGTTTTACATTTTAGAGATACAGTGAGAGGACTGGCAGGCAGGCAGGCTGGTAGCAGAGGATCTGTACATGTATATATGTGATGATATATACACATCATCTGAAGAAGCCATGAGGGAGATGATTGGATGTCTGGTGGGTACTTAGTTACTGGGTTAGTGAAAGAAGGATGAATATGTTGTCATTAATATTGTTGTTTCTTTTTTCTTTTTTTTTTTCTCTCAACCATTTCATCAATAAAAAAATTCCCATTTTTTTCCTCTTTTCTCCCTGCAACCCCATTATTAAATTGATTTCAATCACTTGGGACTGGGGATAGGGTATAAGAAAAAGCAATACATATGTTGATAAATGAAGGCTGGTTTTTTCTTATTAAAGAGTTGGGTGGGTAGTTGACACCATTTAATGCTTATATGTGTGCGTGTATAAATATAAAACTAGTGCCCTATAGGATAGGGGATAGGAGAGCTAGATTAGTCTAAAGAACTAAAACATCCATTCCCCCAAGTCCCCATTATCTGTTACTTAAGTCATTAATGCATGTTAGCTATTCCATTATAGGAGATTTGATTTGATATTATATATATTTTGTTTGCAAGTGAAGTTGTTTGCTGCCTTTGTCATGTGAGGGGGCATTCACATGTGGGCATTTAAGTGTTGTTTAGTTGAAGTATTTGCCCTCTTAAACCTACCTAAACCCAAAAAAGGGACCAAAAGTACAAATGGTGGGTGCCGATATGAGCCGGGTTTGCGTTGCACCTCTTTGTCAATGACCATGACAAAGCATAGCAACACAGGCACACAGCCCTTTCTTACTTTGGAGGGCTGTGTTGGACCCTTTGGGCCACGTGATGTGCTGTGCCAATGAATGCTGTCTCTGGGACAAACTTAGATTGGGAAAAGTAAGAGCAAAAAAAACAATGGTTTGATTGGCTACAAGACAAATTGATTTAATTAAATCTTTTTTGGGTATATATTAAATTAGAGTGAGGAAAAAGGAGCTATCAGAAAAGCTAAGGCTAGTAGCTTAGTTCCAAAAGTTTACAGGTTGTTCAAAGATTCCCCCCATTCCATTCATAAAACCTTTGCAATATCTGATTGGGCGGGGGTTGGGTTTCTAGACTTTTACCTTTGTATTGTCTTTTCCCTATTTTACATGAACCATTATTGAAGCCATCCTATCATCATCACATCCTCATCATCTATTTTTCTTTTTTCTTTTTTTTTTTAAATAAAAATGATCTAAGTTAAAATTATTGAAGCCATCCTCATCATCATATATATATAAATATAAAAAGAATAATAATAAATGCATAAACTGTTGAAATTTTATATGATTAAGATATGAAATAGTAATAAAGCTGTCAACATTAATGGATTTTTGTGGTGTAAAACTAACAAAAAAAGGGCATTGGTTTTGCTTGGATGGAACGGAAAAGGGAGAATAATTTGACAATGTCAATTGGGCAAACCTATCAATCTTAATTTGATGTGAACTATGGTTATAGAAAAAAAGCATTTAAAAAAAAAAAAAACCATGATGATGAATTCGGCACGTGTGGGTGGGTTGCACGTGTTGAAATGGGCCTACGTTGTAAAAGCCTGTCATTTTTTTCTTCATTCGGAAACCAGGGGCGGATCCAAAATAGTACTGTACAATTACCGTTTGTACGGAGTACGGTGAATTTTTGTATATTTTTTATTACGATTAAAGTATTTGTTTTTAACTTTTTATGGCAGGGAATATAGCCGTTGTGGGGTAATTTCAGTTTTATTTATCTGACCACGAAAACGCTGCCGTTTTGAGGTGGTTGACCATTCATTATTTATTTTTGTCATAATTAACTTGATTGAATTTTTTTTTTACCCTTTTTCCTCCCAAAATCAATTCTTTATGGGTGTAAATTTCAAATTCATTGAATCATATGAGATATTTAATTTTTTAGTAATTTATTTTTTAAAAATATTTTATTATAACACTCATCAACCCTTTGACCCTATTTACGGAGTCTAAAAATTTCACGAATAATTTCATAAGTTTACTTAGCGAAATTTTTAACCTTCACAAGTAAAAAGGTAAAAAACCACTGCATGTCTCTTTTTGATAGCATTTAGCTTTTTTTTCCTTTTAATATAATATAAAGACAAATTTTTAAACTAGAATGGTAATGCAATATAAAATAAAGGGGTAATATATAAGTTGTGTGGTGTGACTATATACTTCCGTTTAATTGACTTTTTATCACTATATTTTAACTCTATACTGAATTTTGTTGCTTTACTTTTATTTAATTTAGATTTTGCCACTAAAGTTATTATTGAATTTTTCAATGCAATTTTAATTTAAAACAATTTAAAGAATAAATTTTATAAAAATTATTTCTATATTTTACTTTAATATTTTAATTAATATAAATTAAGATTAAATAAAAACGGTTATTTTATAAGAAAAACTTAAAAACTTTCTTTTATGATATATGTATTTTGATTTTTTAAGTTTTTATTTTTTTTAAATAGAAAATGTAACTTAATTAGTTGTTTTTAAATATTTATAAATTTAAATTTTTGTTAATCAAAGTAAAAATCTTTCCTTATTAAATTATGCTATCAAATTATCAAAATTAATCTTGATGGGTAAATTTTAATTTTTTTTATTAAAATTGATGGTAAAATTTAATAAAATTAAAAATTTTGATGTAAAATTTAATCGAAATAAGATTTGAAATATTTACTCATATTTTATAATATAGTTGCAAATATTAATAAAAAAAAGTATAATAACAAATTTCAATATTAATTTATAATGTGATGATAAATTTACACTTTTAACTCTAAAATAAAAATAAAAAGTTAGAAGCCAAAAATTTAAAGTCAGACAATTTTTAATTAGGTTACATTCTAATTTTTGTTTTTTAATGTGATTAGCAGCTCCTTATACTGTGAATATTTAAAACAAAATGAGAAAATTGACGCAAATGTCAGGATGGCCGAGTGGTCTAAGGCGCCAGACTCAAGTTCTGGTTCTCGTGAGAGAGCGTGGGTTCAAATCCCACTTCTGACATTTTAACCTTTTCATATTTTACTACATTTAACCTTCAAAATACAGTGTCCAAGTTAAAATTTAGTCTTTATGTTTAAAAGCTATTTGTTATTTTAGTTTATAGGTTTATGATTTGTAATTTAATCATTAATGTCGTAAAAACTAATATTATTTTATTTTTTCCGATTTAAAAACCGTAACCTAATAGTTGATGTTGTAATGTTTCCTCCCAAATTTTATATGGTATCAATGTTAAAATCTAGTTTTTAAATAATATTTAAAAGTTAAAAAATATTATTTTTCTTGATTTAAACATCATAATTTAATAATTGATGTCATAAAAATTAAAATTATTTTATTTCTCAATATAAAAAACTGTAATCTAATGGTTGATGTTGTAATATTTTCGGTCATATGTCAAAGCTGGCAACGTTTCAAAATATAACAATTAGAGCACTTCAATATACTTCAATTCTTAAGAGATGGTGAGAAATGAGCTAATTATATTAATAATTACAAACAATTACATTAAAATCTAATTATCATGTGACTATCCAAACACACCAATACGTGATTTAAATATTAAGAAGCTATTATTCTACACAATAAAAGTATTTTAATTTAATGATACGTTATTTAAAAATATGATTACATGTTTTTTTACTAATTTCATTTAAGTAATCTGAAAAGATGAAATTTTTCATACATTTTACCCATTAAATATTAACCTGTATTTATTATAAATTATTTGCACTTAACAAAACACTAACCAATGATAACTAGGGATATAAGTTTAATGATAGAGATGGAATGAGCTGTTCAATAAAGTTACATAAGACACCTTTTATTATTATTAATAATTGCATTATCAAATACTTTCTTACATTAAATTTGGTTTTTAAATTTTATTAGAGAATTTTTTTATAAAATAAAAATTATATAATTTTATTATTACATTTTATATTATCAAATAAAATGTAATTAGTACCTCTAATTACTCGGTACAACAATATAAGCCAAAATACAATTAAGACTTCTGCATTATATATTAAAGACCACAAGAGTTTTGGTTGAAAGAGGCAGGCACTGAGCAATTGAGAAGACGGGTAAAAAAAAATGGTAGAATTTGCCAAATATGTCTCCAAAAATTCCAATGGAATAATTAAATTAAAAATGATCACCTACTTTAATCAACAAAATTTAATCAATTACAATTAGATTTAATTATTTCGTTTAAACATTTTGCTATATTAGAGAATAATCCCTTAGTTTGAGCATTTCAGAGTTTTTGAGAACAATGTAAATTATCTTACAAGTTCAGAGATGAGACTGCACTGCTTCCAACTCAGGTTGCAGCTGAATGCTTCGCGAATATCAGACTCTTTCAAACATTAATTCTTCTGAATTTCCACATTAACTTTAACATTGAATAGCTTACATTGCTTAAAAATGTTATTTTAAGAGCACTAACAGTTCCGCCACTTGTATTACGCACCGGTCGCATATAAACGGGTCCATTCCTTAGCTGCAAATAGTCAAGGAAACTGAGAACAGTCAATCGTAAGAATCACAGCATACCAGCCTTGATTCTAGTAGTGATCTAAGATTGCAACCATGGGATTTTACCTGTCTCCACGGCTTCAGCCTCATTTGTTTTCCAGTGCTTAGCAATATTCTCCGAGAGTGGATCATCAGGATTAGGAGCACTCAGGAGTGCTTGAATGCTAGCAATAAAGATAATAATTTTAGTATTGACCTAAAACTCGATCAAGATACCGCAATAACTTAAGATAATAATGTCTTGAACCCAGACACAAAAGAATTCCCTTTCTAAGTAATAATACGTACACAACACATACACGCATACACACGAACATATAAATATATTTGCATTTGAAAAAAAGCAGTGAAATCTTTCATGTAAAACAAAAGCTACATAAATAGGCATTGGTGAAAAGAAATATTCAACTGCCATCTTTACTTGTAATCTCTCATTTTCCAGAAAAAAAATTATAACTATAATGACATGTAATACGTTCTAAGCTTGTTACTCAAACCATCTATTGCGATTTACAGTATTAGGGTTACATCCCACAAAAACTTATAATACCTCAAAAGTACAGTTCGAATCTGGAGAGCTGGACTCCATTTGTCTTTGAGAATATCAAGGCATATTCTTCCAAGCTGCAAGAAAGATCAATTCTTAGAACAATAAAATACACCTTTAACACCAAAAAACAAGGACAAAAGAAGGAACAGGTAGAGCTGACCTTATCGATGTTAGGATGATATATCTTTGTAAGAAATCGAACCTGTTACAGCAAATTTGTTAAGGTGGATGAAAATACAAAATATACCAGAAAGGGCAAAACTAATGGAAGACGGAAAAGTTCTGAGAACCAAACAATGAAGTCCAATCACCAAAAAGAGGACAGAGGTCCTAATTTTCGGAAATCAAACAATTAAGTACCGATCACAAGAAGATAATGAATCTCAAATGCCACCTATCAGCCATACAGAGTCCAATTAGGAGAGCAAGCACGGATTAGATCATTAGCACCAAAAAAGTTGGTTCTGCGCAACTAATTGAAGGCAAAGCATCCACAAAAGTAAAGGTTCTTCCTAGGTGAAAGTAAGAACGGCTTCCGAAAGCCAGTGAATATAACATACTATTCGATGTTCATTTCCAATATACATTTTCCTCTTAAATGTCATTAAAGCAAAGAATCATATAGAACCAAAACTTCACCATATTGAAAGGAAAATAACACAATTTTGCAAAAAAAATTCTGTTGAACCTGAATCTATTAGAACGAAGGTTGAAGATCACAAAGCAATAGCAAATTATAGAAAATCATATGATTTCAGATGAATTTCTCCAACTAGTTAAAGAGATGAAAGAGAGTTTGATATTAGAGAGCTAAGAAGGTCATGGAAATTAGGCTGTTAATAATAGGATGCATTGATAGTATATGTATCTCCATCTGTTCAGTAAACTGAAGGTCATAGAATATAGTACCTATTAGATAGAGAGCAATTCAAAAACATTTTTAAGCAGATAGACTACAAATATGTAATATGATGCATGTGTGCTTCAACACTGACTAACAAACAACTTAACAAGTGAAGGTCGAGCAAACATTGACAAGCTAAAGGAAATTATATCCTCAATCACCAAGAAGAACAGAAACTGATGGAAACTAGATGCACTAACAGTAAAAACGTGACAGATAAAACAGTCACACAAAGCAAAGACAGCATTCTCTACATGTAAACTAGTGCATCCCTAATTCATAATAAAACCCAATGTAAAGTCAATCAATATCATATATCAAAGGAACATCAATCGAGCATACCCCAACAGATGCCAAAACATGAAGATCATGCTAAACATTAAGAATAACTCAATGCTGACTACCTTAGGAGCAGCCATGGGATATTCTTCAGGCAAAAATAGTTCCAACTTGAAAACCCCTCCTAAACAAATAACCAAACAAGAAAATGCATCATATCCTATACATAAATGCAGAATGACAAAAAAGGTGATGAGATATTACCAGAAACAACTTCCAAAAACCAGACTAACCACAGCATAAGACTTAAAACCATGCTAATTGGACTTATATTCCAACACTCAACATTGAAAACAAGGGCCCCTTCTTCCTCATTAAAAGATAGAAATGAAGTAAAATAAACACAGCATAACCATTTTCTCAAATGAAAAATCATACTCTTGAGGCATATAGAGGTCATTTTAATGACTAAAAATTGGCAATGGTGTCAATCTTTATGTATTCAAACAGTTGAGACCCAACTATTATACAATAACTGCTAAAATTTTACATTTCTAACACAAAGAAAAAGCGCAACCCATCAGATTAAAAAAAATCAACTACCTTCATATGGAGATTGTGTTGGACCAAGGATCATCACATTGAAATATCGCATATTATCCTCTGATGGTGAGGCACTAATTCCAGGCGCTGTATTTATGGGAAAAACAATAAAATTAAACATTTTTCAGCCCATAACATTTAAACCAAAAAAAAAAAAAAAAACTGATAGCAAACAATATTCAACAAGAATTTCAAAAAAAGAAGCAAAGTATTTACCTGGTTCACTGAGGAGACGCTGAGTTTCCTGTTTAGATCAAAGATAAAGAAACAAAAATTAAGCATGAAACATTTACATAATTCACAGAAACAAAGTAAGAAGACTTAAAACAATTTACTGAAGCTTCTGATTCATTAAAACCCCAAAACAATTCAGCTACCAAATCAAACTCTGGAAACACAAAAAAAAGAAGACACTATTTTTTTTTTTAAAAGGAAGATTTTCTGAGGGTTCCAATGAGGAAACCGAGAAGGATGAGAGTGAGATCGAAAGAGAAACCTTAATGATTCTTCGAGGGAGATTAGTGTTGGCCATTTGCGAGATCGATGGGAAGGGAAAAAAAAAAAGTATTTGAGGGTTTTGGGGATCTAGAAATGGAGAGAGATAATAAAATTTAAGATTCTTTGTATATAAATACCAGTGCCATGCCATGCCCACCACACGTGAAAAAAACCTATATAAAATGAAATTACTTAAATCCCTTCTTTGGAAATCATTATTTGGCGAAAATTTTAATTCCTCCCAAACCCATAAATAAAAAAAATATTTTTCAGCGTATTCGAATTCATATTCTGACAATAATTTCAATATTAATTAAGCTAAGACTCAATCAGAATATATAAATTCAATACATATTAGAGAAAAACATACTTATTTCATATATATTACGATAGAACATAAAATAAAAATAGTAATACAAATTTAAATCTGAAATAAAAAAGATAAGTAATAGCTCTCGTAAAAAATAATTTTTTAAACTTGATTAATATAACTCAAGAAAGTAGTTAAATATTATTAATTGAAGTGGTTTATTGGTAACTCATACACTAAAACATGCTTAAAAAATAACACTTTAACCAAAGGTAACATTAAAGTTTTAGTTATCACCAAAACCATATAGAAATTAATTATCACATAGCAACATAAGATTTTAATTATCATCGAGCCAATGCAAAAAAATAAAATTGAACATTCTCATAAAAGTTATTTAAAAAATAAAAAAAATTAAACTTTTAAAATATCAACCTAAGATTTTGTAACCTCGCTACAAGAATAAAAATAGCAACCTAAAGTTTTGTAACCGAATCAATATTCAATTAACCTCACTAATATCACTAATAAAACGAGAACTTAAAATTTTAAAATAGTAACATAAGGTTTTGCAACTGAACCAATATATAAAGTTCGGTTAACCTCATTAATCTCACTAATAGAACTAAATACATCTTCATCATTTCCGTCCAGTTGTTTTAAAATTCTTCCTTCTTGATCGTATTTAATTCCTATGGGATCCTGAACATCATCATCGATCTTTCCAAGCCTTCCTGCGTTTAAAGCTACCCAGAACTCTCCTTTATCATTCATCTTAATATTATCAGGAACTCTAGGTAACTCAGCAAACACTTCGGGCTCAAAATTATATGCTCCAAGATAGAACTTCAATATTCTTCTTCGTGTTGTTTCCGCCACCAAAAGAAAAGAATGATTTTTGTTCAAAGCTACTCCATTTGGAAACATCAAACCTGAATAGATAACAGATGTGTTTTTTGTATGTAGATCATATTTTAATAACCTTCCGCTATTATCAGTTGATTTGGACAAAAAATCCGCATACCTACACATAAATATTAAAAAAAATTATATAAATATTTAAAAATTTGAATTAAAAAATTCCAATAGTTCAAAAGAAAACTATACCTTCTCTGAAAAGTAGTACTACTATCTGTAAAATAGATAACTCCTGTACTACTATCAATATCTAACCCATTTATAAACTTAAACGGGATTCTTTCAACTGAGCTAACAAGAGTTTGTGCTATGCCACCATTAGGTCCAATCATGAGAAGACCAAAATAAGCATCACCAATATAGAGATCACAAGTTACTGGGTTAAATTTTAAGCCCAGTGGCCTTCCACATATTGGTTCGAGGTTAGGATTTGTAGACCCATCGCACAACTCTCTTCTCCTAATCCAACAAAAAATCCATCCGCTGGTTAACTATCTTTACAAAAAGATTATAAGTTAATGAATGCGTAAATAATACAGTTTAATGAATACCTAATTGATGAAGGAATAGCAAACTCTTTCCAACCAAGTTTTGGTCCATGCCATTTAAGTATCCGACCATCAGATACTCCAACGTATGGCCCTTCGCCTTTACAGTCAAATGCGATACTTTCAGGACCTGTAACTTTAACAAGGTTAATTAATTCATAATCTTTTGAGACGATAACATTCTGCTTTTGATGAAGAAATTGTTCATCAATTTTTTTAGCATCATGCTTTTGAGAAAGAATCCGCTGGTGAGATTGATTCACACATAATGCAAGGTAAAGCATTAGGAACAAAAGCTGATATTTCTTCATGACTAAAAGTCAAGAGAACTCGAACACGTTAAAAATAGACCGAAAGGAATTAGCTTCTATGAAACTTAAGGAAACGATAATTGAAAGTGTTCGAAAAGGGGAACATGGGATATATATTTATAATTACTTGGTAGGGATATAATAAAATTTCAATTTCAATTAAATCCCTAAATATGGTTAAAGTTTCGTTTAATACGATAAAAATGTTATTGTAAAAATTAAAAACTTGAAGTGTTTAAAGATAAAAAGTCTATTATTTTAAATTAAACTTAAATACTCTTCTCCTATCTGGAGAGATATCTCCTCCGCAAAGTAATTGCTGGTCTTATTAACAAATAATTAAATAATTTAATCACACAATCTCTAAAACTTAGTACACTTTTATTTAAACTTAATTAAATACTGTTCTTGTCTAGTATTTTATTTTATTGTGGTATACATATTTTTAATATTTTTGGTTATTGTGGTTATACCACCGATTAAAAAGCATACATGGAAAAAGAAACTGCAGGTGGATGATAAACGATAAAGCAGATTTTATTTTAGAAAATTTTTTAAAATTATTTGTCAGAAGTCAATGGATTTTTTAATGGGTTGGTATTGTCTCTAATTGAGGTTTCATTCCTAACTTTTTGAAGAGTTCGAGTGCTTGAAGTAGTAGGTTCAACAAAACGAGAGAGTTTTGTTGGACCGGACTATACATAAAGCACGACCACCTATCAAGGGGACCTTAGTAAAGATTAAACTCATGCCCTTAAATGGCATTAATGGGCAAGTGTACTACCACCTGATGTTGTTAATAACATTTGAGAGCAGCGGCTCAAACCTTAACAAGTGCAAATAAATATTCTCCACATCACAACTAAATAAATTTTCGATCATGATAATGTGTTTGAAATGGAGATGGATCATGATAATAGCTCGAATAGGATGGAGCAAATACCATTTTCGAGTAAATGATCTTATGAAAAGTCCAATTTATTGAATCAAAATTAAAATCCTACTTTAACCGAAAAAGAAAATTAAGATGGAGGAACTGGAAATGATTTGTTTTAGCATGCATTCAAACAAAATTTTCTAAGCCACCATTTGCGGGTTCTATTATTTCCGAAGAAAAGCGGTAAAGGAGAGGAGAAACAAAATTCATGATTATTAATGATGATGAAGAAGATCAGGTTCCCCTGGACTTCGTCGTTTCGTCTCGTATGGAATTCCTTCATTTCTCTCAATGTTTGCTTTAATGGCTTCCCTGCCTTCTTCAATCAATGCACGCTTGGGTTCAACAATGGCTGCTTCAAGGTGTTTTTCATTATAAGTATTTTCGGTTGAATCTTGCGTCGGAAATAATTATGCCACTAGTAGTTTTAAATTAGAAAAAAGATTTTCTATTTACTTAAAAGCTTTTTCCAAAGGAGAAGTCGGGTGAAATTAATTTCTATCACTGTAATAAAATTATAAATTCCAGCATTTAAATCCACTAAACAAATAATAATGGATAGGGTAGTGTTGGATTGAATTGAACGAATTTGAGTTAATCAAGTTGATGGATCTTATTTTCTCATCTTAATTCGATTTGAAAGTTTTTTGATTCGAGTTGAGTAAGATGAAATTAGAATAAAATCGAATCGAATATATTTGTTCGAGTTAAATTTAAAAAATGAATTTGGGTCCTTGTAGCCACTGTCACCCACTGTAATCAAATTTGTTATTAACTTTCATTCCCTCATCATTTATTTATTTATTAATCTTTTACATACATGTTAGCTTATTTGCTTGCTTAGTTGCTTCAATTATCCTATGATTCTTGTCACCATGTATTTTGAAATTAAAAAATATATTAAATGTAAAATGTGATTTTTTTAATAAAAAATATTTTAAATATAAAATGTGAAATTGATACCAATAAAAAAATTAACAAAAATATTTTATGGCACCATCAATAATTCAGTTTTAACAAAAATTGATAATGTTTCAACATGATTAAAGCAAGAGCATTGACATTGTTGGAATAGTAGAATTGTTTTTAAGTTCCTTTGAAATTAATAATTTGATTAATTCCCTTTTAGCCCTTTAATTAAATGAAGATTTTCAAGTTTGACCCCTACAAGAAATTAAAATTTCAATTCAAATAATTTTAAAACACAATTTTTAACTATGGCCCCTCCCAACTTGTTTTATTTGACCTTGCCCTCCAATGCAAAATTTCTAATTTTGTCCCTATACTAATCTGACAGATGTCAAAAAGGTTGTATGGAGTACACATTTTAGAATCAGATATGAATGGACACTAACTTGGAAAAAATAGTAACTATCATCCGCAAACAAAAGATGATTGATGCATTGACAATTTCTCCCAACCTTGTTGCCTTAATTTTTTCGCTTCCAATCGTATAAATGATAGTATGTTGTAGTATAAAATGAACAAAGAGAAATAGGGTCTCATTCTCTTCAACTTTTTCGAAGATAAATGGATTCTTATAGGCTTCCATCAATCAAATTTCAATAAATAATTCTACGGATACATTAGTTAATAAACTGTAATCAATATAAACCATAAAATCCATTAATTCAAGTTTCATATCTATAAAATCTCAATTGATCCGATCATAAACTAACTCTAAGTCCTTTTTAAATCTACTCGGATTAAATCATTATCTACTATTCAAGGAAAAAAAGAAAAGAAGAAGAAAGGATAAAAGAATGGGTTTAAAATATTCTATTATAAATCTTCCTTTTATCATACAAATATTGGTGAATAAAAAAGCTTACGACGGAATTTCAACTATTCCCGTCTTACCATCAACAACGAAGCCCATTTCTTCAAGCACTTTGACACATGCCTTAGTATCAACATCCTCCGGCTCTATCTTGAACCCTAAATTGTTGGTCTGCCGAGTTAGATCGGTCACCCCATCTCTTCTCGTCAGCACCACTCTGGCTTTCCTCCACGATTCCATCATCTCGTTGCAATTGTTCCTCGGGCTCTCTATCAAGCGAACTTCGCACAGTTCGTCCTCGTGATCACCTTCCACCGGGATGCTATACATTCCCAATTTGTCTGAAACCGCGTCTTTGCTATATCCTATTCGTTCGTCGGTTCGATTCTTATATTCCAAATGCACTTTTGCTTCTGCAAATAAAAAAGAAGTATACGTATTTATGTCGGAATATATGACGAATATAAAAGTTTAAGTGGAGTTGATATAGTTTGCATATTACCATTAATAGGTTGGCTAAGTTTGGTTTCAAATTCAACTCGGCAAGTGTCACAATAAACTTTGCCTATTACATCTAACAAGCCATGCTTGGCTTGTAAAACAAAAAAGGTAAATTTATAGCGAGGGACTGAGCTATTTTTCGGCTATGGAAATTATTCAAATTTTTTGTTTTTAAGGGAATTTTTAATTAATCAAACCAACCTGAAGAAAAGCAACTAAAATTATCTAAAAATAGTGAGTGAGACTTGTTCTTTGTTCTGCTTTTAATTGGTTTTATTAATTTGTTAGTGAAATGATAATTTATTATTATTTACATAATTAAGAGGAAAATAATGATATATAAAATTAAATAACTTTAGGTACATGTTTTATAAGGGAGAAAAAGGAGGAAGAAACCAAAAAAGGGTTGATTTTAAAATCTAAATTTTAATTTATTTTTAAGAATTTTTTTTTATAAAGTCATTATATAAATATTTATTGTATAATTTAATAAGAATTTTAACCAATCTATAAATGAATGTATATTATTTATCTCTTAATACGAAAATCTACATAATAATTAAAGAAGTTCATGAGGGCTACGTTTATATATAATATTAATATATTTTATGCTCGTTCATATTTGTAAATTTTTAATTCAAGTCTGTTTTAGGATATGCATATTTACATTATCTCATATATTGAAATATACACTATATTATTATATATTTAATTTTACTTTATATAAATTCTATATATATATAAATAAAATAAGAAAATATATTATAAAGTAGAAAACAAATCGAGCCAAGCCTAAAATTAGTTTAATTTCGTGGAACTGCTTTTGTCAAAAAAAAAAAAAAACAAAAAAATTAAGAGAAATTACATTTCTGACCATTAACTATTAGTCTGTTTTTGTTTTAATCATATGAAAATCTTGCATTAGATTGAAACAAAAATACATGCATGCATAAAGAAGCTGTAAATTATATAAGCTTAAAAAGACCCAAGATTATACGTAAAAACAAAAACCAGAAGCCTCAAAAGGCATTACTTGTATTTAAAGCATAATGGATCAGTTCCAATGGAGTTCCATTCCAATCCGTTTTTGGGCAATAATAAACACTTGCCGCAATACATATATATATAAAAATAAAACGAGTCTTAAAAGCATAACAGCATAATCATACAGCTTTAAAGAGCATTTATATATATATCCGCCTCTTTTGTTTACCCATAAGAAAGGTTTTGGCCGAAATGACATCAGTCTTTGATGAATAATTCATCTTCTGTGGACTTAAAAAACTATAAGCACACCTCGTGTAGCATATCGGTGGTTTAACCGGTGTTTTGCATGCCGGCAGCAATACCCTTCATGGTCAAGATGAGGGTGTCCTCCAAACCAGGGGCATACTCGCTTGTTGGGTTCAGTTTCACAAGTTCATCAGCAGGTTTGCTTGATTCCATGATCTCTTTAGAGATATGTGGCCGCAACTTCACGTTGTAATTTGGGTCACGGATACGTTTGAGTGTGTAGGCCTGGCAGACATTTAGAGTGGTGATGTATGAATCACGTAGCCGGAGCCTTTGCTTCAGGTAGGGATCCCCTTCGAGAAGATCCTTGTGCCCAGCAATCTGATAACCGTAAAGAAGAAAAGAGTAAGTTGCTCGATTTTTTTGAAAGATGTAAGTAACCAGAAGCATCTATATGCAATCCAGGCCAAGGGAATTTACCTGGAGGAGGAGGCTTTTAGTTTCTTCAAAGTTGGTTCTCAACCGCTCTCCAAAAGACCAGAGTTCCTCAGAAACAAGAAGCTTATCGTATAAGGCTGCAATCCCGGGATCTCCTTTTGCAAAGACCATTTCAACCAAATCAATTGTCACTCTGAAGAAAGGCCATTCATTGTACATCTCCTGCAGCATAAGGAGATTCTTAATGTCCTTCTGAATGACATGTTTAAATGCAGCTCCAAATCCGAGCCAAACAGGGAGATGGAATCTCGTCTGTGTCCACGCAAAGATCCATGGGATTGCACGAAGAGATTCGATACCCCCACTTGGCTTCCGCTTTGATGGTCGGCTTCCAATATTCATTCTACCATACTCCAACTCTGGTGTAGCCTACAGAAAAAAGAACAGGTATTAGTTAATCCAAAACTGCTTTAATTAACTTGGAACAAATGGCATGGTGTTCAGAACATGATAATGCAAGTTCACTTACAAGGCGGAAATATTCAACAAATCGAGGTTCTTTGAAGACAATGGAACGGTACTCCTCAGTAGCAACGACAGCCATTTCATCCATCAGTGCACGCCATTCTGGTTTTGGTGAAACTGGTGGGTGCATGCCATGCTCAAGTGTGGCAGCAGTAAAACGCTGGAGTGTTCTAAAGCACAAGTGTTCCTCTCCGAACGATTGCTCAATAACTTCACCTTGAACTGTAACCCGAAGTGAGCCGTGAATTGTTTCTGGTGGTTGAGATAATATAGCAAGATGGGTGGGACCACCACCTCTTCCAACAGTTCCACCACGACCATGGAACATCGTTAGCTTCACCCCAAATTGCTTAGCAACATTGATAAGCTCCTCTTGAGCTTTGTATAACTGCCAGGCAGCAGAGAGACGGCCAGCATCTTTACCCGAATCAGAATACCCAATCATGACTTCTTGCTTGCCATTGATCCGATTTCTGTACCAATCTATAGAGAAGAGCCGAGCCAAAGCAGCAGGTGCAGCCTCCAGATCTGCAAGCTTCTCAAACAGTGGAACAACTCTTAATGGTTGCTTCAGGTGGCATTCACGCTGTAGGAGCTCAACAGCAAGAACATCAGAAGGAGCAGTTGCCATTGAAATGATGTATGCTCCAAAGTTGTCTGCCGGGAGCTCTGCTAGGACACTGAAGGTATCCAAAACATCAGCAATTTCTTCTGTTTTAGGAAGATCAGGACCAAACAATGGACGCCTTCCACTTAGTTCAGACAATAGCCATTCCTGCTTTTGTTCTTCAGACCACTCTCGGTAGGAACCAATTTCCAAGTGCTTGGTGATGGCATCTAAGACATCGGTGTGGCGGTCAGACTCTTGCCGAATGTCAAGTCTGACAAGTGAGAGGCCAAAAGTTGACACTTGCCTCAAGAAATCAAGAAGACTTCCATCAGCAATTGGCCGGTCACCACAAGAGCAAAGTGACCTATAACATAGTTCAAGTGGTTCCAAAAACTGCAAAAAGTTTAAGAGCAAAGAGTTAATTAGGGCAGATGTTACAATGAGGGCAGAGAAAGTGAAATGGAAGTTTTCAAGGCATTATTGTCCCAGCACATAAAACGAAAAAAGGAGAAGAGTTACAAAATTGGGTTTTCCGGGCCGTTTTCCTATTGTTATTAAGGCTAGATGTTAGCCGAGGGGCAATCTAATGTAAATCTGTATTTTACTCATGATGAGTAGGTGGATTCCAAACTCATAATAAGACCGATATATGATAAACCGACAGAGACCTGCTCAATGTTGGTAAAAGTTTCCTCCTCTGGAATGTCAGAGATACCATGAGACAACATTTGGCGAGACCTTTCACGTGTCTGATACAGCTTGTCCCTAACATCACCAAGAATAACACGGTAGGGTTCATTTGGAGGAACTTTTTTCCAGAACTCTGCATTGAAGTAACATCAAATGAGAACTGAACCAGTGACACGAAATCAATTGAGCAAGATATTATAGAAACTATCATTTCCAAGTCACGGAAATCATCACATGGCATTGGAAATCTTGTCAGAGAAGCATATCTAGTTTTAACTTCCCTAAAGTCTAAATATATTCTTTGAGCATTCTATAAAAGATACACTATAGAAGATTCTGTCCGTATGGGGAATTAGAGAGAGAAACAGTATTCTCAATACTTCAAAGTATATTCTGAAAACACATGCAAAAATAATAGCTGGACTTACATTTTTGTTCACATGGTTACATGAAATGCATGTAAAGCCCATTCGGAACAGCTATTTATGTAAAAAGTGCATCATCTAGATTTAGGAAAAAAGGTAAACAAAATGGAAACCGGCATATTTCTAAAAGTATACCTATGTAGTGTTTAGCATCTCTCCTTGAAGATCTATGAAGTTCGTCTGCACGAACACGAAGCTCATCACTGCAACGCCACATTGACAACTGCAAAGATGCATCAATAAGGATTGGCCCAAAATGGATCCTTCAAATAAAGCTCATAAGAAAGTGTTACATGATACAAGCTAAATACCTCAAACATCAGATCCTCGATTTGGGAATAGTACAAATTGGCAGCCATCATTCTAGCCAACAAGCAAACATCCCTTGTGACCTCAGGAGTTACCCTCGGATTGCCTGCATTATATATCAAGCAAATATTAACAAGAAAAGCTTTTGTGCTACAGGGTAAAGTCTTTTTTTATATTCAGTTATCCAAGTAGGAATGTACCATCACGATCACCACCCATCCATGAAGAAAACTGAATAAGTGGCGCATTATAGGGAACACGTTCATTAATTCCAATGTTCTTCAAAGCTGTGTCAACTCTCCGCAAGAATTTGGGGACCCCTTTCCATACCGTTTCATGGAAGTAGCTCATTCCCGCCCTCATCTCATCTTGGGGAGTTGGAGGAGTCCTTCGAATCTCATCTGTACGAAATGCGGCTTGAATCTACATGGAAAAGGAATTGAAACAAGATAAGTGAGAACAAGTTGTGACAAGGATAGCAAGTTTATTTACAGATAAACAAATATCATGACACAATGATATACCTCACGCTGTAGAGCTTCATCAAGCTCCTGCTTATCATCTGGAGTAATATCTTTAGCATACAACTGAGCTAAACAGTTCCTTATCCTGGATGTAATGAAAACAACAAGTTTTAAATTCGAAATTGCTTCTTCGCTGTACTTCTCAAAATGTAATAAAAAAGACATTAAGCTACAAGAATCAAAGAACAAACCTTCCGTGCTTCTGAAGTAAAGATCTACGAACAGATTGGGTAGGATGAGCAGTGAAGACCAGATCCACAGTCTGGTTCTTAAGTGCATCAAAAACTTCCTCAGGAGACTTCTTGAGATCAACCACAAGTCTCTTGAGAGTTTCTTCGATATCCGATTCAGTTGTTGCAGAGTTCTCATCGGCAAAATCACCTTTCTTCAACTTGATCCTTCGCCGGTAAGCAATCTGAACTTCCTCAGCCAAGTTAGCCAAGTTAAGCATGTGGGAGAAAGCCTTAGCTATAACAATGGAGTCCCCTGGATCCAAACTAGTCAAAACATTCCCCAGCTCCTCAAGTTTCTTGGGGTTACTCTTCCCTTCATACTCGGCAGAAAGTTCATAACATTCTTGAACCTAATCAAATCAACCACACAAAAAAATGGTACAATTTTATCACTGTAATTCACAACACAAATTTCAAGATCAAATCAATTTATTTAGCATCTTCCAAAGAACACTATGAACCGTATCTGAAAGAAATACATCAAACCAGGAAATAAGATTCTAAGTAATCCAAATGTGAAACTCTCACAAATCAATATACAAACAATTGATAATAAAGTAGTATAATGTTACCATATGCATTAGTTTTAAACATCAAACTATGTATATGCAATTCTTGAAGAATGACATACCGTTTCCCTAAGATCCTCGCCGTGTAAGTCTTGAAGAATATCGAGGAACCGGTCCAAAAGCAAAGCATCATACTCCACCAGTTTATCATCTTCACTCACTTTAGCAGGAACCAAAGCACGTAGCTGTGCATCAATAGAAGCCAACTTCTCTAACTTGCTATTATTGTTATTAGTAGCCATTGCCACACCCGAATATAGAACTTAGCTTTTTTTTCTTTTTAATCCCTGTGGACCATTAAACAGGCTAAATTTACCAAAATAATAAAAACCAAAATTGGGTTTAAAAATAGCAACAAAATCTGACCAAGACCCTGAAGAGTGGAATCATCAAAAATCAAAAGGTTTTTACACAACCCATAGTTTTAGGAGAAAATATAGCTCTTTGTAAAAAAAAAAAAACAAACTTTAAAGTTTTTGGAGAAAACCCAGATTTGGATATAATCAAATAAAGATAAGGATAAAAAGTGTACCTGAATCAGGGCAACTGAGAACCCAACTTTGGACCAGAAAAAGAGGGAGAGAGAGAGAGTGTGAAGCTAGTTAATGAGCAAGTGAACAAAGGAAGACGATTATTTATAGAGGAAAAATAACAAATATTGAAAAAAATTGGGTTTTTCTTAATTTTTATATTGTAGAAATTAGTGTGGACGACATTGGAGTAGGAAAGAAAAACAAATTAGAAAAGTAAAAAGCAAATGCAAAACTTCTTCTTCTTCTTCTTCTTCTTTTTTTTCTTTTTCTAATTTTAATTTCAGAATTTGAGTTTACTTTAGTTTCTTCTCCTTCGATTTTCTAAATTGTAATAAAGGAAATTTAATTGATTTAATGAAGTAACTTTTTTGAGTAAGTCCATGTAGTTTTCGAAAATTAGAAATTTAGTCCTTATATTTTTATTTTTAAGAATCTAGTCTCACTACTTTTCAAATTCTAAAATTTAAGTCCAATTGTTATCATTTTTAAATTTTTTTGTTAAATTTGTTGGTGCAACATTTTGAAATAAAAAAAAAATACTCACTTATTAGTACAAAAACTATAGGTACTTACTATCCTCCTTAATTTTATAAAAATAACAAAATTTGGAGGAGTGATTCGAAAACATAATCCCTCCCCAATCCATCAATCGCTAGAACTACCTATAATTCCTCCCCAATCCATCAATAGGTGAATAATACGTTTCAGCGTATCCGAACTCACATCTTCTTGCATTGACAATAATACTCATACCAAATAAGTTAAGATTCAATCCGCACGCAAATATTTTTACCTCGTAATATTTTATATAATAAAATGTAGAAAACAGGTTAAGAATTGATTCTTCATTGTTCCACTAATAGACATTGATGCTTGCATTGTAAACGCATAGTTCATGAAAAATGTATTATAAATTAAAGCATAAAACTTTAACAAAGGATAATCTAGTGGATATGCTGATGAATGGGATACCGATTAATTGATCTTAATTAAAAATATATTTTAATTTTATCAATGCTGTACTTTTTGATGGGTTATCAATGTATTAAAAAAGTTGGATCAAAAGCAAAAGCCAAAGCAACCAATTTTCTAATTTGTAAATCCTCATAAGCACACACTATTAAAAGTTGAAGAAAATATGTAAAAGGTAAAAATGCTTCTACTTTTTTAAAATTAAAAATTTAGCTTTTCTATTTGTATTTCTAATAATTTAGTCACTCTATTTTTCAGTTTTCAAATTTTAAGTCTAACCGTTAATATTATTAATTTTTTTTGTTAAATTTGTTGTTACGACATTTTGAGATAAAAAAAATACTTACTTTATAACCATGTAATTAATTCAAATTTAATAAAAAAATTAATAGTATTATTACTTGGACTCAAGGGCGATGCTAGAAAATTTTTTAGGGGTGGCCGAAATTAAATTATAATTTTTACGATAGTAAAAATACAAATTCACCATTTGAATAGCCTATATTTTTATAAAATTTTATCATTTTTAGGGGCGATCAAAATGTAGTTTTATCTTTACTAATTTAAAAATTTAAAGGACCCCGCCAGGCCCCCTAGATACGCTCCTGATTGGACTTAAATTTTGAAATCTGAAAATTAAAGAAACTAAATTCCTAATTTTTAGAAATTACTTTAACCTATATAAAAATATATAAATTTATTTTGTATTTTGAGGTACTAAATAATAGTAGAAATTTAATAAGACTTGAAAATATAAAGTTTAAAGTTTTACTATTATTTGTTTTTGCACTTTGATTGTTAATGAAATTTCATTTCTCTCAAAAATAAATTTAATATTATTTTCAATAATATAGACTTGAAATTTTATATATACACGTATTTTAAAAAAAATTAATTTAATATTTATCGAAATCTTGAATTTTCAATTTAATCCTTGTTAAATTATAATTATGTCTTCACATGAGTGTCGCCTTCGATTAAGAAACCATGTTGGTCAATTGTCAGCACTCACGAGCATCAACATGACAAATGATGGTGTTTGAATAATCTAAATAATTAATGGAGTTTCACTATCATCATCTTCTCTTTTATATGTATTAGGACAAATTGTATGGACTAATCAATATGCATAATTTAGTGAGATATCGTATTTGATAATTATTTTAATTTTTTATTTAATATATAATTTTAAATGAGATATTAAATTATCATATATGTATTTTTATCTAAAATAATATAAAATATTATATTAATAAAATTAAAAATTTAAAAAATAAACAATATTTTAAAATTAGTATTTACTTTATCAAACAACGTAATTGTATTCATTACTTGTATTTACTAATTTATCAAACAAATTATACAAATTCACCATTTATAAAATTTAGCATTAAAAATTTAATATTTTATTTTTCGACACTTAAATTTTCAATTTATCAAACAGGCCCTTAGTATCAATTCTCAGTCAGGTCTCAATTCAGTTGAACAATTATTAAATACTATACTTTTTATAAAATAATAAATGTTATTGTGAGGGTATTTTTGTCATTTCAAGTAATGTGAAATAATAAAAAAAAAGCTTGATTAGATTTGAACTCAAAACACTATAATTTTTAATGCCTTCACTATTTTAACTAAAAATTCATTTGATCTTTAAATTATACTTTTTCACTCACTATTTTAACTTGTGTGGGTTCAAAGGCGAAGCTAGAAAATTTGTTTAAGGGGGGCCGAAATGAAATTTTAATTTTTAATAGTCTATATCTTTATAATTTTGAAAGGATTAAATTAAAATTTCATAATTTTAGGGGGCCAAAGTACAATTTTACCTTTGCTAATTTAAAATTTTAAAATTTTTTAAAGGGCCAAAACAACAGTTTTCCATTTTAAGGGGGTCGAGGCCCCTGCCAGCCCCCTGGATTCGCCTCTGTGTGAGTTTCAAGTTAATTTGCATGAAGTTCATAATTCAATCTTTGTAAACCATTTCCCCTTCCCCATTGTATTGTATTATTCCTTTTATAAAACAACAAATATTATTTCAAGAGTATTTATATTTTTTTATATTTTGATAAATCTAGAAAATATATACAAAATTATATGTTTTAAACCCAAGAATTTATGGTCTTTATTATCTTAATTTTACCATTTTAATGAAAATCACATTTAATTTATATATTTTTAATAAATTTATTACATAGATTTTCTTTTTCAAATTTTAGTTGAAAATAACTTTGATTTTTTTAAAAAAAGAATACACTTTATTTATTTACTTGATCTTTTGTAAGTTTGATTAAAATTTATTTTTAAAAAAAGAATACACTTTATTTATTTACTTGATCTTTTGTAAGTTTGATTAAAATTTACACATATAATTATAATCACAAATTCTTATCTATTTATTTGGATAAATTAATTATTTTCCAAAAATTAGTTATATTTCATATACATATTAGTTAATTGTCACATCACATTTATGCCAGGCTTGTTGTTTTTTTAAGTGATCATTGAATAAATAGATAAATAAAAAAAATATATTAAACTACATGTTATTATGTATATGTTAATATTTATGTAATGGTCAACCATAATGACAAATGTGTGGCATTATGTGCTCAAATAAGGGCATGAATGACACAACTCCTCATGCATGTGATGAAAAAAAGACAAAGACATTGACATGAATCAAATGTAATACCATGTGGTTTGGTTGGTAATTTGGTATTAGTACAGACAATTTCCTAAAATATTAGGTCTTTTTCATGTTACCTTTTTTTGGTGTTAGCTCAACAATGTCCCCTTAAATATATTAATATGTCATTTAATAATAATAAAAATGGAAAGCTTCGAGTACTCTTGAGTAGTTGGTAATCAAATCCTCATTGTTATTTAATTTTCATCGTCACTTTTTTTTTTTATTATAGTTTTGTGGGTTATAATTGAGATATTTTGATACTGTGCCAACAATCCATTGTCACATTAAAATTAGATTTTAATAATAAATTATATTTAATTTATAGATGGGTTTTTAAAATTTTCCCTACTTATTTAAATTTATCTTTAAGGTTTAAATTGGTATTTAAGGTACCCGGACCTAGCTTCATAGTTCAATTTAATTCAAATAAGTTATTTATCGTAAATACTAATTTGAACCAAAAACTCAAGTTTAGGTACCAATTTGAACCAATATGTCAAGTTTAGGTATTTAATTGGATCAAAATAAACCAAGTTTAGATACCTAATTGGACAAAAAAAAGCTTCCAATTTGAATCTTAAAACCAAATATAGGTGTCAAAATATATATTAACCCTTTTTAGTTTTATAGTATTTAACCTATTGTGATTCCCGATTCTAGGTAGCATAGATATCATTATGGGAGAAGTGGATAGTTGAAATGATAATTTATACGACAGAAGTGGAAGATATCAATTCCTTTTACACATTGAAATCTTTAAAAGAGGTCTATGGGATCATATGGATGTTGGTCCTTATTTTGACTCTTGTATTGGGAATCACAATAGGTGTACTAGTAATTGTATGGTTAGAAAGAGAAATAAAACAACGTATTGGGCCTAAATACATCGGTCCTTTGGGCATTCTTCAAGTGCTAGCAGACGAAACAAAACTACTTTTCAAAAAAATGTTCTTCCATTTAGACGTTTATTTAGCATCCTGACATAAGAAGCCCAACGGGAACAATACTTGAAATGACAATCCATAAAAAAATACTGATATTGAGATCAACTAAAATAATGCGAGACCTAAAAGGAATTACTAAAAAACTTAGTAAAATTGATATGACTGCTATAGTCAGTCCAATACTAAATAAACGAGTATTGCCTCTAGATGGAAGAATATTTTCTTTGAAAAGCAATTTTGTTCCATCTACTAGCGCTTGAAGAATGCCCAAAGGACTAGCGTATTTAAGCGCTATACGTTGTTGTATTCCTACAAATATTTCTCTTTCTAACCATACAATTACTAGTACGCGAGGGGCACTCCATTAAGCTTTTGGGCCCAGCTCTCGTATACACAAGCTTTTTTTGATACAATACCTAGAATTATTCATAGTCTCTCCTCAATCCATAAATAGGAGGATAATACACTTTAGTGCACTCGAACTCACATATTCTAACATTGACAACAATGTCTATACCAATTCAATTAAGACTATCGATTTTGTATACACAAACTTAAATCTATTGAATTATTACAACTTATAAGTAAAACTCTAAAGATAAATTAATTCTTTTTCATATAGAGAATTTATTTTTTATCCTCAACTATAATTAAATAATTTTTTTTTTTTTTTGTAAAAAATTACTGCTTTGCTTCTCCTAAGTATTAATTAATGATAAAAGAGGATTTACCGAGAATAGAGCCTAATTTTCAAAGTGCAATGAAGTCAAATATTGACTATGAAGGATACGAACAAAGGTAATATAGGGAGGTAAAGTTGCATGACGATAGGGTCGGTTGCTTATTAATTCAACCATTGACAACTTATCAAATTTATATTTATTTCTGAAAAAGATGTGATAAGTGAAGATTGTGTGTGGAAGTCAAAAACAGCATATTACCGGATATTCTTTTGAGATTCTAGTCTCCATAACCTTTTGTTACTTGACCACTTGACAAAAGGAAATGTCGGTCCACTATGGAAATAAATTTGAGGACATAATAATTTCCCTTCCAAATATGTACAAATTTATTTAATAATATAAAATTATAATAAACATAGTATGATTAGGCCAAATTCTACTAGGACTTTATTCAAATCATAATATTGTTTTAATTTTTTTGTTAAATTATTAGTAAATTTTAAAAAAAAATTTATACCTAATTGATTTAGCTATGATCCGGTCCATAAAAAATTTAATTAGCCAAAATTTTTTATGTATTTCCTTATTATTGTGTGGCTAAAAAAATACAGACTTAGCAGATTTTTTCAACCACATGATAGTTCAAAAATACATAATTTTTTTTAGTTTGCAAATTGAGCATTCTAGACTATTACATAATAATTAATTTAGGAACAGATAAACCAATAAGGTCTTCATGCAGAACATTTAGAGTAAAATCTAGGGGTTAAGACCACATGTGAAAGTCAATGTCCATTCCTTCTGTAGCCTTTGCTAAACAATCAACTAACCTATTGCATTCACGATACACATGAGTTAAACTAGCATTCCAATCACGCCTCAACAAATTTCGAATCGCATTTACGATGTGCAATTTCGGCTGATTAATTATCAAATTCCTCTTAATATGGTGTAGCGCTTCCAAACAATTTGATTCTAACAACACATCTCAACAACCAATCTTCCAAACCTATTCAAGACCATTACAAATCCCAGATACCACAAACCATTTGCATTTCGGATCAGACCACAATGCATAATTTATTTTGGGGAGATAGTTGAATTTTTTAGGGGCAAAATCAAGTAGTAATTTTATGACTGATATTTTTTAATAATTAACCATACTAAAAATAATAACACATAAATATCCCCAAAACACTAGATCCAATACCCTATTATAGAATAGGTTAAAGTTTTGGATCTAGATACATAGTTGACTTGCATAAAAGTTAAATTATGATTATAATGTGAAGACCATTATTTTATTTTTAATTCGTTGGAAGATTCAACAACAACCACTTCTAGGGTGGCTTATTTTTTTTTCTTAACTAGCCTATGCCAAATTGAGCATTAATAAACGTAGTAAATTAATCTTAATCTAAAAAAATAAAAATAAAAATGCATTTATTTAAATTAATATTGTCTGGTTTAAATAAATGTAAGTTAGTAAGAAAAATATTGGATTTAAGCCCTAAACCATATTTCAATTAAATAATAATTTTCAAAAATTTGACCTCAAATAGCACATTTATTAATTAAAAGAAAAAACGTTTTTAGAAACTTCTTTAGGTTTATTGATTATTTGGGAAAGCTTTATGGAATGAAATATTCCATCTATTATTAAATCTTACCCTTTTTTTTGTTTATCTTAAATTCGCAATAAGGAAAGTATTATTATTGTGATTGGCTGATTTTTCCTTAGCAATGGGAGGCTAAGTATAAATATGAAATTAATCAATGAATGAGTTATTATTGCCTAAATTTTAGTTAAATACATTGAATCTAGCATGCTTCTTATGGCCCATAGGGGGACCATTTTGAAAATCACAATGCATGGTGGTGGTTGATTGCCCTTGTTGTAATTTCTATTATTTTTTAAAAAATATTCATCTAAAATTTGTCAATTTAGAGCGACCTTTATTTCTCTTTTTCGTTTGTCCCACTATAATCTTTTAAAATTTTTGGTTGGAAGTTCAACTTAAAATCTATTAGTGTGTGACGTTATGTTGATATGATGGCTAACGTGTTCATTATCTTAGGTGCGGCTTGGGTTTAAGTTGTGTTAATTGCATTGTTGTTAAGGTTTTACTCTTTTAGTGTAATTCACCAAAAATAAAATCTTTTAGTGCGTTTTTCTTTTATTATGGTACACTTACTAATATTATATGAGTAAAATTATTGACGAAATAAAATTATAAAAATTGATATATAAACCCAATGTTTTTTTTATTTAAAATGGTAAATCTAATATGACCAAGAGTACATTTTATTATTCTCACTTTTTTGGGTTTTTTACTCAAATAATATAAAAATTAATTAATTACGAAAAATGTATGGAAAACAGATTAATTACAAAAATATGCATTTGCTAAGTATTCTGACGGTGCCACCTGACAAATTGACAACACTGAAATCTGATGACCTAAAATATTCAAGAATATGTAAATTTTTCGTTTTTGTTGGCAGATGGAAAAAAAAGGTTTAAGGGTGCCGCTTGAGAGTGTAACGGCACCAAACTGTAAATAGGTATATTGCTTCATAAACCCCCTGCTTCATAAGTACAAAGCATACAAACGAGCCTACCATTTTTCTACCTAATTTTGTTTAAACTAAAATATTTTATTATGAAATTTCAGAATAAGTCTTTGAAAGTATAGAACCTCACTTGGTACAGCATTCATAGGAAAATTTCATTGATATGGGATAAAAGGGGTCAGCTAATATCTTTTATTCAAGTGAAAATTTGAACTCTTTGTAATGATGGTGAAACTTCATTATCTTTTCTTGCCGAATAATCTTGTAGGTAAGACCAAAAGAAGTGGCCATTTCATACGGTCAATTCATTCGGGTGAAACATCACAGTAGGAAAAGAACAAAAATTGGAAAAGTTGTCATTCTTCTGCCCATTTAGGAGGTAGCAGTTAAGAGTCTGAGAAGTTGCAAGTTCCATATTTTTTCTGAACCCTCAGCATATTTTGAGCATGCTTATGATGGGAAAAAAAAAAAAACAAGAATACCATATGTGTGCTTGTATAAGTATGGTGTTGTTACTCCTGTTAAGCAACTGGCTCAGTCCACGTCAACTTCCTCACCTAGCTGACATGGCTTGTTTTTTGTTTTTAATTCAAATCAGTTAGGATTGGATTTGTTTATTTTTTGAATAGTTTGAAAGATTCAAACCACTGTTGTATTCTATCTCAAACATCTAGTTAAACACTTGTATTTATTTGTAATGCAAAGCAATGAAAATTAACTTTTGCCATTAAAACCAAAATTACTTCTCTTTCATGGTATCAGGTTTAACCATCTTTTAGGATTCAACGCCGCTCTCTTTTTTTTTCCCGATCCTTCTCCTTTTGCCATGGGAACCACCGATGCTGATATCTCCTCTGTTCTGTCCTCGCTTATGTCTTTCCCTTCCATTCACAACCAACTCACCATTAAACTCACCACCTCAAATTATCTTCTCTGGAAAACTCAATTCACCCCGATCCTCCATGGCAATCAACTATACTGTCATGTTGATGGAACTGCCTCTCCGGCAAGAGAGGTTAACGGGGCGCCGAATCCAGCGTACCAGGCCTGGTATATTAAAGATCAGCTTGTATTAAGCTGGATCTTTGGCTCTCTCTCTGAACCAGTGCTGTCTCAAGTTGTTGGTTCCACTACTGCCATTGATGCGTGGACAAAGCTTCAAACCACCTATGCCTCCGGGTCCCGTGTTCAGATCCGGTCCCTTAAAAATTCATTGCATTCTCTCGCTCGTGGCACTGATTCGATTGTTACATAAATGGATCGTGCAAAGCGTATATATGATCAGCTTCTTGCTCTCAATCAACCGATCTCTGAGGATGATCTTGTTGATCACATTTTACAGGGTCTTGGTCCTGAGTATCGGTCATTCACTCGCAATATCGAGGCACGATTAGTGTCTGTGAAATTTGATGATCTATACGGCTTACTTTTGTCTGAAGAATCACAGTTACAATCTGCCTCTGAGACTCTTCATCCAGTGGCTATTGTCCACTATGCCGGTCGGTAACAATCTAATGGCAACTCCCGTGGCAGGGGTCGTGGCAACCGCCGAGCTGGTTACTCTTCCTCTAAGGGCCGTGGTGGCTCCTATCCTTCTGAACCAACCTGCTATAATTGTCGAGGGCGTGGCCATAATACCAGACAATGTCCAAGCCCGAAATACAATGATACCCAACCTAAGCTGACTGCCAATTACAACTCTTCATCTCATCACTCCAACAAGCAGTGGGTTGTCGATACGGGTGCCTCTCATCACTTAACTTCTGAACTGGAAAACCTTGGTCTCCACTCTGAGTATAGCAGAACTGATGAAGTCACTCTCACTAATGGTAAATCTCTGCCCATTGCTCGTCTCGGTTCTAATAAAATTACTGTTGGTTCCCATTCTTTTTCACTTCATAATATTCTTCATGTTCCAGAAGCTAATTTCAATTTGCTTTCTGTTCCTCAGTTTACTAAATCTAATGATGTTTCTGTGGAATTTTTCTCTGACCATTTTTTGATTAAGGATCTCAAGACGAAGCAGGTACTTCATCAGGGAGTCATTAGAGATGGCCTATATCGGCTGGCCACAGATTCTGTTTCTCCAGTTCGTCACTCAGTTTCCCTGTCTACATGGCATGCTCGTTTAGGCCATGCGTGTTCCAAAATTGTTCGCAAAGTCTTAAAATTGAATAATTTGTCTGCTTCCTCTAAGCATGACTTTTCGTTATGTGAGGCTTGTTGTGTTAGCAAGTCTCGAAAATTGTCTTTTTCTGATTCTACTTTTGAAGCAAAAGAACCTCTTGAATTAATATGTTCGGATTTATGGGGACCTTCTCCAATTGCCTCTGTTGATGGATATTTATATTATGTTGTCTTTTTTGATCACTATACCAAGTATTCATGGATTTATTTTTTGCAAAATAAATCTGATGTATTCAATTGCTTTGTTCAATTCCGAGCTATCGTTGAAAAATATTTTGGCAAACCGATTAAACAGTTTCAATCTGACTGGGGTGGTGAATTTCAAGCTCTAGAAAAATACTTAGCTTCCAATGCCATCTTACAGCGCAGTTCATGCCCCCACACCCCTGAACAAAATGGCTACGCTGAAAGAAAACACCGACATATTACTGAAACTGGCCGAACACTCTTACATCATTCCAAAGTACCACCTAAATATTGGGATCATGCCTTTGCTACTGCCGTCTATACCATAAATCGTTTGCCAACCCCAAAACTCAACCATAAATCCCCATATCAAGTTATTTTTCAACGAAACTCAGAATATAATTTTCTTCGTGTTTTCGGTTGTTGTTGCTATCCTTGGCTTCGCCCGTATACAAAGAATAAATTAGAGCCTCGTTCTACAAAATGTGTCTTTCTTGGTTATAGTATTCGTCATAAAGGTTATAAATGTTTATCGTTATCCACCAATAAAATTTTTTACTCACGACATGTTATCTTTGATGAACAGGTTTTTCCGTTCAAAGACAGTGATGACAGGCCCTCGATACTTGGCACTCTACCACCACCAGCTTCCATTATTTCACTCGGCAACACTACACCACAGCCCACACATGTGCTGTCAGTCCAACCGATGCCATCCTCCACTTCCCCGCTAGCTTCTCCTCAAAGCTCAGCCGATACAGTATTGCCTTCTACTGCCCCAACCAATGATCAGATCATTGTGGCTGCTCCTGTTTCTCCCTCAGCCGAATCTAGGCTTTCCCCGACTCGTCCCACCACCTCTGGACCACCACCAATACCCAATCATCCATATACTACACGCTCGAAAACCGGCAGCCTCAAACCGAGAGCCTACATCGCCTCTTCCACCATCTTAACCACACCCACATCTTATACTGAGGTAGCTAAACACCGAGCTTGGCGGAAGGCAATGTCAGAAGAGATTGAAGCACTTATGTCTCATGGCACTTGGGATTTGGTTCCGAGATCTCTTTCTTCGAATTTTATCGGTTGTAAGTGGGTGTATCGGATTAAAGTCAAAGCTGATGGCTCGATCGATTGATATCGGGCTCGCCTTGTTGCCAAGGGATTCCATCAACGCTCAGGCATTAATTATGTTGAGACTTTTAGTCCGGTTATCAAACCAGCTATGATTCGTCTTGTTTTGTCAATTGCTGTGACGAATTCCTGGCCCATTCGACAACTTGATGTCTCCAATGCTTTTCTCTATGGTGCAATTGACGAGCCTGTCTTTATGGAGCAACCTCAGGGTTTTATTGATCCAACAAAACCGACTCATGTCTGTTCATCATTGGCAAGCAATTAAGCGCATTCTTCGCTACTTACGGGGAACTCTTGATCATGGCATTCTGTTCCGTCGATCTAATTCGAATGCTTTAACTGCCTACTCTGATGCTGATTGGGGTGGAGACAAACTTGATCGAAAGAGTACCTCGGCTTATGTTATTTATCACGGTGCCAATCTTGTTTCTTGGTGCTCAAAGAAACAGAAGACCGTTGCTCATTCCAGCACTGACTCTGAATACCGAGTGCTTGCTACAACTGCCTCTGAGTTATACTGGCTTTGTTGTCTACTTCGTGAGCTGCGGCATCCTCTGCCGTCTGCTCCTCGGATATGGTGTGACAACGTGGCTGCTACATACTTGGCTGCAAATCCAGTTTTTCATTCTCGCTCAAAGCATCTTGAGCTCGATTTCCACTTTGTTCAAGATCAGGTTCGGCAGAAGCATCTTGTTGTTTCCTACATACCCACTGTGGATCAATTGGCTGATGCTCTCACTAAGCCACTGTCAAAATCACGCTTCTTGTTGATGAAAGACAAACTGCTGGTGCTTCCCCCCATCCGTTTGCGGAGGGTGTTAAGCAACTGACTCAATCCACGTCAACTTCCTCACCTAGCTGACATGGCTTGTTTTTTGTTTTTAATTCAAATCAGTTAGGATTGGATTTGTTTATTTTTTGAATAGTTTGAAAGATTCAAACCACTGTTGTATTCTATCTCAAACATCTAGTTAAACACTTGTATTTATTTGTAATGCAAAGCAATGAAAATTAACTTTTGCCATTCAAACCAAAATTGCTTCTCTTTCAACTCCTTCCTGAAAACTAGAGCAATTTACTCATTGAGAATAAAATAAAATAAAATAATAAATAAGAGGTTTATGAAACAATTTATTTGGTGTAGAGTGTTTCTACACTGTCAGGCAGCACCTTTGAACCCTTTCTTTCAGCTGCCAATAGAAAAAAAAAATTTACATATCATGTCTCTGAATATTTTAAGTCATCACATTTCAGTTTAGTGCTGCCAATTTGCCAAGTGACACCGTCAGAACACTTTAGCAAATGCCTATTTTCGTAATTAATCGATTTTCTATACCCTTTTCATAATTAATTATTTTTTATCTGGATAAAAACTTTTTTATCTAAATTTATTAAAATATAAAAACCTTTAAAAAACAATTATAGTTGAGTATGCCAAGGACTTCAATAAATTTTTATTTTATATATTGAACTTTCACAATATTAATTAATTTATTTTTTTAGTAGTAGTAGCCCTTCAATTAGGCCTCATAAATATATTTTTCAATTATGCATATTTATGATAAGTTACCTGAATAAGCTATCTCATTCTCAATTATTAAGTGGGCGGTTGATTAGATAATCCAAAATTAACTTATCACATCTTAAATATATATATATAGTAAGAGAGGTTGTCATCCACATAATTAAAAATGAAAACTAAACTCAATTATTCATACACTCATGCTCATATCATATGACATGCTTTGGCGGTCCACATCAGTTATATATAATTATTCATATTTTCAATTATATTCGAATAGTATACAATTTTAATCACAATGTTCCATTTTAGTCAGATTCATGACAATATGTGTGTGAAGTTATTTATCAATAAAAAATAATGGAAGGAGATGATAATTTATGATGAATAATATTCGGACATGATAAATTAAAGTGAATTTGATTAAGACCGGGGGAATAGAAATGTCAAATTTGGGACTGAAAAATGAACAAAAATGAAGGTGAATAAAATGCTTAAAGAGGACAAATTCTATTAGTATCTTTTCCTTTCTTTTTTGTTATCTTTAAATAAGTATATATGATTATATATTTTTTTCAAGGAATATAAGAATATATATATTCATTTAAATAATTATTTTTATGGTTGAGAAAAAATCGAAAAAATCATAAATCCATTTGAATTATACAATACTCGGTTTAATTATTAATTTTTGAAGTAATAAGGTAATGTTTTACAAATGGAAATTAAAAGAAACAACCAAATAAAATACAAACCCTAGAATTTAAAAAGAAAAACATAGATTCCAGCCGCACTTGAGCTTTCCTCGTCTAAAAACTAGAATACCAATAAATTGAAAAGCTCCCAATTCACCTCTGTCCACATCCGTTGCTAGTTGTAGACAGTGGCATAAGCATCTAGTAGTAAACAAGTCGATGGTAAGCACCTTGACCGTTGAGATCCATTCCAATCCTTCGTCTCCCGCCACCATTGCCCTCAGGCCTGACCCATGCACCACATCACCTTCATGGACACTTTTCGTTGTTTGTATTTTATGAGAAGATAATGACCGGGGTCCCCTTCACTAACTAGCATCCTGTCAAAGGGAAGATCCATGCGCATCCAACCGCTGTTTGAGCTGCCCCTCGTGCAAACCGATATTTTCACATTGATACGTACAGAGCTCTCTTGATACTACACATCTCCTGTGACAAATGAATGATGAGAGACCCTGACTCCGAAAAGATCCACCACCATCTGTTTACTCCCAATCTTAACTTGTCCTACTCCAAGACGATAGCATCCAGTTCGTGTCCACTCCTCAATCCAGTGGCAACGTTCTCAACGATTTGAAGTCCACCCGACCCACCACGATACTTAATGGCAAGGCTTCTCCTATAACCCATCTCCCTGTTGTCCGGCATTGCCTCTCGCTTGCTTACCCCTCGCCCGATTTCCTCCTCCCCTTTCTGGAATTGATATGCCACTCGTCAATTTCCCCACCCTCTATGGATAATGTTGCCAAAACCGCCACCATAACCACTCAACAAATCGCTGAACCGCGACTTTACCCTCTTTCTCTAAAACGCTTGAAAAACTGAAAAAGCTGAACAGAAACCCAAACTACCATGCTATAGAAGCATATATAACCATGCCATAAAAGCAAACAAAACCGATGTAAGAAAACTTTAATGGAGAAACGTCTCTTCCATAGATGAAAAGTTCATGAACACCTAAAAACAAAAATGAAAGGAACATATCCTTCATTTGAAAACGCGTAAAGGAACTATAAACAAAAGTCGATTAACAACACCGGCAAAGACGCTTACGCTCACCTCTACGGTGGTTAACTCCCGATTTAGTTATTATTTAAATGTATTTGATTTTATTTTCCATTCACTAGTAAAAAGAATTTAAAATACTACAAACAATTTATCCTTTAAAAAAAAAATTAAAAGTCAATGAACCGAATTGATGGTTGAATTATTTTTTTATGTTTAGATAAGTTTTGATTCATTTTTCTTTAAATCATAATACTGTATAATAACTATATAATTTTTAATTTTCAAACTCTAATTGAATCCCACCGATATCATTCTATTCATCTGTAATGAGTAGTGGGCAATGAATAGTGGATTCCATAAGAGTTTAATATGGCAAAAATGAAATATGAATCTTTTTGCATCCTTGCAAATTCTTAATGTAAGATTACGATTTTACAACGTTGATTTACTCCTGCTAATAATAAATAAGTGCTTAATGGCATAGCCAAATGTTGTTATTTTAATTAATTAGTTAATTGAGTTTTAGTTCGGTTGATATTGGTATTGTTGTCAGTGCAGGAGAACATGGATTCAAATATGCTAAAGCGCGTTTATTCTCTTATTTAAGAGTCAGAAAAAATTATGAATAATTTTAAGTATTACATCAACTTAAAAAATTTTCAGATACCTTCAATTGAATAAATTCAAAAAATTTAATCAAAAATGGGAAGGTGGCAAAGAACTTAAAAAATACAAAGAAATCAGTCAAGTTTTATACATAAAGAAAATCAAACTTTAAAATTGTTGTTTGGGGAACCAAGATTTTTGAAGTTTGGAGGCATGCAAAGAAAGAAAAAAATAATGGAATTATGATTTGTTGGTCTCCTATTTTGATTTAATTGTCAAGAAGAAGAACCAAAACTCAAGAGTCAGTCAATTGGCATAGACTTCATAGACATTCTAAAGGTGTTCTTTTATCTTCCTAAGATCACGCTTACAATCAATTATACTGAAATGTCAAAATTTATTTGACTTTATATACACTCTAAGAGTAAAAGGTTTTCTTTTTTCTTTTCTGTTCCCAATTTCTCTTTTTTCTTCCCAATATCACGGTTACAATCATTTATACAGAAATGTTGAAATTCCAAAAATAGAGCATGTGGAGTACCGTTTGTTTTTAAAAGCGTTTTTGTCAAAACTAGAAGAAATTACTTTTGCTTTTGGGTTCAAAAGCACTTATTATTTTAAAAGTTATTTGTTTAGTATTGTTTTTAGTTCCAAAAGCGCTTTTGATCCCTAAAATATTTTTGAGAAACAATACTAAATTAGGCTTAACTCAACCTCCTTGTCCTTTCTCGTATCCCTTCCATTTGAATTTAATTTTCTTATTTTTTCATTCCTTTTGAATTTATTTTCCTTTACATTCTTAATTTTGGATTTTCCCATTTCTCTTTTACTAACAATAAAAAAAATTATATTTAAAAATAATAATAATGATAATTACAACTAATTTAATGGGTAAGAATTATACCCACAATGAAGTTTGGACTAGGTCAAAAGGCAAAGAATGACCCAAGAAAAGAACTCCCTTCCCAACTCACCTGCAATTAGGCTCAAACAGTCCGAACAAGTTAGGAGCCAATAGTTTGGCTTACTCGTATGATGGTGCCTTGCCACTATTTGCCATTGTTCAGAAAAGAGACCATTGCAAAAGGTTTAAGATCGAAAAAAAGGTTGATTATTTAAGGCAACTTCCACACAAAAATAAGAAATAGGACAAGGCTCTAAGGCGTATATCAAGCCACTATATTTAAGGTTATATTCGCCCCTACCTATCTTCGATGTGCAAATGAGTTCCAAGCAAATTAACCTCGAGGATACAATGAAGCCAATGACTATTTGTGTTTTGCACTGACGAGAATAGTCCACTACGCACTGAGCAATGTATAACAAGAAACTCAATTTCTACAAAGGATTTCTACAGTAATACTTTATAGAATAATATAATAATATTAGAAAAAGGAAGAAAGGAAAGAAAGAATAGTAGAATTTGTTGGTGTGATTTCCAAATGAAATCTCATTCCTATTTATAGGAATTTTCATATCTCTTCATAGAGACATCTTTCCATAGGTGTTTTTCTAAATAATAATGTCTTTCAAATAAACACATAATTATTCATTTAATATTATAACTATTCAAATAATATTATTTAAATAGTTATAATTCTTTTCAAAAAATCAAATAATATAACTTTTGATTAATTACACCCATTCATTTATAGTTATTGGAACACTATAAATATTTGAAAATATTTCAACATCTTCCCTTATTTTCAAAATATTTTAGATTTTGATATTCTTGGAAATCAATTAGCATAAATGAAGGTATCTTACTGTAACACCCCTTACCCGTATTCAATGCCGGAATAGGGTACGAGGTATTACCAGAACACACACACTTTTAACCATATTAAATCAAGTTGTAAAATTTCATCTAAGCTAAAACTTTTAAATTGTTATTCTTAATTCGCTAATTAGGGTTTACGTAGTCCAATATACCCACAATCTTTCATTTCCTCGTCGTATGAATTTAAAAATTTCCATTTACTTATTGAATTCATCACGAATACCTGAATTGATCCGTATCATTACATATTCCCATGTCGTCACATTTTCCTATTTAACTATTGTAATATATCAATTATTCAATATCTTATAAGCTAAGTGTCACATGTACTTTATCCATTCATCTCCCATACAACTATCAATATTAGCTACAAAGATAGAACAAATTTTCTCTGTTCGATGTTAAATCAAAACATATTACTTCATTACCAACTACCCTTACTAAATATACACCTTAAATTAGCCCAAGTATTTAACTATTCACCCATGACATAAATATATTTTATCTATTATTGCAGAATATAAATGTGCTACTCAAATCATAATTCACCTCACATAGTAACTAAGTTAATTTTTTATCGTTTGTCAAATAAATTACAAAACAAATTATATAACAAAATATAGATACATTTTAAACCTCACCAATAAACAAATTCTCATAGCATTAAATAATTATCACGCATCAAAGACAAACGTATTTGATATTTCCATCACATAAACCGGATTAATCAGTGCAACCTCAATGATGTAATCATCCTTTTAACTTACCTAACTAAGCCAAATTATACCATCATCTCACACATAGAATGACCCACCTATCGTACTTCTCAATTATGTCACTTAATAGACCAAATATACCTAACCTTTATCATCATGATCAATCCACAACCAAAATACATCCATATATCTAAATTACCACACACATATATATACACAATACACACATACTATAAAACTTTATTTTCCCCATGAGCTTAAACCATGACCAATAATGCACAAATATAAGTATCATTTCTATTTCATCGTTTATCAATTATAATCGAACATATGACCAATTATAGACAAATCATTCATATATTCTCTAATTTTCCTCCTCCTCCTCTCCATTCCACATCCTTAATGTGTATAATACATTTAAGCAACATTTTCCATACTATCACTATTTTCCTGTATGTAAATTCAAGCTGTCTATCTGAGTCAGAGTCACTAATTTATTTATATCTCGAGCTACAGAGCTCCAAATTAAGATCCATAAATTTTCTCTGAAACTAGACTCACATATCTTCTTACCATAAAATTTTCAGAATTTTTGCTGTAGCCAATAAGTACAGTTTATTCTTTAAAGTTTCCCCTGTTGCACTGCTCGACAGTTCTGACCTCTCTTCACTAAAAATTGATTATCTCATTGTACAGAATTCAGATGGTATTCCCGTTTATTTCTCATGAAAATAGACTCATTTAAGATTCTAAAAATATAAGGTTTAACCCATAATTAATTTTTTACAATTTTTAATGATTTTCCAAAGTCAAAACAGGGGATTCCGAAATTATTCTGACTCTGTCTCACAAAATTTATTATATCTCATGATTTACAATTCCATTGCTTACGCCATTTCTTCTATGAGAAACTAGACTCGATAAGCTTTAATTTCATATATTACTCATATTTTAATTCAATTCCCACGATTTTTGGTGATTTTTCAAAGTTGGTACACTGCTGCTGCCCAAAACTGTTGTAGTGCAACATTTTGATTACCATTTTGACCCTAAACTTTTAACACATGACAATTTCATCCCTAGGCTCAGAAATTGAAATTCTTGCAATTTATTCCTTGATCCAAGCCTAATAATTCTCATACATATTAATAACAGCCCATGGATTCCATGAAATTTCAGAATTTTCCCACATTTTCAATACTTTTCAACTTAATCCCTAAAACATATTTTCATCCAAAATTCTTTAATAAAACACCTTTAAACATCCATTAACATATCAATTTCATCATCAAATAACAAAAATCATATGAACTTATCAATGGTATCTTTCTAAACTTTCAACAAAATGAGAAACTAGTAGAATACTAGGTTGGACCTAATTGTAAAAGTCTAAAAATATAAAAATTCTAAGGAAAAAGTAAGAATTTCACTTACTTGAAGCTAAAATATAGAAGACCAGCTCTAAACTCTCTTCCATGGCTGTTTCCCACCGAAATTTCAAGAAGAAATGGTCTTGAAATCCTTAAAATAAACTTTGGCCACATAAACTTTATTGTAATTCCAATTTTGTCCTTAAATACATAAAAATCTTTGATTTTTTTAACGGTATGCCGCCTCTGCCACTTAAGTTGGTCCATTTACTCCCTTAGTCCTTTCTTATTTAATTGCTAAGCTATTTAATCACTTTAGCAAGTTTTGCATCTTTTCAATTTAGTCCTTTTTAATTAATTGACTGCCGAAACGTTAAAATTTTCTGACGAAACTTTAACACTACCATATTGACACTCTGTAAATATTTATAAAAATATTTGCAGCTCGATTTATAACATCGAGGTCTCGATACCTCTTTTCCTCAATTTCTTAACTTAATAAATTTTTATAAAACACAAATTACTAATTCAAAAATCTCTTAAAAATCATATTTGACCCGAAATTATTAAATAATAAAATTTATGAGCTTATTTTCTAAATTTGGTGGTCTCGTACCACTGTTTTCAATATTTCTAAAAATCGGGCTATTACACTTACGGTTGAACCTTCACTTAGTAAAAACATGTTAAAGTTAATCGAAATTGCATGATAGACTAAACTTTGAACCAACTACTCCATTTGATTAACCGAACACATCTCACACAATGATTTCAACACCGGTCAATGCATAGTATCTAGGGACACTGTTACGGCCATGTGTCTATCTCCTCTTTTCATGAGTGCTGTTAGAGCCAAGCCCTTGAGCTCCTAGAAGCGGCCACACTTCCACTCACATAGGTAGATCCCATCAAGAGTGTTCCCATAATTATAACACTCTAACATGTTTATGTTATGGGTCCATTAAGAGTATATTACTCATCCTTCCCTTATCATTACGGGTACCTAGCATTTTAATCTTAGGATGGATTTATTTATAGTGCTAACAGTCACATACTAATAATGTACTTTGTCTCATTGAACTCAAGACTTGACGTTATACTAAGCATTGAGTCGAGTTTCCATCATGGGTGACTTTAGTTAATGGGCTTGAGTCCCATCCCTTTTGAGGTCCTTTTTACTGCACCTCTAGCAAGACTTTTTGTCAAAGGATCCGCCAAATTTTTACTTAACTCACATAATTAATAGTGATCACTCCATCAGATATTAATTTTCGGACATAGCTATGTCTTAATCCAATGTGTCTAGACTTTCCATTATATACTTGGCTAGATACCTTTACTAGAGTAGCCTCACTACCACAACGGATAGAAATAGGTGAAATTGGCTTAGGCCATAAAGGTACATCATAAAGCAAATTTCTTAACCATTCTGCTTCTTTAGATGCAGCGGCTACACTACACCAGAATGGGCTTTTAGCGGCACATTTAGCGGCGTTTGGAACAAAAGCGCCACTAAAAATAGAGCATTAGCGGCGTTTTTGAAAAAGCGCCGCTAAAGATCGAGCATCAGCGGCGTATTTCCAAAATCACCGCTAAAAATAGGAATCAACGGCATTTTTTATAAAGCGCCAGAAAAGACCTAAAACCAACGACGTCGTTTTCCGAGCCTTTAGCGGCATTTTTGCGGATGCGACGCTAATGATCAGACCTTTAACGACGATTTGAGTTATGCGCCGCTAATGCTCGGGCCTTTAGTGGCGTTTATGTCTATGTGCCGCTACTGCTCGGGCTTTAGTGGCGCTTTTGTCTAAGCGCCGCTAATGAATTTAGCTTTAGCGGCGTTTTTGACAAAGCGCCGCTAATAGTAAAAAAAAATCTTATAAGTTGAAATAATTAATATTTTGTTCTCTTTATTATATAGTGGTACAATTTACATTTAAATTATAATTAACAAATAATATTGATTAATACAAAAAGTTTTTATTAAAGAGAAGTCGTATATATATAACAGCTAACTATTTATTACTAATTTTCAATCACAGTTTATTTAAACTACTAATTTACGAGAGAAAATATATTAAATTATGAATAAAGTAAAATATAATAAAACTTTAATTGTTGTATTGTAAACAATAAATTAAAAATAGAATTAACTTTTATAATATCAGTAATAAATTTTGGTAGTACTGTTCGACTAAATAAATCAAAGGAATTAATATAAAACACGAATTTATACAAAATATATTTTAAGTACTATTAATTATTGTTTAATCGATTTTGACTACATTTTATGATTATATATATTAAAGATTTAGGGAATTTTTTTTATGGACGGTATTTTAAGGAGTACGGGGTATAGATTTAAGGTTTGGGATTTAAGGTTAATTTAGGGGTTAGAGGTTTAGGGGTTTGGAATTTAGGGTTTCAACGGTCATGTTAGGTAAATATATAAAGAGACATTTGATATTTTTGATATATATGGATATATATATAGTTATTAATTATTTAATTTGTATATATAGGACCAAAATAATCTTGGTATAAATAAATAAACAAATAAATAAGTAGGTAATTATTTATTTGTTAAACAAATAGGTATTAATTATTTAAATGTAAGACATAGGAAAAAAATATGAGAGATTTAGCGGCGTTTCTATATAAAAACGCCGTAAAAGGTAGCATTTACCGACGTTTTAGTGAAAAACGCCACAAATGTTGCAATATACGACGTCGTTACCTTTTAGGGAATCAGCTTCCATTGTGGCGTTTTACTGGGAAATGCAGCAAATATTCTTGAAACTTTGTCAAAACGGCGTCGTTTCAGTTGAATGATGTACTCTCTTAGTGGCCTTTTTTGCGAAAACGCCGCAACTATGTCTACATTTTTGTGAAAACGGCACCGTTTCTTTTGTGTAATTGAAATTTTAGTGGCGTTTATTTCCTTAGCGCCGCAAAAGGCATGCAATAGCGTCGTTTTACGCAAAAACGCCGCAAATGTGACTTAAAAACGGCGCCGTTTCTTTAAAGGCCATTTAACCAGTGTCCTCATCCTTTACGAATTTATTATCGGAATAAAAAAATGCATTTTCTATACCAACTTTTATAAAAAAAATTGTTTTTTATATAAAGAGACAAAATTTGTTGTACTTATTATAACAAATTTCATCCATTTCTTAAGAGGACATTTGAAGCGTCATACGAAAATTTGTCATAAAGATAATATGGCCAGCTACCTTATTTCAACTTTATACAACATTTTTAACTATATATAACTTGTTGTTTAATAGATTTTCACAATATTTTTTGATTATTAAAGAATATTTAGGGAATATTTTGGTCGATGCATGGTATTTTAAGGAGTACGGGCCGGGTATATATGGATTTAAGGTTTGGTATTTAAGGTTTAAGAGTTAAGGGTCGGGTTATGCCTTAGGGGTTACACACGTGGATTTAGGGATTAGGGCCACGGTTAAATAGGGTTTAGGGAGATTTAAGGTTAGAGAGGTTTTAGGGGTTTGGTCGGGGTTTAGGGTTTCAACGGTCATGTTAGGGTTTCTTAAAAGGTTAATATTAGATTGATTAATTTTGGAGGTAAATATATATGTTCTTATATATTTGTAAAATAGATCCAGAATAAATTTAATATTAAGATAAGTTTGAGTATAATAGGTAGTAGATGTATGATGCATGTAGCTACATTAATTGATTGGTTAATATGAAGATTACAAGGTTAATTTATAATTTGAGACTTGTTAAATGATATAATTAACTAATAATACTTGTATATTTAAAAACATTTAACCCAAATTAACGGCCATTTGATATTTTTGATATATATGGATATATATATGGATATATATATAGTTAATTAATTATTTAATTTGTATATATAGGACCAAAATAATCTTGGTATAAATAAATAAACAAATAAATAAGTAGGTAATAATTTATTTGTTAAATAAATAGGTAAATAATTATTTAAATGTAAGACCCAAAAAAAAAATGAGAGATTTAGCGGTGTTTCTATATAAAAACGCCGTAAAAGTTAGCCTTTACCGGTGTTTTAGTCAAAAATGCCACAAATGTTGCAATATACGACGTCGTTACCTTTTAGGGAATCAGTTTCCATTGTGGCGTTTTATTGGGAAACGCCACAAATATTCTTGAAACTTTGTCAAAACGCCGTCGTTTCAGTTGAATAATGTACTCTCTTAGTGGCGTTTTTCACGAAAACGCCGCAACGATATCTACAATTTTGTGAAAACGGCACCGTTTGTTTGTGTAATTGAAATTTTAGTGGCGTTTTTCTCCTTAGCGCCGCAAAAGGCATGCAATAGCGGTGTTTTACGCAAAAGCGCCGCAAATGTGACTTAAAATTAATTTAAACGGCGCCGTTTCTTTAAAGGCCATTTAACCCGTATCCTTTACCGGCGTTTTACTTAAAAACGCCGCAAGTATTACAATATACGGTGTCGTTATGTGTTAGGGAATCGTTAGCGGTGTTTATCCATAAAACGCCGCAATACTCACTTAAAATTACTTAAACGGCGCCGTTTATTAAGCGGACAATTTAACTTAATTAATGTGTCGTGCTCCAATTACAGCAAGAGGGAAATTGCAGAGAAAGGAGCAGAGAAATTTTCTAAGTGTCGAAAGGGGAGAAAAATTTTCACAAAAAATACAAAGCGGAGAAAGGTGGTCGGAGTCGATCTTGAAACAAGGTGGGCACAGCTGCGAGATTTGTCGATTGAATAGGTAAGCCTTCCTGTTCTTTTTCGATTAAATTTTTTAGGTTTTAGGTCAGTCTAAGTTATTTGGGGTTTTAGGGTTTCGATTAAACAACATCAACAATGTGGCGAATCATTAGATAAAACCGAAAAAAATTTAGGGTTTCTTTCCATGTTGCCTTGATGCCTTGTTGCTGCTTTTTCATTTCCTTCCTTAAACCCCTATCCGACCCGATTTGGTGGATTTCTCGTGTCAATATACTAATCTTTTACAAATTAGAAAGTAAGGTGAGAATATTGATTTGTGGTATCAATGTAGTAATCCGATTTAGATTTCTTATATCTGCATTAAGTTTTTTCGATTGGTGGTTGATAACTAACTGGTGTATAGCAGTGTTAATAGGAAATTGTGGATTTTGTGAGTTTCTTCGTTACTGGAGAGTTGAAACAATAACCTTGGGGAATGAACAATTATGGCTAATCCTACTTTAAACGAATGAACAATTCTTCTAGAATCATCTTCTGCTACTTTCTTCATTTTCCCTGGAAATTCAGCCACCTTGCTTCTTATTTTCACTATCGAGTCCTTAACCAACGCCAACTGACTGTTTAAAAATCCTCCCTTCTACTACTACATTGGCTTCCATTGTCAAACCAAAGGGATATTTATAGCTGTTTATAAAGAGAGATGCATCAATCATAGTAGCGTGATATTGTAACAAAGAGACAAATGAATATAAAGGAAGGAACGCGGAGTTTGGCATCTTAGGTTGTCAATTTGAACAACCAAGTACCTGGAAAGTTCAATCACTGGCTGCCCAGCTGGAGACGTCACTGACAGGGACCTTTCCTCTCAATTAGGTACTTTCAGGGTCTTTCAACGATGATTTGCTTACACCATAGTAGTAACACAGCTGGCCAATGTTCAATAGATAAATTACACAAAGATATTCATATTATGGGCAGTGATCACTAACCCACTAGCTGCCGACTATATTAAAGGTCCGCGTGTGCTATTTTACAACTTTCTTGGTGGTAGGAGGTAACCTGTTAGGTATTTACACGTACAGTAAGATAGTGTGTGCATTTGTTTTGAATTCTTAAGACTTTATGTCCTATTTTAAATAATTTTATTTCATAGTTAGATCTAAAATGTTTTATATTTATATAAACACCCTGGACTAGCAGAAGATGATTTATTTTGAGAAATCATTATTAAAATTATGGTTTTCGTTTTGTTTTAATCATGATTTCTTTAATATCCTTGGCGATGGAGTTATTCGAGCATCCATTTTAGGGGAAATGTATTATTTCTTGAATTCATTTGCATTATATATTATTGATGGGTCCATTACTGAAAGAAATTGTCAGTTAACATACTTTTTTTATGTTTAATTTATAAGAAAATGTGATTTCTCCCGCATGATTTGGTTAGGTTTCAACAAATATTCATATGTTAAATTTTAAACCTCTAAGATCATCTAATTCACTGTCATGTACCTTTTTACAGTAGCAAGCTGATCAGTTTTTGATAGGTTATAAGCTGATAAATAATGTAATAGTTTTGATGATAGGTTTGCACATGGATGCATTTAGGCTTATTTAAAAGAAACAATGTATATGATATGGCTTTAAATCATTTATGCATTTAGGTTTTTTTAGTTTTTTTAGTTTAGCTAACTTCATGAATATAAACTTTTTTTTTTGGGTTTTTTGGCTTTAATTACTAGTACACACAGTCAATGGGTCCGCCAGGATACGGATGAAGATATTTATGGATTATAATATAGTAAGCTTTTACGATTATTTAATTATATGTAATATCATATCATAATATTGGTCTTATTATATATTTCAACTATTTTAAACATATTATTATTGTTGTAATTGTATATTAAGTTTTCAACTAATTTATTTGTATTGCAGATAAAATGCCTAGAAGACCCGTGCAAGCGCACCGCATTATTCAAGGTACTCCAAACTCGACCGAAACAAACAGCACTGAACAACAAACTGCTATTGGATCTTCGAATGTTCCGGTTACACTTGAGGAACCTATAGAAGCTCAAAGTAATTTAACATTTAACTTACATGTGTGTTGACTTATTATTTTTTTATTTTTTAAATTTCTTATATTACAATACTTTTATTTTCCAGCTGAAACTGCTGGGACGCGGAGAGTTCGCGGACGTACGCTACTGAGGGATTTATATGATCTAGATCCAGTCGAACGTGTCCAAGTATCTAGTAATAGCTTTGGTCAGTCTGTTGGATCAGAAGCTTGCCTTTTAGCAGGATACATGGGCATTCTAGCACGAAATGCAAATATGTTGCCAATTAACTTCGATTCATGGCATAAAGTGCCCGAGAGTAACAAGAACCAAGCTCTCGATAACATTAAGGTAACAAAACGTGTATGTCATTTATAATACTTGGGTTTATGTTTCGTTTACATTTACTTTCTTAAGTTGTGTTTTTTGTAGGCGAGATTTGCTCTAGAGGTCTCTGATGCTTATGTAAAGAAAGCATTGGGAAATGGAGAGACCATAAGAGCACTTTAAAGAAAGACTATTTTAAGACAAAAACAACACTCGACGAGAAATTACAAAATGTCCCGCCGGGAATGCTGAGGTACCAGTGGGAAGAGGTCGTTAGATTTTGGACTTCGAAGAAAGGAGATGTATGTGTTACTAAAAAAATCTTGCAATTATTTTGGTTTATAGTATTTACTAATTAACGTACTAATAATTTCATAACGTAGGATCGTGAGCGAGTTGGAACAAGTAGTAGGCAGAAACAAAAATTCACGCACACAGCTGGGTCGAGAAGTTTTGCGTGTGTAGCTCAGGCCGAGGTATTTTGAATTTTTTAATACTAGCAGATATTTATTACTTTCTATCAAATAATATTTTTACTATTGTATTGTATGAAGTGTTGTCGGGTCAAAAAGTTGGACGCCTTCAACTTTTTGACACTACACATAGGAAGAAAGATGGAAACCCTATGACTCCTGAAGCTGCAGAAATTATGGTACGTTTGCTTAATATAATTTAACTTGTTTTAATTATTTATACTGTTTATTTTCTAATGGTTTATTTCATTTCTTGTAATGCAAATATTGTTAAGTTATGTTGCATTTGTTTTTTTAATATATATTGCGTTCTTAACTATGTGATTTATTTTTTAGGAAAAACTGAAGGATAAAAAGGCAGAGTACGAAGCGATTGCTTCCAGTGATAGTTCTGTTCATATTGACGACATTGATAACCGGATTATCACTGAATTTTTGGGTCCTGAAAGGTATGGTCGGGTTCGATTTCAAGGATCTTTTGTTAACCCATCCCAATATTTTGGATCCAGCTCGCAACAATACATGCATTCGGGGAGTCAGGCTCAAGCTGAAGTTCAGAGGTTAAGAGACCAGATAGCTCAGATGCAAGCGACAACAAGTGAACAAATTACACAACTTAAAGCGGAGGCAACATCGAGAGAAGCTGAGGTTCAAAAAAGATATGAAGAACTCCAGCTACAACTTAAAGCAGATGCGACAGCGAGAGAAGCAGAGGCAGCAGCAAGAGAAGCTGAGGTTCAACGAAAGTATGAAGAACTCCAGCAGCAACTTAAAGCAGATGCGGCAGCGAGAGAAGCAGAGGCTGCAGTGAGGGAAGTAGAGGCTGCAGCGAGGGAAGCAGAACAGCTTAAAAAGTTCGATAAACTCCAGCAGCAGCTTCAGAATATGATGAAGATGTTTCAGCAGTCGCAACCGCCGTCGTCTTAGACTATCGTGTAAATATACTTCAATTTTGACTTTGGTATTATCATTTTAACTTTTACAATTTTTGTAAGAATAATACGAATTTTATTTTATTTATTGACATTTATTTTAAATATTATATAGATTTATTACTTTCGGTTGGTTTAGATTTGGTTTCTTCTGATTTGTTTTTACAGGAGGGCTGAAAATAAATTTTTTTTTTTAAATCTGCCAAAATTAGTGGCGTTTTTCTAAAAGCGCCGCTAAAAACCATGAGCTTTAGCGGCGTTTGTGGTGAAGGCGCCGCTAAAGGTCATTGTCTTTCGCGGCGTTTGTTGGGTAAGCGCCGCTAAACACCATGGTCTATAGCGGTGTTTGTTGGGTAAGCGCCGCTAAAGACCATGGTCTATAGCGGCATTTGTTGGTTAAGCGCCGCTAAAGACCATGGTCTATAGCGGCGTTTGTAGGGTAAGCGCCGCTAAAGACCATGGTCTATAGCGGCGTTTGTGGGGTAAGCGCCACTAAAGACCATGGTCTGTAGCGGCGTTTTTTGGGTAAGCGCCACTAAAGACCATGGTCTATAGCGGCGTTTGTTGGGTAATCGCCGCTAAAGACCATTGTCTATAGTGGCGTTTTGTTGGTAAGCGCTGCTAAAGACCATGGTCTATAGCGGCGTTTGTGGGGTAAGCGCCGCTAAAGACCATGGTCTATAGCGGTGTTTTATGGGTAAGCGCCGCGAAAGGTTTTGATCTTTAGCGGCGTTTATTATAAAAAGCACCGCGAAAGTTACCGACGCAGTCATTAGCGGCATTCTTTGCGGCGCTTCGCCAGGCGCCGCTAAAAGTATTTGTGGCACTAAAAAATGCCGCTATAGCCCTAAAAAAGCGCCGCTAAAAGCCTGTTTTGGTGTAGTGCTAATGCAATAAATTCTGCTGCCATGATGGAATCAGTAATACATGTTTGTTTCTTGGAACCCCAAGAAATGGCTCCTCCACCAAGAATGAAGATCCATCCACTAGTAGATGCATGATCTTCCAAACTTGTAATCCAACTAGCATCCGAATACCCTTCTAAAACTGGAGGATATCCATTATAACACAATCCATAGTTAATAGGTTTTTTTAAGTACCTAAGTACTCTATTCAAAGTTTGCCAATGCAAACTACTTGGATTACTTGTGTACCTACTCAATTTCCCAATAGCATATGCAATATTTGGTCTTGTACACGTCATTATGTACATAAGACAACCGATTAGACTTGCATATTTCAATTGATCAATTTTCCTACCAACGTTAGATACTAATTTTACTTGAGGATCCATGGGTGTAGATGCTGGTATACAGTTGAAAAGATCAAACTTTTTAAACACCTTTTCAATGTAATGTCATTGCGATAAAGCTATAGTGCTTTCATTTTCGGTTATTTTAATCCCAAAAATAACATTTGCTACACCCATATCCTTCATAGCAAAGTTGTTAGACAAGAATTTCTTCATGTTTTCTATTTGTTCCAAATCCGTGCCAAAAATGAACATATCATCTACATATAAGCAAATTATGACACCTTTTCCATTTTCAAATTTACTATATATGCATTTATTGGATTCATTTATTTTATAGCCATTAGCTAAAACAACCTTGTCAAACTTTTGGTGTCATTGTTATGGTGCTTGTTTAAGTCCATATAAAGATTTAAGAAGCTTACTGTAATCACTAAATTTTGTCCGACTTTAATTTAAAAAAATACGAAAAATACAAAAATAAAAAAATTACATTTTGAGCCCTTAACTTTTTAAAAATTATGTTTTAACCTCTTAACTTTCCTAAAATTACATTTTGACCCATAAACTTCTCGAAATTATATGTTGACCCCTAAATTTTCTCAAAATTACACTTGGCCCCAAAAGTTTTGTTGCATTTGCAATCTGGTCCCTCTGGCAGACAGGCGCGATTTGCGCACCTGCCCTCCGCGATTTTCGGCCGCCGGCCCAATGCATGGCCTCCCTTCTCCACTGCCACCTGAAGACAACAAGGAAGAAGACAAAATTGAAGGATTTAAAAGAAGAAAATGAGAGAAAGAGAGGGGGATTCAGAAGGAAGCAAAAAGCAAAAAAAAAAACAAGAAGTTTTTGAGCAAAAAAGAAGCAAAAACAGCAGCAAAAAGAGGCCACCACCGCCGTCGCGCCCGCGCCACCGCGCCCACCACCGCACTCGCTACCGCCTCGATACCTAGCAAGACAAGCAAGAGGCAAGAAAAAAAAGAAAAAACAAGCAAGCAAAAAGAAAAAAAAAAAGAAGAAAAGAGAAAAGGGGGAAAAGGAAGACCGCCGTGCGCGCCACCGCCGGCCGTCGGTGGGAAGTAGGTCGCCGTCAACGAAAGCAACACGAAAGGGGGGGTGATCGAAGAAAGAAAGAAAGATAAAAAAGAAAGAAGAAAAAAAAAAAAAAAAAAAAGAAAGAAAGAAGAAAAGGGGAAGAAGAAAGAAGAAAAAAAGAAAAAGAAAATATTTTTTAAATCGGGCCGACCCGACTCGAATCCGGCCCGACCCGACTGACCCGTGACCCGACCCGGCAGCAGTTAGCAGGCCCAACAGTAGCAAAGAGCAGCCCAAAAAAATAAAAACAAAGCAAAAAAAAAAGAGAAAGAAGCAGCAAAAAAAAAAAGAAAGAAAGAAGCGGCCCATTCCAACAGCTCCTGTCCAGCAGCTGGCCCAGTGCAGCAGTCCAACAGCTTAAGCCCAACAGCAGCAGACCAGTGCCCAGCAGGCCAGCAGATTCGGCCCACTTCCTGACAGCCCAGTGGCCCAATCTGCAGAAGAAAAAAAAAGGAAAAAAAGAAAAAAGAAGAAAAAATAAAAAGGCCCAAACAGCCCATAACTTTGGGTTTTGGTAAATTCTTGAACTTTTAATTTTGTCTAAATATTTAAATGTTGTCTCGTTTTTAATATTATTGCATATTTTTAAATATTTTTTTATTTTGTATTTATGTTTTATTTTATTTTATTTTATTCGTTAAATTCGAACAATTTTGATGCATGAGGCCACGAACCGATTAAGCATTAAGTCATTGATTTCATCGCTATGTTGGGTGAATATCGATGGCTCGTGTTAAATACGGGACGCCCTTTTTTAAAAAAAAACGAAGATATTCAAAAATTCTCGTGTTTTTAAAAAATAAAAAAGGTTTATCGTGTTTTAATAGAATCACGATTAAATATTAAGTTGAATCGATTTAACACTAATTCGATGATTTCATCGCCATGTAGGGGTGAATATCATTGATTCGTGTCAAATACGGTACCTTTTAAAAAAAAACTAATCGTGTTTCAAAAATTTTCATGTTTTCAAAATTTCTCGTGTTTCAAAAAATAATAATAAAATTTCCTGTGTTTTATATTCGTTTTCAAAAAAAAAATCTCGTGTTTCATAATTTATCAAAATTTTTGTGTTTTCAAAATAAAATTCCGGTGTTTCAAAAATTTTCATGTTTTCAAAAAAATTCCCGTGTTTTAAAAATTTCTGTGTTTTCAAAAATTTTCGTGGTTTTTAAGAATTTTCGTGTCTCTAAAAGTCTCGTGTTTTAAAAATTTTTTCGTGTTTTTTTAAAAAAATAATTGTTTCAAAAATCTTCGTGTTTTAAAAAAAATTCTCGTATTTTGATCAGATCGCGATTAACTATTAAATTGAACTTGTATTTTTGAAAATTAAGACAACGCGTGTTTAACGAGATACCAATTTTGGGCGTCGCGAGGGTGCTAATACCTTCCTCGCGCGTAACCGACTCCCGAACTCTAATTTTCTCTGGATTTTCACGTAGACCTAAAATCACCTCTTTTTTAGAAAAAAATTTAAAAAATAAATTTTCTTCTAAAAAGAGAATTTATTAGGTGTCCGATCACACCTAAAAAAAAAAGATCGGTGGCGACTCTTTTTTTTTTCAAAAAAAATCGAGATTCGGTTTTCAAATTCTCAATAATTACTTCGATTAGCGCCCGTGCCCAAAATTTTTAGGTCGCTACAGCTGGCGACTCCGCTGGGGACTTTTTGAGAGTCGAGTCTGATGTTAAACGCGTGTTGTCAAAATTTTCAAAATTTCTTGTTCAAATTAATTTTTAATTGTGATCCTTGAATTTTATTTTATTTTTTCGAAATGTCATGCATCTGCATTTAGTTTTTAAATTAATGTTTTTTCTAACTTGTTTTATTTTTCTGTTTTTTTTGTCAGCTCTAAGTTTTACGGTTTTTTTTAGTTTGGTTTTTTAGAAAAATAAAAAATAAAAAGGTTTGTGAGTTTCTCCCCACACACCGTGCACTTGCATTCTTGCATAACATGAGCTCTCTACCCGGGCTCCGTCCGTTTAAGTGGAAGTAAACGCTACGCCTTCGTGAGTTAACTCGTCCCTCCGCACAGGCTAGTGAAATACTTCCGGGTTACATATGGCTTATGCTTTCGTGAGTTAACTCGTCCCTCCGCATAGACATAAGTAAATGTAATCCCTCGAATTGAGCTCGTGAGCTTATGATGGGTGATGACCGAGGCTCCATACTAACCTTAGTAGGTGACAGTATGGACAATTTGAGTACCTTTCTAGGACCAAAACCACATATAGTGAACCGTACGAGCCACCCAATTAGAGCCATGCCGAACCTTTGTTCGTTTGATAGTTACCAAAATAAGAACGCGGGAGAAACGCCTCTTACCTTTTATTTCTTTTACATTTACATTTATTTGCAAATGAATTGAGTCTGTTTAATAAATTGGGCCAGATAGATTGTCTGATGGTATGTGGAGTAGGTTTCTTGTAAAGCATGTTGGGGCAGAAAAAAAAAATGTGGGTCTGTTCCACCAAATTGCATGATTGAATAGCTTAATTTGTTAAATTTTCCATAGTCTTTATTTTTCTTTTTCCTTCTGTTTATACCTGTTGTGATCTCTAACCAAGGTTATTTGTTCTTCATTTTATTTTTCATCATTCATCGTAGACATCTCTTTAGGAAGGTGTTGATTAGAGATTGGTTGTCAAAAACGGGTTTCTGATGGAGGAGTCAATTACACGAGTAACCGAGAAAAATGCTGTAGTCAGAGATTGGTCTTTGAAGACTCAAAGAGCAAAAGGGGACAGTTTAAAGGAATGATACACCTCTGATCTTCCCGAGCGTGTGACTTCGAATGCTCGTCAGAACGATCTCGAAGACTTGACTGGGATTTGGAAGCAGTGAGACTCAGGCACTAGGGGCATCTTCATTGACAAAATATTTTGTAATGGACTCTTTTGATAAATGAAACGCCAAAATATGGGGCTATCTTGAAATCAACACCAAATTCTTGTATATTTATTCATGACTAACATTCACTTGTCATTCATTTATTCATTCATTCATTGCATGTACATATCACCATTACCATTCACCAAGGCTAGAACCGCACAATCCACAGTTGTGACACTATAAGTCTAGAATCACGTCATTCTTATAGAACACATCTAAGAGCTAGAGCTCTGGATGTTGAACTCAGCGAGGGTGATGCAATTGAGGATGTTTCAATGATACGCCCCTGTCCTCCAGGATATATTTTAAACAACTGGACTGCTGTGGACCTTTTTGTAGTTTCTAAATCCTCTCCAAAGTAATGCTCAATGTTAATTCTCCATTATTTTGTGTGCCCCTAAGTAATGGGATTCCTTTTGTAAGAGCTTATGTTTGCTCTTTATCATTTCAATGAACATTAATGAAGATGCATTTTGTCATGATCTTTTCATTTCTATCAGTTTCATAATTACCCTTATCACTTCATATCCTTTCTCTCCATGTATCTTATTCCATAACATTGTGTGTGTTTATTCCAATACTTTGATGCTCCTCCATAGTTTTCTTTCCCATTCACCTTGCAGGTGCTCAGATATCCACGGCATGAACAATCCCGTTACAAGTCCTGAAATCGATTTCAAAAAGGCTGTTTGTTTAGGAGAATTCGAAGCCGAAGAAGATGCTGAAAATTGTGTCCCGCCTCCTGACTTACTGAGAACGGTTGAATAAGAAGAGAAATAGATCTTATCCCATCAAGAATCTATTGAGGTAGTAAACTTGGGGAATGAAGAAAAGAAACAAGAAGTGAAGATTGGGACTTTTATTTCAGAAAACACCAGGCGGGATTTGATTTCCTTGCTCCATGAGTACAAGGACGTGTTTGCCTGGTCTTATCAAGATATGCCAAGGTTGAACACAGATATTGTGGTCCATAAGCTCCCACTGAAACCAGAATGCAAACCTGTTCAACAGAAGCTAAGAAGGATGAGACCCGAAATGCTGCTGAAGATAGAAGAAGTCAAGAAACAATTTGACGCTGGCTTCCTACAAGTCTCCAAGTATCCAGAATGGGTAGCTAATATAGCCCCAATGCCGAAGAAAGATGGTAAGGTGCGAATGTGCGTGGATTATCGTGATCTGAATCAAGCAAGCCCTAAGGATAACTTTCCTTTACCACACATCGACACTTTGGTGGATAATACGGCAAAGCATTGTCTGTTTTCTTTCATGGATGGCTTCTCAGGTTATAATCAGATAAAGATGGCTCCCGAGGATATGGAGAAAACTACATTCATAACAATATGGGGAACCTTTTGTACAAGGTAATGCCATTCAGATTAAAGAATGCTGGGGCAACATATCAGAGAGCCATGGTGATGCTGTTCCATGACATGATGCACAAAGAAATAGAAGTTTATGTCGATGATATGATTGCCAAGTCCTGGGGAGAAGAAGAGCATGTTGGGAACCTCAGAAAGCTATTCGAAAGATTAAGAAAGTTCCAGTTGAAGCTTAACCCAGCCAAGTGTACATTTGGGGTTACCTCGGAATAATTACTAGGTTTTATTGTCAGCGAGAGGGGTATTGAGGTTGATCCAGAGAAGGTAAAGGCCATACAAGAACTGCCACCTCCGCGTATGCAAAAAAAAAAGTCAGAGGATTTTTAGGAAGGTTGAATTACATTGCTCGATTCATTGCTCAACTTACTAACCAGTGTGATCCAATCTTTCGACTCCTTCGAAAGCATAATCCGGGAGAATGGAATGAGGAGTGCCAAATGGCCTTCGACAAGATAAAATAGTATCTGTCTAATCCTTCGGTGCTGGTACCGCCGATCCTTAGAAAACCCTTAATATTGTATCTGACCATGCTCGAAAACTCAATGGGTTGATTACTGGGGCAGCATGATGAGTCAGGGAAAAGAGAAAAAACGATTTACTATGTCAGCAAAATGTTCACAGAATATGAGGCAAAGTACCCGTCAATCGAAAAATTCTGTTGTGCATTGGTCTGGGTAGTTCGAAGGCTTAGACAATACATGTTGTATCATACAACATGATTAATTTCAAAGCTAGATCCATTAAAGTACTTGATGGAATCACCCACACTCTCAGGGAGAATGGCATGATGGCAGATCTTATTGTCTGAATATGACATTGTACATGTGAGCCAAAAGTTGATAAAGGAAAGTGCGATAGCTGACTTCTTGGCAAGTCGAGCAATGGAGGAATATGAGCTGTTGAGATTTAATTTCCCAGATGAAGACCTGATGTGCATTTCCGAAGGTGAATCATCAAAAGATCGATCATGGAAGATGAGTTTTGATGGTGCATCAAACGTGTTGGGGGCACGGGATAGGAGTAGTCTTAGTCTCATGGTGTAATTGGTCAAAGAATTCAAAGAAGTGACTTTTCACTACTTCCCACGAGAAGAAAACTAATTGGCTGACACGCTGGCCACCTTGGCTTCAATGTTCAAAGAAAACAGAGAAACTGAAATAATGCCTATCCAGATGAGCATATATGAGACCCCCGCACACTGTTTTAGCATTGAGGAGGAGTCAGATGGACGACCATGGTTCCATGACATCTTGGAGTATATCAAGAATCAAAGGTACCCCGAGCAAGCAAACGAGAATGATAAAAGAACGATCAGGAGATTGGCGATTGGATTTGTTCTTGACGGGGATATTCTATACAAAAGAGGAAAAGATCAAGTACTCCTGAGATGCGTGGACGCCGTTGAAACTAGAAAGATACTTGAAGAGGTTCATGAAGGAATTTGTGGAACGCATGCCAGTAGTTTCACTATGGCCAGGCAGATTATGAGACTTGGTTATTACTGGCTGACGATGGAAAGGGATTGCATTGGTTACGCACGAAAGTGTCACAAATGTCAAATCTATGGCGAAAAAATTCATGCAGCTCCATCGCCCCTCCATGTCATGACTTCTCCGTTGCCTTTTTCTATGTGGGGTATGGATGTTATAGGGCCAATTTCCCCGAAAGCTTCCAAGGGACATCGATTCATCTTTGTGGTTATAGACTACTTCACAAAGTGGGTAGAAGCCACTTCGTTTGCTAATGTAACGAAGGTTGCAGTCTGTAGATTCTTAAAAAAGGGAGATTATATGGTCTGCCTGAAAGAATCATTTCAGATAATGCTTTAAATCTGAACAACAAGATGATGAAAGAAGTATGTAAGCAATTTCAGATAAAGCATCATAATTCTTCACCCTATCGCCCGAAGATGAACGGGGCAGTAGAAGCGGCTAATAAGAACATTAAGAGGATTATTGGGAAGATGACTAAGACATATAAAGACTGGCACGAGAAGCTACCATTCGCTTTGTACGCATATCGCACCTCTGTACGGACATCTACGGGGGCAACTCCTTTTTCTCTGGTTTACGGGATGGAGGCCGTTTTGCCTATCGAAGTAGAGATCCCATCCCTGCGCATCTTGATAGAGACAAAGTTAGAAGAATCAGAGTGGGTTCGAGCTCGATATGATCAACTAAACCTCATTGAAGGGAAACGCTTGAAGGCAATTTGTCATGGACAGATGTACCAGAAAAGAATGATCACGGCCCATGATAAGAAGGTGCGGCCAAGAGAATTCCACGAAGGGGGACTGGTACTAAGAAAGATCCTCCCGATACAAAAGGACTTTCGAGGAAAATGGTCGCCAAATTGGGAAGGGCCATACGTTGTAAAAAAGGCATTCTCAGGAGGGGCTCTGATTCTCACTGAGATGGATGGGAAAGAATTACCTAATCCAGTGAACTCAGATGCTGTGAAGAAATATTATGCCAAAAAAAAAACAAAAAAAACAAAAAACAAAAAAAACAAAAACAAAAAAAAAATAAAAAATGAAAATGAAAAATCAAGATGAAAACCCGAAAAGGGCATCTTGATAAACAAAAAGGATTAGGATGAAAACCCGAAAGGGCGTCCTAATGAAATGGGCTCGAACTTAAGGAGTAAGAAGACCTGAATAAGGAGTCGAATGGCAAGATTACAATATTTGAAGCATTCTCGGAAGCTCGAAATCTTCTACACAAGAAGCCGTGCTCGAAAAGATCAAGGATGAAGAAACGTGGAAAGTTCATGCATTGGATATCTAGAGCATTTGTGACCATTGAATTCGCTTTCCTTTCTTTATGATGCTTTCTTTATTTGAATCTTTCCTTGTCAATTTTTTGTTGCTTTTGAAAAAAATGAATGTGAGGTCTTTCTGTCATGCCTACTTTGTCATTTTTTCATGCATCTCGTGTTTGATTCATTTAAATGATAAATAGTAAGATGACATACTCTAAACAAAAAGAATGTTGAACATTACCTGGAAGAGAATTGGATAAATACAAGGACCCTGAAGCAAGAACAATGTTCAACAAGGGAGGAGGAAGATGGTATACAAAGATGTGGATTACTCACAGAACTTGAGGATGAGTACAAAACTGGAGAGAAAAGTCAAGAAGTGAGGAAATAAATGCGGACCTTCACGAAAATAAAAAAGTGGGGCATGTAACAAACAGCCCAGGGTGCATGGTATGATCATGTAGACACGAAAGCATTTAGGACAAACACGTGCATATCATAATAACATCATACATGACATATGCAGGTATACCAGTAGAGCAAGGAATACCGGGAGAAAGCTGCACAGAATCAATGAAGAAGAAGGCTTTTAGTTTCACCTGATGTTTTTTGAAACCCTGTTTCTTTCAAGAAATATTTTTCAATCTCTGTTTTTTCAAAAATCAACTCATAATACAGAGGTGAGTTGAGCCTCAGGTCATGCCGAGGTATTTCTTTCAAATTTTCGTTTTTCAAAAATCAACTCATAATACAGAGGTGAGTTGAGCCTCGGGTCATGCCAAGGTATTTCTTTTAAATTTTCGTTTTTCAAAAATCAACTCATAATACGGAGGTGAGTTGAGCCTCGGGTCATGCCAAGGTATTTCTTTTAAATTTTCGTTTTTCAAAAATCAACTCATAATACGGAGGTGAGTTGAGCCTCGGGTCATGCCGAGGTATTTCTTTTAAACGAAAATCAACTCATAATACAGAGGTGAGTTGAGCCTCGGGTCATGCCGAGGTATTTCTTTTAAATTTTCGTTTTTCAAAAATCAACTCATAATACATAGGTGAGTTGAGCCTCGGGTCATGCCGAGGTATTTCTTTCAAATTTTCGTTTTTCAAAAATTAACTCATAATATAGAGGTGAGTTGAGCCTCGGGTCATGCCGAGGTATTTCTTTCAAATTTTCGTTTTTCAAAAATTAACTCATAATACAGAGGTGAGTTGAGCCTCGGGTCATGCCGAGGTATTTCTTTTAAATTTCCGTTTTTCAAAAATCAACTCATAATACAGAGGTGAGTTGAGCCTCGGGTCATGCCGAGGTATTTCTTTCAAATTTTCGTTTTTCAAAAATCAACTCATAATACAGAGGTGAGTTGAGCCTCGGGTCATGCCGAGGTATTTCTTTTAAATTTCCGTTTTTCAAAAATCAACTCATAATACAGAGGTGAGTTGAGCCTCGAGTCATGCCGAGGTATTTCTTTTAAATTTCCGTTTTTCAAAAATCAACTCATAATACAGAGGTGAGTTGAGCCTCGGGTCATGCCGAGGTATTTCTTTTAAACGAAAATCAACTCATAATACAGAGGTGAGTTGAGCCTCGGGTCATGCCGAGGTATTTCTTTTAAATTTTCGTTTTTCAAAAATCAACTCATAATACAGAGGTGAGTTGAGCCTCGGGTCATGCCGAGGTATTTCTTTCAAACTTCCGTTTTTCAAAAATCAACTCATAATACAGAGGTGAGTTGAGCCTCGGTCATGCCGAGGTATTTCTTTTAAATTTCCATTTTCAAAAATCAACTCATATTGCGAGAAGTGAGTTGAGCCTTGGGTCATCCTGAGGTATTTTTCAATTTCTGTTTTTCAAAAAATCAACTCATAATGCGAGAGGTGAGTTGAGCCTCGGGTCATCCTGAGATATTTTCAATTTCTGTTTTTCAAAAAAATCAACTCATAATGCGAGAGGTGAGTTGAGCCTCGGGTCATCCTGAGGTCTTTTCAATTTCTGTTTTTCAAAAAAATCAACTCATAATTCGAGAGGTGAGTTGAGCCTCGGGTCGCACGCCGAGCTATTATCGATTTCTGCCTTTCAAATAAAAAGAAAATTTTAGATGGCCGAACAAAATTTAGTGCTTTTAAGTCTTTGCTCTATCCCTGTTTCACAGCGATGAGCAAAGAGGGGCAGCTGTAATCACTAAATTTTGTCCGACTTTAATTTAAAAAAATACGAAAAATACAAAAATAAAAAAAATTACATTTTGAGCCCTTAACTTTTTAAAAACTATGTTTTAACCTCTTAACTTTCCTAAAATTACATTTTGACCCATAAACTTCTCGAAATTATATGTTGACCCCTAAATTTTCTCAAAATTACACTTGGCCCCAGAAGTTTTGTTGCATTTGCAATCTGGTCCCTCTGGCAGACAGGCGCGATTTGCGCACCTGCCCTCGGCGATTTTCGGCCGCCGGCACAATGCATGGCCTCCCTTCTCCACTGCCACCTGAAGACAACAAGGAAGAAGACAAAATTGAAGGATTTAAAAGAAGAAAATGAGAGAAAGAGAGGGGGATTCAGAAGGAAGCAAAAAGCAAAAAAAAAACAAGAAGTTTTTGAGCAAAAAAGAAGCAAAAACAGCAGCAAAAAGAGGCCACCACCGCCGTCGCGCCCGCGCCACCGCGCCCACCACCGCACTCGCTACCGCCCCGATACCTAGCAAGACAACCAAGAGGCAAGAAAAAAAGAAAAAACAAGCAAGCAAAAAGAAAAAAAAAGAAGAAAAAAGAGAAAAGGGGGAAAAGGAAGACCGCCGTGCGCGCCACCGCCGGCCGTTGGTGGGAAGTAGGTCACCGTCAACGAAAGCAACACGAAAGGGGGGGTGATCGAAGAAAGAAAGAAAGATAAAAAAGAAAGAAGAAAGAAAAAAAAAAAAAAAGAAAAAAGAAAGAAAGAAGAAAAGGGGAAGAAGAAAGAAGAAAAAAAGAAAAAGAAAATATTTTTTAAATCGGGCCGACCCGACTCGAATCCGGCCCGACCCGACTGACCCGTGACCCGACCCGGCAGCAGTTAGCAGGCCCAACAGTAGCAAAGAGCAGCCCAAAAAAATAAAAACAAAGAAAAAAAAGAGAAAGAAGCAGCAGAAAAAAAAAAAGAAAGAAAGAAGCGGCCCATTCCAACAGCTCCTGTCCAGCAGCTGGCCCAGTGCAGCAGTCCAACAGCTTAAGCCCAACAGCAGCAGACCAGTGCCCAGCAGGCCAGCAGATTCGGCCCACTTCCTGACAGCCCAGTGGCCCAATCTGCAGAAGAAAAAAAAGGAAAAAAAGAAAAAAGAAGAAAAAATAAAAAGGCCCAAACAGCCCATAACTTTGGGTTTTGGTAAATTCTTGAACTTTTAATTTTGTCTAAATATTTAAATGTTGTCTCGTTTTTAATATTATTGCATATTTTTAAATATTTTTTTATTTTGTATTTATGTTTTATTTTATTTTATTTTATTCGTTAAATTCGAACAATTTTGATGCATGAGGCCACGAACCGATTAAGCATTAAGTCATTGATTTCATCGCTATGTTGGGTGAATATCGATGGCTCGTGTTAAATACGGGACGCCCTTTTTAAAAAAAAACGAAGATATTCAAAAATTCTCGTGTTTTTAAAAAATAAAAAAGGTTTATCGTGTTTTAATAGAATCACGATTAAATATTAAGTTGAATCGATTTAACACTAATTCGATGATTTCATCGCCATGTAGGGGTGAATATCATTGATTCGTGTCAAATACGGTACCTTTTAAAAAAAAACTAATCGTGTTTCAAAAATTTTCATGTTTTCAAAATTTCTCGTGTTTCAAAAAATAATAATAAAATTTCCTGTGTTTTATATTCGTTTTCAAAAAAAAAATCTCGTGTTTCATAATTTATCAAAATTTTTGTGTTTTCAAAATAAAATTCCGGTGTTTCAAAAATTTTCATGTTTTCAAAAAAATTCCCGTGTTTTAAAAATTTCTGTGTTTTCAAAAATTTTCGTGGTTTTTAAGAATTTTCGTGTCTCTAAAAGTCTCGTGTTTTAAAAATTTTTTCGTGTTTTTTTAAAAAAATAATTGTTTCAAAAATCTTCGTGTTTTAAAAAAAATTCTCGTATTTTGATCAGATCGCGATTAACTATTAAATTGAACTTGTATTTTTGAAAATTAAGACAACGCGTGTTTAACGAGATACCAATTTTGGGCGTCGCGAGGGTGCTAATACCTTCCTCGCGCGTAACCGACTCCCGAACTCTAATTTTCTCTGGATTTTCACGTAGACCTAAAATCACCTCTTTTTTAGAAAAAAATTTAAAAAATAAATTTTCTTCTAAAAAGAGAATTTATTAGGTGTCCGATCACACCTAAAAAAAAAGATCGGTGGCGACTCTTTTTTTTTTCAAATAAAATCGAGATTCGGTTTTCAAATTCTCAATAATTACTTCGATTAGCGCCCGTGCCCAAAATTTTTAGGTCGCTACACTTACATACCTTATGCTCTTGTCCTGAAACAACAAATCCTTCTAGTTGTTCCATGTACACTTCCTCTTCCAATTCACCATTTAAAAATGTAGTTTTAATATCCATTTGGTGAACAACCAAATTATATATAGAGGTAAGTGATATTAAGAGTCTAATTGTAGCAATTCTTGCTACTGGTGTAACGCCCCTTACCCGTATTCGACACTAGAATAGGGTACAAGGCATTACTAGAACATATACATTTGTAAACGTATTTAACCAAGTCTTAATATATCCTCAAAATATTAACATGCTTTTATAATTCTTCATAATATATCCTCAAAATATTATATTCATAATAAATAGGACCTACGAGACCCGATACATATTCATGTAATTTACAAGTCTTAATAATTCAATGTTTCATTTCCATTTCAATAATCAATTCACAAATTTCTCATGTTCACAATTCAAATCATTAAGCTCAATACTAATACGTATTTACCATTTAACTCAACGTTTATCGATTATACCATTCATTAACACATTTATGAAATTCTCAATTTTGCAATGAAAATATCACTTTAGCTTAAATAACAACATCAACTCAACTCATCATCTTGGTATAAATTCACTACCACTTATCCATTTACTATAATTCTTTTGGGCCTATTTGTCACTTACCATCCTTAATCAAATTAGGGAACGGTTATGGAAAATTGAGTACTTCACTTCCATTTTGCCATAGTATAACTATGGTCTTGCGTATGATCACTTAGCACTTTCCGAAGCCATAGCCCTGCCATGGTCTTACACGGATCACATTTATCAGTTGTCACTTGTCCCTGATCAGATAAGTGTAGCTAAAGCTACCACTTATCACTTGTCACTTGTCACTGATCAGATAAGTGTAGCTAAAGCTACCACTTATCACTTGTCACTGATCAGGAGTACTCAAATTTGACGTTCCGCTCAATTTGATCATTTATTCGGTTTTTGCATTGTTATTTTATTCTCAAATCATCAACAAATATATCTCATCATACATTATATAATTCATGAAATTAACATTTAATCATTAAATTTCAGCCATATGAACTTACTATTTCATTACCTTTCCACACTCGTTTCCTATGCACATCACACAAGATATAAACATATCATTCAACCACAGTCGCAAGCTAGTGTATTTAAACATAACTCTTTTTTGAACTAACCACATGATAAACCATTTCACTAGAGATTACATAATTTAAACCTTACCACCCTTTTCATGATCACAAGCATATTTTCAATTGGGCACTTACCATTTCAATGCATAACTTATAAATTTAACGTGGCATAATCCAGCCACTACTTGGCCAAAGCCTAAGCATGTACACCAAATATGTTAGCCAAATACACATATAGCATAAGCATTATAAGCATGGATGAGCACAACATTTATTCATGTATCACGCTTACCAACATGTGTTAATTCATAAACCATTCATGACATTATTTCATGCCAAATCATATACCGAATATACCATACACACATACTATGAAACTTTATTTTCACACATGAGCTTAAACCATGACCAATAATGCACAAATATAAGCATCATTTCTATTTCATCGTTTATCAATTATAATCAAGCATATGACCAATTATACATAAATCATTCATACATTTCCCATTTTTCCTCCTCCTCCTCTCCATTCCACATCCTTAATGTGTATAACACATTTAAATAACATTATCCATACTATCACTATTTTCCTGTATGTAAAATCAAGTTGTTTGTCTAAGTCAGAGTCACTAATTTATTTATATCTCGAGCTACAGAGCTCCAAATTAAGATCTGTTAATTTTTCCTGAAACTAGACTCACATATCTTCTTACCATAAAATTTTTAGAATTTTTGCTCTAGCCAATAAGTAGATTTTATTCTTTAAAGTTCCCCCTATTTCACTATTCGATAGTTCCGACCTCTCTTCACTAAAAATTAATTATCTCATTGTACAGAATTTGAACGATGTCCTCGTTTATTTCTTTTGAAAATAGACTCATTAAATATTTTAAACATATAAATTATAACCCATAATTACTTTTTTACAATTTTTAATGATTTTTCCAAATCAGAATAGGGGATTCCAAAATCATTCTGATCCTGTCTCACCCAAGTTCAAATATCTCATAATATAAAATTCTTTTGTGTACACCGTTTCTTTATGTGAAAATAGACTCATTCAGCTTTAATTTCATATATCATTCAGCCTCTAAGTCAATTTTCACCATTTTTGGTGATTTTTCAAATTCACACAACTGTTGTTGTCTAAACCGTTTTGTTACTGAATGTACTCTTTCATAATTTTTCACTTTTCTTTTTATCGATCAAGGTCAATTTCTCGTCTTTCTTGATTTATAACAACACATTTAACTTATTTGACACTCACATTATTCAATTTAGTTCAAAAATCACTCTTTGGAAAAATTACATTTCGCCCCTAAACTTTTCATTAATTCTTATTTCGTCCCTAGGCTCGAAAAATGAAATTCATGCAATTCAATCCCCTTTTCAAGCCTAAGCTAAATTCATATGTATCTATAACAGTCCATAGATTTCACAAAAATTAGAATTTTTCCTTTGAATTTCACAAGTTTACCATTTAGTCCCTAAATCTCAATTTCACCCAAAATCACTTTGTAAAAGTTGTTTATTTACTAACAACCTTTCATTTTCTACCATAAATTTTCAATTTTCAGCATGTTCATCCATGACACAGTTTTCATACCTTGATAACTTTTCAAATAAATCCTCAAAATAAAGAGAACATGTTATCTCGATCTCAAAAATATAAAAATTATTAAAAACGAGATATGATTACTTACCGATTTATGCCAAGAAAGTCTCTTTTCTCTCTCCTAAGGTTTCCATGTAAATTTTGGGGAAGAAGGTGACAGAAAAAGATGATATGTTCATGTAATTAATTATCATCTTTTAATTTCCCCAAATTCCAATTTAGTCCTTTTCTTTTTCTCAAATTCCATGTATGATTCATCCATAAAAATCTACCATCTTTTGATTGATAGTCTATTTACCATATAAGGACCTCTAGTTTTGAATTTCATAGCTATTTAACCCTTTTAGCTTCTAGAATTCAATTTCTACATTTTATACAAATAGGTCATTTCCTTAATTAATCACTAAATCGATAAAATTTTCATATCAGTATTTTCATGCAACCTTCCTATCATAATGCAACCCATGTCATAATTTTAAAATAAATTTTTTCCTTGTCGGGTTTGTGGTCCCGAAACCACAGTTCCGACTAGAACCAAAATTAGACTGTTACAACTGGAGCATAGGTATCAAGGTAATCAATTCTTTGTTTTTGTGTAAAACCTTTGGCTACCAACCTTGCTTTAAATTTATCAATGGTTCCATCAACCTTTATTTTCTTTTTGAAGATCCATTTACAACCTATTGGTTTGGAACTCAGTGGAAGATCAACTAAGATCCAAATTTGATTTCTCATTATTGGATCCATGTCATCATTTATTACGTCTTTCTAAAAAGTAGAGTCTTAAGATTTCATTGCCTCTTCAAATGTAATAGGATTAGATTCCATATTATAACAATAAGGTATCTTATTGCATATACTTTCACCTTTTCCTTCTATAAGAAACATAATGAAATTTGGTCCAAAATCTTTGATCTTTTTAATCCTCTTACTTCTTCTTAATTCTTAACAAGATTCATCATTATTATCAATTTGTTCCAATGGAATCTCATTCTTATTTGAAGAATGAATTAATTGTTGTGACTATAATTGTCTTGATATAGAATTAAATATATTTTCATCAAAAATAACATCTCTTGATTCAATAACACTATTAATTGAAATTGAATCATTTGGTTCAATTACCATGAACCTATATGCCTTGATATTATGTGCATATCCTATAAATATGCATTCAATTCCTCTTTCACCTAACTTTTTACGTTTAGGTGTTGGAACTTTAACAATAGCTCTACAACCTCAAACCTTCAAATAATTAAGTTTTGGTTTCCTTTTCTTCCATTGTTCATAGAGAGTTATTTTAGTTTCCTTATTAGGAACTCTATTCAATATATGACAAGCTGTTAGAACAGCTTCTCCCCAAAAACCTTATCCAAGACCTGAATATGATAACATTGAATTTACCATTTCAATCAAGACTTTAATTTTCCTTTCAACTACACCATTTTGTTATGGTGTGTAAGGGGCTGAAACTTGATAGACAATTCCAATAGATTCAAAATAACTTGGATTATAGTATTCTCCACCTCTATCCGATTTTAAGCACTTGATAAATGATTCACACTGAAGTTCAACTTCAGATTTATAAACTTTAAATTTATCAAGCGTTTCATCTTTTGAATGCAATAAATATACATAAAAATATTTAGAACAATATCAATAAAAGTAACAAAATATTTCTTTCCACCTAATGTAGGAGTATTATGCATGTCACATAAATCATTATATATCAAATCAAGCAATTTTGTTTTCCTTTTAACCTTAAGGAAAATGTTTTTGTAATTTTAGTCAACATATATGTATTGCATTTTTCAATATTATTATTAAAAACAAGAATTAAATCTAACTTATACATGTTATTCAATTTTCTATAATTCAAATGACCTAATCTATAATGCCAAAAACAAAAAGATTCAACCATATAAGCAGAAATAGTATTTTTATTTTTATTAATAATATTAAGTTTGAACATACTCTCATATATATACCCTTTCCCTACAAAAATTCCTCCCTTAGACAAAATAAACTTATCTGCCTCAAAAACAAGTTTGAAACCAAACTTATTCAACAGACTTCCAGACACTAAATTCTTCCTAACTTCTGGTACATAAATACATCATTTAACTCGAACAGAAAAAAAGAAATAGGATAAGGCTCTAAGGTGTGTATCAAGCCACTAACAATTTTAAGGTTATAATTCATGATGACTACCACAACACATGAAAGTGGAACACTAAGGGAGTTGGCTTCCAACTTTGTCAAACTTGATCGGTTTGATGGTGACAATTTTTGATGATGGCAGAAAAAGATGCACTTCTTATTATCAACTTTGAAGATTGCTTATGTTTTGGATACTTCAAGACCTGAAGAGAATGAAAACGAATCTGTTGCTACAACCCAAGAAAGGCAATAATGGGACAATGTTGATTACATGTGCATGGGCCACGTATTGAATGGTTTATCTGATGGTTTGTTCAACACCTACCAAAATGAAGTCACCGTTAAAGAATTATGGGACAAATTGGAGACAAGATACATGACCAAAAATGTTACAAGTATGAAATTTCTTGTTAGTCGTTTCAATAATTATCAAATGGTTGATGGTCGTTCTGTTATGGACTAATTCCGTGGTATTGAAAAAGATGCTGAATCAATTCAAGTAATATGATATGTAAATGGATGAAATGATTGTTGTATCCTCCATAATAGACAAACTTCCTCCATCTTGGAAAGACATTAAAAGAAGTCTAAAACATAAGAAAGAGGAAATATCTCTTGAGGCTTTGGCAAATCATCTTTGTATTGAAGAAGAATATCGAAAGCAAGATCAAAATCTAAATTCTGAAAATGCCAAAGTGCATGTTACGGAGGAAGTATAGACTACTAAACCATTCAAGAGAAAGTTCAAACAGACTGATAGAGCACCTAAGTTTAAAAAGAAACAAAAAGGCTCATGCTACCATTGTGGTAAATCGGGACATTTTAAGAATGAATGTCGATTTTTAAAGAAGAAATCATCTTCTAAGGCTGATAATAACAAAAAGTTTGTTGCAAAGATATCTGAAATTAATATGACACAAGATGATAATACATGGTGGATTGATACCGGAGCAACCAAACATGTGTGCAAAGACAAAAGCATGTTCACAAAGTTCACACAATGTGAAAATGACAATGTCTTGTACATGGGAAATTCTTTCACTTCTGGAAAGGTTTTAACCTTAAAATTATTAGTACAAATCTCTTGTGAGGAAAATCTCGAACACACGAATGAAACTCGAATAGAAAAAAAAAAGAAATAGGACAAGGCTCTAAGGTGTGTATCAAGCCACTATCTTTAAGGTTATATTCGCCCCACCTATCTTCGGTGTGCAAATGAGTTCCAAGAAAATTAACCTTGAGGATACAATGAAGCCAATGACTATTTGCATTTTGCACTGATGAGAATAGTCCACTACGCACTGAGCAATGTATAACAAGAAACTCAATTTCTACAAAGGATTTCTGCATTAATACTTTATAGAATAATTTAATAATATTAGAAAATGAAGGAATAAAATAAAGAATATTAGAATTTGTTTGTGTGATTTCAAATGAAATCTCATTCCTATTTATAGAAATTTTCATGTCTCTTCATAGAGACATCTTTCAATAGATAATGTACAGACCCAATTTTACCCGGGCCTAGTGCCAAAAATATTAACCCAATCCAGCCCAAATCAGAAAACTAAAACCTACCCAATAACTAACCCAAACAACCCAATACAATTGACCCAACAAACCCAAACTTCAACCCACCTAAACAATAAACCCAACTATTACCCAGCCCAACGTCTTCTGCCGTCAGTCGACTGGTCACCTGCCCTCTGTGCACCGCTGCCACCACCCACCGCCACCAACTCGGTCAATCACCTGCAAAACGGCACAAACACGCAAAGAATAGCAGAAAGTAATAGAAATAATAGAAATAGATAGGCTATAAAAGAAAAACACTATCTTTGTATTTTTTTTAACAACAAATGAATGAAAAGCAGATTAGAAAAACAAATCAAAAAAAGGTTGATTCTAGTATTCTTTTTCTTCTATTCGTGCGCATCTTTCGCTATTATTTATTTATTTATTTTATTTTCTTTGTTATTTTTTTTACTCTATTAACACTAAAAATAAAACGAAAAAGAAAAGAGAAAGGGAAACTTACCGGTCTCGAAAGCTCGTCGCAGAGGAGCCACGGTGTCGGTGGCTGACAGTGGTGTTGGACGGGGAAGAGGGGGAAGAGAGCTGAGCTCTCTGTTTTTTCTTTTAAAATGGAATGAAATTTTTTTTTCTTTGTTTTCTGCTATTTATACAGGCCACCATACGGCGTCGTTTTGGGCTTGAGTATTATGACCAAAACGACACCGTTTCGCCTAATACCCATGATCCGACCCGATTAGCCCCAGGATCCGCGTGTTTCTGCGGTAAAGGAGCTATTTGCACATATGGTCCTTCTGCTTTTGCGAGGCTGTGCAATTCGATCCTAAAACCTTTTTTCCTTTTACATTTTGTGGTATAATTTCATTTTTTGTTTCATTCTAGTCCAGACTGAAACGATGCGCTCCAATGAACTGGGGATAATTTCCCATATAGTCCTCGGCCTTTTGCAGCGCATTTCAGTTGGCTTTTTATTTATTTATTTATTTATAATTTATACCCTTAAATTCATTTCGAATTTCAATTCAGTCCATTTTGTATTTATTCACTTATTTTTATTATAACTTAAACTTCAAAGTTTATTTTAACCTTAATTTGATCCTTTATCTGTTTAATTTCAAGTTTATTTTATTTACTCATTCCTTTTTTATTCTGTTTTATTTATTTATTTATTTATTCTTAAATTTATTTATTTCTATATTTTTCTTGTAATTATAGTTTATTATGTTGTTTATTCCTTTACTTATACATTATATTATTATTATTATTATTATTATTGTTATTGCATTTATTATTATGATTATTTACCCATTTATATTGTTTTTTTTTAAAATTTTGTTATAAATATATATATTCTTATATACACATTTACATAATTATTTAATTTTATGTACATATTTACATTTTTACATACGTTATAATTTATCTACATATACATACTTAATATTTAACAAATGAGTGCATTTTATATACTTAATAATTTATATATATGTATTAATATATATATCTTAAATTTTTACACGTATATATACATACTTTTATAATATGCGTACGTATGTATTTTTATATTTATTTATAAATATATATGCCCACCTATATATATTATTCATACTTTATACTTTATATATGTGTACATATTTTTATTATTTTTATAAATACATACATATATTTATATACTTTTCATATATTTTCATATAATTTACGTGAATACCCACATATTTTAAACATATATATACTTATCATTTTTTAGCCTTATAACCTATATATGTACATAGATATATATATATATTCTTTTATATACATATATATATTCACTCACTTTATAATTTATAATTTAAATATATTTATATACATACATAAATATTTTATCACCTACTGTTTGTATTATTATTTTTGTACTATTCGATATTTATTTATTTATTTAGTCATGTGTTTGTTATTATTTTTACGAAATGCTTTATTTTTTTTATTTATTCATTATTTTAAATACTTGTTTTTATGTATTTTATCTCTCTTTGATGATTGCTTATATTAGTTGAGCTTGAATTATTATCATCATTTTGTTATACATATTAATATTGCATTTATTCCTACCATTTTATGTTAAGTTAATTTTATTTAATTTGGTTTTAAAATAAACAAAATTTTGTATTTTGAAATTCGAAAAAGATCGTGCCCTAACTTACGGGGTTTCGATCTTCACGATAAATTCAAATACACGAATCATTTCAAACCAAATTTCTCAATGTTCTCGGGAATTAATAAAAGATTGTGTTCTAACTCATGGGACATGACCTTTTTAACTCGAGATGGTAAAACCCTTTCAAAATATCTTCTTTTGGCATTCATTCTCTTATCGGGAATTCTAGAAATTGCGTTCTAACTCACGGGACGTGATCTTTTTTTCTCGAATAACGTGAAAATATGCCCATTTTCCTGAAAATTTTCAATGTTTTAATACAAGGATCATAATTTTAAATTCTTTTCGAGTTTTCAATTTTTGACACCAAGACATTAATTAATCAACTAGGTACCAATTTTGGGCGTATCGAGGGTGCTAATCCTTCCTCGTACGTAACCGACTCCCGGACCCGTTTTTCTGAATTTCGTGGACCAAAATCGTTGTTTTAATAAAATCAAATCGTTTATTAAAAACAACCACTTTTCAAGGTGACCCAATCACACCTTATCAAAAAGGATTGGTGGCGACTCCCATTTTTATTTTCATTTTCAAAATCCAAGTCGACCCAGTTTTATAAAAAAAAATGGTGTCAACAGATAATATTATAACTATTCAAATAAAATTATTTAAATAGTTATAATTTTTTTTCAAAAAATCAAATAATATAACTTTTGATTAATTACACCCATTTATTTATAATTATTGGAACAATATAAATATTTGAAAATGTTCCAACATATTAAACTCAATTTAATGATAAAAACTCACGTAAAATCTATTCAAAACATATAATTTGTAGAAGCATATATCATTCAAATAGTCACTTGATAAACAATATAAAAAAAAAAACCCAATAATTAATGGAAAACCAAGTTAAAATAATTTGCCTATATCTTGCCCTCTTTGTGAAAATAATCCAACATCATGTTCTATCTCGCATTCTATCCTTTCTAGAACTGAGAGAAGCCATCAAAACCTCTGTTTTTGTCGAAAGGATGGGAAAAGATCTGGATTTGGATTGATCGTTTCTACTTAGATAACCGATCATGTTTGCGGGAGTTCCACAAAGATTTGTCTCTGGAAGAAGAAAACAGACGAAGAACTAGCTAAATTAACTTCGTTAATGGGATTTTTTTAACTGCCAATAATAATGGTATATTGTCCATTACAAGCTTTTGTCTTCGGCATGTGGAAACAGGGGAATGTGGAAATGATGATATTGTTCCTCTCATTCTTCAAAAGTCACCTCATTTGAAACATCTCAGCTTTAACAGTGTAAGTAAAGTTGTGATCACTTGGTTTTTCTTTTTTCTTTTTCTTTGAATCCATCCTTTGTAATTAAAAAAAAAAAGTATTTTTATGTGTAGTTTTTCTTCAACCGGGGATTCATGTTGTGCCCACCAGAAAGGGTCCCCAAGTGTTTGACATTACATCTTGAGATTATACAAATTCATATACTCTGTGGGAGGAAAGAAGCCATGAAAATGATTGAATATCTTTTGAATAATGGAAGGGTGTTGAAACAGACAGCTATAACTGTTGCAAGGGAGGAAGGTTTCAACAGATTAATTGGATTTTCAAGGGCTTCTGCAGGATGCAAGATTGTGGTAACAGAGAAAAATAGACTAGCAGAGGCGGACCCTAAAATGTAAAATTTTTATTTAAGCCCTTAAATTTTTAAAAGAATTTTAAATTAGTAAAGATAAAATTGCATTTCGTCCCCCCTAAAATTATAAAAATTCGATTTAATCCTTTAAAAATTATAAAGATATAGATTATAAAAAATTAAAATTTCATTCGGCCCCTCCTAGAAATTTGTTATGGCTTCGCCCCTGTAGACTAGGCTGATGTGTAAGTATGGATTTAGATATTTATTCCTTGAATGTGTAGCTTGGCTTGGCAGTTGGAAGTTAACTTAAATCAATTATCCTAAATCTATTTCTTTCATTCAAGTCTGTAATTTGCAAGGGATTCTTTCACTCAAGTTTGTAAATTGCAATGATTATTTATTACCGATGGCATCATATTCATTTTTTTTTGCGAGCAATTTCCATAATATAATTTATAAATTTACTTGGATTTAATATAAGCATTCATATGGAGCCTCTCTACCATTATATATATTTGATGATACATGCAGAAGATGAACAATTGCTGTTCGAAACCTTGATTGTTCGAATCAGCTTAGTTGGAGCTCACATTGCTCAAGTTTGGAAGATTTTCATCACAAACATTTGCTCAAATTCGGGATAATTGTATACCAATCCGAATTGGTATAATCGATCCGATGAAGTGTGGGAATCAACCTAAGATGCAGAATAAGTCCATATGGGTTCACAAAGTCTGCAAACTTGTCTATAGTTGACACATTTCTGTGAAGGATTTACTAATAATACGATACATTACTTGCTACTTTCTCATACAAATTTTGGACTTGTTTTGCCTTCATGGCCATGTATTCTTCGAATTGGAATCCCTCAAATAGATTGCTTTGTAAAATGTGCTTCCACAGGTTGTTCTAATGATTAGTTAAACCATTAAGTAACACATTCATCTTATCAGACCAATGAAGATTAATAATCAAATCTTTTTTAATAGAAGAAATATTTTATTTTAGTATCAAATTCGAGATTGCTTCTCAGAATTTCAAGATCTGTTTTATTTAAGCGACCATTGAATTAATTTTCCTTTTTCTGGTATAAATTTAATCAAACCCAGGAGTTTGATACTTGGAAACCATGAAAGAGTAACAACGCTCACTTCTTCACTCATCCTCTCTTTTCTCTCCTCCTCAAGGTCTTTCCTTTCCTTCAAAGACCAAAACATACCTCTTTTCACTTTAGTTGCTAACAAAAAAATTAACTTTTTTTTTGTTTTAGGAGTGAAGCTATCATATGGGACATCAGGGTTCAGGGCAGATGCATCCATCCTTAAATCAACAGTTCACAGAGTTGGGATATTGGCTGCTTCAAGATTGGTGCTACATTTTAGTGTTCAATGATGGGGTTGGTGCCGATTACGTACAGAAAGAGAAGGTTGTTCCACGTGGAATTGGTTCCAATGATGTTGGATTAAGGTGCGCTATCTCTTCATATTTGGGAGTAAATTACTGTTATCAACTGTTTACAAGCTGATTAGTCTTGCATCTACTGAATTGTTGATCAAAGGTTAAAGGCTCATTTTAATTTCAACTCTTTCTGACAAGTGCATATGTTAAATAAGATGACAACTAAACATGAAACAAACTCGTAATGTTCTTTTCTTTTTATAACTGGTGTTTGATATTTCATGTCGTTGTCATTTACAAATTTTCGAGGATCACTCATTGACTAGTACGACAGCTATTTTGGATGGTTGATTCATGATGATATTTGACTGTATTTTTCGTATGATAGTTGCTATGGTATTTCTGGTGTATGTTATGAAATCTGGTCATGCTCCGAATTTTTCGTTATCAGGTGCGCACGTTTGGATGGCGATGCTGATCGCCTAGTATATTTTTCGGTCTCAACTAACAGTAGCAGAAAATTTGATCTAGTTGACGGGGACAAAATATTATCCTTATTCGCTTTATTCATCAAAGAGCAACCAAGCATTCTAGCCAAGGATGGCAATGAAAAACCAAATAATAATTCTCAAGCTCGACTTGGTGTTGTACAGACAGCTTATGCTAATGGAGCATCCGCCGATTATCTCAAACAGTTGGGTTTGGAAGTCAATTTTACTCCTACAGGGGTAAAACACTTGCATTAGAAAGCTGCTCAGTTTGATATTGGAATCCTGGTTGTCTTGGTTAGAGGCCAGGAACAATGAACTCGGTTTGGCGTCTGAAGGTAATTTATGAATGAAGTCCTTTTCTTTTAAGAATTATCTATGATAGTTTATTGAGTATTATTTTCATTTTTTTTTTTTGAGGATCTGAACAACAGAAAGCTGCTCTAAGACTACTCTCAGTCAGAAAATTGATCAACCAAGCTGTTGGAGATGCTTTGAGTTGCTTGCTCTTGGTTGAGGCTATTTTGCAACAAAAGGGTTGGTCAATACATTAATGGAATTAACTTTACCAGGATTTACCTAGTCGACAACTTAAGGTGAGTTTTCTTTATCACTCTCTCATCTATAGCAGAGATCATATCTACCTTTTCTCGCTAGTTTTCCATATTTTGACCAAGACCTTTTCTTTTGCACCTAACAAGGGAGAAAGTATGATATAAGTGCGCAAAATTAGCTTAAAAATATTTTGCTTGTATGTTTCCATTGCTTTTGTTAGGTCAAAGTTGTAGATAGAACAGCTGTTGCAACAACAAATGCCGAAACCGTAGCTATTAGACCTCCTGGCATTCAAGAAGCCATTGATGCTGAAACTGGTAAAATTTTGCCATTGATCTTATCTCAATGCATGTTTTGGTGCTTATACTCGGCTTATTATATGGTTCAATTAATATCACTTTTGGGGCATATTTTTGAAAATTTTTATACAAAATGCAGTGAAGTAACCTAAAGGCCGGTGTTTCATACGACCATCAGGTACAGAGGATGTCATTCGTGTTTATGCAGAAGCCTCCACCCAGGAAGCTGCAGACAGCTTGGCCAGTTCTGTTGCCAAAATTGTTGACCGTTTTCTAGGTTTTGGAACCTCTCAGCAGTAGCTTCCCTAATCTTTTCACATTTTAACAGAGGTCACAAAATGTTAAACAGCTGGTTCTAGTTTTAACCAACTTACATTGCCGAGTTCATGCTTTTTTTTATTTTGTTCACGGGTTCAGGATTAGTAGATTCAGAAATGGAGATATAGATTACTGTGGGTGCTTTATAGTTTAAACTTTTATAACATTAAACTTTATCATCTTACTTCTGGCATTGATTTCAAATTGAGTTTTCACTCTACTTTGAACATTACAGAGTTCCTTTTCTGTTCAGTCTGGATTCGTTCATACACTAAAAAGAACCCGAATCCGAAAAGCCATGAAAACTTGAACTTAATCCAGGAAATACATTTTAAATTCAGTTTATTGACTACATATACATTAGATAGATAATTGTAAACAAACTTTAATTACTTTTAATATGTAATTCAAACTCACAAATACTTACTAGCAGACAAAAAAGAAACTGGAAAATACAGAAGAAAAAGTACAAATACTTAATAGGATTCCCATCACTTGTTGGGTGCCTTTATGTAACCAACATGGGAAGAGTTCGAGGTTTTAGCAAGGGTTTTCAATTCATTAGCGATCCAACATTTGGATGTTTCCCTGTGGTAAAAGTACCCCAAACACTTGCAATCAGAGGTGCATTTCCTCCCACAATCACTCTCCTTTATCCCTTCTCCTTCATTGTACTGGCTCATGAAATGGTTCACTCCTTCTAGCTTGTAGTAGCTGAAATCGTTCGGCCTACAGTTCACCTTCTTCTGCTGACAATTCCGGCTCCAACCGAGTAATCCGTTTGGTGACGGGCAAGCAACGCATTGGTTCTCCTCACAGAGTCCAAAGTTCCCACACCTCTCCGGCAGTTCACATTCATTGCCCCATATTGAGTCCCTAGAGAAGAGAGTGAAAGTCTCTTCCCATGCCTGTGAATCAACCTTGTCATAGTAGGTAAAAACCCTCAGGTTTCCATCGATCCCAAGTCGAAGAATCGACAATGTGCTGTTATATTTCGGCCTTGTCAAGATGAGATTTCCTGTCCCGATGGACGAGTTAGCCACTGTGTAGTCTAACAAAACGTCATATGCAAAACCATCATTTGTTTCCTCGACATTTAGTGTCACATTTTGTAAAGTACCATCTTGTGTATTTGGCCAAACGGATGATTTGAAGTAGACAAGTGGTTTAGAAGAGTTCATTCCCTTGTACTGCAAAACCAACTGTTTAGGCTCCATCACCAAGCTATAGGCTCCGTTGACATTGTTTTGAGCAGAAGCCCGGCTCACAAGCTTCGTGGCCCCTCCGGCTCTAAGCGATTGACCCACCAAGAGTGTGTCAGTTGGATGATCAAAACTTTGCCAAATGAACTTGCCATTGGAATCGAGTAACACCATGTTACCATTAGGCAACAATTGGAACCCTACCACACCTTTGTTGGCAGTGTTACTTTGCCAAGCAATCCGACCATCGGCATCAGCCAAGACAAGGTTCCCGTCAGTCCCGAGAGAGAACGTGGCGTTCTCGCGAACAGGGTTCCCTCTGTTGGCCTCCCAAACCCATCGGAAGAGCGACTCGGAACGTGTTGTAGCCATGCGTAACGCAAGGGTAAAGGCATTAGGCGTGGTGTTATAAAACGCAAGCTGGAAGGGGGCATTAGCTATGCTTATGACACGGTAATCTGCACCATATTCAACAACAAAAGGCCCAAATTCCCCTTCGTTGACAAACCTAAAAGTTTCAGATGGAGGAACAACAGCTTTGGCACTAAAAGCAAACAGCAAGAACAAGGAAAAAGACAGCAATGACATGGTGAGAGAAGGGTAAAGAGACATTTTTGGCTATGAAAGCTTTGATGATATGGAGATGGAGCAACTAAGCATGGTCTATTTATAAGGATTCAATGAAGGCACATTGGATACCATCAAAGGTATAATAAAATAAGTACATGAGATTAAAAAATTGGGTTTTCAAAAATATTTTGAAAAAAGAAAAAAACAATCTTTGCCTTCTACTAGAAGATATCAATTTGATCCACAACGATTTTGACCTTATATTATCTTAAGGTGCAGTCGATGTTGACATTCGAAAATCTGGTCAGCCAAGTTAAAGCAGAGGCTGCTACAATAGAACCATAATTATTCTTCGAATTGCACCGCCGACTGAACAAATTTCCCTTCAAAGTAAGCCATTTAAATGTTTAATTAGCTTCTCTTAAATTTAGGATTAGGATTGACTTAGGCTAAATATTTAAGTCGATTGAAAAGAGAGCAATTAAATTTTGGTTTAATTCTCTCCACAGTCTGTTGAATCTTAAGACCTTCAAAATTTAATCCCTATGTCTTTAACTCCAAAAATTAAATCCCTCCGGTTGTTTAACTTAAAATTTAAAGTTTAATTGATAATAGTATTAATGAAATTTCTTTAAATTTGAATACCCAGGTTTGAGTTCATCATGCATAATTGCGATGAGTCTCCCGCCTCACCATACACATTTGCCATGAGAGGGTTTTGCAGGGTTCTTGTCTAGTTTTTTTATTCACTGTACTTTATATTGATTTGATTCTATATTATAATTGATCGGACATATATTTGCACTTGTATTATATTTGTAATAGTAGAACTTAAAAAAAAATCAAAAGTCTGATTTAAAAATTGAATGAAGTCCAATTGATAACTCAAATTCAATAAAAGTGACATCAATTGTACTTTAATTTTCAAACAAACAAGTAAAAGGACTAGAATGAAAAGTAGGACTTAAATTTAAAGTTCTCAATATTACAGGGAGTGGAGGAAGAATAAGACCTCAACTTTAATAGTTTGGCAAAAGTTGGGTGCTAAATTAATAATTAAAAGGGTCTTGCTTGACCAGAATAATTTCAGGATTCTAGGCCCACCTGCTGTCATTTCCTGTCTTGCATTATCTACACTTGGCATTTTAATATTCCTATAAAAGGGAAAACAAAAATGAAAGCTAAAGCATCAATCATATATAATATAATAAAACGACATAATTTAGAAGGTGAGACGCCAAAAAACGTTTCTTCAATTTGCTACAGACAAGACAGTTCTTATAAACCCTATGGTTACGTGCATGTCTCTGTTAGAATATTTCATAATTTCTCATGTTTTAAGATTTATAAAATAGGATTTAATTAGTTAAATTTAGAGGGTCAGCATCATGTAAATTATCTCAAGATTGGTCATCAAAACACTAATAAATAAATTCATTATCAATTTGTGTAAAAGCAAGCTGGGAGACGTAGTGTGTCTAAGTGATCTTCCTTTCTATATTTTTAATTGTGAAAGAAATTTTATATCTACAATCGTGGGGATAACCAATCATATCATATCCTACTTGTATTATTATTTTTTATCTATATTTACTGGCAAGCAAATAAAATTTTGAAGTTCAACAAGGAAACCAAAGTAGTGTGGTTTAGGTTTCAATATACGTATATTTTAACCAATCTTATAAATATTGATAAGTGATTCTCAACTCGTGACATCAATTCAATCGACCACTACGTAATGGATAATTATTTGGTGTATTAGAAATCTACTAGTACTCTTACCATGATTATGAGTGTCTTTTAGTAGTTTTAAAATTTTTTAAAATTAAATAAATGAGACATTTGTCACCGCCTCCAACTTGCTTGTGAGAAAAAATTAATTTTCACGGTTAGTGCACCTGGTAAAAATAATTTCAGTATAGATATAGATGATGATTTGTTCGGTTGGTTCTCGGTTCAATTGATCCAACCAACTAATTCAGTATATTTATGAAAATAATGCCCTAAACTAGAGGTGAATTCGGAAATTTTTTAGGGGACCAAAGCAGAATTTTCCCTTATATTAATTTATAATTTGATCATTTATAGAGAACTAGAATTGCAATTTTCTAATTTTTAGGAGATCAAAGCCCTGCCTACCTCTCTATTCACCCCTGCCCTAAATCTTAACTACACATTTATATTTATTTAGGTAAATAAGTTATTCACTTTTAGTTTAAAATTTTAATGATAAAAGAGATGTTCATAAGTCATTTAACAATTTATTGGATTAAGTCATACCACAATTTATGTAACAAATATATTTATTAAAACTTGAGGTAGAAATTAAATGGGATCAAAATGATAAAATTAAATATTTAAAATTCATTATATCATGAATTCAAATTTCATCGTTAAATTTATATTAATTTTATATACAAATATAAATAAGATAAAAATACCTTCATAATAATCCAATTACTTTATTTATAAAAATATGCTTTACTAATTTTTCAGTGTTAGGATATTGTAATGGATAAACACGAGCAAGCCACCGTTGGTTTGAGTCTTTTGTGATGGCTTTGAAAGTCTTGAAGACATCAAGCTTAGCTGTGGTGCAATTACATCTAAATGGCGGGCCGGTTGGAAGATAAGGCAACAAAGCATCTCCACGGGACCCTCGCTTGTTGTTTAGGTTGCGCTGTATCTGGTAACAAAATTTTAGCTATTGCTTTCGTATTCAACTTCACAATTTAAATATTTTTCAATTGTTTAGGGAGATATAAATTTCTCTCTTACCTTGATCAGTGGTTAAGAATTCGATACTTGTCCGGAGTATAGAGCATCTTTAAAACTCGTGATCAATATCTATTTTCTTAATGAATCTACAGAATATAAAAGATTAATTCACTCCAACAAATTCTTTAAAAAAAAAATTTCAATGTTTGATCATATCAACTGAACCAACAGATATTTGGAGCAATAATGAAAGCTTCTCACAAGCACTTAAATTATCTGAATTTAAATTCTGTTATCTTCCATCCCCTTTTCTCAATATTATATTAATAACACCAATCAAAACATGATGCAATATAGAAATTTTAGATCACGATATTTCAAGTTAATGGTATCAATTTAATTTAATTTAATTTAATCTAAAACTTTTTTAAAAAATAAGTATTGATTATAATAGTAAGGTATATTGTACTTTAGTAAAAAGAATATAAATTAAACCTGTTCATAGTACAAATTGAAGGTTCCCTTAAAGTTTGAGAGGGTTTGAGCAAAATTATAGAATGAGCTCAAGCTTAAATATTCAAAGCCCAAACTTGATTTGACATTTTTTTAAAAGTTGGTAATGTTTTGTATTATGCTATTTTTATATATTGTGTAATTTATAATACAAAAAATTAATTCTATAATACTACTATAATATAACCATTAAAAAAATTTAAGAAGATTATAAATAAAATTTTAATAATATAATATTACAAACTTTAAAAAAAATTAATTTGAATTGAGTTCGGGTCTTGAATGTTCAAGTTTGAACTTAACCCATATTTTAAGTGGATTTTTTATTTTTTGAGCTTAATATTTTTACCCAAATCTTTTTAAATTTGGAGTGTACTTTCGAGCGAAGACAGATAGCAGAACTATAAACGAGTATAGTTTTCCTATTCTGTGAACACTACAGAGTTCCTTTACTATTCTGTACCATTCTGTCTTTATTCGTTTATGCGCCCAAAGAGAAGAGCAATGAGAACTTGCGCTTGATCCACTCAATGCATTTCAAATTTAGTTTATTGACTACACATACACTTGATTGGTACTTTTACATAAAACTTTAATTTGTAATTCAAACTTACAAATACTTATTAGCAGACAACAAAGAAACTGGAAAATACAGAGGAAAAAGTACAAATACTTAATAGGATTCCCATCACTTGTTGGGTGCCTTTATGTAACCAACATGGGAAGAGTTAGAGGCTTTAGCAAGGGTTTTCAACTCATTAGCGATCCAACATTTGGATGTTTCCCTGTGGTAAAAGTACCCCAAACACTTGCAATCAGAGGTGCATTTCCTCCCACAATCACTCTCCTTTATCCCTTCTCCTTCATTGTACTGGCTCATGAAATGGTCCACTCCTTCTAGCTTGTAGTAGCTGAAACTATTCGGCCTACAGTTCACCTTCTTCGGCTGACAATTCCGGCTCCAACCGAGTAATCCGTTTGGTGACGGGCAAGCAACGCATTGGTTCTCCTCACAGAGTCCAAAGTTCCCACACCTCTCCGGCAGTTCGCATTCAGTGCCCCATATTGAGTCCCTAGAGAAGAGAGTGAAAGTCTCTTCCCATGCCTGTGAATCAACCTTGTCATAGTAGGTAAAAACCCTCAGGTTTCCATCGATCCCGAGTCGAAGAATCGACAATGTGCTGTTGTATTTCGGCCTTGTCAAGATGAGATTTCCGGTCCCGATGGACGAGTTAGCCACTGTGTAGTCTAACAAAACGTTATAAGCAAAGCCATCATTTGTTTCCTCAACATTTAGTGTCACAGTTTGTAAAGTACCATCTTGTGTACTTGGCCAAACAGATGATTTGAAGTAGACAAGTGGTTTAGGAGAGTTCATTCCCTTGTACTGCAAAACCAACTGTTTAGGCTCCATCACCAAGCTATAGGCTCCGTTGACATTGTTTTGAGCAGAAGCCCGGCTCACAAGCTTCGTCGCCCCTCCGATTCTAAGCGACTGACCCACCAAGAGTGTATCAGTTGGATGATCAAAACTTTGCCAAATGAACTTGCCATTGGAATCGTGTAACACCATGTTACCATTAGGCAACAATTGGAACCCTACCACACCTTTGTTGGCAGTGTTACTTTGCCAAGCAATCCGACCATCGGCATCAGCCAAGACAAGGTTCCCGTCAGTTCCAAGAGAGAACGTGGCATTCTCGCGAACGGGGTTCCCCCTGTTGGCCTCCCAAACCCATCGGAAGAGCGACTCGGAACGCGTTGTAGCCATGCGTAACGCAAGGGTGAAGGCATTAGAGGTGGTGTTATAAAACGCAAGCTGGAAGGGGGCATTAGCTATGCTAATGACACGGTAATTTGCACCATATTCAACAACAAACGGCCCAAATTCTCCATCGTTGACAAACCTAAAAGTTTCAGATGGAGGAACAACAGCTTTGGCACTAAAAGTAAACAGCAACAACAAGGAGAAAGACAGCAATGACATGGTGAGAGAAGAGTGAATAGGCATTTTTGGATATGAAAGCTTTGATGATATGGAGATGGAGCAGCCAAGCATGGTCTATTTATAAGGATTCAAATTTCAATAAAGGCACATTGGATACCATCAAAGTATAATAAAATAAGTTCATGAGATTAAAAAATTGGGTTTTCAAAAATATTTTGAAAAAAAAAAATCAATCTTTGCCTTCTACTAGAAGATATCAATCTGATCCACAATGATTTTGACCTTATATTATCTTAAGGTGCAGTTGATGTTAACACTGCAAATTCTGGGAATTCTTTCAGCCAAGTTAAAGCAGAGGCTGCTACAATGGAACTAATTATTCTTCGAATTGCATCACTGACGAAGAGTTTTCCCTGGTCGTGAAATTGGTTGTAATTTTATTACATATTTGTTTATTATTTAATATAAATTAAGTAACATATAATAAAATCTCAATCTCACTTATGAAGTTAAAACTTTTCGTGACTCATGTATTAAATAATTATTTTTAAATTAATTCACTTAAATGTTTAATTAGCTTTATAATCAGCTGATTGAAAAGAGTAATTAAATTTTGGTTTAATTCTGTTCACTGTCCCTGGAATCTTAAAATTTTTGAAATTTAATCCCTATGCTTGTTTAACTTAAACAATTAAATTTAATTGATAAAAGTATTAATGTACTTCTGTTAAATTTGAGTGTGTGGCGTATTAAAAACACATATTAATCTTTAAATCAAATACGTAGAGAGATTAAATCTATGGAATGAAAAGCAAAGGGACTAATATTTTCAAGAGCGTAAGGACTGCATGCACAATTAGACCTTAAATAGGCCGGGGACAGTAAAGGATGGCTGCTAAATTAATAATAAAAAGGGTTTTGTTTGACTAAAATAATTTCAGGATTCTGTGCCTCCCGCTGTCATTTCCTGTCTTGAATTATCAACACTTGGCATTTTAATATTCCTATAAAAGGGAAAAAAATCAAAGCTATGTATCAATCATTTATACCGTTATAATAAAAGGACATAATTTAGAAGGTCAGACGCCAAAAAACGTGTCTTAAATTTGCTTAAGACAAGACAGCTTTTTTAACTCTTATGGTTACGTGCATGTCTCTGTTACATTAATAATATAAAGGACATGCATATAATGATATAGTTATCTGTAAGAGTCTAGATTATGGATGAACGACTAAGAAAACTTCGTCATCAAATCATTAAATTCAAAATCATTTGCGTGAAGCAAGCACGTATGGGCACGTGTCTATGTGTTTCTTTCTATATTATTATATATAAAAATTAACTTTTATTTGCTTTCATCTTATTAATATTAGATTATGACATATCCATGAAGTAAGGAAAAGATTTTATGAAAAAAAAAAAACCTACCAAATAATATTTATTGTTTTATAAAATTATTGAGATTTTGATTACTTTAAAATTAAGTCGGGATCCATCAATTAACCTAGTTGATGAGTGGGTCAAATGCTTAATGTATAGTATAAATATTTATAAAATTTATTTACGTAACAAATATATAATTTATATACAAATAATGTTGTGGTTGAAATGGTAAAATAAAGATATTTAAGATTATTGTGTTCTAAGTTCAAATCTTATTATGTGTATTTTTATATATTAAAAATGTAAAAAGATAAAAAAATACTCTCAAAATAATATATTTTACTTTTTTAAAAAGGAACTATTTAATTATTACTTAACTGAATTGGTATCAAATTAAATCGTGATGTCAACTCAATAAATTGAGTTATAAATGTGTCTAAAAAAAGTTAGCAATCAAACAAAATTTTGAAGTCGAACAAAACTTGCATTAATGGATAAAATAAGAAACCCAATATATATACTTTACTTACATGACAATTTTTTTTTTTTATACTAGAAATATCATTATAACCATATGTATATCTATTAGAAGAAAATAATAAATTCTAATAAATATGGGTAAACTCATAAGATTATAGACCGTCGTCACCGACAGAATTTTGCAACCACAATGGATAAATACGAGCAAAGGCAACAAACCGTGAGTGGAGTCTTTTGTGATGGCTTTGAAAGTCTTAGCTTAGCTGTGGTGCAATTATATTCGAATGGCGGGCCAGTTGAAAGTTAAGGCAACTCAAGCATGTTGTTTTGGTTACGCTGTATCTGGTAACAATGTTCCAACTATTGCTTCAAATGTTTGATTGTAGAATCAAGTTGACACGAATTTGAATCATTGCTGTTCACAACATCAATTCAAACAGAGACAAAGGTAAAAAGGTCAGCAATAGTTGGCCCCAAAATGAAAATTTTACATTTTTGCCTCCTTAAAAAATTATGATGGTCAAAATAAAAAAATGTTTAATCTTTTAAAAAAAAATAATGAAACCATAAATTAATACATGATAAAATTATATTTTAACTTTTAAAAAATTTATGATTCAATTTATCTTTGAATTCAAAATTTTTTTTTTCATTTTTTTTCATTAATGTATTAGTCATACTGATCAAAGTCTATGCATCAAAAAAGTTTTCCATCATGAGATTTGATCAGTTCATGAATTATTATGTATCAATTTTATTTAATTTATTTTAATAAAAAATTAGATACCCATCCAAATTCAAAAAAATAAAAAAAAACTTAATTGAAAATTAAACTTAATTCCTGAAAATATTTAGGATTAGGAAATGAACTTTTTTTGGAAAACAAGTTCACTAAACATCAAATAATAATCAAGCCTTCAGCCTAAATGATATTGATAAGTAAAGGATGATATAAGTGCTATGAAGATTTTATTGTTTTCAAATAATTTTTAATAAACTTTTTTTCAAAAATTTTTTGCTACAAATTTTAAAAAATAAATAACCTTTTAACTCATATGAGAATATGTTTCAAGGTTGTAATTTTTTTAGATGATGTGCTTTGATTTTATCGAGAATTTTATGGATTTAAAGGTAAAGGGATGCACCAACAATTGTTAGATATTGTTTTTGGTGGAGGGTTTTGTTTCTTGATTCTATCAAGAGCTCGAGTGGGTTCACAAAGTGGTTCTGTTGAAAGTCCAAGTGCCATGAAATGTGATAGGTTCATAGTGGGAGTGGCTTGTACGATGCCTGAGAAGATGAACCATGTGCAATTGCGCATGGTTAGACCCAAATACATTCCCTATAGCATATAGGACATTTTTGGATGAAAATGCTACAACTTGAGCTAGTATTATTGATACAAACAAATGGGTTAAAGGTTGATAACGATTCCCCTGGTGGCCAAGAGTTATACAAGAGTGAAATAGTGATGGAGGGTCTTTAGAAGATGGTGGTAGAAAGTATGGTCTTTAATGGTGTTTGCATGGTCTTGATGTTGGTTAACCCCAAAGGTCTTTAAGGAGTCATTCCTGCAAATCTTAAAAAGCCATATGCCCCTTGAAGATTGGGAGTCTACCATATGTGTGCTTCAGAGATAAGAAGGTGTTGTCTTTGTAGGCTCCCTTGCCTTGGCTAGGTTGGGGATGTGACCATGTGAGGGGCCACGTGCAAGAAACTTAAGGGATAGCTTATTATAGCCATGTAGGGTAAGGTCTTGTCCTTTGGCAAGGTCTTTTCTGGTGAGGTGTAGTTATATAATAATTGTAAATGTCTTTAGACAAATGATGTAAGTGTAGCAAAGTATATCGAGTGCAGTGGAACATTTGGTACTAGAAACATTTGGCTCATGAACAACAAAAGTTACTTCTTTTAAAGGTTTCTCATTTTGGTACTAGGGACATCCTTCTTTCAAGTGGCCATAAGTTCCATATTGATAGCATATTGTTGGAAGAGACTCGTACTCAACTTTGTGGATTCTTTTGGCAATCCAAATTTTTTAAACAAGAGGCTTCGAAAAATCTAGCAAATTGTCCCCTTGAATCTTTATTAGTCTGAAGATTGATCTTGATTACAGTTACAATCATCTCTCCAATCTCCTTAAGAATGCTTTTCTTATACAACATTCTTGATAGATTGGGAATACGAATCCACGCTACTTGTGGGGGGTATGGATGTAATGTTGTAAATTGAGGCATCCATGGTTGGACCGTCAAATAGTGTTCGAAGATTACCCAAGGTCCTCTAAAGAGGAAATTAGTGTAAGCCTCAAAAGATTCAAACTTTGTGAAACAATAATCATTATCAATGTCCATCAATTGAAATCACATTTTTGGTTTCCATAAGGAACACACTTTGTTCCACAAAGCATTATAACATATTTTCCTCCCAAACAACTTAACAACAATAGTCTTGGACATGCTTTTCTCAATTAGTGAATGAACTCGCTCAGAGAAATCAATGGAAGGGACACCATCAATGATCTCCTTCCTCACATCATCATCTCTTAATTTAATATCATCCTATGCCTAGGAGTCTTCCTTAGAGTTGTCTGCTAACGACGAATTCATCACCATGTCCCTGAATGAAACCATTTTGGGAGTAAAAGTATCCATAGGATCTTCCCTTCCCCCCATCATCTGGTGGATCCTCCTCTCGTCACCTGACCTTCTTAGTTGGCGCCCTTCCAAGGCTTCCCTCATTCGGTCCATTCATTTTCTTTACAATGTAGTAGTATTTACCAAATATTTAACATATGTATGTTCAAACAATAAATATCATTCTATTAAATTTTATATTGAAATATTATAATTTCCTTTTTTTTTCTACAATTATCTCCAAAGATAATAACTGTCACACCTCAAAAATCGGGTTAGAAGAATCAGGTTTGTGAAAACCAAAAGTGGTCATGCCCCGATTTGTAAGGTTATCTTTGACCATTTATAAAATCAAGGGTTTGAAATAGATACCGAAATTAGGGTCATAAATAATTAATTAAAGTATTAAAATAATATAATCAGGTATGATTATAATAATTAATCTAAAACAAAACTTGATTACGAGGTTTAATTTGAAAGTAGTGTGTTTTAATTGAGTTAGGACCTAATTGGAAAATAGGTAAAATAAATTAAAATATTAATAATGAGACTTAATTATAAGTATTAATTATTGTATATAAACTAAAATAGAAATGTGTTAAAAAATATAAAGTTAAATAAGTTAATGAGAAAAAAATTGAGTAAATGTGTAAGCTAATGAAGAATATGTAAGTTGAGCTCAAAATAAATATATACAATTGAGTGACTAAAATAAGCAAGAAATAAGACATAGATTGAATGGTTAGGCACTAATGCATCTATCAGGTGGAGAGAGTTGATGTTTTCTCTCCTGTTCAAGTATTACTGGCCCTTGTTGCATTATACAACTTTGATTTGAAGACTAGGAGTCTTTCAGTTTCCAAGATCGAGTATGGTTTAGAATTGGTTGACATTCTTCAAAATCTGAGTTAGGCCCGTAACGGAAACGGAAAATGAGGCGTGATAAATATGATTCAAGGTGGAATTTTGTGGGGTGTGCCTTGTATTCTTCTCTCAGCTAAACTCTGCTATTTTTTCCCAATTAAACTCTTATTATTCCAAGGATATTTTAGTATGATTACAACTCTAATCTTAGCCTATTTAAAAGGGCCTTGTATCCTTATTTTAAGAGGCCAATCAGAAAATGGGCTTTTCTTTGGGGCAACAAAATGTAACCGCATATGAGTTTTGGTGAGAGTTTCTTGGTAATTATGGAGGGTATCTTATTGTACCCTTTTTTGTGAGTGCCCTATGAGATTTAATGTTTTGTTTATCGGTTTGCTCTTTGAGACTTTGAGCTTTGTATTCGAGGCTTTAGGTAATGTATGTTTAGTACATTTAGATTAATTTTCTCCATATTGTATTATCGTTTGTTTACTCATTTATTGAAAAGTCGAAACCTTCATTATCTGTGGTTTTTCCCTATTTCAGACCATAGGCCACATAAAATATTTGTGTTCGTTCTTCTCTAATTTTATTATCTCGTTGTTTATACAGGTCGATCCCCAACAAACGATCAAAAAGAATTATGACAAGATTATAAGTTACAATAAAAATTGGAAAGATTAATATTTTATTAAGTAAATTAAAATAGTGTATATTAAATTTACTTAATAAAATATTAATAGTTTAGAGTTTATGTTAAAATATGTCATAAGTAAATTTATATTTTAATTTAGCAAAAAGGGAAAGATTAATTAAAATAAAAAAGAATTATGAAAAGAAGTAAAAATATTAATGTATTTCATCTAATAAAAATGGTTTGGGATTATCACAAAAAATAAACTTTACGGTAAATATCAACAAAAACTACAAAGAGAAAGATTAATTACAATAAAAGTAAAAAGAATATCATTAGTTTATAATATTTTTGGAGATATTTTAAAGATTAAATAACATTAATATAATCTATTTTAAATTATTTAAATATTTTTATAATATTTTTAATTACAATAATTTATTAATGATTCTCAAAAAATATTTAAAAATTTAAACAAAAACTATGTTATAAAAAATATTAAAAATTTAATACACACAACTTATCCATACATTGTACAGAAATAGAAATTAATTTTCATATATAATTCTTAAGTTTGGAATCAAATAATATTTCTATATACAATTTAAAAAAAGAAAAGAAAAGGAAAATTTATTATAAAAGATTTAGTATTACTAGAGAAAAACACGTGGCCTGCTTTTGATTTGGATAATGTCGTGCTGAGGTCGTTTTCTTCTTCCACCTTATGGTTAAGACTTAAGCGAATCTGAGGACATTTTCAAAGTTAATCTATGCTTCATATTTTTATTTTAGAAAAAAAAAAACGAGGAATAGCAAGGTTTTCAAAATTGAATTAATGATTCAGTTGGTGAGGTTATTGATTCTATTAAATAAATTATTAAAAGTGATGAAAATAAAAAAATAAAATAAAAAGCAAAAAATTAGTTTGACTGTCAGTTTAATTATTTTTTTAGTTTAATTTAATCGATTTGTACTGATTCACAAATTAATTAATCCAAAATCTTATTCCGAACCAATACCTCAACTAACTCCTGATCCTACTAATCCAACCAATTTGATTGGCTAATCTTTTCTAATTTCGAAAACCATGAGGAATAAGATATTTAGACTTACATCATGTTTGGTTGAGTGTATTGGCATAATCGGTGGGCCCCACTTAAGCCCCCTTTATTCTGTTGTTTGGTTCATGGTAATGCTATTACGGGTGTAATACATTACTGCCCTAATCGGTGAAATCCACCGATTTCTAATCCGTCCCTTTTGCTCAGTTCAGGTGCTGCTTCACTTTACCCTCCCTGTTTTACCCTCTGCCTCTTCTGTTCCCCTTTGCCTCTTCTGTCGATTTGCTCCCTTCCTTCCTTCTACCTTCTGCCTTCTACCTTCTGCCGATTTGCCCTAAGCGTTTAACTGTTCAGTCTAATTCAGAAGAAAGCAACGGATGTATCTGCTGATCTGAGAGGAACTTCTATATTTCTTGTGGGTAAGCATCTTCTTCTCGATGCGGAGAATGAGTTTGAACTCCTTAATCAATTACCATATGGTCCTAATACATGTTTGGTGATTATTTATTTGACATAAAAGGGATGAACAACTCCGTTAAATCCAGTTTGGGGATGTTGCTAGCAGATTTGTTTCGATATTATTACTTTGACAGGTATTGTATTTTCATGTCACTGAGTCTTAGGAATAGCTTTTATTGTTCAAGATATACTGGCTTAGCTTGTTTCTGTGTTCTTCTATCTATAGTGATGCTTTGGTCTCAGAAGCTGCTGGGGGTGAATCTGTCGCCATATCCTTAAAGGAGAGTGATGAGAAGGGATTCAGGGAGTCTGAGGTGTTTTTATTTATTTTACTTCTTTGGCATTACTGTATGTTGATTAACAATGCTGATTTGTCATTTAATAAGATCGGTACATAATTTTTAAATCTACTGAGTCTTTCTTTAGTACAATTCCCAAGAGCATCGAGTAATACATAAATTGTCTTGCTTATAGTCGGTCTAAATATTGTTGCAGACTGAAGTATTGAAGCAGTTATCATCAATGGGTAGATTAGTAGTTTGTGCTGGGGATGGCGCAGTTCAAAATTCAACAAATTTGTATGGTGATGTTTGCCCAGTTGAATCAGTTGTCTCTCTCAATTTGTATTAGTTCTCTGTCTCTCTCACTGTTTTTACCAACTTTATCTTGCTTATAAATAGGGCACTCCTAAGGCTTGGCATCTCGATATGGATTGATGTGCCCTTGGACATGGTAGCCAAGGGAATAATTGGAAATAAGAGTCTCCTTTTGTCATCAGAAATAGCTATCTCTGGATCTTATTCAGAGGTGTTGCTGTTGATTTCACTTTTAATTGCATGACCACCTTCCCATTCTTTCTCGCGATTGTTCTTAAAAGTGTCTGCTCTTCATCTTGGTGATATCTGACAATTCTTAATTTATGATAGGTTTTGTCACAGCTAATGGCTCTTTATGAAGACATGAGAAGAGGATATGCCACTGCTAATGCAACCATTTCATTGCAAAGTACATCCACATGAATTTTGTTTCTTGTTACGAGAATAAACCATATATTGTTGGTTTTAACTTCAAATTGCTTCTTCTTAAGCAGAAGTAGCATATCAGCTAGGTTACGAGGACATGGATGCAGTGACAACAGAAGACATTACTATGGAGGTGGAGAAGCATAGTTCCAAAACTTGTCTCCCCTTCATTTGGAATTAATAAATAGGAAATTTCTGTAGGTACAAATAAAGGAATTCTCTATGATATTTTCAGGTTCTCAAGGAAATAGAGAGACTTACAAGAGTGAAAAAGATGATGGAGGCTGCAGCTAGACCGTTTTAGCCGACACGGAATAGGTGTAGCCCTTGCTGATATTGCTGCTGTATTCTTCTTTGGTTTGGTACTCTTCATATATACTTTTTATCTTGTTTAAAGTAGTTTAGAAGACGCTAAGGTGATCTATTCACTTTACCACACTTTTCAATATGATAGATGTATCTGAATTCTGAACATTGCAGCAAGATTGAGTAATTAAAAGGTGAAATGCATGTTTTGCATTAGTGAACTACCTCTTGTGAAACACCCCTAACCCGTCTCCGTCGCTGAATTAGGGTTACGAGGCATTACCGAACAAACACAACCATTTTTTTTTAAACCAAACTGATCACAACATGAAAATTTAATTACTTTCGCATAGCTATTATAATTTACAATCAAAATATAAACTACATCGTACTCGAACCTATACATGCCATAAGATTTAGATCAAATATTTAACAAAATACCAAAAGAAGTCGGTAGTGTGATGGACTATGCTGATGATCCCCGAGCTCGTAACGCGTCTCCAAAATCTATAAAAGTAAATGGACGAAAACAAACAAAGTAAGCTTTTATAGCTTAGTAAGTCTATAGCATAACTAAATGTATATAAATATATAAATAATATAACCTTTTTAATCTATTTCACTCAGATTTCAATTAACACGAATAACTAACATTTATACATTATTGTACTCAGACCGTTTTATTTATAGTCAGATATGTATACCTGTCGAATGCAATCAATTGAATATATATTTATACCAAACAACATTACCACCGAAAGTATACAACCGAGCATATATATATTATGCACATATCATAACCGAATATGTATGTATACTCATGATAAACTTTAAACCAATACAAATCTAATACATATGAACAAATGCATTCATTTTCATCAAATACTTATAAACAAAGGTATATATATCTCGAATGCATATGTAGTTACTAATCAAATATGTGTACCGAATATTTATAAATATATATTTATCAAATGCATAATCCCAAAGTATATATATATATATATCCATTACCAATGCATAAGCCGAATATATATATGATCATCAAACACACTTAGCCGAATTTATATATGAATATACTTATCACTCAAATATATCCAAAATCATATAATTATACACTTAATCACATACTTAAAAACAGATTCACCGGCATTTAGCCTGCTAGGCTTAAAGCCTGATTCGGTACACCGGCACTTAGCCTGCTAGACATATAGTCTGAAATATTTCACCGGCATTAAACCTGCTAGACATATAGTCTGAAATATTTCACCGGCATTAAGCCTGCTAGACATATAGTCTGAAATATTTCACCGATATTAAGCCTGCTAGACATTTAGTCTGAAGTGTTTCACCGGCAATAAGCCTGCTAGGCGCTAAGCCTGAAAATCTCAATATTCACATATACAGAATAATTCCTCAAATACTTATTAACAGCAAACACACCTTCATTGTAGTCCATATTCAATCACAAAAAGAGTTTGCAAATCATACATTCAATTCAATTCAAGAATCTGTACACGAATATACATTTAGATATATTCGAACTCCCAAGTACGTATTTAACATTTATACCTTAAAATATAATCAAGACCTATTCATATATATATATATAGACGTTACAACTCCCATATACCTACTTATTCGAAATTATCTGTACAATTACAACATACATACCTTAAATCAAACCCAATTGTTTTTACATACATATATATGTTCGAAACTTATGTATACATATGTATTATACATATCTTTAATTTAAGCAAGAATTTATACATGTATTTACTTACGTATATTTGAATCTTATGTGCACATATATATAACTCTCATACAACCAACCAAATTCAAGTATATATACATATAGATACATATATATATATTTGAATATATATATATATATATATATATATATATATATATATATATATACCTTTATACCATTTATACTTTAACTTAATTCAAAAATTTATATAAGCATATACTTATATATTCGAACATTGTATATACATATATATACCATTTATAATTTGAATTTATTCAATTAAATTACTTTTAATTATAGCTCAACAACAAACATAATAGATATACATACATATATATTGATTTAATAATATTAAATAGCTAATAGACTTACCTCGGATATCAGCAGACACGATCGACTATTCGATTACTTTCGTTTTTCCCCGATCCAAATTCGTTTTCTTCGTTTCTTGATCTAAACATAATCAAATTTAACCTTTTTATTCATCAAAACATTCAATTAAGTCCAAAAATACATAAATGGGAAAATTACCATTTTGCCCCTAACATTTTGCACTTTTTGCAATTTAGTCCTTTTTGCACAAAACACAAAATACACAAAATTTGCCCATATCACACAAGGGCCGAATATTCATGGTTCTCATACAAGTCCACACATTGCATTTATTTCATATTTTAGTCCCTCAAAAATTTATTTTCACAATTTAACTCTAATTACTCAAATTCACTAAAAATTCAAAGACAAAACTTGTTAATCTAACACATATATTTCATATTTCATCAACTAACATCACAAAACTCAAACATTCATCAATGGCACATTTCAAAATCATTAACAATTCACAAAATTAATACATGGGTTTTGAAGTATTCAAAGCAACGATCTCAAAAACGTAAAAATTATCAAAAACCGAACAAAGAACTAACCTTAAATTTAAACACAACAATGGCCGAACCTAGCTAGCTTTCTTCCTTTTTTTCTTTTGTTCAAATTCGGCTAGAAAAGATGATAAAATGGCTTTATTTTTTTGTGTTTTATTTAGCATATAATATCATTTATTTTAGTTACTAAAATAACCTTTAATAATTAATAAACAAAACATATATAATAAGGTTATATTAGTCCTTTGCCACCCACTATCTATGTTTTAGTCTAATTGCATCATAAATCCCCCATTTTAAAAAGACAACAACAATTAGGTACTTTTAGATTTAACCCCTAAATTTTTATTTTAAGCGATTTAATCCTTTTATTTAATCGGACACTCAAACGACAAAATTAAAACACGAAAATTTCACACAATTAAATTCACACATAATAAACACACAACAAAATATTAAAATATTTTTTTTGACTCGGACTTGTGGTCCCGAAACCACTATGTCCGATTAGAGTCAAAATCGGGTTGTTACATCTTGATTCGAATCACTGCCTTGTAATGTGTCAATATGACCTTGGGTATTGGGTTTACCAAAAATTAGGGAATGGTTGAATGCACTCACTTCCTAGCGATAGAAACATGCAATGCTTGTACTTGCTTTTGTTTTGAGAAAATATGTGAGGCTCTATGTTATCATGTAAAAGATAACTGATAATTGATGATGCTTTAGTTTTCTTTTCCTGGTAGAATTAGTTAGTTCTTTTGAAGCAATTCAACTTTATAATGTATGAAGATTAAAAGCCTAGGGTATTCAATTTCTAGTTCCATGCTGATGATTTTTTGTTAATTACCACAAAATGTGGACATTTGATGTCTGATTTCAGGTTCAGAAAATACAGTGTCTGACACCAAATATTGGAGTTGTTTACAGGTTTCTTTTCATTCTGCAATTATCTGGAAAGCTCGGTTATTTTGTTCTTTTAGTTGGAGATATATTGGATCTGATTAGCATGCATATTGCATTAAACTGCTTGAAAATCAAATCTGCAATTATCTCTGTGTTTCGCCAATGTTGTGAGCAAGTACCAGTTCATGTGCATCTATGACATTGTTGACTTACCAAACAGGGAGTTCAAAAGGAGCACCCTAAGTTACTAACTTCACGTTTCATAAGTTGGTCTATCGTAGAATACTCATTTTCTAAATATCGACTATCCAGTACATGACCATTTTTTGTTTCATGGAATTTATTCCTTTTTTAAAAAGCTTTCCTTCCTTTTCTTTTTGTTCTATGCCTTGATTGATATACGAGACTTGTTGTCGGAACAATTATGATCAATTTCAATTCAATTTAACAATTAGTACATTATAAAGTTAAAAATATCATTTTGTCATGTTATACAATCGTATACGAGACTTGTACAAGTTTACGGAAGCTCAATAGATAATTTAAGATTGAATAAGGATCAAATTGTAAAAATTTTAAACTATCGAGTTGATGACATGATTTTGGGGGTTCTAGGTCGAGATGTAACTCATTAACTTGTCCTCATGTTATATACTTTTGAGAACCCATTGCATATCGTTCTTCATGATATATTTCTATTTTTGGAACCAATTGCATATTTGAACTATTTGTAGACTTAATTCAAACATGCAAATATATTTAGTTAAAAAAGGACTAAATTAAATATCATCTATACTTATTATAAAGTCTATATTTCTATTCTCGTGACATCAACTCAATCAGTATAGATATAGATAAACAAAAGATGTCACCAACAAAAGATAAACAAAAGATGCAGAATGTAATTCTCAAGTTATATTTTGATTTTAGTAAATTCATATAAGAACATTTTATTATTAAATTATATTTAATATTAATTATTTTAAATTATATAAATTCATATAAGAAAATTTATTATCAAGAATTTTATGAAATTATATATCATTATTAAATTATATTTAATAATAATTATTTTAAATTATATAAATTCATATAAGAAAATTTATTATCATGAATTTTATGAAATTATATATCATTATTAAATTATATTTAATAATAATTATTTTAAATTATATAAATTCATATAAGAAAATTTATTATCATGAGTTTTATGAAATTATATATTATTATTAAATTATATTTAATAATAATTATTTTAAATTATACAAATTCATATAAGAAAATTTATTAGTTATAATTATTTTAAATTTTATTAAATCATATATTTTAATTAAAATATATTTAATATTAATTATTTCAAATTATATTTTATAGTATCATATATTATGATTTTAGTAAATTCATATAAGAATTTTGATTATTAAGAATTTTATTAAATTATATATTTTAATTATAATATATTTAATAATAATTATGTTTAAATATGATTAAATTATTTATTATTGATAATAATAATCTTATTAAAATTTAAATAACAATAACAATAATCATTTACCAAAATAAATTTATGCTAAGGGTATTCTAGTCATTTTAGTTTTTCCCATTATGCTATTACACCTCTATTCCATTCAACCAAACACAAGATTACTATTACGCCTCTATTCCATTACATTCAACCAAACAGTTGATTTGCTATTACACCTCTATTCCATTACACCTCTATTCCATTACACCTCTAATCCAATACAGCGAACCAAACGTGCCCTTAAATTTGTTTAAAGATTAGATATTTATTTATCAATATGGAATGTTCTTGTATTACGCATTTTTAACTGATTTGGATATTTTTAGTTTTTTTTATTTATTTTTTGAAATGTGCATTTTCAATTTTGATGTCATTTTTTTTTGTGTGAATCTAATTAAATAATTTGGTCGAAGTTTATTTTTAAACACATGATATAATATATATACCTTGGATTTTTTGTATAGTTAAATAAATATTATATATTTTCTTTTATTTTTTGGTCAAAATTAAAGTATCCATTGCCGGTATTAGCGACTAATATCTTCGCTGTGGGTGCTCTCTATAACTGGTCATGATATGTGCTTTATTCTTATAATGAGTGCGGACTGAACTCTCGACTACATGTTTAGGGGACGAGGTAAGCAGTAGCGAAGCCAGTGGGGTTGCCAGAGGCCTCGACCCCCTAAAGGCCGTTTTATAAGTTATAAAATTTTAAATTGGTAATGGTAAAATTACACTTTGACCTCCTAAAATAATAAAAATTTGATTTAAGCCTATAAAAAGTATAAAGATATAGGCTATTAAAATAGTAAAATTGTATTTTTACTATTGTAAAAATATATAATTTAATTCCGCCCAAAAAAATTAAATTTTCTGACTTCGTCTTCTTTAGAGGTGAGCGAGCAACCACCATGCCATGCCTCATGATTTTCTTTTTCTTTTAATGTGAAAAAAATATTAAATTACAAAATATATCGAAATATATATGTCATGTCATTACATATTTTTAAAAATAAGTTATGTCAAAATATTTGATAAAACCAAAAAAGGAAATTGGCATGGGGATTGAAAATGCTCAATTTTGAAAAGTAAATATTAGAAATAACAAAATTATAATAGAGAGATTAAATTCATAAAAATTGTATAAAACAAGGACTTATATCTAGAATTTTACCAATATTATTATATATTTAAAATGTTATAAAAAATAAGTTTCATTTAGGAAAATTTATGTGGATGGTGGTCAGAATTTGAGAAATATGGAATAGGTATGACTGGTGGTGTGATCTGAGATACAGATGGTTTGTTGTGTTTGAGATTTGCAAGGAACGAAGGATTGTGTAGCGCATATAACGTAGAACTCTAGGGCATACTTGATCTTGAATGGGCTTGGAAGCTTGGTTGTTGAGATGTGTTGTTAGAATTAGATTGTTTGGAAGCGCTACACCATATTAAGGAGAACATGATAATTAATCACCCGGAATCGCATGTCGTAAATGCGATTCGAGATTTGTTGAGGCATGATTAGAATGCCAATTTAACTGACGCGTAACGTTGGTTGATTGTTTAGCAAAGGCTGCAGAAGGAATAAACATCGGCTTTCACCTTTGGTCTCAACCCCCTGATTTTGCTCTGAATGTGTTGCATGAAGACCTTACCGATTTATCTGTTCCTAGATTAATTATTATGTAATAGTTTGAAATGCTCATTTCTTTTAAACAAAAAAAAAAGTTTCATTTAGATTCGAGCCTCAGGTGAATAAATGATAGACTTTTATTTAAGCAACTCTTTTTGAATGTAGCGTGTGCGAGTATGATATAAATATAAATATATATATATATATATATATATATAACACATGTGTATGATAAAAAAATCAAGTAAACAGTCAAAGCATCATGAAATCCAATTAGATCTTGGACTGGGATGAAAGGAAAAATAGCAGTCAATGAAATTTTTACAGCTAAATCTACAACTTGTTTAGGCAAATGAACTAAAAAAGTCGGTAGTTTTCTTCGGAACCATTAATGTTATCAATTTTGTTTTCTTTTTAGTCAATTAAAAAAAAAATTCTTATTATTTTAAATATATTACTGATAAACATTTGTAAAGAATATATATTTTGATGATATTTAAGAAATTAGAATTTTAATTCTTAACAAAATGTGAGATATTTAAAGGAATGATTGGTATTACAAAATTGATTAGATTTATAGATATTTTTTTTCATGTTGTACTTGTATAAAATTAAATGGGGTATAGGAAGGCCAAACGCGTGGTCATCTCTTTGACAGTAATACATAGAATCTGGGGTGTGTATGTCTCCATTGATGGGCACAGTATTAAAATTCTCAGCAGCAACAAAGCTAATTGAAGATAAAATGGGGACATTATCTTCAATTTAGTGGACCATAGATTGCTTCAATACAAGAGCATATGCTCTGTGATTCCAAAATCTAAAGATAATCATTCCCTCCACCCAACAATAGCTTACATTTTCTTCATTTTAAGATGGACTTCCATGGACGATTAACATTAACTATGTGCTAACTCGTTAGTTGTAATCAACTTTTTTGTAAGGAATTATGAATTTATTTTGATTTAAATTCGAGATGGAGGGGATTTTCCTTAAACCCGTCCTGTCCTGTTTCACTCCGACTAATATTAGAATAGCACCTACCTTGCCTCAACCCGGAACCCGAACCCGAACCCGAACCCGGACGGGTTTTTTCCCTCCCACACTGAAAAGTCTTGTAGCATGATTTGATAATGATAGCTAAGCTCAAGTGGGCACACGTTGAGGAAATTAATCATAAAGCCAAACCTGATTTTTTTGACTTTGAATGCCACATTTAATCCCCCTTTGAAAACCACTACTTATATATACCACTACTATTATCTCATCCAAACACAAGTTTACTCGCAAGGAAAAAACAATTGAGCTTTAATGGCTTCTCAATTATCTTCCCTTTTCTTTCAATTAATTTTCATTTCTGTCTTTGCTTTTGCTACCACTCTCGCCAAAGTCCCTGCAAACGAAACCTTCGAATTCATCAACGAAGGTGAGTTCGGAGATCGGATTATCGAATACGACGCTAGCTATCGAGTGATCCGAAACGATGTGTACACTTTTTACACCTACCCTTTTCGCCTTTGCTTCTATAATACCACTCCTGATGCTTACATTTTTGCCATGCGAGCTGGCATTCCCAACGACGAAAGCCTAATGAGATGGGTGTGGGACGCTAACCGGAACGATCCGGTTCATGAAAATGCCACCCTCAAATTTGGCGAGGACGGGAATTTCGTGTTGGCGGATGCGGATGGTCGTGTTGTGTGGCAAACCAATACGGCTAACAAAGGTGTCACTGGGATTAGGTTGCTACCAAATGGTAACTTGGTACTGTTTGATAAAAATGGGAAATTCATTTGGCAAAGCTTTGATTACCCTACTGATACTTTGTTGGTGGGTCAATCGGTTAAAATCAACGGTCGGAACAAGCTCGTTAGCCGGAAATCTGACATGGACGGCTCTGATGGACCGTATAGTCTGATACTAGACCATAATGGGTTCATTATGTGTCTAAATAATTTGGGCCAGCAACTTATTTACGGGGGCTGGCCTACAAAGGATTTTGCTGACATTGTGACATTTGCTGCCGAGCCTGAAGACGTTAATAAAACAAATACCCCTTACGAGTTGGTGTTAAGTTTAACACATCTACAAGCTCAACCGAGCACTTCCCCGGCAGGCAACGGCCGGCGACTCCTCCAAGTTCGTCCAATAGGTGGAGGCAGCACAATAAACCTTAATAAAGTCAACTACAATGGCACATATTCATTCTTAAGACTCGGATCCGATGGAAACCTAAGGGCTTTCACATATTTTCCCCCAGCGAGTTACTTAAAATGGGAAGAGAGCTTTGCTTTCTTCTCAAGTTACTTCGTTAGGGAATGCGCTTTGCCATCCAAGTGCGGCACATACGGGTTATGTGACCAGAGAATGTGCGTGGCTTGCCCAAGTCCGAACGGGTTGTTGGGGTGGAGCGAAAGCTGTAAACCACCGAAGCCGGTACCTTGCCGGGCAGGAGCTAAGTTCGATTACTACAAAATCGTGGGGGTGGAACATTTTTTGAACCCATATTTGGATGATGGAGAAGGTCCAATGAAGGTTGAACAATGCAGGGACAAATGCAGCAAAGATTGCAAATGTAAGGGATTCATTTACAAGGAAGATACGTCAAGGTGCTTGACGGCTCCGGTGCTTGGGACTTTGATCAAAGATGTTAATACTACATCTGTGGGATATATTAAGTACTCAAAGTAGATTTAATTATTTTGTGATTTTGTATTAAAGTTTAGTGAAAATCAAGGTTATTTATTGAGTATTAGGTCATTAAGAACTCAAATAATTTCGTGTAATGCTTAAATAAATGATGAAATGTCGTATGCGTTTCAGTACAACGTTGTATAATATATATCCTTACAAGTAATTTCATAAACTTATTCCCAAATTACTATGATATGAACTTAGAAACTAAATAAATAAAGGTTTAATCACAATTTTGGCCACTAATGTTTGCATTTTTGTCAAAATGATTCTAACTGTATTTTTGAGTCTGTTTTGGCCATCAACTTTTGTTCTTTTTTTCAAATTGTTTTTTCTAATAGATTTAATGAAAATACCGTTAAAAAGGTTAACTATTTTTAATGAAATGTAATTTATTACTTAAAATAACCTTATTAGATAATTACATGTGGAAAATAATAAAATAAATAATACATGAACTTAAAAAAATAACTCTTAATTTAAAGAAAATAAACGTAATTATCTAAAAAAATTAATTCAATAGAAAGAGCTCTTAGTAAATAAACGTATGAAAGATTAAAACCTTAAGAAAGATTAAAACCTTGAATTTATTCATTAAATTTGCTAGAAAAAGCAGTTTGAAAAAAAAAATCAAAGGTTGATGGCCAAAAAGGCTCAAAAATACAATTAGGACCGTTTTAAAAATTATGCAAATATTAATGACCAAATTTATCATTAAACCATAAATAAATTAAAATTTAATTATTTAAATGTTATTGGATTCAGTTTGGGCTTATGTTTTAGGTTCTATTTTCGAAAATCCTTAGTCTTTGCTTCCTCCATATTGGCCCATCTCTAGTGCAATAGCTTGATTCTCAAATGCCTGGGCTTATCAAATTTCTTCTGCTTATCTCAAATTCATCAGTTGGACCCATATATAATTAGTTGATTTGGGCTAATCATTTGATGGACTAAATTTGAGTTTTTTAACAATCCAACAAAATTTGTTATGAAGACGTCCAAAAATTTACCAAGGAAGAAAAACAACAAAATAAAAGGTTTTTTTTAATGCTAATTTGATTAAAATAGTGATCGAATCAATTAAAAGCTTTTCGTCGATCGGATTGAATTATTTAAAAATAGAAATTTCAATTTTATTTTATATTATCTAATAACATAATAGTATGTTAACTAAGTGATTAAAACTTAAAAAGAGTATAAGTGATAATTTAACGATTTAATCATCATATTTCATATTTCATTAATATAGATTATGCATGTTAAATTTGACGTCAATTAAATTCAAAATTTTACATGCATGACAAGTACAATTGTATTGATAAATTTAACGGTTAAATCGTTAAAAATATTAATCATACAAAAATATACAAAGATATAAGTGGATCCCTTCCTATATGTATATGATAAAATGAAAATCTTTAAACATTTTTACCCTCAAGTGAATGATTGCCGCCATGATCCTCGAACAAGTTAAAAACATAAAAAATAAACATTTGAAGGGGATTTATAAGTAGGATCAACAAGTTTAGATAAATTCACAACAACATTTTTCTATTTTCTTTAGTGATGCAGCTTTCGGTTTGTTGGTTGTTTTAATTCGATATCCCAACTTCTGTTTCAATATAGATTAGAACAAGACAGTTTAACAAATAGATTATAAGAGGAGACTAAGGCAAGGAGAGAAATCAATACGTGATGTTTGTTAACATATTTCGGATTCACCAATCCTGTTTTGCTGAGCCGCGCTTAGTGAATGATTTATTCAACAATGGATTTGGAAACCTATTGGTTAAAACCCACTCTACCCTTACACTAAGAAGCAATCCAACTGTTCCAATCACTCACCCAAAAAAATCCTCACATATAAATAATAAAACTCTCTTCAACAAATACTTAGAAAGAGTGTCGAAAATACTTAGCTAGAATAGCAAAACAATGGCTTAGTAAGATACTCAAAAACTACTCTTTAAGTGATGCCAAACATTTGCCTTTCTATAGGCTTTCTTCAAGTCCTCATCAGGCAGGCCTTTAGATAGGCTTGAAATACTCATATAAAATCTGAATTTATCTTTTAAATTATCTCTATAAATTATCTCATAAATTCTTTAATAAGCAAGTCTCCTACTAACTTCAAATACTCTTAAAGGATAAGAATAATAACAAGGATAAAGTTTACTTTCAATCTAACTTTCTTCTTCCTTCTTTCATTCGAAGCACAAGCTTCTAACAATCAAATACATCGACTACACTTTAACTGTCCCAACATGCTGTCTCAAGTGCTATCCTAACTTGTTATCTCAAGTGTTTTCGAACGAAGAATGAAACAATGCACCACAAGCAGTTAAAGTCCCAATAGATGTTTTGTACAGTTCAACTAAATATTTTGGAGTACGACATATTTGAGACCAATAACCTTTAGTTCTGCATTCATAACAAATATTTTCATTGTTTTGCATCATATTATTCGTTTTAGAATTTATCTCATGTTTGATCCATTTCATTGAATTCTTTTTAGTAACTTTATTTCGAAAGTTCAAAAGATCGATAATCACATATCTAATATTTAATTTTTTTAATGCGAACTCTTTTACCACCATGATCTTATCCGCGACTTTGAGAAAACGTCACTTTCACTTCAAGGAATGATATTGAACTAATTGGACGAGATTGAAAAATTAACTTAAAATATTTTGTGAATCTACATTCTCAATATTGCTCCTACAAAAGCACATTCGATGCATGGAAAGTCAAATATATTTTCCCTAACGTATCCTCATAACTAATTTTCTCTTCATATAATTTTAATTTAGAAATAATTTTAAACACCACCAAATTATTTTCACTTACAATTTTAAAATCTTGTAACCATAAGTGTACCCACTCATATTGAGCATTTAGACAATTCACCCTTTTTTGGTCATCGTTTCTTTATATTTCCTTTAAAACATTCAAAGGGTGAATGAGTCCTTAAGACTAAGGTTTTTAGTGTCTAGATGGTGATGGGAGATAATCAAAGACAAAGCTAGAAATCTTTTTCGAGTGGAAGAGGAGTGAGATTGAATTATAAATTTTTATGAGAGTTAAAATACAATTTTACTATTATATATTAACTCATAACTTCATATTTTCTAAAAGGACTTAACATATAAAAACATAGCACTTCAAGGGACCAAAGGCAAATTTTTCAATTAAGGGGCACTTGAGGTAAGGGCCCCCTGCCTGACCCACATTGCTTTCAAGCAATCCTGAAAGAATGCTTGGTTTCCTTCTTTAATTGCATCTCCCAGATTCATAGAATTAAGATGAATTCCATAATCAGGTATTCTAAATTCCTAGATAAAATATGTCAAATGAATTAGGTTTTTACATTGATATAATGAAAAGAAGTTGGAGTGATTTGGCTACACTATTAGAGACTTCACCATGTCGATAAAATATTGTAAAGAAAAACAAAGAAAGATCAAAACAAATAATAGATCGATTTTTGATAATTCTAATTCTTCAAGAACTAGTTAAGCTACTAATCTTTCTTATTCATGTTCTTGGGTGAAACAGGTCCCTTATATAGAACTTTTCGTCATAAATACATAAGGGATGATACATTTCATACTACATTAATATACCAGAACGTATACATGAATTAGATTAATAGAGAGATGATGATACATTTCCTAATGCCATGTACTATATGGGTCTATGAATTCTATAAATTAAGCATACTGATAACCCTATATATCTCTAGTCATCCATACGTTTTAAATTAATTTGCTTGTATCCTAGTGTAAAACAAAAGTTAATCTTCTCTTAAGTTAGGTTATTTGTTCAAGCTCGAAGTCCAACTTGATATTTGAAAGGATTTGAGTATAGATTCAAAAAATGAGTTTGAACAAAAAAATAAATTATTTAAAAAGGGGTCGAATTTGGACTCTAACATTCAAGACTTAAGCCTAACCATGCTTTATCTGTTTTTAATATTATATTATATTATATAAAAATTAAATCTATAATAATATAAAAATATTAAGTTATCCATGTTTACAATTCTAATAAAATATATAAAATTAAAAAATAAAATAAAATACATTAATACCGTACCATGATTTAATCCAACCAAAAAAAAGTTAAAAATTATAATTCACAAAGTTTGCCGCTCTCCAATAATTTGAGCATCAATTTCTACATGAATATTATGAGCAAAAATTATAATTCACAAAGTTTGCCGCTCTCCAATAATTTGAGCATCAATTTCTACATGAATATTATGAAACTTTTAACCAATCCCAAATCTGTCAAGGATTTGGATATGAGAAAGGTGGGTTACCTTTATCTTTTTTTTTTCCTAAGAATAATATTTTAAACCCTTCACTACCTGAATGGAATAATTAAATTAACCTCTGATTTATAGGTTTATTGGAAGGTGATGTTGACAATTTTAATGCTTAAAAAAATTCAACCACAAATACCTTTTTAGATTAATTAATTATTACATGGTCAATTAGCCAGCTTTGTGTCATCATTTCTTTGGTATTATTGGCTTAGGTTTCCATCCTAAGAAGACACCTTACCATTTCCCCACCTTCTAACACATTGAAATATGGGTAGGCAATAGGCATTGATTCTCCTACATTAACCCATAGTAATTCTTTGCCACAACTTTCTTTTGATCTTTTTTTTTATATTAACATATATATATATTTAACTTTTTAAATAGTTTTTAAAGGTTTTTGGTTAATTATTGCCTATAGATATGGTTAACTATTCCTATATTGTAATTTTTTTAAGAAAAAGGAAGAAGAAGATTACTTTAACCAATATCAATGGAAGTTAATTAATGTTTCTTTTTTCCCCTAAAAGGATGGTTGTTTTCATTTCTTCGACCAACATTCCAAAATCCCATTTAATCTTTTTGGTAGTTGTTCTTGTCATATATTCTTGTAGAGCAATTAGTAGCATTCATTGCCTTTTATATGCATGAATCCCAAGGAAAATGAAATCCCAATTAATAAAAAGCATGGGAATGGGGTGAGTATATAAACCTTTTTTCTCCTCTTTTCCTTACATTTGAAGCCCAAATATTGGGTGAGCATCCACCTTTTCTCTTCCAATATAAGAGGCTCAAGATTTGTTGTCAAAGATCTTCCTTTCCCAAGCTGTTATTTGCCTTTTCTCCTTAAAAAGGCATCTACCCATTGAGGTGTTTATAAATTGAGTTAAATCAGATTCGAGTTAAATTTATATATAATATTAATTTAAAGATTACTCCGATTAAATTTTATATAGTTAGTTGTTTAATAAAAAATTACATAATTAATCTTAAAAAAAATAAGAATCTAATAAATTTGAAGTTGAAACTTGAAATTTACAATTAATTCCTCTATCGTATGAGACCACCTTTGTGTGTGTATATATATATACCATCTTAATTTAGGGTCTGAACTCAATGATTGTTGCATCACTTGCAATGCATCAAGATTATAAGTCCAATTATAGTTTCCTCTTAATTAAACTTGATGGACCCCAGTGAGTCTACAAATAAACAACATGTTGTTGAGAATAATTCAAAATAAAATATTAGTGGGATGTTTAGAAAATCTTGGTAGTATCTTGGTAGATTTCAGATTTTTTAGTTTTACCAAATAATTTGTTAGCTATTTTTATGTAAGTTAGTTTCCATGTAAGCCTATAAATATAGGCCTTTATTCTTTGTTTTTAATCATTCAGAATTCAATAATAAGAGAGCAACTTTCCTACATATTATTTTATCTCTCTCAGTTTTATTCTCAGTTTTTATCTCTCTCACTTTCACTCAATGGCCTATATTTAGCCATGTTTTTATTTGATTGGTTTTATGGGATTCTTGCATCTTTGGGTTTGTGGCAAAAAGAAGCCAAGATTTTGTTTTTAGGACTTGACAATGCTGGCAAGACCACTCTTCTTCACATGTTGAAAGATGAGAGATTTGTTCAACATCAACCAACCCAGCACCCAACATCTGAGGAATTGAGTATAGGCAAAATCAAGTTCAAAGCTTTTGATTTGGGTGGTCACCAAATCGCTCGCCGTGTCTGGAAGGATTACTATGCTAAGGTTGATGCAGTGGTATATTTGGTGGATGCATACGACAAGGAAAGATTTGCAGAGTCGAAGAGGGAATTAGATGCGCTGCTTTCAGATGAAGCATTGGCCAATGTTCCTTTTCTAATTCTAGGCAACAAGATTGACATTCCGTACGCAGCTTCAGAAGATGAGCTTCGTTATCATCTTGGGCTGACCAATTTCACGACTGGGAAGGGCAAGGTCAATCTTACAAACTCCTCCGTTCGACCCCTTGAGGTGTTTATGTGCAGCATTGTTCGCAAAATGGGATATGGTGACGGCTTCAAATGGGTCTCTCAATATATTAAGTAGATAATATCTTCCTAAACCTTTTTATTGCTGTGCCGCTGTATTCCTGCCTTTGTTTGTTGCTTTGTTAGGCCTACTGTTAAGCTCTGATACCAAATTTGTTGGAGAATAAAAAACTGAGAGAGATAAAATAATATGTAGGAAAGTTGCTCTCTTATTATTGAATTCTGAATGATTAAAAACAAAGAATAAAGGCCTATATTTATAGGCTTACATGGAAACTAACTTACATAAAAATAGCTAACAAATTATTTGGTAAAACTAAAAAATCTGAAATATGCTGATGACACTTATGCATCCTGTCAATTTGCTCTAGCCGTTTCAGATCCTCTGTATTATGAAGAAGCTGCTGATAAGGAAGAATGGAAAAAGGCAATGATGGAGGAGATACAATCCATCGAAAAGAATGGAACTTGGGAGATGGTCGACTTGCCAGAAGATAAAAATGCAATTGGTTTGAAGTGGGTGTTCAAGACAAAATTCGGTGCAGATGGAAGCATCCAAAAGTATAAAGCTCGTCTTGTAGCGAAAGGTTATGCACAGCAATATGGTATTGATTTCGAAGAAACTTTCTCTCCAGTCGCTCGGTTCGAAACGGTGAGGCTTGTTCTAGCAATAGCTGCACAATTGCAATGGCCTGTTTACCAATTTGATGTCAAATCAGCGTTCCTCAATGGAGATCTACAAGAGGAAGTTTATGTAATACAGCCAGAAGGTTTCATAGAGAAGGGAAACGAAACAAAAGTTTACAAGCTTAAAAAGGCGTTGTACGGATTGAAGCAAGCCCCTCGAGCATGGTACAACAAGATCGATGGGTATTTTCAGAAGAAAGGGTACATGAGAAGTGAGAATGAGCCCACCTTGTACGTGAAAAAGGAAGGTAAAAATGATTTCATCATTGTTTGTCTTTACGTTGATGATATCATTTATACTAGTTCCTCTAACTTACTTGTTGATGAATTTAAGTCTCAAATGATGAATGAATTTGAGATGTCCGATATGGGTTTATTGCATTATTTCCTCGGTCTTGAAATTCATCAAGCTGATGATGGAATTTTTATCTCACAAAGGAAATATGCCAAGGATCTTCTCAGTAAATTTAGTATGCTTAATTGCAAGCCTGCAGCTACACCCATGAATATCAATGAAAAATTGCAGCAAGAGGATGGAGAAGAAATGGCAGATGCAAGGAGGTTTAGAAGCTTGGTTGGAGGTTTAATCTATTTGACTCACACTAGACCCGATATTGCATTTCCTGTTGGTGTTATTTCCAGGTTTATGCAGCAACCTTCAAAGGTTCATTATGGAGCAGCAAAACGAGTCTTGCGATACATTGCTGGAACTTCGAAGTATGGCATTTGGTATTCAAAAACTTCAGATTTCAGATTGTGTGGGTTCACAGACAGTGATTGGGCAAGTTCTCTAGATGACAGAAGAAGTGTATCAGCATTTGTTTTTACTCTAGGTTCTGGGGTGATCACTTGGAGTTCTAAGAAGCAAGCTACAACAGCATTGTCAACCTCAGAGGCTGAATATGTAGCAGCAACTGCAACAGCTTGTCAAGCCATTTGGCTAAGGAGAATGTTAACCGATCTCCAACAAGAGCAGAAATGTGCAACTACCATATTTTGTGACAACAAATCCACTATCTCTATGACAAAGAATCCAACATTTCATAGTAGAACAAAGCACATAGATATTCGTTATCATTTCATTCGTGATTTGGTAGCAAAAGAGGAGATATCTTTAGAATATTGCAACACTGAAGAGCAGCTGGCAGATATGTTAACAAAAGCATTATCAAAAGAGAAGTTTTGCTATTTTAGAAGTTTACTTGGTGTCTGCAACTTTGAATTAAGGGGGAGTGTTGAGAATAATTCAAAATAAAATATTAGTGGGATGTTTAGAAAATCTTGGTAGTATCTTGGTAGATTTCAGATTTTTTAGTTTTACCAAATAATTTGTTAGCTATTTTTATGTAAGTTAGTTTCCATGTAAGCCTATAAATATAGGCCTTTATTCTTTGTTTTTAATCATTCAGAATTCAATAATAAGAGAGCAACTTTCCTACATATTATTTTATCTCTCTCAGTTTTTATTGCTCAAATCGCAAGAGCTATGGGACTTGGTGGAGTACGGGTTCGTTGACATACTTGAACCTGATGATGAAGAAGATAGGAGGTTGAAAGAAGTCAGGAAAAATGATGCGAAGGCATTGTTCATTATCCAGCAAGCAGTTCATGACTCTATTTTCTCTCGAATTGCAGCAGCAACCACATCGAATGAAGCATGGTCAATCTTGCAGAAAGAGTATCAAGGTGATTCAAGAGTCATAGTAGTGAAATTACAATCACTACGACGTGATTTTGAGACCTTAATGATGAAGAATGGTGAATCAATTGCTGATTTTTTGTCACGAACAAGGACAATAGTCGGTCAATTGCGCTCCTATGGTGAGAAAATTTTAGACGAGACAATTGTAGCAAAAGTCTTGCGAAGCTTGACGACAAAATTTGATCATGTTGTGGCTGCTATAGAAGAGTCCAAAGATCTGTCAGTTCTTTCCGTTGATGAACTGATGGGATCTCTTCAATCTCATGAGGCGAGAATCAATAGATCAGCAGAAAGGAGTGAAGAGAAGAGTGAAGAGAAGGCATTTCAAGTGAAAGGTGACAATAACCGTTCAACAAATAGAGGACGAGGAAGAGGAGGATTTCGTAGAGGTCGTAGCGGTGGCTATGGCAGAAGTAGAGGCAGAGGAAGGTATGATGGGCAAAGGCAATCGAATGAGCAAGGTAACACAAAAAATGGCATTCAATGTTATCATTGCAATAGATATGGGCATATAAAAGCTGATTGCTGGTATAAAGATCAAAAAATGAATTTTGCATCAGAAAGTGAGGAAGAAAACAAGCTTTTTATGGCTTGTATTAATACTAACCATAAGCCAAGTGATTGGTGGTTTGTGGACAGCGGTTGTTCGAATCACATGACGGGTACCAAATCCTTGTTCAAGGAGCTTGACGAGTCACAAAAGTTAAAGGTGCAGCTTGGGAACAAAAGGGAAATGCAAGTTGAAGGAAAAGGCACTGTGGAAATCGTTAATGGCCATGGAGAAGGAAAAATGTTGGACAATGTTCAGTTTGTTCCTGATTTAGGATACAATTTATTGAGCGTTGGACAACTAATGGCTGGTGGATATGCTGTCGTATTTGATGATGATGCATGTATCATCAAAAACAAAAAGTCAGGTAAACAAGTCCATGTCAACATGACACCAAACAAGATGTTCCCGTTGGATGTTTCAAACATGGAGAACTTTGTTCTTGCTGCAAGTACAAGGGATGACTCGAAGCTATGGCATTTGAGGTATGGTCATCTCAATATTAAAGGCCTGAAATTACTGAGTGATAAAGGTATGGTTCTTGGACTACCGAAAATTGGCTCTCTTGATTTATGTGAAGGGTGCATTTATGGAAAGCAAACTAGGAAGCCATTTCCTGTTGGAAAAGCATGGAGAGCTACTGAATGCTTAGAATTAATTCATGCTGATCTATGTGGTCCTATGCAAACCGAGTCCTTGGGTGGGAGCCGTTACTTCTTGCTGTTCACTGATGATTATAGTCGCATGAGCTGGGTGTATTTTTTGGAAAACAAGTCAGAAACTTTTGAAAAGTTCCAAAAATTCAAGGTTATGGTGGAGAATCAAAGTGGCTGCCATATCAAAGTTCTTCGCACAGATCGAGGTGGAGAGTTCGTGTCCAAAGAGTTTAATATGTTTTGTGAGGACAGTGGCATCCATAGGGAGTTAACAATTCCTTACACTCCTGAGCAGAACGGTGTCGCTGAGCGGAAGAACCGAACTGTTGTGGAGATGGCAAGAAGCATGTTACAAGCGAAGGGACTCTCAAATCAGTTTTGGGCGGAAGCTGTGGCAACATCCGTCTATCTACTGAATCTCTCACCAACAAGGGCTGTCATGAACAAAACTCCATATGAAGCTTGGTGTGGTAGGAAACCCAATGTAAGTCATTTAAGAATTTTTGGGTGTGTTGCATATGCTTTGGTAAATTCTCATGCTCGTAAAAAGCTTGATGAAAAGTCTGAAAAATGCATTTTCATTGGTTATTGTACTCAATCCAAAGCATATAGATTGTATAACCCTCATAGTGGAAAATTTACAAGTAGAAGAGATGTAGTGTTTGATGAAAATGCAAGCTGGGATATGAGTGTAGAACAGGTACAACAGGAGATTTCTTTTCCCATCAAAGATTCTATAGAAAAAAAGGAGGAGCCTGCACCAGCAATATCTACAACACTTGAAGAATCTTCTGACGAGCCAATTCCACTAAGGAGATCAACAAGGGTCAAAAAGCCAAATCTGAAATATGCTGATGACACTTATGCATCCTGTCAATTTGCTCTAGCCGTTTCAGATCCTCTGTATTATGAAGAAGCTGCTGATAAGGAAGAATGGAAAAAGGCAATGATGGAGGAGATACAATCCATCGAAAAGAATGGAACTTGGGAGATGGTCGACTTGCCAGAAGATAAAAATGCAATTGGTTTGAAGTGGGTGTTCAAGACAAAATTCGGTGCAGATGGAAGCATCCAAAAGTATAAAGCTCGTCTTGTAGCGAAAGGTTATGCACAGCAATATGGTATTGATTTCGAAGAAACTTTCTCTCCAGTCGCTCGGTTCGAAACGGTGAGGCTTGTTCTAGCAATAGCTGCACAATTGCAATGGCCTGTTTACCAATTTGATGTCAAATCAGCGTTCCTCAATGGAGATCTACAAGAGGAAGTTTATGTAATACAGCCAGAAGGTTTCATAGAGAAGGGAAACGAAACAAAAGTTTACAAGCTTAAAAAGGCGTTGTACGGATTGAAGCAAGCCCCTCGAGCATGGTACAACAAGATCGATGGGTATTTTCAGAAGAAAGGGTACATGAGAAGTGAGAATGAGCCCACCTTGTACGTGAAAAAGGAAGGTAAAAATGATTTCATCATTGTTTGTCTTTACGTTGATGATATCATTTATACTAGTTCCTCTAACTTACTTGTTGATGAATTTAAGTCTCAAATGATGAATGAATTTGAGATGTCCGATATGGGTTTATTGCATTATTTCCTCGGTCTTGAAATTCATCAAGCTGATGATGGAATTTTTATCTCACAAAGGAAATATGCCAAGGATCTTCTCAGTAAATTTAGTATGCTTAATTGCAAGCCTGCAGCTACACCCATGAATATCAATGAAAAATTGCAGCAAGAGGATGGAGAAGAAATGGCAGATGCAAGGAGGTTTAGAAGCTTGGTTGGAGGTTTAATCTATTTGACTCACACTAGACCCGATATTGCATTTCCTGTTGGTGTTATTTCCAGGTTTATGCAGCAACCTTCAAAGGTTCATTATGGAGCAGCAAAACGAGTCTTGCGATACATTGCTGGAACTTCGAAGTATGGCATTTGGTATTCAAAAACTTCAGATTTCAGATTGTGTGGGTTCACAGACAGTGATTGGGCAAGTTCTCTAGATGACAGAAGAAGTGTATCAGCATTTGTTTTTACTCTAGGTTCTGGGGTGATCACTTGGAGTTCTAAGAAGCAAGCTACAACAGCATTGTCAACCTCAGAGGCTGAATATGTAGCAGCAACTGCAACAGCTTGTCAAGCCATTTGGCTAAGGAGAATGTTAACCGATCTCCAACAAGAGCAGAAATGTGCAACTACCATATTTTGTGACAACAAATCCACTATCTCTATGACAAAGAATCCAACATTTCATAGTAGAACAAAGCACATAGATATTCGTTATCATTTCATTCGTGATTTGGTAGCAAAAGAGGAGATATCTTTAGAATATTGCAACACTGAAGAGCAGCTGGCAGATATGTTAACAAAAGCATTATCAAAAGAGAAGTTTTGCTATTTTAGAAGTTTACTTGGTGTCTGCAACTTTGAATTAAGGGGGAGTGTTGAGAATAATTCAAAATAAAATATTAGTGGGATGTTTAGAAAATCTTGGTAGTATCTTGGTAGATTTCAGATTTTTTAGTTTTACCAAATAATTTGTTAGCTATTTTTATGTAAGTTAGTTTCCATGTAAGCCTATAAATATAGGCCTTTATTCTTTGTTTTTAATCATTCAGAATTCAATAATAAGAGAGCAACTTTCCTACATATTATGTTGGCATCGGAGCTAGGTTGGATCCTTTAGGCAATTGAGTGAAAGTGAGGTTTGGGTCCACTAGGGTCTTTGGGAAACACGAGAGAAAAGAGTGAGTGTTTTTGGAATGGCATCAGCTGGTTTTTCTTCCTCTCAACCACTTATACCCATTTTCAATGGTGAGAAATATGAGTGGTGGAGCATCAAGGTGAGGACATTGCTCAAATCGCAAGAGCTATGGGACTTGGTGGAGTACGGGTTCGTTGACATACTTGAACCTGATGATGAAGAAGATAGGAGGTTGAAAGAAGTCAGGAAAAATGATGCGAAGGCATTGTTCATTATCCAGCAAGCAGTTCATGACTCTATTTTCTCTCGAATTGCAGCAGCAACCACATCGAATGAAGCATGGTCAATCTTGCAGAAAGAGTATCAAGGTGATTCAAGAGTCATAGTAGTGAAATTACAATCACTACGACGTGATTTTGAGACCTTAATGATGAAGAATGGTGAATCAATTGCTGATTTTTTGTCACGAACAAGGACAATAGTCGGTCAATTGCGCTCCTATGGTGAGAAAATTTTAGACGAGACAATTGTAGCAAAAGTCTTGCGAAGCTTGACGACAAAATTTGATCATGTTGTGGCTGCTATAGAAGAGTCCAAAGATCTGTCAGTTCTTTCCGTTGATGAACTGATGGGATCTCTTCAATCTCATGAGGCGAGAATCAATAGATCAGCAGAAAGGAGTGAAGAGAAGAGTGAAGAGAAGGCATTTCAAGTGAAAGGTGACAATAACCGTTCAACAAATAGAGGACGAGGAAGAGGAGGATTTCGTAGAGGTCGTAGCGGTGGCTATGGCAGAAGTAGAGGCAGAGGAAGGTATGATGGGCAAAGGCAATCGAATGAGCAAGGTAACACAAAAAATGGCATTCAATGTTATCATTGCAATAGATATGGGCATATAAAAGCTGATTGCTGGTATAAAGATCAAAAAATGAATTTTGCATCAGAAAGTGAGGAAGAAAACAAGCTTTTTATGGCTTGTATTAATACTAACCATAAGCCAAGTGATTGGTGGTTTGTGGACAGCGGTTGTTCGAATCACATGACGGGTACCAAATCCTTGTTCAAGGAGCTTGACGAGTCACAAAAGTTAAAGGTGCAGCTTGGGAACAAAAGGGAAATGCAAGTTGAAGGAAAAGGCACTGTGGAAATCGTTAATGGCCATGGAGAAGGAAAAATGTTGGACAATGTTCAGTTTGTTCCTGATTTAGGATACAATTTATTGAGCGTTGGACAACTAATGGCTGGTGGATATGCTGTCGTATTTGATGATGATGCATGTATCATCAAAAACAAAAAGTCAGGTAAACAAGTCCATGTCAACATGACACCAAACAAGATGTTCCCGTTGGATGTTTCAAACATGGAGAACTTTGTTCTTGCTGCAAGTACAAGGGATGACTCGAAGCTATGGCATTTGAGGTATGGTCATCTCAATATTAAAGGCCTGAAATTACTGAGTGATAAAGGTATGGTTCTTGGACTACCGAAAATTGGCTCTCTTGATTTATGTGAAGGGTGCATTTATGGAAAGCAAACTAGGAAGCCATTTCCTGTTGGAAAAGCATGGAGAGCTACTGAATGCTTAGAATTAATTCATGCTGATCTATGTGGTCCTATGCAAACCGAGTCCTTGGGTGGGAGCCGTTACTTCTTGCTGTTCACTGATGATTATAGTCGCATGAGCTGGGTGTATTTTTGGAAACAAGTCAGAAACTTTTGAAAAGTTCCAAAAATTCAAGGTTATGGTGGAGAATCAAAGTGGCTGCCATATCAAAGTTCTTCGCACAGATCGAGGTGGAGAGTTCGTGTCCAAAGAGTTTAATATGTTTTGTGAGGACAGTGGCATCCATAGGGAGTTAACAATTCCTTACACTCCTGAGCAGAACGGTGTCGCTGAGCGGAAGAACCGAACTGTTGTGGAGATGGCAAGAAGCATGTTACAAGCGAAGGGACTCTCAAATCAGTTTTGGGCGGAAGCTGTGGCAACATCCGTCTATCTACTGAATCTCTCACCAACAAGGGCTGTCATGAACAAAACTCCATATGAAGCTTGGTGTGGTAGGAAACCCAATGTAAGTCATTTAAGAATTTTTGGGTGTGTTGCATATGCTTTGGTAAATTCTCATGCTCGTAAAAAGCTTGATGAAAAGTCTGAAAAATGCATTTTCATTGGTTATTGTACTCAATCCAAAGCATATAGATTGTATAACCCTCATAGTGGAAAATTTACAAGTAGAAGAGATGTAGTGTTTGATGAAAATGCAAGCTGGGATATGAGTGTAGAACAGGTACAACAGGAGATTTCTTTTCCCATCAAAGATTCTATAGAAAAAAAGGAGGAGCCTGCACCAGCAATATCTACAACACTTGAAGAATCTTCTGACGAGCCAATTCCACTAAGGAGATCAACAAGGGTCAAAAAGCCAAATCTGAAATATGCTGATGACACTTATGCATCCTGTCAATTTGCTCTAGCCGTTTCAGATCCTCTGTATTATGAAGAAGCTGCTGATAAGGAAGAATGGAAAAAGGCAATGATGGAGGAGATACAATCCATCGAAAAGAATGGAACTTGGGAGATGGTCGACTTGCCAGAAGATAAAAATGCAATTGGTTTGAAGTGGGTGTTCAAGACAAAATTCGGTGCAGATGGAAGCATCCAAAAGTATAAGCTCGTCTTGTAGCGAAAGGTTATGCACAGCAATATGGTATTGATTTCGAAGAAACTTTCTCTCCAGTCGCTCGGTTCGAAACGGTGAGGCTTGTTCTAGCAATAGCTGCACAATTGCAATGGCCTGTTTACCAATTTGATGTCAAATCAGCGTTCCTCAATGGAGATCTACAAGAGGAAGTTTATGTAATACAGCCAGAAGGTTTCATAGAGAAGGGAAACGAAACAAAAGTTTACAAGCTTAAAAAGGCGTTGTACGGATTGAAGCAAGCCCCTCGAGCATGGTACAACAAGATCGATGGGTATTTTCAGAAGAAAGGGTACATGAGAAGTGAGAATGAGCCCACCTTGTACGTGAAAAAGGAAGGTAAAAATGATTTCATCATTGTTTGTCTTTACGTTGATGATATCATTTATACTAGTTCCTCTAACTTACTTGTTGATGAATTTAAGTCTCAAATGATGAATGAATTTGAGATGTCCGATATGGGTTTATTGCATTATTTCCTCGGTCTTGAAATTCATCAAGCTGATGATGGAATTTTTATCTCACAAAGGAAATATGCCAAGGATCTTCTCAGTAAATTTAGTATGCTTAATTGCAAGCCTGCAGCTACACCCATGAATATCAATGAAAAATTGCAGCAAGAGGATGGAGAAGAAATGGCAGATGCAAGGAGGTTTAGAAGCTTGGTTGGAGGTTTAATCTATTTGACTCACACTAGACCCGATATTGCATTTCCTGTTGGTGTTATTTCCAGGTTTATGCAGCAACCTTCAAAGGTTCATTATGGAGCAGCAAAACGAGTCTTGCGATACATTGCTGGAACTTCGAAGTATGGCATTTGGTATTCAAAAACTTCAGATTTCAGATTGTGTGGGTTCACAGACAGTGATTGGGCAAGTTCTCTAGATGACAGAAGAAGTGTATCAGCATTTGTTTTTACTCTAGGTTCTGGGGTGATCACTTGGAGTTCTAAGAAGCAAGCTACAACAGCATTGTCAACCTCAGAGGCTGAATATGTAGCAGCAACTGCAACAGCTTGTCAAGCCATTTGGCATCGGAGCTAGGTTGGATCCTTTAGGCAATTGAGTGAAAGTGAGGTTTGGGTCCACTAGGGTCTTTGGGAAACACGAGAGAAAAAGAGTGAGTGTTTTTGGAATGGCATCAGCTGGTTTTTCTTCCTCTCAACCACTTATACCCATTTTCAATGGTGAGAAATATGAGTGGTGGAGCATCAAGGTGAGGACATTGCTCAAATCGCAAGAGCTATGGGACTTGGTGGAGTACGGGTTCGTTGACATACTTGAACCTGATGATGAAGAAGATAGGAGGTTGAAAGAAGTCAGGAAAAATGATGCGAAGGCATTGTTCATTATCCAGCAAGCAGTTCATGACTCTATTTTCTCTCGAATTGCAGCAGCAACCACATCGAATGAAGCATGGTCAATCTTGCAGAAAGAGTATCAAGGTGATTCAAGAGTCATAGTAGTGAAATTACAATCACTACGACGTGATTTTGAGACCTTAATGATGAAGAATGGTGAATCAATTGCTGATTTTTTGTCACGAACAAGGACAATAGTCGGTCAATTGCGCTCCTATGGTGAGAAAATTTTAGACGAGACAATTGTAGCAAAAGTCTTGCGAAGCTTGACGACAAAATTTGATCATGTTGTGGCTGCTATAGAAGAGTCCAAAGATCTGTCAGTTCTTTCCGTTGATGAACTGATGGGATCTCTTCAATCTCATGAGGCGAGAATCAATAGATCAGCAGAAAGGAGTGAAGAGAAGAGTGAAGAGAAGGCATTTCAAGTGAAAGGTGACAATAACCGATCTCCAACAAGAGCAGAAATGTGCAACTACCATATTTTGTGACAACAAATCCACTATCTCTATGACAAAGAATCCAACATTTCATAGTAGAACAAAGCACATAGATATTCGTTATCATTTCATTCGTGATTTGGTAGCAAAAGAGGAGATATCTTTAGAATATTGCAACACTGAAGAGCAGCTGGCAGATATGTTAACAAAAGCATTATCAAAAGAGAAGTTTTGCTATTTTAGAAGTTTACTTGGTGTCTGCAACTTTGAATTAAGGGGGAGTGTTGAGAATAATTCAAAATAAAATATTAGTGGGATGTTTAGAAAATCTTGGTAGTATCTTGGTAGATTTCAGATTTTTTAGTTTTACCAAATAATTTGTTAGCTATTTTTATGTAAGTTAGTTTCCATGTAAGCCTATAAATATAGGCCTTTATTCTTTGTTTTTAATCATTCAGAATTCAATAATAAGAGAGCAACTTTCCTACATATTATTTTATCTCTCTCAGTTTTTATTCTCCAACACATGTATGTATGGATGTGTTAATATATGTTTGACAAATAGAATGCTTCTCCATTATTTTCTTGTCTCCAATCAGATTTTCTTTCAAGGTAAGACAAGATGCTCATCATGGTTGCCAAATTTTTATCTTAGTGATTAATTAGTTGGGACAGATTTACATTAACATTTTTAAATGTTTGTTTAAATTTAGAGTAACTCTTTTATATATTTATATTTAAAATTAATTTAAATAAAATAAAAAAATTACATCATATCAAATCATATTTATAAAATCGTATCTAATATTAAAGTCATAATTATTAACCTAACAGATGATCTGACCTATAAAGAGTACCTAATACTAAAATTATAATTATAAATTTAACAGATGATCTGACTTATGAACAGGATTAATATTTTATATTTCTTTTTATTTCCTTTGTTTTTTTTTCATTCACTAAATTTCGTCCCTTTGTTATTGTTCAGAAAAAAAAAGTTATCCCTTTCCTAGGCTTTCTATTATAGAATTGGAATTTTAATTGACTATTAAATTGTTTCAAATTTTTACTTAGTCTTTAAACATTTGTTGATCTAACATGAGTGCTGCCTCAAGCTCTTGTTTTTCTCACATTTGTTGATCTAACATGAGTGCTACCTCAAGCTCTTGTTTTTCTCGAGAAAATTGGCTATTAAATTGTTTCAATTTTAATTCGTTCTAATTTCTGACTTGAGATACTTGATAAATTTAGTTGAACTAATTATCACAATTCCAAAATCTAGAATAATGTTATATTTTACAACTATTATCCCTTATATTTCAATTCTGTCATCCCCATTTATGTCATATAAATAGTAGGTTAAGATCGATTGAGTCTTAACTCGATTGTAATGTATATTATTACCAATGCAGGGGGACGTGGGTTCAAGTGCGCTGAAACACATTATCCTCCTATTTATGGGTTGGGAGGGGCTATGGGTAGTTTTAGGCATTATGTCAAAAAGAACAAATATTATCAGAACTTATAATGAAATTGATAAAAAAAAAAAGTAGATTAAGACTTAACTTGGTTGACATCACCTTTATTACCAGTGTAGGAGGATGTTTGTTTGAGCATGTTGAACACGTTTACCCTACTGCTTAAAGATTAGAGAAGAATTATGAGAAGTTTTAAGCATTATAAAACAATCATCAATAATATCACATTAATTTTGTAATCATAGGTGGGTGGTTTAAGAAAATGCGAGTACAAATGCATACATTTTAAAAAAAAAATTATGAGTAGTGTTTTTTTCGATATAGAACATAAATATTCTTAATTTATATTTAATATTTTTCTTATATTTTTGACTAATCTCACTAATTGAGTTTATGTTTAGTTAATGGATTAAATCAAGTTAGTAAGCGATATTAATATAATATATAGATAATAATAGTAATACTTGTAGTATTAAACAAGTAAGAGACTAAGAGTATACATATATATATATATATATATATATATATATATATAAATATTAGATATTTTAATCGAAATAGAATGTAGTAGTTTTTACACTAGCTTAGAAATGAAAAACAACATAAAAAGAAAAAATAAAAGGAGAAATGAAATCTTTTTTTTATATTATTACCATGGTACGCATTCATGGGTTTGGGCGGATCCAGTTGGGTACGATTATGTATTATATGAGTGTATTTCATGTTTGTATAAGTCTAATTAAATTTAAAATAAGAGTTTTAAAATTTATCTGAATATATCTATATTTGTAAATAATTAGCTCAAACCCGTTTTAGTTCTGTTTATATTATTTTTTAAATTTAAAAAAAAACTAATTTTAATTTATTATTCAATAAATTAATATATTTTTTATTTAATAAAAAAATAAATATAGACAATTTTAACATATTTTTAATGTTTACATTAAATTATATATTATTATAAAATTAATTTTAATGTGATACAAATTATATAGTATATAACAATAAAATAATATGTATTACATAATTAAAAATGGGTTGGGTTAAACCAGGCTCGAACCTTAAATGTTAAAATTCAAGCTAGGTACTCATATTTTAAACAAACCTAGTATTTCTCTATGCCCAATTTTTAGACTTTATATTTTTATTTAAATCCTTATTTCGAATAAAATTTTGAGTTTAAATAAAAATAAAAAAGCGATAAATCTAGAGAAGTTGTATGTATATATATTGTATTTTGTACCTCTAATAATAATAAGACAATACAGACAAAAACATTATTGAACATAAGCTTGCATTATAGCTAAAATTGGTAAAATTGCTCCGTACGTCACATATATATGCACATGTATATATCTATTCATATACTATATTATAAAAAAAATATTTATTTAATGTAAATGAAGTTTTGATTTAATAATAAGATTGAGGCTTTTAAGAATTTTGAAATATTATGTTTAAGTTATATGTGATTTTTATTTATTTATTTTGATTTAAATTTTATTATGTGTAGGTTTGGTTAATCTTAATGTGTAGGGTTTAGGTTTTATTTGGTAATTGGCTGACAGATGATAACTGATTGTTGATTGCAGTGACTAGTTTGACCAACCGATTCTATTAACTATTTATTTAAAAGTGTTTGACAAATAAGGGTATGCCACAAAAAAGAACATGTGGCAAAGGGAATAATTTTTAGCAAGTATGGTTAGATATGTCATTCCACATATCTCATTCTCAATCAACTATAAAAAACATTGTCCATCCCAACTACTTTTTTTTTGGAGATTTTAGCTTAAAAAGTTCTTGCAAACCTCCATTTACTAAACACTACAATTAGAAGATTTAACTATCCAATCCTCTATTTGCCCAAATCAACTAAAAAAACCTAAAACTCTGTTTACCAAACACTCTCTTAATCATTTAAGAGTCTAATAAAAATCAGCTAATTGATTAAAATGTTGCTTGATTATTAATTAAATAAAAGAATTTGAATTCAAAATTTCAAAAAAAAATATGAAGTTAATGAGAAAAAAAAAGTAATTAGTCAAATTAAGATCCAAATTAAAGATTGAACACGCAGCTGTCACAATTGACAAGCTGGGCAGCCTAGGAGACATTTCACGTGCATCTCAATTACCAACCTTCAGCCAAAAACAATAATGTAAACCTTTGTAGTTGGGGCTTTCACTTCACTTCAATTACGCTAATTTATTTCAAATTGTAATTTAATTCCAAAATTAAATTTAAAATGTAATTAATTAATTTCTTGCTAAATATGAGCGGAGGTCGATTTGAGTAAATTTTTTTGAATAATTTCATTATAAGTTTTAATCATATCTATTCTGTTTGGCACAATGCCTAAAATTATTTATAATCCCTCAATCCATAAATAGGAGGATAATGCGTTTTAACATACTCGAACTCACATTCTTTTTTACATAAGCAACAATGTTCATGCAAATCGAGTTAAGACTCAATTGAGTAGATTTAAATTTTGGTCGTTTATAATTTTTTTATTCAGGGTCTTTTATAATTTAGATATTAACAATAATTTTAAGTATGAAAATTTTAAATAATTTTGAGTTTAAATTATTTTAAAATAATTCTTTTTCAAATTTTCGAAGGAAGCTCCTTTGATGTTAGGATTTAGGTTTAAATATAATTATTATAACTTAATTTAAGTATGTAGAATTCATAAATAAGTTATTAATTTATTAATTTTTAAATAAACATTTGTTATAATATGACAATTGCTTGTATTTGTATTTTAAATTCAATATATGTTGGCGCCGAAAGGTATACAATTAATTTGTATATAAAGTCAAATTTTAAAATAATTTATTATAAAAACGGTATATCAAATTAATTGTATTGATATCTATACAATTATATATAATTCCACAATGGACACCTGTCCATTTTTTTTACATGAAAATATTATAGGTAAATTTTAATTCCAATTTCTCTACTTTTTCGATTATAAGAATGATTAAATTTCAATTTAATTTTATATTTTGCTTAAATTTGATATTTAATTTATATACTTTAATTTTGATATAATTTCACACCTCAATTTTTATAATACCATAGTCTAAATACTTTATTTCAATTTAATGATGATGTGAATTTTTAAGAATTTTTAGCACTATTAAAATTCTTTATTAAATTCAAGTTTCTTACAATTTTTTTTTGTTACGTGAATACCAAGTTATTTTTTCTTTCAAAATGCCACACCAGCCCAAAAGAATTCTAACTGTGTTAGCAAATAAATCTAAATTTCAAATACAAAGAGTACAAGAACTTTAAGCAAATTGTAATTAACCTTTAAATCTTCACACTATAATTTAGTTAAGAAATAAATAATTAACCCAACGTGAAGTGTGAGCGAAAATCTTACTAGTTTAAAAAAATGGATTCGACGGAATCGTTTCTTAACATAGAAATAAGTTATAAAAAAGGGTTGTTAGTTAAATAATATAAAATAAAATGACCTAAATACTAAAACCCCTTGTAAAATAATTGAAAAATCAATTGAGCACCTAGTTAAAAAGTGCAATCAATTGAGCCCTTAATTGAGCGTTAGCAATCAATTAAGCCCCTGACGAACCATTAATTGCTGACATGGCAATTGACATGGCATCTAACGTGGACACATTGATGACATGGAGGGCTTAATTGGTTTTCTAATTATTTTATGGGGGCTTAAATGATTTTTAGGAATTATATAAAAAATCTCAAAAATTTATAAAAATAATAAAATTTATTAAAGTTTATAAAAGGAGTATTTTAAAATGTTTATAAGATTTAATAATTTTTAATAACTTATATAATTTTTATGGTTTTTTAATTTTTATAATATTTTTATAATTTCTGATAATGTTTAAAAACTTTTTAACAAAAAATTACTACTCTTTTTTGTTTCCCCTTATACACTATCTTACATCATACTTTAAATCATCCTTATCAATGTCCATTGCATCATATTTGCTCAACCAAAACCATTACTCATCACTCACTTTAAATCGAACCCCTTACTCGACACCCATATAAATTTGGTCAATATCACACTTCAAGCTCCCCATTAAATCCAAATGCAAACCTTCAAAATAACAAAAATTTCTTACAATTTTCTTATATATATATATATTTTATAATCTTGATAACATTTTAAATAATTTTTATCAAAATTTTCAATTTATATATTTTTTTTAATATTTATCGTATTTATATTTTTAATTATTTTTATATTTTGTCCAAGCCTGTTTCTATTTATAAATGATAAACTTAAATTTATTTAAGCTCTCTCATGTTTTAAAAAGTATAATGATTTCTATTTAATATTTACTAATCATATATATATATATATCTTTTACAATCATTATATATATATATATTTGTTAATTTTTTAAACATAAATGACTTAACATATATATTTTAATATTTACATTAATAATACAGTATATCTAATTTTTATATAATAGAAATTACATAATGTATAAAAAAAACCATACATAGGCTTGAAAATAAGTCAAGTTGAACTTCAACTTTGAATGTTAGAGTTCATAGTAACTTATAATATAAACGAGTCTATTTTTTTTTCTCTAAACTTATTTTTCGAGCTTAATTTATCTAAATCTTTTTTAAAATTCGAATAAATCTATTAAATTTAGAGAAATTAAGTTTAAGTTGTGTTTACTATTTAATAAAATTGAATTATTCCACCGAAATTCTAAATTTGGATTTATATGAACCACATTAAAATATGATAAACGAGTTCCCCATGGAGAAGAGTACTTTATAATTGGAAGTCGTCATTAAAAGTCTAAAATGGGTGTATTTACATTTGAGGAATAATTTTCAATTATAATGTAGTTAAATTAACAAAGGTTGCATTAAATACAGAAATAGGTAAGATTGATTTCAAGCCCTGGGAAACGTGTTGATGAAGAAAATTCTGTTTTCTTTTCACTAATGCAATCTATTATTGTCATGATTTTATCGATTTAAAACATTCTTGTAACATGCGATATGCTTTTATGTTATCATATCTTCTTTGCATAATTGTTTGCTACATTATGAATAATTGAATCTGGATTACTAATTGACAAAATTTTCTTATTCAGCCCTTTTCCCTCCTCTACAAGTATCCTCCTCTCTCTCTCTCTCTCTCTCTCTCTCTCTCATTTTTTTTTTTGTTTTATTATTAGCTTTACTGTATATATATGGTAAGAAAAGATTTTAACATCCCATTGGAATTTATGATATATAGGTAAATTATAAAAATAGTCACTTTTGTTTGCTTCAGATTACATTTTAGTCACTTATGTTATCGTTTTGTTACGAAGTAGTCACTCTGCCATTAAGCTTCGTTACCGCTCTAACGGCAATCCTACATGACAGTCCAAATGGGTTTTAAATGTCAACTTAGATGGGATTAGTTTTTTCAGTCAAAATGGAAAAGAAAACTAAAAGAAAAAGGAGACGAATGGTTTTTTTTTCCAATTCAATGTATAATTTAAAATGTTGAATTAATTAAATTTATTAAATTAAAAATGTATTATCGTCCCAGTTGGATATCCAAGTTGGCATTTAAAATCCATTTGGATTGTCACATAGGATTGTCGTAACAAAACGATAACGTAAGTGGCTAAAATGTAACATTTCAAACATAAATAACTAAAATGTAAATTGAGGCAAACAAAAGTGACTATTTTTATAATTTATCCTATATATATATATTTATAAAATTATACTTGTAAGATACTTTTATGCGAAATAACATAATGAGATTTTTGAATTAAAATGGATAATACTTTTCAAGTTAAGTGTTGGCATCCATAATTGGTACATAAGCAATCTCTAAACAAAATCTAAGAGCTAAGTGCTATACAATAAGAGTCATCTCTAAAATCAGAGATGAAGCCAAGAGGTGGGCAAGGACTTAACCCTTAGTCAAAAGGGAAATTTTAATTAATAGTATTGAATTTTCATTTTAAGCTTTTTAATCATTCAAATAATTTGAAAAATTATAAATTTAACCTTTTTCTTAAATTAATAATTTAATTTATTTTTTTTAGAATAAATTTTTTATCTTTAACCCTTCTTAAAATTTTATCTTAGTTCTTTGATAAAATTTTTGACTTCACCCCTATTTGAGATTAATAGGGTAACAAGTTGTAACGGAGAATTTGAATTTAACGTTAACAATTGTATTTAAGTAAAATAAAGCATGTTACTGCATGCAAATTACTGGCATTCTTGGGAAAATATGATACATACACAAAAGTACAAAGAGTATTTGGAAGCATCCTTAAAATTTTGAATGCAAATGTCAAATTAGAAAAAAAAAATTATTATAATAAAGTAAAAGGAAAACCCATTAAGGAAACAACTAAAACCTCACTTGTAATCAAATATTATAATATTATTAAAATTATTATAATAAGTGTGTAATATGTATATATATAATGTAATATTGGTTACTATTAGTGTATATTTTAAAGATAATATTATTAGAAAAGATAATCATAAAACGGAATTTAATATTACCAAATATATATATATTTAATGTCATGAACAGAAGTGGGAGATGTGTTGATGGTGGTGTCAATGGGTATAGCGATGGTAGTGACTTCCATATTGAAGAAAAGTTGTTACAGTTACAGGCGAATTCTGAAAACACCCTGAATTCCTCCGTTGGAACTTTGAAACGTGGCGGCGGCTTAACCATTTTCATTGGGCATTCATGGTTTATGGTATGGGATTTAGATGTTACTCCATCATTGCTCATTATAATATACACAAAAATCCTTTTTGAGGGTCAACCAGCTAATCTAAATTATACTGTATTTTCGTGCCTACCCCATCATCGGGAGTCAAAATCAAACTGTTGAAAACAAGGAGAGGTTATTTTTAAGCTGTATGTATCACTGTTTTTTTGTCTTATGTCCAATTCTTAATTTCGTCCCTCTAGTTCATGAAAATTAAGAAGTTAGTCCTAATTTATTTGTTAGAATTTGATTCATGTACTTTACAAGAACTAAAAGATTAGTCTCTTTAAATAGTTGATTTTTGCTAAGTAATAATGTAAATTGTTTAAATTGTTGATTTTTAGGTCAATGATTTAATGGCAAAGGTTTAACAGTTTTGTCCAATTGGATTAATTTCTATGTTTTAGTAAAGTAAAAATAATTAAATTCAAATAAATTAAAGTAAAAGGACTAAGTTGTAGATATTAATAAAATAAAGGAGAGTTGGAAAAGATAAAAATAAACAAAATTTTTAATGAAACAGTGGTTGTAAAAAGTTCTACTAAATAAAGTTATCTGACTTGACCTAAAGTGTAAGTCATGAAATACAAAAAAGGGCAGCCAATATTAATTCCACAAATACCACATGGATTAAAGAGTACTAATTTATTTCTTAATTTATAGATCAAATCTTAAAAAGCAACAATATATACATGTACATGATAATTAATAAGATAACATTATTTACTAAAGAATTTATATATATAAAAACTCACAAGAATAAAAGTACAAGATAGGATGATAATGTGCTTCAACGCATTCAAATTCACGTTTTCTTACATTAGCAATATTACCCATACCAAATAAATTAAGACTATAGTAAATAAAATTTTCGTCCATCAAAGTAATGGTTTCAGGGTGATGGGAGAATATAATTAATGCAACCTTTTATCATCTTATGATCCTATATATTCTCTAAGATTATAGATTCTATGGAGTGTAATTTCTGGTAAGGTCCAAAATTGGAAAATTTCTTATTAATCAACTAAATTCTAACTAGGGTTAATTTAATTCAAGGTAAAAAAAGAAAAGAACAGGTCAGAAATTTTAAAACTTAGTGGTAATTAGACTAATGTAGTCGATAATGATTGCTTGGATGATGGAAGCATAATTATAAATATATAGAAAAAAATTAAAAAAAAAAGCATAGTTAATGCTAATTGTACGATTAAAGGAAGAAAATATTGTGATAGCTAGAAAAAGAAGAACTAAAGCACTTTCATAGGCCCCATTGCTTGTCCCTTCAATTAGCTCCATTGATGTGATCTTCATTTCCCTATCTTCCCTGCAAATTTTCTTTCCTTTTCTTTTCTTTTTTTCCTTCTTCTTTGTGTAGACAGATACAATGATGTCAATTAACAAAGGGAAAGAAATAGCTGAAGGTTCTTCAGGACCGGCTGCTGTTGCTGTTGGTGCTGTTGTTGGTGGTGTTGGTGGTGTTGGTGGGGGTGATCAGCGGAATCCACCGCCGTTGAGCAGGTACGAGTCGCAGAAGAGACGGGATTGGAACACGTTTGGTCAGTACTTAAGGAACCAAAGGCCACCGGTTGCACTTTCTCAGTGTAACGCTAATCATGTCCTTGAATTCCTTCGTTATCTCGATCAGTTCGGTAAGACTAAGGTGCACTTACAAGGTTGCGTGTTCTTCGGGCAACCGGAGCCGCCGGGGCCATGTACATGTCCTCTTAGACAAGCTTGGGGTAGTCTTGACGCTCTCATCGGTCGACTCCGAGCTGCTTACGAAGAGAATGGCGGTTTGCCGGAGACCAACCCTTTCGCGAGCGGAGCTATTCGGATTTACCTTCGTGAAGTGAGGGACTCACAAGCGAAAGCTCGGGGAATCCCTTATAAGAAGAAGAAGAAGAAGCGGAATCCATTGAAGGCTAATGAAGTTAGCTCAACAAGCTTCCCCATTCAGCAACCTTGATTTCTTCTTGGTATTAAATAGTGGTAATTAAATTAATTTACTCATTTTCCCTTTCATCATGTCATATTAGCTAACAGTACAAGATCTGTGCTACTGCTATCCATAAACATCCAAATACAAGAAAAATAGTTGAAGTTTACTGTAATTAATACATTAAATAAGCTTTAATTATTACTTTATAGGAAGAAAAATATTGAAAAAGCCTGTATAAAACTTTGACATTCAGTCCAAACATTTTAAAGTTCTTTTTCCATTGATAATATAAAGCTATAAACCCTAGTGCTTCAAAACCCTAATTTGTATAGTAGCTTTGTTTTAAGAAAGACAAAATATCATTAATATGAATAACAGACATTGTTTGCTTTCAACATACAGAAATTTCGCCTTAAAAAATCTCTCTTACATGCAAAAATCTGTATAGTTTTAATGGTATTGTAAATTTAATATAATTTCCCATTTTCAAGCTTTTAGGATTCTGCACTAACTCTCCATTAATGGCCATAACACTTTAAATATAATATATGTATATATATATATTAATGTCCTTTTTATAATCTTAACAAAATTTCATGATTGAAGATCTAAGGACAGTAGGATAAACCCAAAATGCTTGCTCACTGTCTTTGTTCTTTTGCTGGGGATAAATAAGCTATCACTAAGATATCCTACACTGGATATATAATAAGATTAAAATCTATTAGACTTATAATAATTATATTAATAATAGCACCCTTTTTTTTATCTTATAATTTAACTTGCCATTATATGAATGTCTTTTTCTTTGATGATAATTCTATATGCAATCGACCAGAATCAGATTTTCTTTTGTCTGTATCATAAAAGTGCTAATTGTTTCTCTATTTTATAACCCATAAATGCTCTGCAGCTAATATTAGTGTCAAGCAATATGACCAAAAAAAAAAAAAACCCTCTGCAAAAGCATCATAATTATGCTTATCTATGATCATGAAATTGCCTCAAATCATTAACAAAATTTCACTATCATATCCTTTCAAATTAGCTCAAGAACCCCCCAATGTTTTGAATTATTTCATTTTGTTTTTCAGGTCCTAAAATAAAAATTCCAAGAGTATTGAATCAGTTTGCTACTGCTACAAATCATCATGGCCAAAGCTCCTTCATCAAGATATTGGTAGATAGCTAGTTTATCAGCACTGTGTTTATTGTTTTTAAATGAGAATCAAAGCAGGAAATGGGGGCAATATATATATATATATATATATATATATATAAATATATATATATATATATAAACTGGAGTTGAAGAGGGTAAGTTGCTTTTTATTTTTATTTTTGTTCTTATTTTTATATTTTATATTTTCTTTTCTATTTCAAGTCAAGTTAATTAGTATTTTGTTAAATGCAGTCAAGTTTGTCACATGAAACTATTCTCCAGGTATATGTATATTTTGATGATGCAAATGACTACAATAATTTTGTACTTCAACTGTTCCAAACTTTGTTTTTATGATTTTGTATATAAGAGGATCTTCTTCAACATCTAGGACTAGGAGGATGGTACATTGCACATTAAATTATTACATGAAAAGTGCTTAGCTCTCTAGGACCTATATATATATATATACAATTATCTTTAGTCTAGATTATCACTGGAAGGTACAAATAATAATAATATACCAAATATGTATGAATATAAAATTATAGCATGAGCAATTAGGCATGTTAATTCCATGAGTTGTGTTTTAAATATTAGGATTTGAAGGGTCATGGCAGTCAAAATAATATAAGATTATTGGAGACCCTTTTTTTAAAATATTTTCTTTTCCTATTTCATAGTTTCCATTCCCCCACTTAAATATCTTGTCCCACATCTTCATAATGTTCTTTGATTTATACAGTGCATCATTGGATCCCTCTTCAGGGTTAATAAAAAATTACATAAGCTAGTAATTACTGTGATTAATGTTCCCTCCTTCACTCAATGATCAAATTTCTCTTAATTCCCACCATTTTGAACTTTAAAGTGCAAAACCCATCCATTTCAAGCTCCTTAACTAGCTTTAGTTCATCTGCAATGGCCATTTTTTTTTCTGATGTTTTCAAGAAAACAACACTTCATGTGGTTTTTGTAATGCTTATACCTCTCTTTATGAGGTGGGAGTCCTCCCATCTGGAAATTTCCATATCTATATATATATATATATATATATATATATATATATATATATATATATATATATTAAATTTTTGGATTGAATATATAGATATAGATAGAGTATTATAATTATTATATATATATATTAAATTATTAGATTGAATATATAGATAGATAGAGAGAGCAATATTGTTTTTTTATGGAAGAGTGTTAAATTATTTTTCTATCTATGGATAGAGTATTAAATAGGACATAGTATTTCCTATTTCTTTTGTCCAGCATATTTCCATATGGATTTTAAAATTTATCATGACTTGAACCAATTTACGTTATATGAATTGAGTTGTGATAATATAAGTTAAAATTATTTTCTTTCTTTAGATATTTATAGGTCTTTCAAAATTTCGTAACTTTTAAATATGTCTCCAAAGATTCAAATCCACGTCATCAAGTAGATAAATTGATATACATTCAATAGAATACACTCATTTACCTATTGTGATGTGAGTTCAAATCTTTTTTAGAGGCACACTAAGCGACAATTTTGAGAGACCTCATAGATTGATCATAACACTTACTATACATATATATAAAAGCATCCCCTATTAATTATTTTCCTATCTAGAGGAATAAATTAAACTCTGCATACCATTTTCTATGTTTTTGCACTTATGATGAGTATGATCTTTACCTCTCATTTTTGTTCTTTGAAGTATAAGATGATCAACCTTTATGAACATGTTACCATTCCTTTCAATTTTTCATTGTATTCATAACATATAGCATCATAAATGAGTTGAGAACTAATCATATATGATAATTTGGGGTGAAAACATTCTAAATTAATCAACCATAAACTTGTAGGTCTATGAACATTAGTGTCAAACTCTAGAAAGTGTAAGAAAATAAAAAATGAACCTCTTTATGTACAAACTAAAATTTGAATTGATATGATGAATACAAGTATGGAAATACTTTAATGATTAAGAGTATTGATTGTTTATTTGTCCTGCATACCTAATTAAGAAATAGTTCCAAAATTTATAAATACCTAGTTTAGAATTAATTATTGCAAACACCATGGCCCCCATTTTAGAAAGATAAGAAAATGGTAATCATTATAAAATGCTAAGAAAAAAAAAGAAATAACATCATGGTACATGTATCATATCTGATCAACTTCAGTCAATCATATAAAAAAACTATACATGTACTAGGAATTAAATTTCAAGGAAATTTGATATACTAAAGGTGGGACATTGAGAATATAATGTACAATTATCAAAGTTGGAACATATAAGCAAAGTAAAGATTCTTGAAGTGATAGCAAAAAAGGAAAAAAAAATCAAGTCAATAAAAAGTTCTGCTGAAAATTATTGACAAAGTTTAGAGACAGAAACTGCAATAACCTAATGCAACTTGAAAAAAAGCAATTTCCTTAGAACCAGGAGAGACTGATATGCCTTGAGGGGCCATGGAAAGAAATTGATGAACATATATAGCTACATTATAGAGTTGTCTCATTACTTATCATCATAAGACTATGGTATAATTTCTCTTTCATTCTTTTAGAAAGGAGGGTGTGGGAATAGGAAAAAGGGTTGTAGATTCTAAGATTTGAATCTCAAACATGTTTGATATCGTCTCTTAAATGTGATTACATGAATGTGCGGAGTTAAAACTTTGAATTTTCTTTCCCATACAGTTCAAGTAAACCAGTTAAGTTGCTTTCTATCAATCTGATGTGTACCTAACCATTATTCTAGGCTAGTTCAATGGTATTTCACAGCCTCAAACATTGGATGTCTCTCAGATTGTACTAGGAAGATGAAGTTATCTTGATTTGTAGACTGCAGTTTGGACTTTCAGATAGATATTTCTTTGCAGTCATTATAGCAGCATCTTTTTAGCCAATGCCTATGCATTAAGGATGTTACATTTGCTTCAATTCTCAGCACTAGCAAAAAGTGGGGGGCATCCCTAACACTAATGACACCTTATTCTATACCCATTTCTTCATGAATTTGCTGAAGAAACATGATGTGTGTGTGTGTGTGTGTGTGTGTATTAGATGCAAAATCCATAGAACATTGACAGCACACTTGCAACTTGGCTTGCATTTTTTGCTCCATAATGTTCTGTCAAACAGGCGATTAGACAAGTATCATAAAAATAGGGAATGGGGGGTGGGGGGAGGAAAAGGGATTGGGTATTGGCTTTCATGTTATTTTCAAAAAATCAAATGCTCCAGTAGGGTGAAAGTACTTGAAAATGGAATATAGTCATAGCACTAAACCATGGATCAAATCAATGGTACAATGAGAACTATGATATTATCAGAAGGAGCAAAGACAAGCATGAAAAATACTGCATAAAATATCATAACTTCAATAAATCTAACTCTTTTATCTGTTTGTTCTTTTGTTAAGTGCTAGAATTAAGAAGTGTACATTCATTTGCTCAATCTATTCCCTTGTCTCAAATTTCTCTTTAAATATTGTAAGCATTTTTCTTGTGTGCATATATGTTCCCATGTTGCAGAAATTGCAACACTTAGGAGGAAAAGAAGAAAGGATGGAGAGTAGTTAATCTTAACTATTTTATTAACAAAGTCTTCATCTTCACTCCTTTCTATCTTTCTTTCTAAGCAAAGTTCGAAAGTAAATGCAAATACTTATATAGACATATAGAATCATTGTAGGCTATGGGAAGTGTAATTAATGGTTACAACTAGTTATAGGTGAACTTCATAAAGGTTACTGATCTGCTTCAAAGAAACAAAATCTGTATTGATACTTGAATAGAATTGTTAAAATTCTTACGAACCGAGTATTATTTAATTGATACGGTTGTTGTTGCAATAATAGGAAGGATTTGGATTTCAACACTTAAGTACTTATTATCTTTCGTTTTAAGGGTTGGGAGTATAAATAGTAATAGGATTCGTATTAGAAAAATATTGCTAAAATTCTTGTCTAATTAGTTCATTCAAGGCTATTTAAAGTTTCAAAATAAAGTATCTTACAAGATATGAGAAATCAATGTTCTAAAATTTAATTTAGTTTTGACAGCATTATTTGTAAATAGTTGGATTCAAACTTGAAAATCACATAATAATGCTCTTGAATGATTATTGTCAAGAAATTTGTCTTTTATCTTTTTATCGTTTCAGATTCTCTTTCCGACAGACGAGATAAGAAAGATATGATTTGACTAATAAAGATATTATTTTATTTTTTATTTTAAAGAGCTACTTTTAAAATATATCATCTATTCATAAGATTCTTTTATGATAAAATAATCATTAATAGATTTACTAAAGATATTATCCAATCACTAGAAAATCTGTCTCGCTTAAAGCATATCCTGATAATATATTTTAAATGCGGAAAGCATATACAAACAAGATCTTCAACAGTATTTTAAAGATGAAAAGATATATTTCAACCTCAAACCTTTCTTCTTCTCCAAGAAAGTTAAAAAATGCCCTAAAACTCATTTCATAGTATTCTAAAACAAATAGGTAAAAGAATGCAATTCCCTCCCACTCCATTTCTTTTTCAAAGACCCTACCTTGGTCCTAGTCATATGGCAGGTTTTTTGAAGGGCTCTTAAAGTTGCACTGTTGCAGCAGGTTTCAAACCAATAATTTAATCAGACTTTCTATAATGCTGTTGATGGACAAGGGATTAAGATGGCTTGACTCCATGAAAATGAAAGATAATAATGGTAGTGTGTGTATATATATACACGTATCAAGGAAGCAAAATACAAGTTTCTATTAATTATTCAATTTTATATTCCAACAAAGCAGCCATATTTTTGGGGGAAAGGAATGACAATTACGAGGATCGAATCCTGATTCTTGGGATGCCAACAAAGAATTATTTAGTATTTTAACTTCCCATGGTGCAAATACCAACCAAAAACGGGTTCTTTAAGCTCAAATCACCTGAAGAAAATTAAGGTGTTTATTTTAGGAGAAACCAACACTTTCCTTGCTGCTTAAACTAATAAGAAATGGCTCAAGAATTTGCATTTATCTCAATTACTTCTCAAAACACATATATTGAAGCTAGGAGCTGAATCTCTACAATCAACAATCATAGTTGCAGATAGATACAAAAAGTGAGTGGCATTTCTGCTCAGGGGATGGGTTTGTTACATTAGGGAATACTCGCCTGCTGCAGGTTCAATAGAGCAGGTTTTGATGTCAAAAGTGGAGATCATTTCAGCTTCTAGAGGAACCAGGAAACATCGCAAAGCCATTTTGTTAATCAACCAATATTCTACTTTTTCAGCCAAGAGTCAGAAATTAGAGTTCAAATTGAGCAACTATTACGAGAAGACATCAATCTATATTAATAGTCAAGAAAAAAACTCCAAAGAACTGGCCTGTTGCATCCAATTATATCACAAGATAAACATGGATCTTTCTTCATTTAGGAACAATTATCATTCAGGCAGTTCTCATAAGAGGTTGAGCTATTTCATCTCTCAAAACCAGGAAGGAATTGCCCCTTGCACTAAGGAATGACATTGTTCAGGCAGATATTTGAAAGAATACATGATCAAAACGCATTAAATCTCACGTCCCATTCTGTGCTGAGTTGCTTACCTACTCATATTGATTGTTATTCTCCTATAAGTTTGGTGCACTTTAGTTCCACTGACTTCAAGATTTTGGCTCCTGAAATGGGATAGGCTATATGCCAATTTAGGCTCTTTCAAAGCCTGCTCACATAAAGATCAAACCTTTTAAAGTAGTTAAAGAAGGACCAAATCTTTTTGGACATACTCAAACAACCATTCTACACATAATGACCAATAAAATATATATTACAATACTATTATGTTCAATAACCATGAAACTAGGTAAAGCATTTATAGTTTATCTTTTCACACCATATAACTAAAGAAATACAAAATAATTACAACAAACCTTAGGCCTAATTCTTATTTGCAACTCTGAAAAAGTTTGATGCTTATATAAGCAGGCAGGCTTAATCTTTACTTGACCGCTTTGAAAATTTGATCTTTATGAGAGCAGAGCCTCAAAGGTTTAGGTGGCCCAAATTGAGCATTTATCCAATGGGAACGAGCTTGTAATATGCACTAATTCATTGTGCGCAGAATCTCAACAAGAAACAACTAAATCAACCATGATATTTTCACATTTCAGAACACTTCGATGCAGTCCATATTCTAGCATATTCTTGCAGTCCGCTCCCTTTGTGCTGCAGAAAAGTAGATTTTTTAGAAGCCTCAATCCTTGCTGTACATAGACTGTTCTTTCTCAAGTAACCTTGTTATGGATTCATTGAAAAAAAAAAGTTCTTGCCATGGACTCCATACCCCCAATCATCATAGTAACTTCACTTCTCTCTTTCAGCCATTTGCTATTAATCAAGCATGCAAAAGGCAGTAAAACTTACGGAATTCTGAATGACCTTTACTTCAGGTTAACTTCACTGTTTAAAACTAGTAGCTTACTAGAAATTTATGAGCAAACCTGCAGAAAGAGAGCTTTCACACTCCCAGATAGAAAATTCGAAGTAGGGAAGACAAGACCATTGCTACCTACATTCCTTTTGCGGGAAGGGCCTCAGCTCAAATATTCTCTTGGAGGTCTGTCAATTTTGGAGCAAAATCTGCTTGAAAAATCACTTACTAGGAAGTAATAAAATAATTTTCTGCATCTACAGTCAGCTGCTAGTAAAATATTAATCTATTCATATGAAGAGTAACCCGACCAGAAAATGACATGAAACAGTGGTAACTACATTACAAATACAATAAAAACTTCAAAATGGTAATACATTATTGAGGACAACTAGCATATTAAAGCAAGACAGAAACAAAAAACATTAGAGAAACCATGATATGAAGATCCATAAGAACTGATAAGCTCGCATATAAAGTGGAAACTTGACCCAGTTGGATTGCATCTTAGCTGCAATAATAAGTAGACAATATGAAGAAAAGAACTTAAAGCAAAATTTAGTATCCTATTGACTTAACATTGCTTATCTATTTTAAATTAAAAACAATTTTAAAAAAACCTCTGGAACAGTGCCTTGAATTTTAGAATCTTGAAGAAATAAGGGGAGAAATAAACTTGATGCTATATTTATCAGATTTCAATAAAATTGTTTCTTCCATTGTTATGGTGATATCTCCACTTAATGCATGTCCATGCATAATGTGATGCATTCCTCTCAGGGGGCCAGACCAGTCAATGCTAATAATTAATTGATCATCTCTAACAAAATCTGAGTTTCACTAGAAACCATCTATAAAAGTAAATTCAAAGAAGCCAGCAGGCTCAAACAAACACAAACACAAAGACATTAACATATACATATGCCATCTTAAAAGTTACAAAAAGAATATCACTCAAACATCTATAGAAAGATATATCTCACTAATAGGCATATTTTCCAAGCTAAAATATATAGAGCTATCGCAAGATTATTGTGTTTATTGAGTTGGTTAAAGCAGTCAACCATATTAGAGAAATGTCCTGTAGGCAGTTTCACAAGTCGTATTTTCAGCTAATCAAAAGAACTCAATCTATCAAATAGCTGGGGTCAGGTAGCATTATACTGATAAGATCAAAGAATCAATTCATTATGGATATGAATACTTGGTTATGGTCAAAATGTCCTTTTAGGGCATGTTTTTACTAGTCACTACAAAGCTTTTGAACCTCCCTACAGTTCATATCCTCTACCAACCAGGTAAAAGGGGAAAAAGCTTGAACAAAGCACTAGAACATGCATAGGCTTCAAATGTACAACAAAAAATCAGGATATTTATTCATTCCTAACATTTAATAACTAGCACAATAAATATACCTAACTGACTAAACCACAAGCATGTACAAGAGCCAAACGCCAATCAACCCCTTTTGCAAAATGCAAGTTGATTTGACATCATGAGGTTGTGATTCAAGGATAAGATGTGAATTTAAACCAAAGGGCCAATTTATAGAAAAAACCTCAGGATCTAGCCTAACCATAATGTTCTCAAACTAACAATTTAGATTCCTCCATGGCATGATTTTGAGATGAACTCTCGTACTTTAAGCTTTTTGTGACTTCAAAGAAATGTGCAACAGCTTCTTCAGGAGTCCCAACGAGAACGCCATGACCCAAATTAAGAATGTGCCCACGTGGTCCTGCACACTTAACAACCCTGAAAAATAGAATGCAATAGTTTAAACAACTGGACCAATTAGAAGCATATTTAAGTTATATTTAACACAGAAACAGAAAATCAGGATTTAAATGTGACTGACTTTCTTACATTGCATTTGAATGCCTTTGAATATACCATCATACATATTCATAAGTATTCCTTAAGTCAATAGTTGGTCAGGCACACAGGATTAGACATTGAGTCCTCAAGTTAGGTACAAAACTTTAGCAAGAATAAAACCAAGTAATTTAAATTGAAAATGGCATTCTTTACGACCCATTTCCCCCCTTTTTTTTATTTGGTGGCTGATGGGGACTACGGGGGGAGACAATTTGAACTACCACTACTAGGAATAAGGGCGCCCTCCTAGTGACCTGCTCCAACATGATAAATCTACCGAACCATCTTATATTAGTCAAGTGGCCTTTGTATGTGTGTGCCCGTAATATTAGCAACAAAAGAAACAAGAATCTACCTTAAAATATAGATAAAAGTTGGAAATATAATAAGGGAATTCAAACACAAAGTTCAATGGATATGAAAAACCTTTGGATTTCCTCCGTTACAGTTGGAAGTAGAGAAAACAAGTAAGCAGGGTCAACATTTCCCTGGACACAGATATCATTACCCAACCGCTTCCTTCCATCAGCCATATCAACTGTCCAGTCAAGTCCAATCACATCAACCCCAGTGCCTTTCATGCGCTCAAGGAGGCCAGCATTTCCATTAATGTAGAGAACAAGGGGTATCTTAGGGCACTTATTCTGTACTATGCTCACAATCTGCAATTTTAGATACCCAACAAATGAGTACAATATAGACATTAAAAGGTACAGAAATATGTTATCTAAGGCAAATTTTCTCAAACCACTCAATAGGATTCAATTGCTGGTTGGTATTAGAAGAGAGTCTGAGCTAATGTCTCTGTCTCCTCCTTTTTCTATATAATTTATAAAATGCAGAGTTCTTCGTTAAAATAAATTAATTTTCAAAATTCTTAACCTTGTATGGCTTTGCTAGCTGCTTTTTGCTAGAACCAAAAAGCAAAATAAATTTTTAGGTTCACAGGAAACAATCTTTTGAAGAAAAAAAAAATTTAACTTTCATGGATGAGAAAATTCATTCTTGCACTTCTATATCAAATGATATACTTGATTGGCTTTACATTTTAGTCATTCACTCATTTTAGGGAAATATGATTTTGTTTCTTATACCAATTTTTCAGGAAGTAAAAAGTTAGTAGAGAGACAGCAATCTAAACAGAGCCTGGAGTAACATAAATAGTTCAATAATAGCCACATTGGTAAATTAACAACAGAACTAACAGTCAAGGCAAAATATACGAAAACTGTTCTACTCATTTTGTGCACCGTTTCATTAGCTTTATGACAAAAATAATTAGCTCTGCAATTTCTAAGCAACAAGATGAGAATGATTCAGTAAGGCAATATAATGATGCTTTATCCAACCAAGTTCCAAAGTACCTCTGTTATGTAAGGCTTTGACCACTACTCCCACATATCAGGTGGTAGTTGCCCACCCCATGAATCAAATATTTGTATGCAATGTGCTCCAGACTCCACTTGGTAAATAATGTATTCAGATATTGCTTTTGTTAAATGAGAAAGAAGGACCCTCAATAAATTTGGTGCTGTGTGGCACATACTCTTTACGGTTGTGTAAGTGCGGGTTGTACCTCCCTCTACTATATATGTTGCAATTGTCCATGGTGCTCCAACAAAACCCAGCACCGCAGTGTGATCTCCAACCTACGTAAAAAAGAACTTATAAAAGATAAAAAGGAAAGAAAAAGAAATTTGGCAATTATAAAATTTGTATATTTCTAAGACATTGTCTATACAATGCATGCTATTAAAACAGACAAATCACCTCCTGGCGCAAAATCTTAAGGGACTCCCCAACAAAATGTAGTTTCTCCAGGTCAATAGGGTGCAATGCCTTCAAGCAATCCTCACTGCAAATCGGGGACTGAATGACAGTACCCCTTACTTCTTCAATGTCAAACAGGACACCAAATGCAGGCAGTGGAGTAAGTATATCAGAGAAAATTATCACTCCATCAAGGCGGAAAGCTTCCCAAGGCTGCAAAGAAATTTCCACAATGAGATCAGTTGTCTCAGATCTCTCTCTGAAGGATGGATGTTTCTCTGCAAGCTTTCTGTAAACAGACATATACCTTCCTGCCTGGCACATCATCCATGCAGGAGGCTGACTTACAGGCTCTCCTCTTGCAGCTTTAACCAATAATGTATCTAAAAGAAAAGATGAATGGAGATAAAGAGCATAAGTTGATTGCATCTCTAAAGTCCAAAGACAAGAATGTTGCGTACAACATAATTGCAAAAATGACTTTTTCACTAGCAAGGAGAAATACTAGTCAAATTTGTACAGGTTACAGAAAGGGATCTCAAATTCATCATCTTGATTAGTTAATACCACGGAAGTTCATGGATTTTATAACTAACACCATTCAGCATATTATCATGATATCATCTATTTAAAAATAAATAAATAAAAGATTGTAAATTTTCATCATTATACAATTGGATATTAAAGATTGTAGCGAATTTTTACATCCTAAAACCAAGGCGTATAAATCCCAATCCATGCTTCAATCATTACACGACTCAAAAACATAACTTTAAACGAATGTAATCAATTTCAACCACGGCCTGGCCTTATCTTCCAACCAAGTTTGCATTTTCAGAACAAACAGTCTTCATGATCCACATAGAGCGTTTTAATTGACCCCATTTCACTCATAAGGTGCCAATCCTAGCTTCTGACCAAATTCTCCTAAAATTACAACCTTTTTATCACTAAACACCCAAAATTACCCAAAAAAAATAACCAACCAGAAGCCACTTTAAATCAATCCAAAACAAAAGAAATCCAGAAAACTAAACTAAAAAGAAAACCAAAGAGAAGAAATGAACTTTACCAGTAGTAGTAGAAGAGCAAGCTATAGGAAACTTCTTAATTTTCGTTCTTTTAGGAGATGAAACAAAAGCTCCAAGGAAATTATTATTTTCATTAGAGTGGAAACCCAACTGAACTGTCAAGCTTGAGGATTGAGCTCCCAAGGAACCGCAAGCACTGCATGAAAAGTAGAAGAAGAAGTAGAACAAATTAGAAAAAATAAATTCTAAAAGGGAGTTGAAATCCAAATATCCTATTTTCTAACTGAAATGGGATTTTGACCTTCTTAGTGTAAAGAAGCTCATTTTTCTTTTTTTCCTTTTTGTTTATGAGGAGAATTTGCGACACACAACTTTGGAGTTTGGCGGAAGTTCTGCAATCTGTTTTCTGATCGTTGAAAAGAAATCGATAGTTTGACTTTGTTATATAGTAAGCTAAGTTGATGCCTGTGATCTTGCCACCTCAGGATATTGGATAAATCAGATCCCTACTATCTGTTTTGAAGTAAATATTGTGTTTTCAGGTTTTGGATCCGACGAGTCACACTATCAATTTCTAAATGCCAGTTTGCTAGGTCCGGGCCTAGTCGCCTGAAAATAGGCTTAAAATTTTATTTAATTCTGATCTGAATAAAAATGTTAAAATTAAGGTCGAACCTGTTAAAGAATTTATATATTTAACTAATACTAAAATATATACAATTTAACAAGTAAATGTTTCTAAAATAATAACAAAATTAATAAATACCTCTAAAATAATAACAAAATTAACAATAAAATAAATTTTATATAATATCCAAACAATAACAACATAATAGTAAAATGGTAGCAAAATAAGGAGAAAACAATAAGAAAATAGTATTAAAAAGCAAAAAATAGTAGATTTTTTTGTCCTTTAGTGAATTCGGGTCGGGTTAGGCCCAGGCCAAAAAATACCTTACCCGAGGCCTGACCTAATTTATATCAATTCGTAAGATAATCAATGTTTTTTTAAAAGATTGATGAGAAAAAATTAGGTCTAATTATACTTTCAATCCTTATACTCTTCCAACTTTTGAAAATTACTTTCTTTTAAACTTTAACATTTTTTTTTTCTTATACAGAACTACTTGTATAATTTCTTAACCCTTAAATATAAAGATAAACACGTTTCAACATCCTCGAACTCATGTCTTCCTATATTAATTTAATTAAATCTAAATTTGTGACCATTTTAATAATCAAAGACCTAATTTAAAAATTAAAATCTAGCTAATAACATATGAAAAGTGAAGGCATAATCAGTACTTTTTAATAAAACTTAAAAAGAAAAATCAAAATTCAATCAATTAATGAGACTAAATTGAATTAAAAATCAGAAATCTAATTTATATAATTTCCAATTAGGGTTTAACAAATTTCACACAATAAGTTTCTCAACAAATGAGAGGAAATTATTAGAAGCATAATATCACCGACGACTTGTGAGAAGACAATGGAATTGGCTTATTTGCTCTTCCCCATTAATGTTCATCAAACACAAAAAATGTGAGATATTTGTAACAATCCAGTACTCCCACACCAACAATTAAATATCATCTTCAAGTTTTGTCACCCGAAGGTATGTCCCATAGAAACCTTTTCACATAAACGGAAACCATGAACGCTAGCTGCAACAAAAAAGACGGTGAATATTATTAGTAAGAGAGATTCATGTTTTACAATGATGCACATTGGTGTATAAACAAGTATTGTATGAGGAAGAAATGGTAATCCTTGAGGCTGTTAAACTGTAAATAATAGTCTAATAAGAGCCGATGCGATGTCTAGTGGCTTCTCAGCAGCCTCAGCTACTTCCTTTCTATATCCTATTCTCGAGTCTTGGGATTCTGTCTTTTGGCAAGACATCCAATGGCATACATGCAACAACCATGACAAAAAAACATTGCCCTAATAATATACTGAACAAATGAACTTCGGATGGAAGACCCGACCAAGTGAGGGAAGACCAAGTTTAACAATCTAAATGAAAGATATCCACACATATTTGGCTCTGTTAGAGAAAAAAACATTTCGCACTAGCAAAGACAGTTCCACATGCTCTAATGTAGCATGAACTAGATTATGGGATTGGCAGAGATGAATGGTTGAAAATTCAACTTCATCTAGATTATTCATAGAGAAATTCAAACTATGGTATAAAGTCAAAAGGATAGACGTGTATAGTACACCAAAAGTATCTGAATATACTTGGAATTTAATTCAGGTAGATTATACATGGCATTTGGTTGCAAAATAATATTTCTAGGATCCAACGAAGTTCGTTATGAACTACAAAAGCTTAGTTTTAGATTGAGTTGTCAAACTAAAGGTCAGATAGAAGAATCACCTAAGTTCATTCAATTGCAAAAAATGTGAAAAAAGAAAAGGATGCAAGAGTAGAAACACTTACCATTTATTTGGAGTATCCATATGCACGAATCTTGATTATCTAATTCGAGAACTCCAAATAAAGCAAGTCAAGAATCAAAGGAGTCAAAATACTAGTTTCCATTCGGATCAACTACATGAGACGTTAGAAAAGCTCTTCTAGCTGGAAATGACCACCTTCTGCTAAGACCGTATCCAAAATGAGATTTGGCTCTTTTATTACATGTGTTTCGCACTTCATCGTGAAGAATGGTGTAGTTTGAGCTGCTTATGTTTCTAGAGTAGCAAAATTTACTACTATCGTAATTGTATGACTGTTGGGTACTTCCCACTCCACTCACAACCAGGTTGTCTTTTATAACTATAACACCCTTTCCTTTCTGCAAATTTCTGAGTGAACTGCTAGGCAACCTGGCATCGGCATCTTTAAACTTCTTCTCATTGAATCCTAATGTGACATTAACTACCATCGATAGAGTTCCATTTCCTTGATCAACATCATCAGTGTATAAGTATAAATGAAACCTCTTGAGTGATTTCTTTGATTCGACATTAGAAGCTGGTAACTTTGCATAAACACTGTCATCAAAATGGATCGTCTGATTCACAATCTGCAGATTTCCATCCTTGCCCATCAACATGGAGTTGCTATACCTTAAATCTTGAATGGATTCAGTTGTGACCGTCCCATAAGTGGACTTGACCCATCCAGTAGAGGATACGAACCTGGATGTATTAGTAACAAAGGTTCCATTCAATCCCTTAAAATCTAACACAGAAGAAACAGCAAGAGGAGCCACTTTATGTTGCAAAAGCTTCCCTTCGGTCTTTGCACTATTGCTATCTAACCATAGATGCAAATTGGCATCAATGTACCACACATTCAAGGCATTTGTAACACCAAAACTTAGTTTATGTTTTTTCCCATCCAATAAACTCCCCAAAAAGGGACTAATTTCGATATCATAAGTAGGGAGATCAAATGAACCAATACCACTAATGGGACGCCATAAGAGCGGATTAATTCCTCCTGTGTAAACCACAGTAAAAGGCCAAATGGCACCAACTACTTCATCATCCAAACTAACCACAACCTCTCTAAAAGGTCCATTTCCAGCAAAACCTGTAAGATTATTGGCAGCAATATACTCGTTTGGAAGATTCCCATACCAAAACTCATCATTCTCATGAAATGACACATACACCTCCAACACAGCCCTATAAACATTTTGAGGAATTTCAAATTCCTTCACTTTAACATCAGTAGAATTCTCGATCTCATACCACAACCCATCATTCAATGGCAAATCACGCGAAAGGGTATGATAAAATCAGCTTTAGAAGAAAACCCAGACCCTAAATTTCTTGCCTTTTCCTCATAAAGGTTCATTTTTTCCACAGCAGGGTAAAAATAAAGAGTGACATTGACATGGTAAACACCGGTATAAGTTTTATCAACAAGATTTCCCATATAAATAGCAAAAGTTTGAGTCTTGTTGGATAAAAGCAATGAGGAATACCTTGTAATATCCTTTTTCACACTCCAAATGATCCCAGTAGCTCTAGGTTCAGCTGTGCAGCTTCTCAAAAGCTCCACTCCAGATAACCAAACTCCAAAAATCCTGTCAAATTGCCTTCCTTTGCAGGTAGCATTCCATTCCAGGACAATCTTGGAAAATTCCTGATATGGGCAATCGGATGGGAAGCTGTAGTTTGCCAAAACAGGAGGTTTGCCATAAGTGAAACCAAAGTCATGTTGAAGGACAGAGAGGGTACAAGGCGTGGTAGTTGGGACATTGATGGGTTTGGTGACTTCAAAAAAGAGAGTTGGTAGAATGGTGGCATTGGTTAATGGTTGGGAAATAAGGGATGATCTGAGGAAGGTTTTGGAATGGTGAAGATTGGCTTTGCAGAAGAGAGGGTCAAGAAATAGAAGGGAAAGAAAGAAGAGCAAAGGGGAGAAAGAGGAAGCCATGGATGGTGTGGGTCGGTGTTTGGTAAGAAAGGGTTGCTAATTTAAAGGGTACCAAATAAGTTAAGCTTATGGAGTTAAAAACAAAGTATATGATTTTGATTTAAGATTTTCTCTCAGAAAAATACATCATAGAAAAAGTTAGAACTGGGAATTATTGGGGGGAGAAACAAGGGATAGACTTGGCAATGCAATGGAAAAAAAACAAAGCTGATAGAGTAGAAAGTGCACTGATGACATTACATTACTTACAGATGGGCTAAGCTCATCTTGTCTTGTTAGGTCAGCAAGAGAAAAAGCATCAAAATTGACAAGAAATGGTATGTATCATGGGAAATTTACTCATGGTTGAGGTATTTTAGCCCTTGTTTTACTTCATTTCAGCCATTATCAGTGTTTATCATTATGTATTAACTTGTTTCAATTGGTACAAGATTATGATATTTTAAATCAATTTTCAATAATTTTATCTTAATTATTATTGTTAATAATTAATTTTTAAATAAAATATAATTGTTTAAGTGAGGTTGTTTAATAAACTCAAAGTTTAAGTATCTAGAAATTAAGTATTAAAAAATTATTGAAATTTTAAATATTTAATTTAAGTTATGAAATATGTTTTGGTATATTACTTGAAATTAAATATGAAATATAATTGAATTGTTTGATAAATACAATTTTTAAAAATTTAAAGGTTAAGTATTTAAAAATTAATTTTAAAATAATAAAAATAACTAAAAATTCTATATCAAGTGATAATGTAACACACCCAGCCTAGAAGTTTAAGTCGAATCTAGACGAGTTACACCAACGTATTGAAAACTGATTTCAGTAATTATCCAGAAAACATTCAAAACTTTACTTGATTCATGGCAGAAAAATATTTTCGGAGTTTAACTTTGAAAACCAAAATTCGTTTTGTCGACTTGAGTGGTTTTGTAGTTTCACGTTAAAAAATATCAATTACTGACAAATTTTGCAAAAACCAAGACGAGCTCAGAAACAGACTACAAACCCAAAAGATCAAAAGCATTTTTACATTATTGTAAAACAGTCTGAGCTCCCACACGTCTTTCGATCCTAAGTTAGAGACTTACCTAAACACACAAAGATAAAATCAAAATGTGAGCTAAAAAACCCAGTGTATAACCAACATCAATTATAGTTAACAAAACATAGTATATAAATCAGTGTAAACACATCAAACTTAATAGCAAGTGTAATATAACAGAACATTAATACAACCCAACCAGAACAAGACAAAGTAGAACATAACAAAACAAAACAAAACAGAGCAGAGCAGAACAGAACAAAGCAGAACATAACATAACATAACATAAAATGTAAGTCTATGTCGTTACAGTATTTGTTAAAACCATTCAGAATGCAGATTTATCAGAAAACATCTTATCCAACTCTGCTATGCACCAAAATAGAATTTCCCCAGAACTCGTCCAACCAAATCACACCAACAGATAACTATGGACAGTGCCACCTGAATTTGCTGTTAAAACTGTCAGATCAAATACATGTGGTCAAGCCACAATATTGCAGTCAAGCTGCCCTAACAAAATTGTGGATAAACCACCAAATAAAGCAAATCATTAAACTGCCAGAAACTTCCTCCTTTCACATCATCCCAAATCTCATGCAGTATGTCATGGTATGCATATACAGAGTCAATGTAATAATCATGTAGATCATGCTAACGAACCATAATAGAACTAGTAAGCATGGGAGTCCATGCTTTGTAAAACAGATTTATCAAACCTCAACAGATTGCATCAGATTGCCATGAAGTCACATACATGGTTATATATATATGAATCAATAGAAATCGATTCAACATATTCAAATATCACATTTTCTTAATCAACAGCGTGACGTAGAAGCTTACCATCAAACTTAACAGAATACAGATCGTACCTGAATAGTTCATATGCAATAAGCAAGAGCATATTACGTTCTGACAGGCCCTACTTACTTAGGTTCAAACATAGCAAATATGCATACAGATCACAAGTTGTTAATCATCAGATCATTAGATATCAAGTTATATAGCCTAATTTAGATCATATGGACCCTAAAGTATGCGGACGTTCATTTCGAATGACACTTGTGGCCCAAGGGGAAAATTTTCAAATATTGGTCCACACGCTCTTATGGTTACACACGGCCTGGATAGCTGGCCCGTGTGCCTCCACATGGTCTAGCACATGCCCGTGTGGTCTTACACAGCCTGGATAGCTAGTCTATGTGCCTCCATACGGTCTAGTACACGCTCGTGTGCTTGCTCATGTGTCCCACACGATTTGACACACGCCCATGGCACCTGCTAGTGTGGTCCTAATCCGTAATCAGTGAGTTACACGACTTGAACACACGCCCGTATCATTGGCCCGTGTAAATCCTGCATAACACATAACCACACATGGTCTAGGCACACGCCCGTGTGCCTCTAATTTTCATGAACAGTGAGTTACACAGCGTGTGCCTCTAATTTTCATGAACAGTGAGTTACACAACCTGCCACACAGCCGTGTAGCATTAACAGTCAATTTTTTGACGCCTAAACTCAAAACAAAAGTTGGGTTATCGGTACCCACATGATACAGCTTTGACATGGAAGCAACAGAGATGATTCCTGAGCCTAAAACGACATTATAGTGGCCAAGCCAGACGATTAATTTGGATCAAACTCTTGAATAAGCATCCAACTAAATAGACCATCTAAAATGACCCAAACTCAGATTGAAACATTGCCCCAAATAGTGGTTGAAACCCAAGATCCAGTTACCATATTGGTTTGCAGTACGCCGCTAGCAGAAGCACTTTCATTGCCAATAGTCACTGCACCGTCAGTGAACAAATGTACCTACATATTAACCATGGGTGTTCGAGAAACATTAAACAAATCAAAAAATTTAAAATGGAATGTATTAGTACTACTAAATAAACAATACATCTAATTGAATGTCCTGAAAAATAAAACATTACGATCCTCAGCTAAAATTTAGTACACAAACACTCGTCTAAATTAAAGAAGTAATTATAATGGGTGTTGCAATTTATTTCAAAACTTGAAAACAAATCAGCTTCTTGCGAAGTGTAAAAATCCCATACCATGAAAGCTGAAAAACCAAAGCAAACTATCATCAGTAAGAACACCCATTATCAGAACATACATTCCATGGAGAGAAGCAGCTATGGATGCAGAACATACTTCATCTTTTCTCGGACTCATTCCTGATGGATGAAAATAAAAACAATCAATTTGAGATTTACCTTATTATTCATTTAGCATGGCAAAAGTAGCATGTTTATTTCTATGAAATACAATAACTCACATATAATGATAGACTTGCAGGACTACTTTCTTTTCTTCCCAAACCAGCTCGAAACTTTGTTTGGCAAGTCTCTCTCAATCATTCTTACAAGCCACCATGGTCTTCCTGTCGTGAATACAATATATGCCATGCTAATTCCTAACACCATTCCACATGCATACCCCATCATTGCAAGTTTCCAAATAAAAGCAATTCCATTTCCATTATCTTCCTCATCTTGCGCTGGTTCGTGTATTTCATCATTGTTACATTCCTTCGATAATGGGAGTCCACACAAACCCAAGTTCCCTAGATAAGAGTCGTCTTCAAATGTATCAAATTGCTTGCCACTGGGAATGGGTCCGACAAGATTATAATTTGAAAACCTTAACACGTCAAGAAATGTCAAATTTGTCAATTGGGAAGGGATTCTGCCATTCAGCTTGTTAAACGAGAGATCTAATGATTCAAGTGCTGCCAGATTCCCAAATGACGATGGGATAGGACCAGTCAGACTATTATGAGAGAGATTGAGTTCATGAAGCAATCTAAGCTCTCCAACTGCCTTAGGAATTTCTCCATGGAATCCATTGTCCGACAAATCTATGCATGTGAATATGGGCATAAGTGCTTTTATTATATACTCTAGCTCCAAACCTTTTATTGTTAACAGAACAGAGTATGAAAATAAATCATATTCATGACCAACTTCTTCTTTCAGAGCCTTGAGATTTTGGAAGAACTCGGTTGGCAATAAGCCTGTGAAGTCATTATGAGAGAGATCAACCATTTGCAGTCTGGAGAAGGAAAAAGTGGTTAAGGAGACCCGAATGGAACCATGAAATTTATTAGATCTCAAAATAAGAGCTTGCAGCTTGGGAAGCATGCCTAACCAATGGGGAAAGGTATCACTTAAGTTGTTGTTTGCAACATCCAGAAGTACTAGTTCGCTGCAATTAATCAAAGATAAGGGCAGTATCCCTTCCAATTGATTTTCATTAAGGGCAAGATATCTCAATTTATTAATTGGATTCCAGTTCCCAATTTCCCCTGGAATTCTGCCACTAATGCTGCAGCTCGAAGCATCGAAATATAGAAGGGAAACCGACAGATTTCCTATAGAAGTCGGAAGGTAACCACTGATCAATGGATTTCTTGCAAATGACAAGAAAGCCAAGTCACTGCAGTTGGCTAATGCTGATAGAAAGCTGCTTTCCGAGGATGACGGTGTGCTGCTTAAATCATTATTGGATATGTCCAGCGCTTTTAGATATCTTAGATTACCCAAGGTAATTGGAATACTTCCTGGAAAATCAATTACTTAAAAGGTAAAGATGCGTAAGTTGAGAGGCATTCAAGTGAACAGTTATATATCGACCTAGTGAACAAATTCAACATATCATCCCTTTCCCAATTTTTTAGTCTATTGGGTTGGGTTCTATTCCTAATTTTCACAATAAGCAAAAATTAAAAATGCTATATAGCTAACTGTAAACACAATTTTATCTCGATCTATATTTGTACTGATTCATATTGTTAGAATTAAATTGATAGAAAAATAAAATAGTCGTTGAAAAAGTCAGTTAAAATTTTGAAAAACTAAAAGTTTTATTTATTATTATTTTTGTTACAGCATTAATATTGATATAACTTCCTTGACTAATAGATTAATGGAATACAAACTAAATTGGAAAATTACAATTTTTTTTTTAAATTTTGGAAAATTTTAAAATAAATCAACTGTGTAAAAATTTTTTGGTCAATTTTTTTATTAGTCCTTATATTATGCGCAAGTTGTGGATTTAATCATTGTAATTTAATTTGATTAAATTTAGTCCATGTATTTTTTTGAATTAGTCAATTTTAGTCTCTGTATTTTTTAAAATTTAAAATTTTAATATTGACCCAAACTGTAAAAGTTAAATATTTCTAGTTAAATTCTATTTCTAAACTTGTACTATACATAAAATTATAGATTTAGTTCATATTTGTTTTTAACTTTATAAGTACTTTACTTCTTTTTTATTTAAAAAAATAATAATTATCTATCAACTCGCATACATTTTTATATTTTAAACAACCATAGCCGTAACTTCCCTCAAATAATTTTAGTTATTTAATTTTAGGATAATGGACCAACTATCACACGTTGTTCAAACAATTTTTTTTGGTTAAACAAGGAACTATTATATGATTTTTTTCCCCATAAAACCTCTTAATTTTAAGGGTAAACTACCAAAATAGTCACTTTTGTTTACTTCAGATTACATTTTAGTCACTTATGTTTAAAATGTTACGTTTTAGTCACTTACGTTATCATTTTGTTACAAAGTGGTCACTCTACCATTGAACTCCATTACCTCCCTAACGGTAATCCTACGTGGCAGTCCAAGTGGGTTTTAAATGCCAACTTGGATGTCCAGTTGCTGGAATGAAAATAGGTTTTTAATTAAATAAATTCAATTTGGATTGCCACGTAGGACATCCAAGTTGGCATTTAAAACCCATTTGGACTGCCACGTAGGACCTCCATTAGGGAGGCAACGGAGCTTAAAGATAGAGTGACCACTTTGTAACAAAATGATAACGTAAGTAACTAAAACTTAACATTTCAAATATAAGTGATTAAAATGTAATCTAAGACAAACAAAAGTGACTAATTTTGATGTTTACCCTAATTTTAATTGAAGTGATAACCTTGTTAACTTTTTAGGCACAGCATTTTCACGTGATTGTTTAAATTAGATCTTATCAATCAATTGAATTGAGAACTAGTCGGGATATTGATCTGAAGAGAGACATCACATCAGTTGGTCAAAAATTTATATATATTAATTAAAATAGGCTAAAAATTGATTAAACCAGATTTTTCTAAAAATATTTTTATTTTATAAATTTTTAAAGATTTATTTATTAGAACAAACAAACCATTTGAATTGATGAACTGATAGCTTGACTATAACAACCAACAAATTCTAAAATCTTTCGTTTTCATTCTCATGTGTAAGTTGACATGGCAAACACATAAGGAAGAAAAGAAGTTTTATCTTTTTTTTTTTCTTTACTTCTACACATGTCACTGTAAATTTGTTATAAAAATTTTGATATTAATCTTTAATTATACATTTAAATTCATATGATTAAGGTTGTGTTTGATAAATTAAAAATTTAAGTGTTGAAAAATTAAGTTTTGAATTTTCACTGTTAAATTTTATATAAGTGCTGAATTTATACTAGAAAATTGTTTGAGAAATTAGTAAATATAAGTATCAAATATAATTATGTTGTTTGATAAAAGTAAATATTGATTTTTTAAAAGATTTTTTTATTTTAATCTTATTAATATAATATTTTATATTATTTTAGATAGTTTTAGATGAAAAATAGATATAGTTATTTGAACTAAAAATGATAAATTATTTTGATTTTTTACATTAAGTGATAACTGATAAGAAATTACTAATTAATTATCTTATTCAACACTTTTTTATTAAAAATTTTATAATAAGTAAAAAATTAAAACTTTTCCAATTTATCAAAATTAAAATATTATAAGTCAATTTTATTTTTGTTTTATAATATTTGCAGGTACAAATACATTATACCTATATTTTTTTACTTTTTAGTGCTGGGTTTTGTCTCCTTTAAGCACTCTTATTTGAAGTTATACATTTGTACTTGCCGTATTTTATCGTATTAATAAAATTCTTACCTTAGCCAAAAAAAATAAAATTATATGATAGCATAATTCAAAAGTAAATTTACCATTAAATGAAATGCACAAGTATAAAATATTTAACACATTTAAATAAATTGAACATAAATTTAATTTATGGAAGAAAAAAAAAAGCAAAAAATAATAATCATAAAATTGAACATATATGGTAAAGAAATGTAATATAATACCTATTAGGGAATTAAAGGATAAATAGAGGCCTCTCAACCATGTTAGATTACCAATTTGTTGTGGAATTACACCTGTAAAATAAATTTAATTTATTAAACAAATATAAGTATTTTTTTTTACTTTACTTATTAAAAAACCAAAATAAAAGGTCAATGTTCAATAGCACAAAATTTATCACCACACTAATTCTAAATTTGAAATACACTAAATTAAAGCTCAAATCATGGATTTTGTAATTTAGGCCAATTAATTTGTTTACATCAAGCACCAAAAAATCAAATCAAACTTATACAAGTTTAGAAGAATTCTGGTAATAGTTGTGAATCAAATTTACTAGTTGAAATTATGGAATATTTCAAAAGAAATAGAAAAAAAAAAAACAAAAGATAAGTAGATAATTATAAATAATTGATCAAAGATATTGATGTATAATACCTGTTAAAGAATTACTGAATAAACTGAGAATTTTCAAACGTTTTAGATTGCTGATAATCGGAGAAAGATGCCCTTTTAACAAATTTCTGGAAATGGTTAATTCTTCCAAGCTGAAAAGACTTCCAATTTCGTGTGGAATTACGCCTGTACAATTAAATTAATTCATTACACAAATATATATACACAAAAGTTTTTTACCTTTTATTTAAAATTAAAAAGTTAGAGATTCAATAGTCCAAATATCATAATGTTAATAAATTTAAATATCACTTTTATATATATATATATATATATATATATATATATATATATATTTAAATAATACCCGTTTAATAATTTAGGTCAATTAATTTCTTTATGTCAAGGATAAAAGAATTGAAATCAACTTATAAATTTAGGAAAAATGGTTTTTAAGCCAAATTAATTTTACAACAAAAAAAATAGACTATTTTACCTATAAAAGCTCATTTCCAATTTTATTTACAAAAATGGGCCAATTTTTTTCATTATTTACCAGGAAGGGCCGAAAATGACGAAACACATCCACGTAGGAGCATTTTTGGGTGAAATTTCAGCAAAATGCACCCCTAGAAAAGCGATTTTGCCATGTCAGCACAAAACGTGCTGATATGGAAATATTTTACCCCGTGTCAGCAAAAACACACTAACATGGGCACACTTTTACCCGTTCTCAAATCAAATTTTCTAAAAAGATATTTTTTTAAAAACTTATAAAAATAGATCAACTTTTTTGAAAACTTACGAGAATAAGCCTTTATAAAGACCCAAAGTGGCAACACCATTTTTTATTTTATTTTAAGGTATCACCAATTAATATGAAAATAAAACTTACAAAGCATATCTTTATATAGACCCAAAGTCTCATTTCCCTTGTTTTTTTAAGCAACGTAGGATATGAAACATGTGCATATATAGACTCATGAATAGGTTTGCAACTTGTTCCTAAACAATGTGGGATTCCTTCATCTTTTAACTAACAATATAAAATTAAAGGCTACACTATATTTTATAATTTTTTAAACTCTAAGTAAAAAAAATTTAAACTCTTAAGTAAAAAAAATATGCTATAAATTAACTATGCTCAAACGTGTTTCTTAGGCATTGAGAACATGAAGACAATCTAATGAAAATAGACAACTTAATTTCTCCAATCTCTAATGCTAAATTCTATCATGTATTTAGGGAGACGAATGTTGTCGCAAACCTCTTGCTAAATCTGACCTATATGTATTTTACTTATTGCTGGGTTTTTGTCTCTTTTGCATCATGCATTTGTATTTGTCGTATTTTATTGTATTAATAAAATTCTAGTCTTAGCAAAAAAATAATAATTATGTTAGCATAATTGAAAACCAAATTCACCATTAAATGAAATGCACAGTTATAAAACATTTAACACATTTGTGAAAATTGAACATAAATTTAATTTAAAATAAAAACAAAAAATAACAATTATAAATTTAAACATATATGATGAAGAAATATAATATAATATAATACCTGTTAGAGAATTATCGGATAAATAAGAAATCTTAACTGCATTAAATTACCAATTTGTTGTGGGATTACACCTATACAACAAAATTAATTTATTAAACAAATATAAAATTATTTTTTATTTTACTTTTTTAAAAACTAATTTAAAAGTGGAGGTTGAAGCACACTCATTCTAGATTTGAAATATATGAAATAGAAATAAAAATAACTAGACAATTATGTTTAATTGATCAAAAACTTCTTATAATTTTGGATTCCAATTATTTTCGAATTTGAGTAATTTTAAAATCATATAACTTTGGATTTAGGTTATCTCAATTAAACATTCAGTTAATTTGCAAATATTTAATGCATTAATAATAACGTGGGCATATATATTGAACAAAATTAAATTTAAGAAGAAAGGAAAAGTGAAGAAATGATATATGATACCTGTTAAAGAATTATTAAATAAATTGAGCAATTTCAAACGTGTTAGATTACTAATGGATGGAGAAATATGTCCTTTTAACAGATTGTTAGAAATCATTAATTCTTCCAAGTTGAGAAGACCTCCAATTTCGTGTGGGGTTATACCTATACAATCAAATTAATTCCATACCCAAATATAAAAAAAAAAAAATTACAGATTAAAATATTGAAGTTAAATAGTCAAAATTTATTATCTGTCGCACACTAAAATAAAGCTTAAAATAATGCCCATTTGATAATTTAATTCAATAATTTCTTTATGCCAAGCATAAAAGAATTAAAATAATGCCCATTTGATTATTTCCAACGAAATAGAAAAAAAAAAAAAAAACGATACCTAGATAATTATGCAAACTTAAGCAAAGAAAATTAAAAAAAAATTCCTACCAAAATTATGAATTAAGCCCTTAGATGTTTAAAAAACCAGGTAAACTATAAAATATGCACTAAACTATTGATTTGGTTTTATTTTGGTCACTTAATTATTAATATTTTTTATTTAATCATTAAATTTTTTAAAATTAAATATTTCAGTCACTCTCCCGTCAGTTTCCATTAAATGAGTGATGGAAAGCTTACGTGGACTTTTTTATTGATATAATAATAAATTTAGCCTTCTAATGTTTACACATTCTATCAATTTGATCTTAAATATAAGAAATTTAAATAATTTAAGCCTCAATGTTTACAAAATTTATACTTTTAGTTCAAATTCTAAAATAATCCAATAAATTTAACCCTCAACATTTACAAAATGATAAATTTTTATTTTTAAAAATGTTATAAATGTTGAGGACTAAATTTTGTTTTTGATACCTAAACTATTATTCTATTATGATTTTTAGTCTAAATGTTATAACAGGGTTTAAAAAAATTGTTGGCTATTTTAGCAATCAAATAGTGTAATGTGACATTTTAAATTACATATAAATTATATATACGTGTTTTTATTATCTTATCTGTAATAGACCAATTTTGGCCTAGGCCTATCCAAAATAAATCAAATAAAAACCAAAATAAAAATAAATGTCCAGTCCAAGTAACAATTACAAATCAACCCAAATTAAAACCCAAAATCAAAAAATAATCTAAACCCAAATAGGGCCCAATACCCATTGCAAACCCTAGCCCAAAATAACCTAAACCTAACAGCAAATAAACCCCAAGCAGAAAAAACAACAGCCGTCGCCCCCAAACTGTAGCCCCCGCACACGCCGTTTTCTCCGCGTGTGCCGCCACGTTCACCTACAAAATGAACTAGGAAAGTCCAATACCAACACAAACACAGTGTAAAAGTAGAAAAAAAAAGGGAATTTCGGGCTATAAAAAGGGCCCCGGGTCTATGAAATTTTTACACACGAATGAATCAAAAGAGATTGGAAAGAAATCAGTTCAAATATTGGGCATTCTCAAAGGTGGTTGTTTTATTTTTTTTGGCTTATTTATTATTATTATTTCTTTTTTCCTTTTCTTTTCTTTTAAAAACGAAAACCGAAAATAAAAATTAAAAATTAAAGATCGTACCTTTGTGAGGAGGAGGTGCCGATTCTGAAGAAAATCGGTGTTTTTAGAGTCTGGGAGTCAAAAAAATAAAAAAATGGGTTTTTAATTTTTCCAGCCACCGTGTACTGCGGTGCCGTCGCCGGCGACCGGTGACCGCCACGGTGGTCTGGCGCCGGAGCCATAGCCGAATCCTGGGGAGTGGGAGAGAATTTGAAAGAAAATTTTGAAGGTTTTATTAAAAACAAAGGTTGAAATGAAAATTTTTTAAAAAATTTGGGCTTAAATACCCATATCAAAACGGCGCCGTTGTGAGTTTTAAGTTCAGAGGGCAAAACGACGCCATTTTGGCCCTTACTCCCCTCTGACCCGCGCGGTGACCGGACCCGGGTAGGATCCGCGTGTTTTCTATTAGTGGGTTATTTGTGTTTTAAGTCCTTCCCCATTTCCGATCTGTTTCAGTTTAGCCCTTTCACACTTTTTCCTTTATTTTTAAATTGGACCTCATATTTTTCCAGATTTTCAGTTTAGTCCTTGACGCGCTAATCCCCTGGGGAAGTGACGCGTGTCCGGGAAAAGGGGTTTATTGCCCCTTTGGCCATCGTTTCTTCGCGCGTGTTACATATTAATCCTATTTTGATTTTATCTTTAAATTTACTACGAATTTTCAAATTTTATTCTGATTTCAATGTGGTCCTTTGACTAAATTTACTTTATTATTTACCTATTAATTTGTCTATTGTCCTTATTTTTCAGTTAATATTATTTTTTTCCTATTATGATTCTTTTTTATTTTTTATAAATCTTAATATTTCTTTTACTAACTTATTTTTATTTCTTTTATAATCCTTAAATATTGTCATATGTATGCTTTATTTATGTATTTATTATATTATTTTTACAATATTATTGTTATTATCATTATCATTTTCATCATTTTTTTACTGTTTTATTTAATATTTCATTTAGTATTTTATTTATTTATTTACTACTTTCAATTTTAAATCTATCTTACATTAGTTTTTTTTTCCCTTTCATTTGGTATATTGGCTGATTTATTTTTCATTTCCTATCGATGTTTTTGCCATGTTAGTTGATTCCATGATTAATTTATTTGCCTTTTTTTTTAAAGTATTTTCAAATTTAAAATTTATTGTTATGGTTATTGTTGTTGCTATTCATTGTTATTACTTATTTTATTCTTTTTGATAACATTAGAATTAGAATGATGTTTGTTATGTAATCATTGTTGTTGTACATGCTATGAACTATTTATTAAATACATTCGTATTACAGCCATTGGTCGATTTAATATTTTTTTCGTGTGACATTTCAAGTATCGTATCAATTGCGACCCAAATGCATATTTTTCAAAAAAATAAAATACTTCGTATTTTAAAATTCGGAAAGATCGTATCCTAACTTATGGGGTCTCGATTTTTTTTGATAATTCCAGATATACGACCCTTTTTTTTTAAAAAAACATGTTTTTTTTCAAAAAAACTCGTCTTTGTAATCAGAAAAGGAACGTGTTCCAACTTACGGGATATGATTCCTTTTTCTAAAATCGAGATAATCAAAATTTTTAAAAATAAATAAAATTTTGGTGTTTATTCTTGTGTCGGGATTAAAGGAATTGTGTCCTAACTCACGGGGTATAATTCTTTTTCTCGATTAATATGAAATATACCCCTCCTTAAATTTTTGGGTGATTTTAAAAGAACATATTTTTAAATTTCTTTTCGAGTTTTCAATCATTCGACCTTAAGACATTAAATAATTAATTTGGTACCAATTTTGGGCGTTACGAGGGTGTTAATCCTCGTACGTAACCGACTCCCGAACCCGTTTTTCTAAAACTCGTAAACCAAAATCATTTTTAGGTGATCCAATCGCACTTCAATAAAAGATTGGTGGCGACTCCAATTTTCATTTTTAAGTCGACAACTAATTTTTTTTTGGTTTAAAAAAGTGGTTTCGACAGCTTGGCGACTCCGCTGGGGACTCTATAGAGTCGAGCCATAAATTGATTAATTTTTTGTCTTGTGGTCAAAAAATCAAATTTTGTTTTAAGATCATGATTTCCCCTACGCATTCATTGGTTTTCATCATGATATATTTGCTTGATTGGTCCAAATCTGTTAATTTGTATATGCATTTGGCATTGCATGTGTTTGGCGATTTTACCCCTCTAAGTGGGAGCGAGAAACTAGTCCTTCGTGAGGTTTTCACCTCCGTGCAGGATAGTGGAGTGCTTTCGGGATACATCCGTACCTATGTCTTCGTGAGATTTTCATCTCCGTGCAGCCATAGGGAAATGTATTCCCTTAAACTGAACTCGGTCCATATGAGCCTATAATGGGTGAGGATCGGGGAATCTGCTGGTTTGGGTACCTTTGCTCTAGAAGCTAAAACCTCATATAGTGAATTTTAGGAACTTGCCCCAGGTAGAACTATACCAAAGCTTAGTAGATTCCTGAATAGGTACTTTATTGTTTCCTGTTTGTGTTGAATCCTGTTTTTATACATGATACTAACTTTTGTGTGTTTTGTTCTGATTGTATGACATTTTGACTGCATAGCATCTCATCCTAAAAGGCATTGGTTCATATTCGGTTACTAGATAGAGAGCTCATCATTGAAAATAGATTTCTTGATAAGGTGGAGGATAATGCGGCTGTCCAGGCCTGGTCTAAAACAACACAGCGAGGAAAAGGTGATAGTTTGGCCGAAGGATATGTATTAGAGTTATGGGACTTCACTCGTATTAGTGTAACTTGGAATAGTTTGAAAGAATTGAAGTAAATCTGGGATCAGTGGAATGATGAGGTCAAGCAGCTTTTTTACTCTAGCTATGGAGATCTGCCTTATCTACTTAACATTAAGGTGGAAAAACACTTGTTTCGTGCCCTCGCCCAGTTTTGGAATCCTGCTTACAGCTGTTTCACTTTTGGGGAGGTGATCTGGTACCTACAGTGGAGGAATACACAGCTTTACTTCGTTGCTTAAAGATTCAAGCAGATAGAACTTACTCGAGAGCTATTAATGTCTCGACCTTCTTGAAGAAATTGATAAATATTACCGGGATGAGCGAGCAATAAGTTGCAGCACGGATCAAGCAGAAGGGTGATAGCAAATGTATTATTTGGAAGAATTTGAGGATCTAATTCAAGCACACCTAGATACGAAGAAAAAAGCTGATGTCTTTGCCTTGAGTGTCTACAGCTTAATTGTATTTCCCAAAGCCTTGGGACATGTTGATGAGGTAGTCACCGATCTCTATGACCGACTTGATAAGAGGGTTACACCAGTCCCGATAATTTTGGTAGAAACCTTCAGATCGTTGAATGAATACCGGAGAGCAAGTGAGGGTAGATTCATCGGAGATGTGCGCAATTCCTTCTAGCATGGTTCCACAGTCACTTTTGGAAAGTTGATAATGTTTCTTATAGGGTTTTCTCTAAAAACTATTTACCCCTGAAGGAGATAGTGACTATACCGAGGCGGGATGATATCTCGGAGGAAGAATGGAGGGCAATTCTTCAGGATCTTCGAGAAGAGGATATCGAATGGAGAGCTCATTGGATGCTTCCAGATGAAATCTTATATAGATGTGGTAATTTTGATTGGGTCCCCTTACTTGGGATTTGGGGAGCGGTTGGCTATGCACCGTTGCTAGTGCTAAGACAGTATAGTTCAAGGTAGTTCATACCTGCAACTTAAGGGCTAGCTCAGTGTGAATTTTCATATAAAGGCGATGGTTACAAGAAGAAGATTTGAGAAATGTCCAGTGCTTAGAGTCAGACTCGACGGATGAAGGGATTGATAGTAGGTCCGATAACGACCCCTGAATATATCGAATGGTGGGGTAGAAGGATTAATGATAACATCTCTGGGCCAAGTCAAGGAGATGGTCAGTCGACACGAAAACATCCGCAAGTTGTCTCCTCCGAGTTAGAAATTATAAGACAGGATTTTAAAAGAAAGAATGCGGGAAAAGAAGATAGAACAAATGGAAGAAGAGAAGATGAATTTGAGACTAGACATGGATGTTCAGAAGCTAGAAACCGAGAAATTAAGAAAAGGGAAGAATAAGGCTGAGCGAGATTTGGATAGTTTGAAAACAGACTATAAGAGGTTGCGTTGTTCGATGAAAGCTGCCGGGTTGGGAAAAACTTCAGAGCAGTGGTATCAAGAAATTCAAGAGGAAAAGATCAAGGCTGATAGATGGGAAAGGAAGTTCCAAGAGGCCCAGATGCGAAATGAGACCGTAGAAAAGAGTTTGTTAGAAAGTCGAAATGAAAAGGGTGAGTTAAAAGCTAGAGTGGCTGAACTCGAGAAAACTCTTTATCAGTATCGAAACTGTAATTCTATAATGGAGCTAAGAGCGAGCTTAGACAAGATTGAGCAAATGAAAAGAAGAGTGGAAGAATTATAAGTGGCATTACAAAACTGTGAAATGCGGATCAAATTTCTTGAAGCCAGTGAAGAGCGTCAAAAAGAACAGCTCCTTTGTTGTCAAGACCATGTCAGAAACAGAGATCACATTATGGGAGAGGCTGTAACTCAGATTCGAGAGGTAGCAGATTACTTACAGACTTTGGCAGTACAAGCTGATATACTGAGTGTAAAGTACGAGCTGGAATCAAATCGGGGGCAGGAGATAGCTTCGCTACTTAGGAAAATTAAAGCCTTGAGTTTTAGGGCTAATGTAACACCCATAACCTGTATCCGTAGCCGGAATAGGGTTACAAGGCGTTACCATATAAAACACGACTCAAAATAGTCATATTACACATGCTTTAAAATCCCATCATTCGAAACATATATACCTCTTACTCATATCATTCAAAATCAAAATTATAAGATGACTCATCACATTACAAATTCCATACACATACATTAAGACATCCAAGCATATTTTACTTCTTAAGCTGAATATCAAATATATCAATTCATACTTCTATTCATGTGCATAAAACCAAACAATCCATATCGCTCAGCTTATTATCCATTAGAAAATGCAACATAATCAATTTCACCAAATAGTCAAGTTTAGCATATAAACATCTTAGCCACTAATGCATTTAACCTTATCAACTATGCACCACTTTTTTTTTTAAACTCAACTAATAAGACATACATGCCTAACTTACCATTTAAGTACAAAACATGTGTATGCTTTGCCATTCATCTTATCTTCTATTCGGCTAGCAAACTAACCATACAATTTACACCCAATTCGCATGCTAATTATTAAGCCTAAAATACATATAAAACCAATACATATTTTACTCACTTGACTAACATTAGCCATTTTCCAAGTACTTTAGCCATTCAAAACATGCCAATTTCATACAGTATAAATCATATCAAAATTTCGTATACACACCCAAATCAATTTATAATATATATATCCGGTCATGCAAATTAACTTCTATATGACATTTAAATCACATTCAACCTTTGCCATCCTATATTAAGCCTAAATAGTCAAATCATAATAATGGCATAAACATTTCATAAACTTAAAAGAACACATACCAATGTAAATATTTCATACTTACAATAATAAGTCAATTACCATAATCGATCATACCACTATGTATACATATAACACATTTTGTAATTCAAGCATTAAAACCATTAGTCCTTTACATACCGAATTATCAAATAACTTATCAAAGACATATATATATCTATCTATATATATATATATATATGTTTACATTTCATCTACCAAATATATAATAATATATCAATTTCCATTTTCAATCCATTTCACCAATGTACTCATGCCATTACATATTTACTCAAATTAACCATTTCAATTTACCAAATATTCATAGCATAACATAGTCCACACATAATGAATACAACCAAATTCAAAATTAACATATAACTAATACTTAACTACATGATTTGATCACCAATGCCGAATCACAAACTAGATTATGACCATTACCTATATTTACATCACATAAATCGAAATAACCATTATTTCATCTTCAATATATTTCGTATTTTACCTATTTAATCAAGCCAAATCTCAATACCATTCCATCACACAAATTAGACCATAATTCATACTTATAAATTAAACTAATACATGACCGAAAATCACTATTATTAGCATCATTAACAAACCACAACCATAACACATCCATCATCCATATCAAGCTTACCAAAATAAAATAATTATAAACCATATATATATATATATATATATATATGTCATTACGTCTTATCAAATTCATATACCAAGCATACCCCACGCCTTTGCTATGACCAAAATTACTTAAACCTTGGATCATTAGCATTAGATCAAGCCATTTTCGCATGGCTAAATATATATACAAAAACTAAATTAAAACTAGCCTATACATGCCACATAACCAAAAACTCAAAGCTTTAATTTACAGAAGCCATAATCGGATAGTGTGATCACGACTCCAACGTCTTCCAACCCGAGCAAGTCTTTAGAACTCTAAAAACATAAGAAAAACACACAGAGTAAGCTATTACAGCTTAGTAAGTCATAAGCAAATAGATAACAACATTTAATTAGTTACAACAAAATCAAATCATGTTTTCAATATTCATATACATTTCCATAATCGAAAAATACATTTATTAAACACGTACTATACATCAAATCCATATTTAACAGAATACACATAAGTTTAACATTTGGCCGAATATATATATATATATAATGTCATTCACATGTGCAGCTCTCATTTTTTTTACCTCATTATTACATATCAAATTTTGACCAAATATAAACTACATTATCAACTCATTTTTTTTAACCAAATTAAATTATACTAGCATAATCACATTTAACCTCAAGCTTAACGTTTCATATAAAACATGTGTTTTCTTAAGTAAATCTTATCTTAACCGAATGTATATGTATATATATTCAAAGTGTCAATCAATTCAAAGACATAATATCATTATATATCCAAAAATATATTTACACACATATACATATAATTTTAAATCAAAATATAACATCATATGCATATACATAACATATGGCCGAATATACTCCACCAATGTACATATGTTCACATTAGTAACTTATATAATTTCTATCACATACCAACTGGCCATCTTACCTTATTTTTAAATAGGTAGTCAACTAATTCATACCTGATCGTTTTAGCTCGTTTTACACCTTCGATCACAACTTATCATTGCCCGTTGAACCGTTCGGAATTTAATAGGATACTCAGATAATCACATATATCGAACAATGCCAACGTCCCAGACGTGGTCTTACATGCTATCTCATATCGATGCCACTGTCCCAGATAGGGTCTTACACGAATCAAATACGATGCCAATGCCCTAGACATGGTCTTACACGTAAACACAAGTCGATGCCGATGTCCCAGACGTGGTCTTACATGAAAACACATATCAGAGTCCTATGTCATGACATAAGTATCCTATCTATTCCTAGGGTTCGTACGAGGCTTTTAGGAATTGATTATCAATCGAATCAAACTCGAAAAAAAATCCCTATCTCGATAATCACATTCAGCCAAAGCATATAAAAAAATAAAATAATTTAATTTATCACTTATCATTTATATATTCTTGAATTTAACAACATTTAAATGCTTATCGACTTACCTCGGATATCGACGGACACAGTCGGCTACTCAACTACTTTCGACTTTCCCCAATCTAATTCTGTTTTCTTCTGTTCTTGATCTAAATAAGTTCAAATTTAACTAATTTAACCACATATTCACTCAATTAAATCCAAAAACACATAAATGGGTAAATTACCCTTTTACCCCTAATATTTCACATTTTTCACAAATTAGTCCCTATTTCACAAAAATACAAAATAAACAATCTTTCCTTGCACAATATCTTGGCCGAATATGCACTAAGCTCATATAAATCCATGCATGTCATTTATTTCACATTTTAGTCCCTCAATTTATTATTTTTGTAATTTAGCGCTAATTACTCAAAATCATCAAAAATTCAATTTCAACATATATATATATATATATATATATATATATATATATCCATTTCATATCTTTTATTTTCTATCATTAAACAACAAAATTACAAGCTTTCAACAATGGCAAAACACAAAATCATCATCAAATTCCAAAATTTAAGCATGGGTCGAGTAGTATTCAAAACAACGATCTCAAAAACATAAAAATCATCAAAAACTGAAACCAAAACATACCTTAATTTGCTTGAGCAAGGGCCGAATACCTAGCTTGGTTTTCTTATTTTCTTTCTCTTTTCATTCGGCACAAAGATAATGAATATGGCCACTTTCTTATGTTTTGTTTTTATTATAATAACATTATAATATATAAATTATTATTATAACCTTTATAAATAATATAAAAACTATATATTTTAAACATAATGCCGTCCACTATCTTTTCAATGGTCAAATTGCAACATAAAACCCCCATATTTAAAGAACAACCACTATTCGACCCCTTTTTAAAATAACCACTAAATTTTCATTTTACGCAATTTAATCCTTTTATTTAATCGGACACTCAAACGACAAAATTAAAGCACGAAATTTTCACACAAGTAAATTCATACATAATAAACACAGAAAAAAATTTAAAATATTTTTCTAACTTGGATTCGTGGTCCCGAAACCACTATTTCGACTAGGGTCAAAATCGGGTTGTTACAGCTAAGCCATATATGTAATCTGTTTTATGTAAAGAATTTTTGTTTTCTGGTAAAATTTTCTAAATGGAATTGAATTTAAATTGACGCCTTTTTGCATTCACTTCATGCATTTGCATTACATTACATTATATGCATTAAAGTCCACCAAAAAGTCCTAATTAGTTAAAATCATTTCAGTTTATCTGGCAACCGGCAAAAAACCTATCAACCGAACATCGTTACGGTACCGGAGCTAAGACAAAAGATATGGACCAAAGATTGGGAAAAATCGAACAACTGCAAAGGGAGATGCAAGACCAGCTACAAGCGCAAATGCAAGAGCAGCTGGCTAAGATCCAACAAGAAATTGCGGACAAAATGTTAGAATCCCAAAAAAGCATGATGACCCAGTTGACCCAATTATTGACTGGGGGAATAGATAAAGGGAAAGGCCCCATGACCAATCCCAGTGAGGATAATGATGAGCCACTATATCCTCCAAGTTTTACTCCACCTAAGGTACAGGTCCAAGCTGAGATGTACCCGCGGAGACCATTCGTCATAATTAGGCCTCAGGCCAGCGCTTCGATGACGGTGAACTTTCAAACTGGATCAAGTTCAAATCCAGGAAATAACCCAGCTTGTAACACCCCTTACCCATATTCGACACCGGAATAGGGTACGAGGCATTACCAAAACACATACACTTGTAAACGTATTGAACCGAGTTATAAAATTCCATTAATTATTAAAACTTTCAAATTATTAACATGCTTTTATAATTCTTCACAATATAAATAATGCAACATTTCCTACCAACCACAATCGAGCTTCCGATAATCATCTCACCGCATCTAATAATTGTACATATTACCAATAATAATTCAATTTCAATAATAAAATAAATATCTATATAATATTCATCATCAAATAACATTCACTTTAATTAAAATTATACAGAATATAGTTCATACGAACTTACCAGGCTAAATTGCAGAAATACCAAAATTTAGGGACATTTTGGTAATTTTTTATTTTCTCGAATTTCCACCCAATCTTGATCTAAATTAATATTTCATTCAATTTACTAATTTAAATAATAAAAAAATTCATTTCATGCAATTTGGTCACTTTTTGACATTTTTACAAATTTACCCTTAAAGTTTCACATTTGTTCAATTTAGTCCCTGAACCTAAAACATGTAAATTGGTCATTTTTAATGAAAACTCACACTAGTTGAATAATCATATATTTTCCTCCTCCTCCTCTCCATTCCACATCCTTAATGTATATAACATGCTTATAGGTAACATTATCTATAATTTCACCATTTTCTTATATATTCATTCAAAGCTGTCCACTTGAGTCATAGTCACTAAATTATTTATATCTTGGGCTACAGAACTCCAAATTAAGATCCGTTAATTTTCTCTGAAACTAGACTCACATATCTTCTTACCATAAATTTTCAGAATTTTTGTTTTAGCGAATAAGTACAGTTTATTCTTTGAAGTCATCCCTTTTCTGCTATCTGACAGTTCCGACCCTTCTTCACTAAAATTAATTATCTCCTTGTATAGAATTCTAATGATGTTATAAGCCTCTAATTATTTTTCTCCAATTTTTGATGATTTTCCAAATTCAGTTCAGGGGAACCCGAAATCATTCTGACCTTATCTCACAAAACATATTATATCTCATAATTTATAATTCCATTGCTTACACCGTTTCTTCTATGAGAAGCTAGACTCAATAAGATTTAATTTATTATTTTTTTCATCCTCTAACTCCATTTATACGATTTTTGATAGATTTTCAAAGTCAGACTACTGCTGCTGTCTCAAAACTATTTTAGTGTAAAATGTTGATAACTAAATTTATAACACTTTCCTTTCCTTTCTCTTCAATATTTTCCATCACTTTCTCTTATTTCCCTTTACTAACATAACAAGAATATAGAACCTTATATAATGAAACTCTACCTTAACATTAATTTCCTACTTTTTCAATAATATCAAACTCAAAAATATATAAAAATCTTGATGTTCTTACCTTATGCCATTGATTTCAATCTTTAACTTGATTTTCTCCCTCCTCCTGCTTCTATTTCTTGAATCTAACTTGATATTCTAATTCCCCATAGTCTCCTTGTTATCTTTCTCTCTTGATGAATATGGAAATTCTTTTGATTTCTAAGTGAAAATGGTGAATTTTTGGTAAAAGGACCAAATTGTAAAGAAAAGAAAGTTTCTCTCTTTCTTTTCACTTCATACGTTAGTTGCATGGGGAAGAAGATGATGATTCTTCATCTTTTCTTCCATATATATATATATACTAAATAAAATAATAATAAAATAATAAAATATCATTTAAAAATTAAATTAAAATATTAATAAACTAATATTTATTTATTTAATCTTACTTTCTTACTGTAGTAATTTTCGGGGTATTACAATTTCATAGCTAATTAACCCTTCTAGCTTCTAGAATTCAAATTCTACATTTTATACAAATAGGTCCTTTCCTTAATTAATCACTAAATCGATAAAATTTTCATATCAGTATTTTCATGCAACCTTCCTATCATAATGCAACCCATGTCATAATTTTAAAATAAATTTTTTCTTGTCGGATTTGTGGTCCCGAAATCACTGTTCCATCTAGACCCAAAATCGGGCTGTTACACAGCTAATCCAATGATCCCTAATTTTGATAAAGTGGCGAAAAAGGAAAAAACTAAGGCAGAATTGCCAAAACAGCTAGAGGACGGGTGTAGATGGCTGGAGGAAAAATTCAAAGCGATGGAAGTGCTGATAGTCATCAAGGAATTGGCGCTAAAGATCTGAGTTTGGTTCCAGATTTAGTTCTTTCGTACAAGTTCAAAATGCCAGAGTTTGAAAACTACAACATGATTAGTTGCCCTGAAGCTCACATCAGCATGTTTTGCAGACGAATGGCTGGATACGTTAACAATGACCAACTACTAATACACTGCTTCCAGGATAGCCTGGTGGAGGCAGCATCCAAGTGGTACAACCAATTGAGCTGTACCAGGATTAGTTCGTGGAGGGACCTAGCACAAGCGTTCATGAAGCAGTATAGTCATGTCACGGATATGACTCCTGATAGAATTACTTTACAAAACATGGAGAAGAAGCTTAGTGAGAGTTTTAGGCAATATGGACAGAGATGGAGGGAGGTTGCCATCCAAGTTCAGCCACCTCTCCTAGAAAAGGAAACCACGATTCTCTTTATTAACACGTTAAAAGCTCCATTCCTCACACACATGCTAGGGAGTTGTGATAGCCCGAAATAGGGCCTAATCGGAATAGTGGTTTCGTAACCACAAATCCAAAGTGAAATAGTTTTATTTTATAAATTTTTATTAGTTACTGATTGATTGAAATATTGTGTGAAAATATGGATAGGAAATTTTAATGATTTAGTGCCTAATTGAATTTTTAGGACTAAATTGAGAAAAATGCAAAGTGTGTCTAATTAGTGATTAAATGACTTAATTGAATTATTGCATGAAATTGGAAGTGTTTATGTGGCAATTAGACCATAAATGAGTGTTATGGACACAAAAGGGTAAATCTAGAAAATTATCTAAGTAATGGGTCAAGGGCATTTTTGTCAAAAGTGAATAAAAGACAAAATAAAGTGAAAATAAGTGTCCATCTTCTTCAAAATCAGACGTTTGCTGCCAAAAAAATTCATGTCACCATAGTTAGGGTTCTTGATCATCCTAAGCTCAATTGTAAGTGATTTCTTACCCCGTTTTTAATTATTTTCGTATTTTTATGCTTATTGATGCTTGAATTTCATGTTTCTACTATTTAATTTAAATGAAATTAAAGTTTAAAAATTGACCCATTCATGATATAATTGTAAATTGATTAGTGATGTTAGATAATGAATGTTTGAAGTGTTAATTACAAGTTTTACTAGATGAATTTTGATGAAAATGTTGAAAAAGGGCTAAATTGTGAAAGATGGTAAAGTGTGCATAAAGTTGTGATTTTGTGAAATTGAGGGCTGTTATGAGCATGAAATATGATTTAGTGAAGTTTGAAATTTAGGAATTTAGTGAATTTTATTTTTACGAGCTTAGGGATAAAAGTGGAATTTTTGAAAAGTTTTGGGGAAAAATGTAAATTTGCCAAAATGTTGTACATGAAATGTATTTGAATGAAATGTTGATAAAATGTATTAAATTGTGTTAATATAGATCAAGAAAGAAGAAATAGTGGAAGTGATCGGGGAAAAGAGAAAGTTATCGACTAAATTACAAAAATAGTCGTTTTGCATCCGAGGTAAGTTACGTGTAAATAATAGTTATATTTTTATAAATTGTGAATTATATTGATATGTGAATCAATATTGAATGTGGAAGGAAAATTGTTCATGAATTATTCAAGTGATAAAGTGTTTATAATAAAGTGTTAAGTGTAAATTCCCGGTTGAACTTAGGAATAGAAGTGGATACAAGTGACATGTCACTAGAGACCAGTGTTACAGTGAGTCCCGGGTGCTGGGTGATCTAGCATGTGTTGCAGACACCTGACAGCTTGTGTGAGCAGGCCCGTGGACATTTCCAGTGTTATTGATCAGTGGTAGCTTCGGCTACATCTCAGTGGTAGCTTCGGCTACATTCAGTGGTAGCTTCGGCTACATAACAGTGGTACCTTCGGCTACATATCAGTGTGGCACTTATGTGCTAAATCTCTACGTATCCGTGTATATTCCAACTGTTCAACGGGATTAATAATGAATTAAAGTGATTATGAAATGAAGTGTGTATGCAGGTACAATTGAAAGAATGAGTATATGTGATAAATGTTAAGTGTGAAAATGTATATGCAAGTGAATTGGTAAGATTGTGCATGTGTAAGTGATTGAAATTGCTAAGAAATGTTTTAATTAGTTATATGTTAAAAGTGTTAATTATTAAATGAGTAATTATTGTTTACATGTAACTTACTAAGCTATTTATAGCTTACACCTTTCTTTCTTTCCTTTGTTTTATAGTGATTTGAACTTGGTTGAATCGGGGATCGTCGGAGCTCGTATCACACTATCATAATCATCTCGGTATTATGTGCTTTTCAAAATGTTTAAACTATGGCATGTATAGAGTCTTAATCATTTTGAGCATGTTCAAATGATATGACTAATAATAGCTATTGAAATAGTTAGTAAAAACTATGTTTTGGTGTTATGTATGTTTAAATGGTAACTAATTCAAAGAAGCAGTTTCTTTGACAGCAGCAGTGACGTGAATGTGAAAAATCACCATAAATAGTAGAGATGGAATTATTGAGTGAATGATATATAGAATTAAAGCTTATCAAGTCTATTTTTACATGAAAGAAACGGTGTAGGCAAAGGAATTTTATATTTTAAGATATTTAAATTTAAGTGGGACAGGGTTAGAATGGTTTTTGAAGTCCCCTGTTCTGAATTTAGAAAATCATTATAAATTGTACAGAGAGAATTATAAGCTATAATTTATATGTCTAGATTCCTTAGTGAGTCTATTTTCAAAATAAAAAAAAATTACAACCTTATATGAATTCTGTGTAATAAGATAATTGATTTTTAGTGCCAAGAGGTCAGAACTGTCAAGTAGTGAAACAGGGGAGACTTCAATGATTAAACTGTACTAATTGGCTAAACCAAAAATTCTGTAAATTTTATGGTAATAAGGTATATGAGTCTAGTTTCAGGAAAAATTTACGGATTTAAATTTTGAGTTTCGTAACTCGAGATATAATTAAATTAGTGACAGTCGCGCAGATAGACAGCTTTGCTGTGAACAGTGAATTTAATTTTAAAAGCAAATTTTTATGCTCCGAGTTGGTAAGTTAAATTGGATGACATCTCGTACTCGATTCCAGTGACGGTCTCGAGTAAGGGGTGTTACATTTAGTGGTATCAGAGCTACGGTTTAGTTGATTCTCGGACTAACGTAGCGAGTGTAATAGACTATCTATACATGCCATAATTGAATAATGATAGTGTGACGACTCCTGACATCTGAAAATATTTTTTTTTTATAGTAATGGATCCTAATCAAGATACAGCTGATGATGCTCAAAGTAATGTGTCTGTTGAAAGTCGACCCGAGACTCAGGGTCAAAGAGATGAGGCTAGGAAAGTTTTTCTCCATATGATGAGTAATTGGTATACTGAGTTTGTTAGAACTAATCCAAATGCTCAACCTCCTCCGCCCCCACCTATTCCTCAAGCTGTTCCCATAGCTCCTCAACAAACTGAAGTGTTAAGATTGTCAAAGCCTCCAGTGGATAAAATTCGAAAGTATGGAGCCGAAGAGTTCCGAGCTAATGTAAATGATGATCCTGAAAGAGCAGAGTTCTGGCTTGATAATACCATCAGAGTGTTGGATGAATTATCTTGTACTCCAGAAGAAAGTCTCAAATGTGCTATCTCATTGTTGAGGGATTCGGCTTATAATTGGTGGAAAACTTTAGTGTCAGTGGTGCCTAAAGAGAAAGTTACATGGGATTTCTTTCAAGAAGAATTCCGGAAGAAGTATGTAAGTCAGCGTTTCATTGATCAAAAGAGAAAAGAATTTGCTGAATTGAAATAAGGGCGCATGACGGTAGCCGAATATGAACGAGAATTTGTCAAATTAAGTAAGTATGCCCAAGAGTGTGTATCTAATGAAGCTACATTGTGCAAAAGGTTTGAAGATGGATTAAACGAGGATATCTGATTGCTAGTGGGAATTCTTGAAATTAAAGATTTAGTGGTACTAGTTGAAAGAGCTATCAAGGCTGAAGAATTAAGCAAAGAGAAAAGAAAGATGGAAAATGAAACAAGAGATGCAAGAAAAAGATCAATGGGCAAGTCATTTCAGTCTCAAGCGAAGAAGTCTAGAGAAATGAATACTCAATCGAATGCTTCTAGTGTGAATTTTCAAAGAGATCGAGGAAGACAATATTCAAGTTTTAAAGCTCAAGCGACTTTTATGGCAAGTGTAGGTAGTGTTAAACCTACTAGACTGGAATGTCAACATTGTGGAAAACGACATTTGGGGGAATGTTATCTAATCAGTCGAGCATGCTTTAAATGTGGATCTCAAGATCATTTTGTGAAAGATTGTCCAGAAAGAGAAGAGATAGAAAAGTTTCAGAATGTGAGATCGAGCAGTGTGACTACTAGAGGAAGACCACCGAGAAATGTGAGGACTGGAACTAGTGGTAAAGGTGTAACAAAAGACACGACTGTAAGATCTTGAGTTGAAGTGTAGTAGTGGTACAATTCTTCGGGTTGAAACAGATAAGTCAAATGTGATGCCAATTGTGATTTCTGCTATGTCTGCTCAGAAATGTTTGAAAAATGGTTGTGAAGCATATCTTGCTTATGTGTTGAATACAAAAATGTCTGAAACAAAGATCGAATCACTGCCAGTGGTATGTGAATATTTAGATGTATTCCCAGAAGAGTTGCCAGGTTTGCCTCCGATTAGAGAAGTGGAGTTTGGTATTGAAGTAATGCCAGGTAATGCTCCAATATCGATTGCTTCCTACAGAATGGCACCAACTGAACTGAAAGAGTTAAAAGTGCAATTACAAGAGTTGACGGATAAAGGATTCGTAAGACCAAGTTATTCTCCGTGGGGTGCTCCCGTGCTATTTGTGAAGAAGAAGGATGGGACATTGAGATTGTGTATTGATTATCGTCAACTTAACAAAGTGACAGTGAAGAATAAGTATCCCTTGCCTTGAATAGATGATTTGTTTGATCAGTTAAAGGATGCCACAGTGTTTTCCAAAATTGATTTGAGATCCGGATATTACCAATTGAGGGTTAAAGAGTCAGATGTGCCAAAGACTGCTTTCAGAACACGGTATGGTCACTATGAGTTTCTTGTAATGCCTTTTGGTCTGACTAATGCTCCAGCTATTTTTATGGATTTGATGAATCGAATTTTCTGGCCCTATTTGGATAAATTTGTTGTGGTGTTTATAGATGATATTCTTATTTATTCCCGAAGTGAAGTCGAGCATGCTGAACATTTAAGAATTGTGCTACAGACTCTGCGAGAAAAGAAATTGTTTGCTAAATTTAGCAAAAGTGAATTTTGGCTCAGTGAAGTTGGATTTTTGGGGCATATTGTCTCGAGAGATGACATTCGAGTGGATCCGAATAAAATATCGACAATAGTTGAATGGAAGCCTCCAAGAAATATATCTGAAGTTAGGAGCCTTCTGGGCTTAGCCGGATATTATCGTCGATTTGTAGAAGGTTTTTCGATGACAAAATTGTTGCAAAAAGATGTTAAGTTCGAATGGACTGAGGAGTGTCAACAAAGTTTTGAGAAATTAAAAAAGTGTTTAACTGAAGCACCAGTATTAGTGCAACCCGAGTCAGGAAAGGAGTTTGTTGTTTATAGTGACGCGTCATTAAATGGGCTCGGATGTGTATTGATGCAAGAAGGAAAAGTGATAGCGTATGCTTCTCGACAGTTGAAACCGCGTGAACGAAATTATCCTACCCATGATTTAGAGTTGGCTGCTATTGTCTTTGCTTTGAAGATTTGGCGTCATTATTTATATGGTGAGAAATGTCCTGTTTTTACAGATCATAAAAGTTTGAAATATGTTATGACACAAAAAGATCTGAATTTGCGGCAACAAAGATGGTTGGAATTGATGAAAGATTATGAACTTGTGATAGATTATCATCCGGGAAAGGCCAATATAGTTGCTGATGCTTTGAGCAGAAAGTCTCTCTTTGCTTTGAGAGCTTTGAATACGAGATTAACATTGACTGAAGATGGATCATTGTTTGCAAAGTTAAAAGCTAGACCATTGTTTCTTCAAGAAATTTGTGAGGCTCAAAAAATGGATAATGAATTGCAAAGAAGAAAGGCTCAGTGTGCAGTGGACGATAATTCTGATTTTCGGATTGATTCAGATGGATGTTTAATGTTTTGTGATAGAATATGTATTCCGAAAAATGTTAATTTAATTCAGAAAATTTTGCAAGAAGCACATGATAGTTGTTTGGCAGTTCACCACGGTAGTGTAAAAATGTACAATGATTTGAAGAAATTATATTGGTGGCCGGGTATGAAACGGGATATCTCCGAGTATGTGACAAAGTGTTTAGTGTGCCAACAAGTAAAAGCTGAACACCAAGTACCTTCAGGGTTACTTCAACCTATTATGGTGCCCGAGTGGAAGTGGGATAGAATTACTATGGATTTTGTTTCCGGATTGCCATTGTCACCGAAAAAGAAAGACTCAATTTGGGTAATAGTTGATTGATTGACTAAGTCAGCTCATTTCATTCCTGTGCGAATGAGTTTTTCACTCGAAAAGTTAGCCGAGTTGTATATTACTGAGATAGTCCGATTACATGGTGTGCCTATGTCTATTATATCTGATAGAGATCCACGGTTTACTTCAAGGTTTTGGAAGAAATTACAAGAGGCATTGGGTACTAAATTGAATTTTAGTACAGCATTCCACCCCCAAACCGATGGACAGTCTGAAAGAGTAATTCAAATACTCGAAGACATGTTGAGATGTTGTGTATTGGAATTTGAAGGTAATTGGGAAAGATATTTACCTTTAGTGGAATTTGCATATAATAATAGTTATCAATCGAGCATAAAAATGGCACCTTATGAAGCGTTGTATGGCCGAAAGTGTCGGACTCCATTATATTGGACTGAACTTAATGAAAATCAGGTGCATGGAGTCGATTTAGTAAAAGAAACTAAAGAAAAAGTGAAGATAATCCGTGATTGTTTGAAAGCTGCATCGGATCGACAGAAGTCGTATGCGGACTTGAAAAGAAAAGAGATTGAGTTTCAAGTTGGTGATAAAGTATTTTTGAAAGTGTCTCCATGGAAGAAAAGTTTGAGATTTGGCCGTAAAGGTAAATTAAGTCCAAGATTTATTGGTCCGTATGAAGTGGTAGAAAGAATTGGTCCAGTGGCTTATCGATTGTCTTTACCACCGGAATTGGAAAGAATTCATAATGTGTTTCATGTTTCTATGTTGAGGCGATATCGATCGGACCCATCGCATGTGATTTCACCGACTGAAGTGGAAATTCGATCGGATATGACATACGAAGAAGAGCCGATTCGAATCTTGGCACGAGAAGTAAAACAATTGAGAAACAAAGAAATTATTTTAGTGAAAGTGTTATGGCAACGACATGAAGTGGAAGAGGCAACATGGGAAACTGAGGAGGCTATGAGGAAACAATATCCCAACTTATTCACTGGTAAGATTTTCGGGGACGAAAATCCCTAAGGGGGAGAATTGTGATAGCCCGAAATAGGGCCTAATCGGAATAGTGGTTTCATAACCACAAATTCGAAGTGAAATAGTTTTATTTTATAAATTTTTATTAGTTACTGATTGATTGAAATATTGTGTGAAAATATGGATAGGAAATTTTAATGATTTAGTGCCTAATTGAATTTTTAGGACTAAATTGAGAAAAATGCAAAGTGTGTCTAATTAGTGATTAAATGACTTAATTGAATTATTGCATGAAATTGGAAGTGTTTATGTGGCAATTAGACCATAAATTAGTGTTATGGACACAAAAGGGTAATTCTAGAAAATTATCTAAGTAATGGGTCAAGGGCATTTTTGTCAAAAGTGAATAAAAGACAAAATAAAGTGAAAATAAGTGTCCATCTTCTTCAAAATCAGACGTTTGCTGCCAAAAAAATTCATGTCACCATAGTTAGGGTTCTTGATCATCCTAAGCTCAATTGTAAGTGATTTCTTACCCCGTTTTTAATTATTTTCGTATTTTTATGCTTATTGATGCTTGAATTTCATGTTTCTACTATTTAATTTAAATGAAATTAAAGTTTAAAAATTGACTCATTCATGATATAATTGTAAATTGATTAGTGATGTTAGATAATGAATGTTTGAAGTGTTAATTACAAGTTTTACTAGATGAATTTTGATGAAAATGTTGAAAAAGGGCTAAATTGTGAAAGATGGTAAAGTGTGCATAAAGTTGTGATTTTGTGAAATTGAGGGCTGTTATGAGCATGAAATATGATTTAGTGAAGTTTGAAATTTAGGAATTTAGTGAATTTTATTTTTACGAGCTTAGGGATAAAAGTGGAATTTTTGAAAAGTTTTGGGGAAAAATGTAAATTTGCCAAAATGTTGTGTATGAAATGTATTTGAATGAAATGTTGATAAAATGTATTAAATTGTGTTAATATAGATCAAGAAAGAAGAAATAGTGGAAGTGATCGGGGAAAAGAGAAAGTTATCGACTAAATTACAAAAATAGTCGTTTTGCATCCGAGGTAAGTTACGTGTAAATAATAGTTATTTTTGTATAAATTGTGAATTATATTGATATGTGAATCAATATTGAATGTGGAAGGAAAATTGTTCATGAATTATTCAAGTGATAAAGTGTTTATAATAAAGTGTTAAGTGTAAATTCCCGGTTGAACTTAGGAATAGAAGTGGATACAAGTGACATGTCACTAGAGACCAGTGTTACAGTGAGTCCCGGGTGCTGGGTGATCTAGCATGTGTTGCAGACACCTAACAGCTTGTGTGAGCAGGCCCGTGGACATTTCCAGTGTTATTGATCAGTGGTAGCTTCGGCTACATCTCAGTGGTAGCTTCGGCTACATTCAGTGGTAGCTTCGGCTACATAACAGTGGTACCTTCGGCTACATATCAGTGTGGCACTTATGTGCTAAATCTCTACGTATCCGTGTATATTCCAACTGTTCAACGGGATTAATAATGAATTAAAGTGAATATGAAATGAAGTGTGTATGCAGGTACAATTGAAAGAATGAGTATATGTGATAAATGTTAAGTGTGAAAATGTATATGCAAGTGAATTGGTAAGATTGTGCATGTGTAAGTGATTGAAATTGCTAAGAAATGTTTTAATTAGTTATATGTTAAAAGTGTTAATTATTAAATGAGTAATTATTGTTTACATGTAACTTACTAAGCTATTTATAGCTTACACCTTTCTTTCTTTCCTTTGTTTTATAGTGATTTGAACTTGGTTGAATCGGGGATCGTCGGAGCTCGTATCACACTATCATAATCATCTCGGTATTATGTGCTTTTCAAAATGTTTAAACTATGGCATGTATAGAGTCTTAATCATTTTGAGCATGTTCAAATGATATGACTAATAATAGCTATTGAAATAGTTAGTAAAAACTATGTTTTGGTGTTATGTATGTTTAAATGGTAACTAATTCAAAGAAGCAGTTTCTTTGACAGCAGCAGTGACGTGAATGTGAAAAATCACCATAAATAGTAGAGATGGAATTATTGAGTGAATGATATATAGAATTAAAGCTTATCAAGTCTATTTTTACATGAAAGAAACGGTGTAGGCAAAGGAATTTTATATTTTAAGATATTTAAATTTTAGTGGGACAGGGTCAGAATGGATTTTGAAGTCCCCTGTTCTGACTTTAGAAAATCATTATAAATTGTACAGAGAGAATTATAAGCTATAATTTATATGTCTAGATTCCTTAGTGAGTCTATTTTCAAAATAGAAAAAAATTTCAACCTTATATGAATTCTGTGTAATGAGATAATTGATTTTTAGTGCCAAGAGGTCAGAACTGTCAAGTAGTGAAACAGGGGAGACTTCAATGATTAAACTGTACTAATTGGCTAAACCAAAAATTCTGGAAATTTTATGGTAAGAAGGTATATGAGTCTAGTTTCAGGAAAAATTTACAGATTTAAATTTTGAGTTTTGTAACTCGAGATATAATTAAATTAGTGACCGTCACGCAGATAGACAGCTTTGCTGTGAACAGTGAATTTAATTTTAAAAGCAAATTTTTATGCTCCGAGTTGGTAAGTTAAATTGGATGACATCTCGTACTCGATTCCGGCGACGGTCTCGGGTAAGGGGTGTTACAGGAGTGCCACAAAAAGTTTTTCAGATATAGTCATGAATGGCGAGATGATTGAGAACGCCATAAGATGTGGAAAGATAGATATCGGAGAAAGTAACAAAAGGTCAGCCTCAAGGAAGAAGGAAAATGAGGTGAACAACACGAGTACATACAACAAAGGTTACTCGAAGTCGATCACGGTAAATCAACCAGGAAAGGAGGTTACCAATCAGCAATGTTCATCAAAGCAAGAATCGGGTACAAGACAAAACGCCGATTTTCATTAAAATCGGCACCTCCTCCACAATAAATGTACGATCTTTATCCTTTTTACTTTTGATTTTTTTAAAACAAATAAAAATAAATAAATAAGCCGAAAAAAATAAAAAAACTACCTTTGAGAATGACCGATATTTGAATTGATTTTTTCCCGTTTTCTTTTGATTCCTTCGTGTGTCAAAATACATAAATTTGTGGTCTTTTTATAGCCCGAAATTTCCTATTTTCCCTACTTTTACACTGTTTGTGTTGCTATTGGACTCTCCTAGTCCTTTTACAGGTACGAATGTGGTGGAGGAGGGATAGTTCAGAATCGTGCGGTGGCTGGATGCTGTGTCGGAGGCTGCTAGATTTTGTTTGCTATTGGGTTTAGGTTATTTTGGGCTAGGGTTTGCAATGGGTGTTGGGCTAATGACATTTGGGCCATTTTTGTTTATTTATTGGGTTATAATTCTGGGCTTTTTTTATTTGGTTTTTATTTTTTTATTTAGTTTATTATTTCTTTTGTGTATACGGGCCCGGGCTAATTGGGCCATTTACAGTCTCCTTTAAGCACTCTTCTCTGGCAGTACTTGCGTTTATCGTATAAATAAGGTTCTTGCCTTAGCAAAAACAAAAATTATGCAATAGCATGATTCAAAAGCAAATTTGTTGGAGTATAAAATATTTAATATATTTGTATAAATTGAACATAAATTTAATTTAAGGAAGAAAATTGAAATTGAGCTTATATAGTGAAGAAATATAATATAATACTTGTTAGAGAATTATAAGATAAATAAAGATATTTTAACTGTGCTAAATTATCAATTTGTTGTGGAATTTTACCTACACAACAAAAATAAATTATTAAACAAATATATATTTTTTATTTTACTTTTTAAAAAACAAATTTAAAGGTGAATGCTCAATAGTCTAAATTTTATAAGCACCAACTGGATTTTGTAATTTAGACCAATTATTTTTTTTACGTCTAGCACCAAAGACATATAATATATTTGGATCCAATTATTTTCAAATTTGAGTAATTTTAACAGTAAATAATTTTGGATTTAGTTCATCTCATTAAACATTATGTTAAATTATCAAATATTTAATACATTGATAACAACTTGCACATATATATTGAACAAAAATTAATTTTAAGATAAAATTAACTATCAAGAAAAAAAAAGAGTGAAGAAATAATCTAATACTTATTAGGGAATTACTAACTAAATTGAGAAATCTCAAACGTATTAGATTTCTGATGGATGGAAAAATACGTCCTTTGAACATATTGTTAGAAATTACAAATTCTTCTAAATTGAGAAGACCTCCAATTTCGTATGGAATTACACCTGTACAATTAAATTAATTCGTTACAGAAATAAAAAAAAAAAAAAAAAAAAACCATTTGAGGTCCAATAGTCTAAATCTGATACAAGACTCATCATTGAATATAGTGCTTTATATGCTATATATTAAATATGCGGCTCAAACGTATCTCTTAAACCTTGCCAACATGAAGACACTCTAATGGAAATGGACAACTTGCTGTCCGCTATCTCTAATGTTAAACTGTATCATGTATTTAGGGAAATTACTGTTGTTGCAGACCTCTTGCTAAATCTGGTGCACATCTTACCTATATGTTTTCTTTTTTTTAGTGTTAGGTTTTATCTCCTTTAAGCACTCTTCTCTGGCAATTGTACATGGTACTTGGCTTGTTTTATTATACTAATAAAATTCTTGCCTTAGAAAAAATAAAAAAAAAATTATGCGATAGCATGACTCAAAAGCAAATTTATCATTAAATAAAATACAAAAATATTTAACATATTTGTACAAATTGAACATAAATTTAATTTAGGGAAAAACAGAAAATAAAAGCTAACGATGATGAAATTGAATATATATGATGAAGAGATGTAATATAATACCTGTTAGAGAATTAAATGATAAATAGAGATATCTCAATCGTGTAAGATTACTAATTTGTTGCGGGATTATACCTACATAACAAAATTAATTTATTAAACAAATATAAAAGTATATTTTTTTACTTTACTTCTTAAGAAAATAAATTAAAAGATTGAGATTTAATAGTGCATATTTTATCACCACACTTATTCTAAATCTGAAATACACTAAATTAAAACTCAAATTATGAAATTTATAATTTAAGCCATTAGTTTGTTTAGATCAAGCATCAAAGAATCAAATTAAACTTAAACAAGTTTAGAAGAATTCAAGCAATAATTGTGAGTCATACTTACTAACTTGGTTATTGCTTTTACTTCTAACAAATATTGTATACCTTGTTTCCAAATTTTAATACGCTAAGCAATATTTCAAATGAAGCTTGCCTATCTAACAAAGTGATACTGCAGTTGGAGAAAGACAACAAATTAAAATAAGCTAATTAAAATAGCATCCAAATGCTTTCTGTTTACCTTCTATCTGGTTTTCCTGGAGAAATAGAAGCTCAAGCATTGTCAACTCTCCTATTTCTTTTGGTAGAATCCCTTCCAAACTATTAAAAGCCAATGATATGTACTCTAACTCTTTGCACTTGAATAAGCCCGATGGAATTTTGCCAGAGAGCTTATTCCTATCCAAGTAAAGCACTTGCAATCTAGGTAGATGTTCAAACATATCTGATGGGATTTGACCTACAAAATTGTTAGGACTCAAAGACAAGTATTGAAGTTTAGGGAAAGAATCAAACCATGATGGGATTTCTCCGCAGCAATTGTTCAAAACCAAGTTTATAAGTTTCAATCGACGCAAATTAGTCAACTGAATGGGTAATGAGCCATGAAAAGAGTTGTTTGTCAGGTCAAGTGAAGTAAGAAAAGATAGATTCCCAATTTGAGGGGGGACGATGCCAGTGAGAAGCATGCTAGAAAGGCTAAGGGCTATGACCTTTTGGTGTCGGGATCCGCAAGTGACACCAACCCAATTACAAAAGGAAGTAGTAATAGACCAATTGGTTTTCAACATCTTTTGAGGATCGCTAATAATATGTGCTTTCAGTGCCAGAAGAGCTGACTGATCTGTGCTGATATTGGTTGTTGTTTTGGTAAAGAACAAAGCCACAAAATGAAGCAACAGCACCGCCATCATAAGAGCCAGAGAGAACGCAGTGTTCCCCATCAAAATTTGTGGAAGTGAAACAATTGTGATCAGAGGTATGCTCCAAGTAATCTACCGGTGTTTAGGAATAGTTAATATTTCTTGCAAAATTGAATCATATATGGAAAACCAAAGAAGTTTGCTAATCCTGTAATTGTCTACACATATCACTTAATCGGCGACTTGTGGCTTAAAGAAACAGTGGTTGGCCTTGACTTGTAATTTTCTGTAAAATTGTTTTCGATTGGCTTCTTCGTGGAAAACTATTAGTGATGACTTGTCACAAACATCACTTTAATTACATGTCTAGGTCAAGCATTGGGGTGGATTACCCAAAAATACCGAAAATTATGAATTTTTTTGGATCAGGCTGATTTTTTTTTTTTTTTTACATTTATTGGATTAGACCAATTTTGGAGAGAGAAAAAGAAAATACGTCCAGCTGAACACATTTTCCCTAACGGCTACCCTGCAATGGCTACCCTAATGGTCGAATTCCAACAGCTCCCCCTCAACTACTATTTTCCCCTATTTAAACCCCTAATTTCTTACTTTTTTCAATTCACTCCCCACTCTATCTCAATTCATTCTCAATCCTCTTTTAATTCTCACTCAAAAGCTAGAACAAAAATAATAAATTGAAGGAAAGAGATTTGAATACAAAACCTCAGGCACATAAATAGAATACATAACCATTGAAATAAAAATAGAATACATAATCATAAATACAAGTTTGGATTTACGTTATATATGTAGGGTAAGTTTTTCTATTTGATTTTAAATATACGTATATACGTGAATTGCTTTGGTGTTTTGTCTATACCTAAATTATGAATACATCTGCTTGTTAATTATTTGTCTTGAATCACTATATTATTTCTGTTCAGTTTTGACATATATGGTTAAAATATATACATCAGTTAAAGATTAAGGTTTTTGGTGGTTTTTTTTTATTGCTCTATTTAGACAATCTTATTTTGGGTTATTTAGGAAACTATATAGCAATAAAAAAATTAGTTTTAACCTTTAATTGTTATGAAAATTTTAAATTTGAATATTTGTTTGTTTATGTATATTTTAAAATAATTTAATTGAAGCAATAAGTCACCAAAATGATTTTTTTTATAATAATTTTTTAAAAATATATAAAATGTTATTTGTATCTAACTTAAGTTATGTTAATATTGATTGACCCAAATGAAAGTTGATAATATTACATGTGCAACTATGGTAATAAACATGTAACAATTATTTGGTTTTACATGTGAGCAATAAATTGGCCTAAAGGAAGATTTATGGTTCGAGATGTTCTTATTGTTAATGCTTGATTATTACACTAATATATCACTTACAAGTTAATATTTTGTCCAAAGATGAAATATTAATAGAGTGTCCGATATCTTGAGATGAGGTTTACTTTTATTTAAATTATTTTGGTTTAAATTTAAAGTCTTATGTGAAGTTGTTTATGATACCTTTTTAATTCATTAAAATATGGAAAATGGAAAATTGTGTGTGTGTGAAATTATTAGGAAATATGATACTTTTTTTTCATCAAATGACATTAAATTCAAGTCATCCGCGTAAATAATACTTCTGCCTAGTTGTGCAGGACTATGAATATCAGGGGCAGCGGCTGGAGTGTGGAGTGCGTTTCTAAGATATGGAACATATAATATGAGTGGACTTAAGACTCGTACATCATCTACCCAGAACGCAAGTTTAATTTGCTTTCGATTGCTTTTCTTCTAGAAATTACATTGATGCTGACCAAAGCAAAGAAACAATAAATTATAAAAAAAGTATATTAAGTGCTCATCTTTATAAAGCAACATGAACATCATTTTATGACCAATTTCATGGATATATGGAGCATTATCTCATCATCTTTCATCAGTTACTTTTTGTGGTAGTCAAGATAAAGACCATATCATTTTGATAAAAGACTTAAATTGGTGGCTATGATTAAGTCATCCCCGTAAATAATATTTGGAAATTTATACTTGTATCCTATGGTTTGATGCATGTCCATCTTATTGCAGTCACCTTCCAAATGTTTAACCTGCATCGATAATAGTAGGCTTCATGTAGATTTGCTTTTTATTATTTGGAAACTGGAGTTGCTTGGAAAATTTGTATCTCAGTTGACTCAAGACTTTTAACAAATCTTAGATTTGATCATTTACCCCGACACCCACGTTAATTGCATATCACTAGTCTACCACTGATGCATGTCTTAAATTTCGAAGTATTTGCCTTCATTTTTCTTCACTTTCCTGATGGCTTTCAAAATTTCAAAATTATCTATTCATAAATTTGAAAGTAGATTCTGTCATCAATGCAAATTTGCCTAACCAACCATATTTAAGAGAACCAAAAATGCCTACAAGCAACAAATACCTTTGCAGCATTAGCATCTGTAGGTGTTTTTTCAACGCGACTCTCTTTTTAAATAAAACCGAAACTCTTAAAATTTTCAATAATCGTCTCAACTAGCGCCCGTGTTAAAATTTTTTTTTGGTCGCTACAATGTGTAAATGTAAGGGTTACATATTCAAATTCACTTATATCTAAGATTCGATGATGTGACTTTTTGAACTTAGAAAAAAAAAAATCTTATTTACTATTCATGCAAAAAAAAGTGTTATAATAAAACTAAATTTAATAAAAAATTTAAAGAAATTAACTATTAGACTTGCAATCTAAAATTTAAAAAAATAGAAGAATTAATAAGTAGTCATTAATTATTATTATTCATTTTCTTTTCTATATTTTGCATGAACTTTGTCTTTGTTTAAGTAATGGTGTATGCCTCATAATTAATAAAAAAATACAATACCATTAGTATTATATAAATATTATTCCTTTTAAATTTTCTCATTATAATTTAATTTCCCTATGTTTGATAATATTTTAATGTTGTATGTTGGGCTAATCACACGAAACTAAAATTCAAAATAAGTGTGTGAACGCCAACTTGAGGGCAGAAGCCAAATTCCTTTAAAGTGAGGAAGGTGCAGGTGAAACTACATGTCTTCTAATTTGTCATCAAAGGACAAGTCAAGTAGGGGTGAGCAAAACTCGATTCGACTCAAAAAAATCAAAAAAAAATTCAAATTTCGAGTTAAACGAATCGAGTTATTCGAGTTAATCGAGTTATTCGAATCAACTCGAATTTTTTTTTCGAATTTCGAGTTCGAATCGAGTTGAGTTTTCGAATTCGAATAACTCGAATAATTCGAATAATTCGAATATCAAACTATAATATTTTACATTTTTACCCTAAACTCCCAAACCTTTTTATTTTTCCCTCAAAACTTTTACACCTTCCCACTTTCCCCCCAAAACTTTTACTCCCCTCCCCTCCCAACCCCCCAATCTACCCAAAATCCATTTCCCACCAAAATTTTACTCTCCCATTTACTTTTTCTCAAAATTTTACCCCCAAAACCCTCAAAACCTTTTATTTTCCCCCAAAATTTTTACTCCCTCCCATTTTTCCCCTAAAACTTTTATTCCCTTCCCATCCCACCTCCCATCTACCCCAAACCCTCCCCCCTCCAATTTTTTTTTTAATATTTTCCCTCCAAAATTTTACTCCTCCCTATTTACTTTCCCTCAAAATTTTATTCTCCAAAATTTTTTATTTTCCCCCTTAACTTTTACTTCTCACCCTTTACTCTCAAATAAAAAATCAAAATTATCTAAAAAAAAAATCACTAAACAAAAATAGTAATAATTTCATTTATATCTACTATTTATATTATTAAATTAAATTTCACATTTTACATTATTTATATTATTGAATTGTTTAGTCATATTGAATATTTATATTAAAATTGAATTATTAATTATGCCATAAAATATTCATGTTAAAATTTTATATTGGTATCAATTTCACATTTTATTTTTAAAATATTTTTATTAAAAAATCATATTTTTACATTTAATATATTTTTTAATCCCAAAATACATAGTGACAAGAATCTGAAGATAATTGAAACAACTAAGCAAGCAAAGAAGCTAAACAGTATTTAAAAAATTAATAAATAAATTATGAGGGTGACAATAGTTACAAGGACCCAAAATTATTTTTTAATATTCAAATATATTCGATTCGATTCGATTCGAATTCCATCTCACTCGACTCGATTCGAGAAAACTTCAAATAAAGTTAGGATGATAAAATGAGATTCGAAAACTCGATTAACTCGAAAATTTTCAATTCGATTCGATTCGATTCGATCGAATGCTCACCCCTAAAGCCAAGGGTGGAAACCGAGTTCCTTCAAACACTAATTTCAGTTCATTATAAAAAAAGTACATTTTTTTTTGTTATTCTTGAAAGATAAATTTTCACGAATATTTAAATCAAAATAATTAGTAATATTAATTATTTAAATTACTTAATAAAATTATAAATTAGGAAGATCAAATTATATCAGAAATTAATATATAAATATCAAATTTTAGTATAAATATCAAATTATGTAAAAAAAATATTTTTTGAATATTGAAAGAAAAGTTTTATTGAAAAACACACCTGAAAACGGGAATTAAAACAGTACATATTCTTACAAAAGTAGAACATAAACCCACAAATGTAAATTTACAAATAAAAACACCCATATTATCGAATTTGAATAATAAGCCAAGAAAGAGCAAGCTATCCTCAAACAACACCTTCATCTTATCATTGAACTACTACGTTGAAAATGAACCCAAAAGGTAAGAACATAGGCTTCAACCCAAATCTTACAGAAGCAGTTCTGCATTTTCTTTCCAATTCAGCTCGGTCCAACTATGACAAATAGAATGGAAAAATTAAGTCTAAATTACCATTTATGCATTATCAATTAAAAAGTAAATACAATTTTTGGTCCAAGTTTAAGCAAAACATATTTGAATCTCACCTACGCAATTTGGATGAAGTGCTAGTTTCTTTTTCTCCCAATCCTGCGGGCCCATCTTGTAAAATTCCTCTGCCAGTCTCTCTCAACCATTCTAACCAACCACCATGGTCTTCCAGTTGTGAATACTATGTATCCCGTACTCAATCCCAACACTACTCCGCAGCCATACCCCATCATTACAAGTTCCCAAATAAAGGGTATTGCAGAATCTTCATCTTCCACAAGCTTTGGTGTTGGTGGTTTTCGTTCCTCGTCACTACCACATTTCTTTGATAGTGGGAAGCCGCACAAATCCAAGTTGCCAGCATAGGAATCAATACCAAAAGTATTGAATTGATTTCCAACAGGAATTGGTCCGAAAAAGTTGTTTTGCGACAAGTTTAACACTGCCAGAAATGTCAGTTTCGTCAACTCGGAAGGAATTGTACCACCAAGCTTGTTAGATGACAGATCTAATGATTCAAGTGCTGCCATATTTGCCAATGACGGTGGTAGGGTATCGTTTAATCTGTTGTGTGAGAGGTTGAGCACTAAAAGAGCATTAAGTTCGCCGAGTGCCTCAGGGATTCGTCCATTGAATCGATTGTTTGAAAAATCTATGAGTGTGAAATCAGTTAAAGATTTGTTCAGATCTAGCTCTATCTCCAACCTTTTCATGGTTACTTTCACAAATTCTTTATAGTTGTCGGGACTTTCATCAACACAATCATCATATGTTTTAGGACAATACGCAGCTATCTTTAGACGTGGTTGTGAACCTGCATACTCACCTCTCTTTGGACGTGGTTGTGAAGCTGCAACTAATTTCATACTTCTAAAACTTTGGAAGAATTTTTTCGGGAAGGGCCCAGTGAACTCATTTTTAGAGAGATCAAGAATTTGCAAGCTCAAAAAGCTAGAGGTAGCCATGGAATAGTCTAGGCGATCATAAAATCTATTAGAGCGTAAGATAAGAACTTGCAGGTCTAGAAGTAAACTGAGCCGATGGGGAAAGACATCTTTCAAGGTGTTGTTTGCTAGGTTCAAGAAACGTAGAAAGGTACAATTAACAAGGGACCCTGGCAATAACCCTTCTAATTTGTTGTCATTAAGAGAAAGAGTTGTCAAACTACTTAATTCAACACAAAAATCAGGGATTTTGCCACTCAAGCTATTCTTTTGTAGGTTTATGATACGGATCTCTCTACTAAAATTTCCAAGACATGATGGAATAATTCCACCAAAGTAATTCTTAGACAAATCAAGAATATCAAGTGAAGTCAAATTACAAATTGAAGGAGGTATTTCTCCTGTCAATTTGTTATCTGAAATCAGGAATCTTTGCAATGAAGGTGGCGGAGCTGGAAGAGGACCATGGAGTAGGTTGGAACGAAGATCTAGGGTAAGAATATTCTTCCCTGGAAGTTGCTCTAAACTCGTCAACGAATTTTTGGAAAGATCTAAATAAATCAATCGTTCCCAACCTTCCGATTCCCATTTGAAAATTGAACCCTGAATTTTGTTATTGGAAAGATCAAGACTTGTCAAGCTTTTCGCAGATCGCAAGAAACTCGGGAATTGGCTTAACTTGTTATTGGAAAGATTAACTTCAGTGAGATTCTTCAACTTTGATGGAACATCTAAGTTGATAACACCACTAAAATTATTTGTCGAAAGATTGAGCGTTTCAAGACTCTCTAGCTTTGAAAGCATATCTGATCGAATGACTCCACTCAAGTTATTTGATGAAAGATCAAGGTGGGTAAGCTTTGAAAGACCAAAGAAAGAACTTGGTATTTCACCATGGATGTCATTATCCGCCAAATCAACCAATTGAATTGAATTAGGCTTTTCAATTTGATTGATTGGACCTGTGACACTGTTATTACTGAGGTCTAAGGATTTTAAAGATGGCAAAGTAAAAAGCCAAGATGGAACTCCTCCTGTTAACAAGTTATCATATAGAAAGAACTCATTCAAATTCTGAAGCCCTGTTACATGAGTTGGGAGGGAACCTTCTAACCTATTGGATGACAAGTTTAAAGAAGTAAGTTGTGTGAGGTTGAACATCGATGGGGGAAGTTGACCACTAAAATTACAATCAGAGAAATCCAAAGTAGTAAGTTTGTTAAGGTTTCGAAAGACATCTGGAATTTCTCCCTCTAATTTGCTATAAGAAAAATTAAGATAGGTGACTTTTGTGAGGTTTCCAAGTGAAGAAGGAATTGACCCTCTGAAATAATTATTGGAAAGGTCAAAGATTTTGAGGGGACTACTCCAATTGGACTTAGGGAGAAAACCTGTTAAAGAGTTCCCACTTAGATCAACATACTCTAGGTACCCAAGCTGGAATATTTCACTAGGGATATCCCCCTGTAAATCACAAAACTCGAGACTCAAACGCTTTAAAGACGAACGCAAGTTCATGAAGGAGGTAGGCACAACATCAGACATATTTACCCGGCCAAGTAAAAGATTTTCTAATTTAGATAAGTTGCGCGTAAGCATGTCAAAACCGTAACTGTCAAATATCAATTGATCATTTCCAGAAAGATCAAGTGAAATCAATTTTGATGGCAAAGATATATCTGATGGGACTGAACCACTGAGTAAAGAACCAGAAAGATTAAGATGTGTAAGACTTACTAACTGATTAAACCCAGACGGTATCGAAGAAGCATCGAAATTATTGAAAGAGAGGTCAAGTCGTTTAAGTCCTCGAAGGCGGAAAAGGGTGGTGTTTGGAGAAAGGGAGCCAACAAGCTTAGAGCAACTAAGGTCTAGGCTAATCACCTGACCGGTTGCCTCATCACAAGTGACTCCCTCCCATGAGCAACAGTTGGTGCTTTCATTCCAGGTGTTTGTTTTGGGATAACAGTAGGAAGAAATAGCAGAATCATCAATGGACATAGTGTTCTTGAATTGGAGCAAGGCTGAAGTGTCTTCTGGTGGGCCTGAAGGAGTTGGATTAAGTGATGAGGAAGACAAACTCAGAGAACAATCGACTACTGAAAGAAAAAACAGCGCAAGGAGGAGACTACGGATTTGACACAACCATATAAACTTTCCCATTTTTAGAACCTAATAAGGAACAAGATATGAAAGGGGGCAATGTTTTAAGGAAAACGGAATTGGAAATTTGCTATAAGTTGAGGGTTGTAGGCTTTAGAGATGCTATGCCAAAGTTGATTCATTGGCCTATATTTATATTCTCTAATTTCATGTGGACTGTTATAAAGTCTTTCCCAAGTCTTTTAAGTTTATTTAAATGTGTAATTTGTTTATATTTCATAATCGGTATCAATCATGATTTTAGTTAATTTAGAGTGGTGTTGAAATTTCGGTTAAAATTTAGTTAATTGATCAAATCAATTTACTTCGATTAATTGATTTAATTTAGTCGGAGGTTGTTTAATATTTTGTTGGAAGTTCGGTTATCGGTTAATTCGGTTTGAAATTAAATACTTAACCAAATTAAACGAACCAACCAAATTAATAATTAATAATATAAATTATATGTAGTTTTAATTAAGTTAATTCAATTAATTCGGTCAAATGAATATTATCAATTTATTTATTTTATATGTTTTATACTTATTTTAATAAAAAATTATAAATTTCGATTAATTTGATTAACCGGTCGAATTAATTAAAATATTTTGATTCAGTTAATTTTTTTATTTTATTAATAATTAAAATATTAAAAAAATTTAATTAATTCAATAAATACTAATTTGATTCAATTAACCGATTTAACTTTTAAATACCCATAATAATTTATCATAATTTAAGTAGTGTGAACAAATGTAATATGATGTAATTTCTCTTTTCACTGTCTCACTTTAAGTCTTTTCACTACTTTCATGGTCTTTGTTCCTAGCAACTGTAATTTCTAAGCATTCACACAATAAAAATTGGAAAACAATATAAAAAAATAAAAAAAAGAGAGAGGTGTGGAAGACATTAATGCATGATTGATGAAGATAAAAGTAGTACTGGAGAGCAGTATATTGACCTGATATGGTCTTGGTCGTCAACCATGTCCACATCATAAAAATTAATTCATTTAAAAGAATGGTTACTGTTTTTTATGTTATTACCCGATTAGCTGACTATAAAAAGAGTAATGTGATCTTGGGCTAATGTGAAAGTAGCTTGAAATTAAAAGACTACAAACATTAATTCAATTTTTGTTGAGCCTTTATTTTTTTGATAAATTATAAGAGGAGAATAAAGTCTTAACAACAATGTAACTAATATGATTTAAATCCAAACTGCACCCGAGACGATAAATTCTCTAACTATCAAATCAATACACAAACTTTTGTCGGGTCTTATTTTTATTACACATTGATTTCAAATGATATGCTTTTGCTTTTGTACGAAAACTAATTAAAAAATAATGAAGGGACTGGGACAGCAATAATGCAGCCACTAATTAGGTCCCAATACTTGAAGCTATTTAATTTACCATCTCAGCCTTTATTTTTCTAATATTTTAGGGATGACTAGTGTCGAAACCATTTTTTTGATAAAAGGGGATCGACTTTTAAAACGAAATTGGAGTCGCCACCGATCTTTTTCGAGGTGCGATCGGGTCACCTTGAGATTAATTATTTTAATAAAACATTTTGATTTATTAAAATAATGATTTTGATCTACAAAATTTGAGAAAACGGGCTCGGGAGTTGGTTACTCACGAGGAAGGATTAGCACCCTCGTAACGCCTAAAAATTGGTACCTAGTTGATTAATTAATGTCTTAAGGTCGAATGAATAAGATTTAAAAAACGATTCTCCTTTTAAAATCTTTATTGAAATTTATTCATTTGAAAACTAAAAAGTCTGGTCATCTTGTTTCTATGAAGAAATCGAAACCTCGTAAGTTAGGGTACAATTCTTTGAAATTTTGACAACCACACACTAATTTGCATTTTTTTCTAAAAGAATCTCATTTCAAGATAACAAAATGTCAGATCCAGTGAGTTAGCATATAACATTTCGAATTCTTGAGAGAGCTTTGGTTTGAAGATTTTACGTTAGAATGGGAAGAACACTCGATTAGCTAAATTCAATGACGAAAATTGAAGCCCAGTAAGTTAGGGCATAACCTTTTCGAGAATCTTGGATACCGAATGTTTCAAAAACTTATGGATAAAACGACTTCAGTAGTTTAAACAAATGCACTCTTTTAAACAAATGCACTCTTTTAAACAAATGTAATGCAATTGGATAATAACGTATCACCAAAGGATAATTCAAGGATAAAATATACAATAATGAATAATGAATAATGAATAATCCACAGATAAATATAAATAAACATAGCGACCATAATACACAAAATAATGCATATTGATCTAAAAGCATAGAAGCATAAAAAATTTTAAAAATGTATTATAAAATAAAATCATTTAAAAAAAATCATATCGTATTAACGAAAAAATATAAACTAATACCTTATGAGATTAGATAATAATAGATAAAACTTAGAATAATAGTACGTAATAGAATAAAACAATATATAAAAAAGTTAAGTGGATTGATATATAATAATAATAATAATAACAACAATAATGTTAATAAAAATAGTACTAATCATATAAGATGTGATAATAAAACAAATCATGTATAAAAAATTTATGAATTATAAAAGTAAAGAAATAAAACAAATAAATTAGCAGAATAATTTTATGAATTATAAAAGTAAGAAATAAAACAAATAAATTAGCCAAAAGAAATATTAAAACTTAAAAATGAAAATAAATAACGAATATAAGAATAAAAAAAGAGATTAATATGGCAAACAGTGAAATAAATTAATTAGAGGACCACATTGAAATCAGGATGACATTAAAGGAAAGATTTGTAAATAAAATTAATGCTTAAAGATCGAAATAGGACTAAAATGATATATGAGCAAGGAGAGGAGGGCTAGACAGGCAATAAGCCCAATTTTTGGACACGCGTCACTTCCCAAAGGATTGGCGTGCCAAGGACTAAATTGCATGGCGGAAAAAATGGGGGGCCCAATTTAAAAATAAAAGAAAAATGCGAAAAGAACTAAATTGAAACAGACCAAAAATTCAGAGGGGCCTGAAGCGCAAATATAACACTAATAGAAAACACGCGGATCCTCCCCTAGGGTCGGGTCACCGCGAGTCAAGGGCCTGAAACGGCGCCGTTTTAGCCCATAAACACCCAAAGTAAAACGACGCCGTTTTGCTTCTCTATATAAATAAAAAAAATCTTCATTTTCTCATTTCTTCTTTAAAAAACATAAAAAAGCTCTCACCTTTCTCCCCTCCTCCGCGGTGGCCGAAAAATTAAAAAATATTTTTTCCAAGCCTTTTCGACTCCCGGACCTAGAAAACACCGATTTTCATCAGAATCTGCACCTCTCTCGCAAAAAGGTACGACCTTTGCCCTTTTTATTTTCGGTTTATTTTTTAAAAGAAAAGAAAAGGAAAAAAACAATAATAAATAAGCCGAAAAAAAGTCACCTTGAAGAATGCCTAATATTTGAACTGATTTTTTTCCAATCTCTTTTGATTCATTCGTGTGTGTTAAAATACATAGATTCGGGGTCTTTTTATAGCCCAAAATTTCCTATTTTTTTCTACTTTTACACTTTTTGTGTTTTTGTTGGACTCTCCTAGTCCTTTTACAGGTATGAACGTGGCGGCACGTGTGGGGATGGCAGCATGGGCGGAGGTTGGTTCCGAGTCGTGCGGCGGTTGGAGTTGTACTGGAGGCGGCGGCTACTGTTTTTCTCTGCTTAGGGTTTCTCTTTCTTTTTTTCTTTTTTGGGCTAGGGTTTAATTGGGTTTAGTTGGGCTGTTTGGCTAAAGGGTTAATAGTTTGGGCCTGGTATTGGGTTTTTATAATTTAGACATTAATAGGACTTTATTTATTATGGTTTTAAATTATTTAGTTTTATATTTTTTGTTTATAGGGCCCGAGCCAAAATTTGGGTTCTACAGCTGCCCCGCTTTGCTCATTGTCGTGCAACGGGAATGAAGCAAAGACTTTAATAGGGACAAATTTGCCCGGTCTTGTCGAGTATTGACTTCTTTTGGCGAGTAGCTTCACTCCGACCCACTGTGTCTTCAAGGGTATAGGAGTTGCCACTTCGATCCACTCCACTACAATGTCAGGGAGATAAGATTCGTCATCTTCTTTCTGCCCCACTGTAACTTCAAGGGGACAATCTTCAGTCTGCTCCACGTAACTTGAGATACATAAGATTCACCATCTTCAGCCTGCTCCACTGCAACTTTAAGGAGATAAGGCTTGTAGCTTTAACTTGTTCCACTGCAACGCTAGGAAAGTAAGATCCTTGTTGTAACTTCAATCTATTTAACTGTAATGTCTGGGAAACAAGATTCGCTGTTGTAGCTTCAATCTGTTCCACTACACTGCCCGGAAAGTAAGATTCGTTGTTGTAGCTTCAATCTATTCCACTGTAATGCCAAAGAGATAGGATTGGTGGTTTAAATCTGCTTCCCTACTACCTTGGAAAAGATAAGATTCACCGTCTTTGATCTGCTCCACTACTGCTTAGGGAGACAGGATCTACATTCTTCAACCTACTCCACTGCTACTCAGGGAGATAGGACTGGTGGCTTAAATATGTTTCCCTACTACCTTGGGAAGATAAGATTCGTCGTCTTCGATTTGCTCCACTACTGCTTAGGGAGACAAGATCTACATTCTTCAACCTACCCACTGCTACTCAGGGAGATAGGATTGGTAGCTTAAATCTATTTCCCTAATACCTTGGGAAGATAAGATTCACTTTCTTCGATCTGCTCCACTACTGCTTAGGGAGACAGGACTGGTGGCTTAAATCTACTTCCCTACTATCTTGGAAAGATAAGATTCGCCGTCTTCGATCTACTCCTCTACTGCTTAGGGAGACAGGATCTACAATCTTCAACCTACTCCACTGCTACTCAGGGAGATAAGACTGAGGCTTAAATCTGCTTCCCTACTACCTTGGGAAGATAAGATTCTCCGTCTTCGATCTGCTCCACTACTGCTTAGGGAGACAGGACTAGTGGCTTAACTCTGCTTCCCTAATACCTTGGGAAGATAAGATTAACCATCTTTGATCTGCTCCACTACTGCTTAGGGAGACAAGATCTGCTATTGTAATGGCCTAAATTCAAAGTTATCAGAATAGTGGTTTCGGGACCATAAATCCGATGAGAAAAAAATTATTTTTCTTATATTTTATGGTCTACAATTTCACAAAATGATTTTGCAAAAATTTGGTTCGAAAATTTCGACGTTTGGGCACCTAATTTAGTCAAAAGGACTAAATTGTAAAAAGTGCAAAAGTTGAGTTCTACATGTTAGAGGTGTCTAATTGTTATGAAACTTTAAATTGGAGGTCCTTATATGGTAATTAGACCATTGGTTAAGTTGGTAGACAAAAATGGACATGAGATACGTGAAATAGGAAATTTTTAAGTTAGGGGCAATTTAGTAATCTAGTAATTAAAATGAATTAAAAAGGAAAAAGATGGCAAATTGTGCTCATCTTCTTCATTTGGACGAAATCAGCAAGGGGGGAAGCCATATTTAGGGTTTTCAAGCTTCCAAGCTCCATAGTAAGTGATCCCAAGCCTCGTTTTTAATGTTCTTTACGTTTTTAGAGTCCCGGTAGCTTAATTTAGCTTATTCTAGCAATAATTTAACCTAGGGTTTATATTTGGAAAAATACCCATAGGTTAAAAGTGTTTATTTTGATGTTTTATGATAGAATATGAAGCTATAAATTATGTTAAACAACTTTTGCTAAGCGATTTTAAGAGAAAACGAGTAAATTGACATAATCGGTAAAAATACCTAATGTTCATAAGTACATGTTAGAGTGAGAATTTGATGTTGCCATAATAGGGAAAAATGTTCAGCATTTTATAAAACATAAGAATAAGAGATGAAGTTTAATTTCTGAGCCTTGGGGCAAAAATGTAATTATGTAAAAGTTTAGGGGCAAAATTGTAATTTTGACAGAGTTAGAGTCGAGGGCTGTTTTAATAAATGTGAGTATTAAATAAGTTAAATTTGCTATTCTGGATCAAGAAGAACGAAACTCGAGGCTAGACAAAGGGAAGAATAAAGTTGAAGGCTAAGTTGGTGAATTTGGCTATAATTGGTATTGAGGTAAGTTTACGGTAAATAAATACAATATTTCAATAATTATTATTAATGCTGCTATTTTCCAGCAACTATGAATTTATTTCATGAATTTATTCGATGATGATCCAAGCATGAAATTATAGAGAATTAAGATTAAAAAGTCCCGTTGATACATAAGGATGGTACTGGATACGAATGTCATGACATTTGGGTAAAGAGGTCCCACGTAAGACCATGTCTGGGACATGGCATTGGCACCGAGATGAGAGGTCCCCCGTAGGACCATGTCTGGGACATGGCATGAGCACCGACACGAGGACATCCCATGTAAGACCATGTTTGGGACATGGCTTTGGCATGTTATTATCAGAAGAGACCCGAGTATCCTTATTATTCCAATGTAGCTCAACGGGTTAGTAAACAACTCATGTTCATGAAAGTTCAGTTATAAGAATAAGTGGCAAGCTCAGGTAAGTTATAAGAGTTAAGAACTTATGATATTATCAATTAATACTCAACGTTTTAACAAGGGAAGAGTAAGTTATAATCACGAGGCAACTAAGTAAACAAGCAAGAGAATGAGAATGAGATTAATTAAAGAGTAAATTAGAGATCTTGACATTTGAGTATAATTATTTGTGTTAAATGTTGTTATTTATTTGCTAGTAAACTTACTAAGCTTAATGCTTACTTCTTTTATTTTTCTTTATCTTATAGTATTGCAAAGTTGCTTCAAGGATCCTAAAGAAGTCGGAGATCGTCCACACTATCAAGAACAACTACTCGGTATTTCATGATGAAACACGTTTGAGTTATAGCATGTATAGGGATATAGTTATTTTGCATGTTTGTAATTATTATTTTGCTAAATAATGATGTGTAAGTATTTGATGATGAATGGTTATTAAAATGGTTAAGTATGAAGGTGTTTGTTGTTATAAAAGTCTAGGTGACAAATTATGCATGGAAATCATGAAAGGGTAAAATTTTGCAAAGAAACAGAATTCAGGCAGCACAGTGACGTGAATTTGAAAAATCACCTAGGATAGTATAAAATGAATTAGAGAGTGAATGATATATTGAATTAAAGCTTGTTGAGTATATTTTCATGGAAAAATAATGGTTTAGCAAAAGAAATTTTATATTTTGAGATATGTGAATTTTGGTGAGTCAGGGTCAGAACTATTTTTGGAGTCCCCTGTTCTGAGTTTAGAAAATCACTAAAAATTGTACAAAAATAGTTATGAATTTAAATTTACATGCTTAGATTCCTAATGAGTCTATTTTCTTTAAGAACAAGTGGGAACACTATGAAAATCCTATAATGAGAAAATTTATTTTTAGTAAAAAGAGGTCAGAACAGTCGAATGGCGGAACAAGGGAGACTTTAACTAATAAACTGTACTAATTGGCTGAACCAAAAATTCAAAAAATTTTATGGAAAATAGATATATGAGTCTAGTTTCAGAGAAAATTTACGGATTAAATTTTGAATTCCGTAGCTTGAGTTATAATTAATTTAGTAACTGCTGCACGATTGGACAGGTTTGTTGTAAATAGTGAAATTAATTTTCAAAGTAAATTTTTATGTTCCGAATTAGTAAGATAAGCTAAGTAATGCCTCATGCCTGACTCCAACAATGGTCTCGGGTATGGGGTGTTACAGCTATCTTCGCTAATCTGTTCTCTGGGGAACATAACCTGTATAATCCACTTTATGAACCTAATTATGCCGAATGATTAGGATGCCATGATCAAAATGAATCGAATGCTCCTAACTAGACATGTATGAATGATGTTTGCATGAATACAGAATGTCATTTTTTTTAGAATGATCCTTCTTTATCGCTTATGTTGTCATTACTTGAAGTTTATTAGGGTCTTATCACTGACGTGCTATAACCCCTTCTTGCTTAGCCGACATATCAAAAAACACTTAACCAGATAGCCCCACTGTAAACCTTAAAGTTCAATCCACTGGGACGCAAAATTTGTACCATCATTCTCCCACTGTAACCCAAGGGTAGAAATATATGGCTTTTTCTCTATCCTCTCCTATCACAACTCAAGGATACAGAATATGAAACTCTTTGGTCCTTTACACCATGCCTATGCACAAATGAAGAATTCTCTTCTCCAAGAATAGCTTCTTCTTATTATTCGGTGATCATTGTTAGCTTGTTCATTTAAGCTTTGTCACCAAAACTACATCTTGTCATTTTGTTCAATCAATGTTGTTGACAATAAAATCCAAAGAGATAGTCTTAATTTAGACTCTTCCTTCTTAGATTTCCAACCTTTAAACTTGGTGTGTTCTAAACAATAGTCCTGTTTCAGGTTCCGTATTATTTAGAAACTTCTAGAGTAATATGCAAAACTTTCATTGTGAAAGTTTTATTAGTCCATTAATCGTTATTCTAATGCAACATGCTTGCAAAAAGAACAAAATGATGGATAAAATAGAATTGATTTGAGAGCATAGCTTGCAATGATTAAATTATCAAGAATATTGAGAATAAAAGAGGAATTGACTTGTATCTTGAAAAAGAATGAAGTATTCCAAGAATAAGCAAATATAAATAGTATAAAGACTAGGTACCCCGGATATCACAGCTTGAGCTTCTCTATACAAACTTTCTGAAGATTATTCTGAGTTTAACATGTGTTTAGAAGATCTATAATACTCTGTCGATGCCCAAGATGTCGCCTACCCTTTCCTGCTAATTCAGGTGTAACGAGATCACCACATGCCCTAATCTGATCAAAATTTGAGTTGCTCCGATCACCTTATGCCCTAATCTGATCAATATTTGAGCAGCCATTTGCGGGTTTTCACCTTGGCCTCTCCATTTTCTTTTCTTTTTCTTATTTTTGGTTTATTTTTTATTTTTTAGACTCAAAGCGCCCTTTGCGGGTTTTTACCTTGGTCTTTTTTTTTTAGGAATCAAAGCGCCCTTTGCGGGTTTTCACCTTGGTCCTTTTTCCTTCTTTAGGTGCAGCATTTTTGACTGAATCTGAGTTTACGAGATTTAGCAAGTTTTTGCCATTCATCTCACTAAAAAGTAATGCTCCTCCAGAAAAGGCATTCTTTACGACATAAGGACCTTCCCAATTTGGCATCCATTTTCCTCTAAAGTCCTTTTTGTATTGGAAGAATATTTTTCCACACTAGGTCCCCCTCATAGAATTCTCTTGGACGAACCTTTTTGTTGTAGGCCTGCATCATTCGCTTTTGATACATCTGACCATGCTGAATAGCTTTTAGCTTTTTTCCTTTTATCAGGTTCAACTGATCACATCGCGATTGGATCCATTCTTCTTCATTCCACTCTAGCTCAACTAATACCCAGAGAGAAGGGATTTCTACTTCAATGGGTAAAACTACCTCCCTCCTATGACCAAAGAGAAAGATGTTGCCCCGGTGGAAGTCTTGATAGATGTTCGACAAGTAAAGAGGGTAAATGGTAATTTCTCATGCCAACCATTATAAGTCTAAGTCATTTTTTCACAATCTTCTTATTATCTATTTCTGGGCGATACAGTGATGAATCGCAATATCCGAGTTTGAATTGATTACAGACCTCAGCTATTGTGCTAACGCATTTACCGATACCATTTTCTTTGAAATTCTATAACGGCATATGATGACATTAGCGTATGAAGCAGCCTTCGATGATGATGACGTCCAAGCCCCATTTTGCTCAAAATTTGAGTTGCCCTTTTCGGGTTTTCAACACAAATCCACATTTGGTCACAAAGCGCCCTTTGCGGGTTTTTGCCTTGGCCTCTCCTTTTTCTTTTCTTTTTCTTTTTCTTTTTCTTTTCTTTTTCCATCATTTTCATTTTTTTATTTTTTGATTTTTTTTGAAACTCATAGGATTAGGCAAGTCCTTGTTATCCCTTTCGATCAGAATCAATGCTTTTCCAAATAAAATCTTTCATGCAAGATCCTTCCTATCTATTTTCATTTTGTATGCGAATGATCTTATTTGGTATCAGGCTTCTTTCATAGAGCTTTCTGGGCAAGATTTGTTTTTGGTGCATTTGACTATGACGGAAAACTTTGGATCTTCCTCTTCAATTAGGGTAAAATCCAACAAAGAATGCAGAGAGATGGCAACTCGACTTCAATGGGCAAAGTATGATAAGTCAAAGAGAAAGGCATTGTCCCGGCAAAGAATTTTCACTGCATCGTTCATGATGTTAATCTTGAACATACTGTAAATTTTTGATATCGTGCTGTTGTTCAGATTACAATATCAGTGTTTAACACGGGCATATCCTATTATGACCATGCAAAGACATCCTTGAACTCTTCAAGTAACTTAACAAGGTCTTGCTTTGCTTCTTCGGTTATGCACGTTCCCTTAAGGTCACAATCTCCATTATCTCCTCAGGAGGTAAAATTTCCTTCTTGCTCTACCATCGTCAATAAGTCCAGAGATAGACTATAATCTATGTTACTTTCAAAGTCATGAGATCCCTCTAAACACGTGCCTCGTTCAAAAGGAAATTCTGAGTCTGTAACAGCGTCACTCATGTCATTGATATCTGGGAACCTATAGTAAGTACCAAACAATATACAAAAGAATGTATGAATTTATGAATAATTATTTGTACAATATGATTAGGAAGAAAATCCAAAAGAATGAAAGAATAATTATTCAAAAAGAATGAAAGAATATTGGCTCAAAAATAAATGCAAAGATGTATTTTATTAGAATAACGACGTTCAGACATGAGCCTATTTCATAAAGGAATTCTTATTGCCTCTAGGCTAAAAGCAACAAGTGTGTTCTGAACATTACTTTAAGTAAGCTCTAGATGCTACAGAGATTTCTTCTACAATTCGATTATTTAGAACACTCACAAGTTTATAAGGATGGAAATCTAACAAGGTCCCTTTTCAAGTGTGTCTTCATATATGGCATTGACGTGAACACTTCCCAACATTGTGTGTATATTTCTCTCTTCTTTAATTTCCTCACAAAACTCCATCTCTTTGTCGTCCATCTTGGCTTGAACCAAGGTCCTGAATTCCACGCACTCTTAGGTCTCGTGCCCCTTCTCGTGATAGAACTCACAATGATTCCTTATCTTTCCATGGTTTCATCCTGAATCAAAAATAACTAATCCCCTTCTTTCTCTCACGTTTACCCCATTATCAACATGATTGGGTAGTATGTTAGGTGAGTCATCAAACTTGACGATACCCCTATTGATGAGCCTTTCAACTAGCTTTTTGAAAGCAGTGCAGTTTTCTATCGAATGCCCTGTGATTCCTGTATGATATTCGTACTAGGCATTTACATCGTATCCTTTCAGAAATATGGGCTGCATTGGTTTCAAGTAGAAATGGGATACCACATGTGCATCAAATAAGGCTTGATATAGCTCTCTATATGACATCGGTATAGCCTTGAACTGAAGCCTTCCTATATTTGTCCTCATGTAAGGTTCTTGCTTTAAAGGGCCTTGATGGCTGGTGGTTTTTGTCTTTGGCTGCCCCACAGTGATTGGTTTTGAGTATCCCCTATTGCACCTACTTGCATTATCCACCTTATTCCCCTTTTTCCTTGGGGCTTTTACAGTATCTGGGTGCTCTATTCTCGTCTATTTTCTTTCTACTGGATCATCAAAGACAATAGGATTGGTTAGATTACCCCTTAGATTGGAACCTGAACCTGCTGGACAATCCATTGATGTCGAGATATCGGTCTGATATAGTTGGGGTCTGATAGTAAAGGGTGTCCCTTGTGGACATTAATAGGACTTTATTTATTTTGGTTTTAAATTATTTGGTTTTATATTTTTTGTTTATGCAGGCCCGGGCCAAAATTTGGGTTCTACAGTGGCAGAGTAGGTTGAAGATTGTAGATCATGTCTCCCTAAGCAGTAATGGAGAAAATTAAAGGCAGCAAATCCTATCTCCTTGGCATTACAGTAGAACAAATTAAAGTTAAAGGCAGCGAAGCTTGTTTTTATGTCGTTGCAGCGGAGCAGATAAAGACTGAAGATAGCCAACCTTATTTCCCTGAAGTTACAGTGGAGCCAGTTGAAGATATCAATCTTATCTCCTTGAAGTTGCAGTAGGGCAGATTGAAGTTACAAGTCTTATCTCCCTAAAGTTGCAGTGGAGTAGACTAAGAATGGCGAATCTTGTCTCCCTGAAGTTGCAATGGAGCATATTAAAGCCAATAATCCTACTTTCTTGAAGTTGCAGTGGAGTAGGTTGAAGAAAGTGAGCCTTATCTCCCCGAAGCTACAGTGGGTCAGGAAGAGGCTACTTGAAGAAGAAGCGCACTAAAGTTCAACACGACCGGGCAAAATTGGCCTTCTTTAGTCTTTGCTTCATTCTTGTTATACAACAATGAGCAAAGAGGGGCAACTATAATAGGCCCAATTTGCCTGGGCCCAATTAAAACCCAAAGACTAAATAAAATAAATAAAATAAAAGTCTAATATTCAGTCCATTACAAGAAATCGGCCCAAAATCTAAAATACCCAATTGATAGAGGCCCAACTCAGTCCAATACCTAACTCTAACCACAAACAGAAACCTTAGCAGCAGCACACAGCCTCTAGCGATACAGCAGCCAGAGTCCCCTCTGTGCGCGTGCGCACTTTTCAGACGGCTTCCGTACCAACAGAAAAAGCGGATCCAAACAACAGATAAACCAGCATATAGAGCAACAATAACAGAAATACAGGAAATAATTGCGGAAAGATAATAAAAATGTAAAAAAAAGTTCTCAAGAATTATGTTTTTCTTTCTGTTTCGGCTATAAGAGCCGATTGATTCATTGTAAAGAGAGGAAAAATTAATAAAAATACTAGATCGAAAAAAAAAGTCTGAACAAGCAAAGGTTTTTTTTTAGTCTCTGGAACTGTTTTATTTATTTATTTATTTTTACTTTTGTTTTGTTTTTTTAAAAAATCATATACACACACACATATATATATATATATAACAGATTTAAAAAAACTCTTACCTTTTTATTTTTCTGGCCACTGTGGACGGCGGTGCCGTCGCCGATGACAAGCGGCCGCCATGGCGGCTCTCCTCGCCAGATTCTGGGTAATACTCAAAGAAAAAAAGAGAGAAAGAAGCTTTTTTTAAAAAAAAACCTTTGCTCGTTTAGACTTTTTCTTTTTTGATCTCGTATTTTTATTGATTTTTCCTCTCTTTACAATGGATCAATCGGCTCTTTTTATAGCTGAAACAGAAAAAAAAACATAATTCTTGAGAACTCTTTTGACATTTTTGTTATCTTTCCGCAATTATTTCATGTATTTCTGCTATTGTTGCTCTGTATGCTAGTTTATCTGTTGTTTGGATCCACTTTTTTTCGTAGGTACGGAAGCTGTCCGGAGAGTGCGCATGCACGCGGAAGGGACTCTAGCTGCTGCGGCGCTAGAGGCTGTGTGCTGCTACTAGGGTTTCTGTTTGTGGTTAGTGTTAGGTATTGGACTGAGTTGGGCCTCTGTTAATTGGGTATTTTAGATTTTGGGCCGATTTCTTGTAATGGACTGAATATTAGACTTTTATTTTATTTATTTTATTTAGTATTTGGGTTTTAATTGGGCAAGGGAAAATTGGGCCTATTACTTACAACTAGCATATGAATTTTAATTACTTGACCATATATTATAGGAAAGATGAAAAATAAAAGTAATTTTATTTAGAAAATAATAAGTAAAACCTTAAACATAATTCCGTATTTAATATATATGCACCAAATCAAGTTTAACATATATAAAAATTAAAATATTCTACAATATGCTACGTTTTTCTCAAATAAAATATTTCCATTCACTCTGCTATTTTATACTAAAGAATCGATAAAACTAAAATAGCAACGTCACCATGTTAAACTTTAAGGAAACTATACTATAATGGAAATTTTAATACTAACCCATAGTATATTAAAATATAATGAATTACAAGAGAAGAGTAAAGCCCTTATATTAACATGACTAGTGCGATTCAAATTCAAGTCTCATTTGAGACGATGAACACCTTAACCATCAATATAATTAAAGTACAACAAAAAAATTGACATAAATACGGATAAGTTGTAATACTCACAATTTTTTAAATGCTTATTATTGTACGCTCAATAATTTTGTGGTTTATTAGTTGTTGTTTTTTAACGACCCTCAATTTTATATGTATTTTTATAGAGTTTTTATAAAAGAAAAGAAAAATGATTTACTCTACTGTATTTTTCTTAGTACGTGGTTTTGATAATTTGGAAAATTTTAACTCTAAGGAAGGAGAAGTGATGCGAGTCTCAAAGTACAATTTCAGACTCATGAATGTGATGAACTCACACTATCTTAAAGCTCAACAATAATATCAAAGACCAAGCAAATCAAACCAACATTCGATCAAAGACTAGATTCGAGGACGAATCTTTTCGAGGAAAGGGAGAATGATACATGCACGAATGGAGTGGAATTTATTAAATTCCATTCACCAAGGCTACCAACTTTCGGGTTTGGGAAATTAGCAGACTTGCAACGACATTTTGGATGAGATCTTGACATTTCTGGGTTGCGATGTCTTCATGGGCTTGAAAGATGTAGAAGAATGTTTTGTAGGGGACCCACTTTTCCACTCTAAAGGTTTAGTCTCAGCATGTTTTGGCAGCCACTCAAAAGGTTTGGTTTCAGCGTGTTTTAGTACGAATTCTTGAAAGTAGAATTAGAACTTGCACCTCGATAATAGTGTGATATGCCAAATGGACGAAATTGATGTTGCCGAAATTGTTGCTCAATCTCAATTGCCTTGTGTACTATCTCTTTAAGATCAATATAGGTTTGAAGATTAAGAACATTGACTATCGAAATGTTCAAGCCATATACAAATTGCACCATGGTAGTATCTTTATCCTCTCGTATATTTTCTCTTTGCATAAGCATCTCCATCTCTTTAAAGTACTCATCAACAAATCGATTACCTTGAATAAGGCATTGAAGTCTCGTTTTGAGCTCTTTGTAATAATGAGAAGGAACGTGATAACATGTTAATTTGCATGATTTTTTGTGTTTAATTTGGTTAATTTTTGAATTGATTCCTACTGAATTAGTGCTTTTATATTTTAATCTTATCAGGGATGCAATTGGGACGCTAAGAGTCAAAAAATGAGTAGAAAAGGACCAAATTGAAACACAATCAATGAAATGAGGCCAAATAAAAAATGTGGAGAAAGCTGAGGACTCATCAGATTTTTTTGACTTTGTAAAAGCCAAAAATAAAAAATCTTATTTTATTTTTTATTTAATTTTAATTGTATGTTGAACCGGTTAAAGCCAAAATTAGTAAATACCATGTGTATAAATAGGGCTTTAATGTACTTAGGAAAGACACATTGAATTTCACATTTTGATTTCAATTTGGAATTGAATAGAATTATTTTCTTTTTCTTCCAATTTCGGCGTGAGGATTCTGTTGCTTCCATTTACATTTCTTTGTTCTTTCTAAATTGGTCTAATTGCTTTCCAAGTACCTTTCTTTCCCATTCTTCACCATCATCATCAAATCACCTTTCAAAATCTACAAAACATGAATAATTTCATGCTTCACTAAATTCCATCTTAGCTTTAGACTGGTGTTCTTTCTGGTCGGGAATCGTGAGATACGTATTTATGCTAAAAATCCTTCCAATCGGTATTCACATTTTCATAAGTATCGGGATTAACAACTCATCCCTTAAAATTAACTTGATTTCAAGTTAAAAAGTGTACGTTGGGTTACAATTGGGGAAATGAGTTAGTCGTGCTATATTTGAATCTTCGAGAACAAATCAAGGAAGAGGTGATCAGGTTTAAACGACCCATGCTGTTGAGGCCGTTAATTCGAGTTGGGTTCTTCATAGCGTAAGGCTATCGGAATCTTGAATCGAGAACACGTGTATCTCGGTTAGATAATCGGTAAGGGTTGGTTTGTAGGTCGTATCGGGACTAGCTACGAGAGGAAGAATTAGTGGTTAGGACATTCTTAACTGCTATAACTAGCTTGTTGTTTGGAGGAAAAATTTAATTTCCAAGGATCGATTTAGAATTTCGAAATCCACCGAGTCTAGGGCTAAGGCTTATTATCTCTGTTTACAAAAATATGAATTTATTTCCCGATTTAAATTTATTTCCAATATCAATTAACTATTTATTTATGCTGATTTGATTTTTTACTTTCTAAACATTTTCAAAACCCCCTGATTTATTTGTTTTTTTGTCCAGGTTCGTTTGGAGTCGTGGGCACGACTTTTGCCAGGACATTCGACACGGCAAAAATTTTGATCATAAGTTAAACACGAAAGTTGATTATAATATCCAATCCTTGTGGAATCGACCCTACTAGCACTCTTACTATTATTTAGAGTTATTTTTGTAGGAATTATTTTTGGTGGTTTCGACGCCCATCAAATTTTGGCGCCATTGCCGGGGACTGGAGATATTTTTTTTTCTAATTTTTGTTTGTTTACCTTATGACCAGATCAGAAGCAAAAACTTTAGAGTTTGAACTAGAAATTCAGAAATTGGTCTGACAACTGAGGAAAAGAGCCATTCGACATGGTAAACGACCAAATCCCGGATTCGAAACCATATCATACACCGAGGAAATTTCCTCGTTCGACAAACCAAATGAGATGGCTGAACAGACGGTACGCCAACTCACTGCGGCACCGGACGAACAACAACCCTTATGTATAACCTATCCAGTAGGAGGAACACTGATAAAGGATGAGGAGAATGAACGTGAAAGCGGATCGTAAAGTTTGTCAAAGTCGCAGATTTGACTTAGGGCTCTAGACTTTCGTAAAGAAACTTGGATTTTGACACTACCTGAAAAGAAATTGAATCCAAGTCAGATTAAAAAATAAAATAAAATAATAGACCAAAGATTAAGGACGTGAATAAAGAAGATAAATGGAAAGATAGAATGTGGCATGTAGAAGTCCTAAGAAGCCTTGGAAACACGAAGAATCCACAACCCTTCAAGTGGCTCTAATTTCCCCTCCAAGATAGAAACCTTGGCAAGAAAAAGTTTGAAGATGATCCTCATTGTCGAAACCATTTTTATTTTGAAAAACGGGGTCGACTTTTAAAACGAAAATGGAGTCACCATAAATAATTTTTCGAGGTGTGATCGGGTCACCTTGAGATTAATCATTTTAATAAAACATTTTGATTTATTAAAATAATAATTTTGGTCTACAAAATTTGAGAAAACGGGCTCTGGAGTCAGTTACACACGAAGAAGGATTAGCACCCTCGTAACGCCCAAAAATTGGTACCTAATTGATTAACTAGTGTCTTAGTGTCGAGAATTGGAAACTTTGAAGAGATTCAAAATACAATCCTTTATTAAAACGCTGAAAATTTTTCGAGAAAAATGGCATATTTCACGTTAATCGAGAAAAAAATTACGTCCCGTAAGTTAGAACACAATGCCTTGTAATCCTGATACAAGAATACATGCCGAAAAAAAATTGCCTATTGAAAAGTATTTGATCCTCTTGGTTTTAGGAAGAAATCACATTCTGTAAGTTAGAATATGATTTTTCCTAATTTTTGAGATCATTTAAAAATATGCTAAAAACGTTCGTTTGTTTGGATACATGGAGAAAATCTAAACCCCATAAGTTAGGGCGCGACCTTTCAAATCTTAAAACGCGAAGTATTGCTTGTTTCAAAACAAAAATTTTAAAGTATCGGATAAAATGTTACATGATTTCGTAGTAAAATGAATTACAATGCCGATATGCATAAGAGAATAAAAATGAGTGCGACAATAATAAAGGCAGAAATAAAACAAAATAAGATAAAGAACTAAAACATACAACCTATATAAATAAAAAATAACAGGTAAAATTTAAAATAATCATAATAATAAATAAATAATATTAAAAGAAAATAGTAATAAAGCCTAATAGTAAACCAATAAGTAAACAAATACGATGTATAATACTTTAAAGATAATAAAAACAATACAATGATAATAATAAATAATAATTCATTAATAAATGAATAATAATAGTAAATAAGAAATAAGTGTAATAATGGTAATAATAATGGCAGTAAAAATAAAATAAAGATAATAGTAATAGTAATAGCAGTAGTAATTGTAACGAAATAATAATAATAATAGGAATAAAGTAAAATACCAAGAAACATGAACAAATAAAGAAGTAAAAATATACATAATAATGATAAAAAATATATGTACGGGCAAACCAATAAATAAATGGGTGAGAATATATAAAAAATTTTGATAATAAATGAATACTATATTAAATTGAAATTAAAATAAAATTGAGAGCCCAAATTATAAATAAAACACTAAAGGGACTAAATTGAGAGAGTAATAAAATTAAAGATCCAAATTTAAAAAGAAAAGAACGAACCAGGGCACCAATGTGACGCGCGTAAAAGTGAAGGGACCAAATAGGAAATTTTTCCAGCCCTTGGAACGCACCGTTTTAGGTTTGTTCTTTTTAAACGGTCTGAGGACCAAATCGAAAGAAAATGAAATTTTATGGCAAAATTAAAAAAATAAGAAAAAAGGACAGGATCTGATTGCAACCGGCCTCAAAAGCATAAGGAATAAAGATGCAAATAGACCCTTTGTCCAAAACACGCGGATCCCCCCTAGAGTGGGTCAGGTCGCGCGGATTAAGGCTTAAAACGATGCCATTTTGGCGTCTGCGCATAGGCCCAAAACGTTGCTGTTTTGTAGGGCCTATTTAAGTTAAAAAAATTCCCAAAATTTTTATTTTATTCTTCTTTCAAAAAACAAAAAACTCTCTCAGACTCTCTCAGCCCTTTCCTCCTCCGGCCTAGATCCGGCCACCGGACCGCCGTGGCGGCCACCGGTCACCGGCAATGGCGCCGCGTCCACAGTGGCCAAAAAGTAAAAAAAACCATTTTTTTTGCTTTTTTACTCCCCGACCCAAAAAATTGTCATTTTTATCGGAAACGACAAACCTCGGCCTCTATGATGGCGTAAACACCGGTAACGATAAGATTCGGCCTCCCTTTTATTTTCTTTTTAAAAGGCAAAATAAAAAACAGAGAAGGAAAAAAAGAAAAACCTTTCTTTTGAATCTGATATTTCTTTGTATTTGATTTCCCCATGAGTGTGAATTACATAAAATCGGGGCTGTTTATAGCCCAAAATTTTCCTATTTTTCCTATTTTTACACTATTTTTTGTTTTTGGACTCTCCTAATCCGTTTTGTAGGTACACGTGGCGGCACACGCGGAGGAAGCGGCGTAACGGGCGGCTACTATTGCGATGTACGGCAGCTGCTGGTGGCTGCTACTACGATTTTGTATTTTTGCTTCTTGAAAATATGGTGGGCTAGGGTTAGTTTTTTTTTGGGGGGGCCTATTTTTGGTTTGGGTTTTAGTTATTTGGTTTTTTAATCTAGACTGTTATTGTATTGTTGGACTTTTATTTTTGATTTTTTAATTTGGTTAATGCTTCTGGTTTGGGCTCCGGGCAAAATGGGCCTATTACACCCATAATCTAAAAAGATTGTTAAAACTCTTCCAAAAAAAAAAAAAACTCAAGAGAAATTCTTGAAAAGAAAAGCCTAGAGAGAATTTATTAACTTAAAAGAGAAATAGAATAATAATGAATTGAATAAATTTCACCCAATCTGTGCATGTAATACTCCCTACACGTATTCGTCGCCGAAATAGGGTATGAGGCATTACCAGATTTTACAGAATAAATTTTTTGTTATTACGAGTTTATAATATTCATTTATCGAAACATGTCATGACGTCCCTTGGATGGACCTCCGAAACCCAAAACATACAACGGGACCAAACCGAGATTAAATCAAAACCATAAGAAATTTTTCGTAAAATCCCAATTTTTTTTTTGTGAACTCAATATAACCCTTTTATAAATATCTAATCTTCCCCGCAATTTTAAACCGAGACCAATCCAACACAACCAATCCATTTCAACATATTTTTAAGATAGATTTAACATATTCATAAGATAACCTCATTACATACCAAAACCAAAATTTGTTAGCCATACCAATGACTAACCATATATTCATTTCACATTAACATTTACTTTACTAGCTTATACATGCCATTGATTTCCAAAATAAAGTTTCTTTATATACCGGAATCTTGAGGTTGATAGTGTGATACGTATCTGACCGAATCTGACCTCTGAGCTCTTAACACTACAAAATAGGGGAAAAAGAAACAGTGAAAGCACTTTGTGCTTAGTAAGTTCATGTAACAAGAACTATACTTATGTAACAAGAACTATACTTACCTAATATCTTCAATACAATGCAATAAACATTCATACATCCATTCAATACATTATTCCCCTATCATGCACAAACTCAACATTCAAGTTAGTTCAATAATTTCCATGTATCAATAATATATATACCATGATTGATGAGCTCATCAATTCCATGATTTCCATTTCCTTGTTATTTTTCCATATTTATCCCGTTGAATTTTTTGAAATTTCGATGGATTTTCAGGGGTACACTTTAGTGTACAAATCCAGTTTCGTCAATTCATATTCATGTGCGCACATTTCCATTTCAGAGAGCACACTCCCGCGAACCTCATCCTTACAGCGGGATTACCAGTCCAGGCTAAATCCCCTGTAATATAAACTCATAGAGTATTGTCGGGATTACCAGTCCAGGCTAAATCCCCTACAATGACAATTACTCTAATGAGCTTGGATCTGAATTACCAGTCCAGGCTAAATTCAGACCCTAATTTGGATTACCCATTCGGGCTAAATCCATTTTCCACATATTCTTCGAGAGGGCTATATCAGGATAGGATCACCCGTTCGGGCTAGATCCTTTTTACCATCAATTCCTTTTCAGAGATCCATCTAATTTTCCTTCCATTCAATCGGGATTTCTTCCCCTTTTTATCAAATATATCAATGTTTCATCAATTTTCATACAATGAACATTCAAATCATATTCACATCAATAACAAACATTTCAAGCATTTAAGAATATAATTCAAGTTACACGAACTTACCTCGATACTTGTTCGTAAACAAAAATCTACTAATCCCGAACTTTTTCTTTTCCTCGATCTGGCTTCGTATTTGATTTTCTGGATCTAAATAAATAAATTTAATCATTAATCTAATACATTTCATGTTCATATGTAACATTCTCTATAATTCTATTATTATTTATAGTTCATTCAAAGCTGTCTCATTGAGTCATAGTCACTAAATTATTTATATCTTGAGCTATGAAACTTAAAATTAAGATCCGCTAATTTTTCCCAAAACTAGACTCACATATCTTCTTACCACAAAATTTTTAGAATTTTTGGTTTAGCCAATAAGTACAGTTTATTCTTTAAAGTCATCCCTATTCTGCTGTCTGACAGTTTCGACCCTTCTTCATTAAAAATTAATTATCTCATTGTACAGAATTCAAATCATATTCTTGCTTGTTTCTTTTAAAAATAGACTCATTAAGGATTTTAAACATATAAATTTAAGCCACTAATTATTTTTCTCCAATTTTTTATGATTTTCCAAATTCAGAACAGGGGAACCTGAAATCATTCTAACCTCGTCTCACAAAACCTATTATATCTCATGCTTTACAATTCCATTGCTTACACGTTTCTTTTATAAGAAACTAGACTCAATAAGTTTTATTTTCATATTTTATTCATTCTCTAATTCAATCTCTACAATTTTTGGTGATTTTTCAAATTTAGACTACTGCTGCTGTCCAAAACTGTTTTAGTGCATGATGTTAATTACCATTTTTCCCTTAAGCTTTCAATAAATGATAATTTCATCCCTGCTCAATTAACCTCTTAATTAAGCTGGTTTTTTTCAATCAACACTTTATTATATCACTTTAAACTACTTTATAACCTTTGGAAATTAGAATTTTAGCACTAGACTTTAATTCCAAACTTTTTCACAATTAAGTCCTACCAATCAATTTCTATTGAAATTACCTAATAAAATCATCTCATAAACAAATTAAAGCTTCAATTTCATGCTATTTCATTATAAAATTCCAGCACATATTCATAGCAACTTTCAATTTCATTCATAAAATAAAAAACTAATGAATTTAGTAATAGGACCTAGTTGTAAAAGTCTTAGAAACACAAAAATTACAAGAAAAAGATAAGGATTAACTCACTTGGTGCAAAAATTATGAAAAACCAGCTTGAATAAACCCTTAGGACGTTTTTGGCTGATGAGAATGCAGAAAAATAAAGAGAATTCTAGATATTCCAATTTGGTCCCATTTTTATGTTAATAAAATTTGTTATTTTCTCATTTTACCCTTATTTAACCAATTCTCCTGATTTTTCTCAGTTTATGCCGCCCAAAATATCTTCTTTTGGGCTTATTTTAAATTTATGTCCCTCCTCCTTTAACAATTGAGCTATTTAATCCTTCTAGTAACTTTTTAATTTACTTAATTAACTACCCAAACATAGAAATTTTCTAACAGAATTTTAAAACCATATTACTAGCACTTCATAAATGTTTATAAAAATATTTCCGACTCGGTTTTACGAGATAGAGGTCTCGATACCTTATTTTTACCCAATTTCTTCAATAATTTCTTTTTCTAACTAACCACTAAATCGGTAAAATTCTTCTATCTATATTTTCATACGATTTTCCTATCATATCAATATTCATGCAAAAATATTAAAATAAATTTATCTTTAAATCAGATTTGTGGCTACGAAACCACAGTTCCGATAACCTTGAATTTAGGCCATTACAGTGCATGTATCATTCTCCCTTTCCTCAAAAAGATTCGTCCTCGAATCTTGTCTTTGACCTAATCCTGATTTGATTTGCTTAGCCTTTGACATTGTTGCTGGGCCTTGAGATAGTGTGAACCCATCACATTCATTGGTCTGAAATTGGGCCTTGAGATTCGCATCATTCCTCCCTTCCTCAAGTACATTTGTCCCCGAATCTTTAGCTGCATAGAAAGAAAATGGATCAAAATAAATAAAATGAATAAAATACTTACTTAAGCTTTCTTGTGCGTCAAAACTATCTCCAAGATCAAAGATATGATTTTAATATCCCAAATCAGCATGGATCAAGTATCTCTCCTTCAAAAACAAACTATCAACACTAGACAAATAAATATTAGGCACATGAATATTCAAGTAAAAAAGTAAAATAAAAGACTAATTCTATCTGTTTTTATTCGAATTTTTCATATATTTTAAGAATCATACGATCATTTACATTTGCTTTTGTGAAATCTCATGGTAATTGCTTCCGTTTTTGTTTGGCCTCTGTTTTGATTACGCGTTAAATTTTCAAATGATATGATTTTACTTTTGTAAGTGAACTTAATAAAAAAATAATGAAGGGACACCAATAATACTGCGGATAATTAGGTCCCAATACTTTGCCTTTATTTTTCTAATATTTTAGTGATGACTAGCATATGAATTTTAATTTCTTGAGCATATATGATTAGAAAAATGGATAATAGAGTAAAATGTAGCACTTGCATTTTTTGTTGTTGTTAAAAAATGTATTATTAGGATAATTTCCTTTTGCATTAAGAAATTTATTTTGAGAGTGAGAGTTGTATGTAACTTTAAGGAACATTTCAAACAATATTAAACAAAAATAGTAATTGAAGTAGTCATCGGTCTTTGTTCCCATCAGACATCGATCCTTTTGGTGTAGGGATCTGTGATTCTTCACAATGTTGTTGAAATTTCTAACCAATCATACGAAAAGGGTAGACAACAAAAATAAAAAGAAGGGTGACAAAGATAAAAGAGAAATAGTGGTTCACACTTAAAAAAAGAAAAATAATTATGGGTAAATTTTATTGATAATCACCTAATATTTATTATTATTTATTGGAGTTATGTGACCTAAATTTATGTTAAAAATAAAATACAAGTGGCAAGATATAGAGGGATCTACGAGTGCGAAGGGTGATTAGAATAAGATATTTTAACATTATTGCATTACTTCTATTTGACTTTAATTCGAATATGATTTTACAAACATATAAATGGATGTAGTCTATACTCCTCTTACATCATTCGAATTCGATATAGTGAATTTTTTTCTCCTCTACCCGTGATTTTTTTTTGCTTAAAAGGATTTCCAAGCAAAAACCTGTGTATTCTATTTTTCTCTTTTTATTTGTAATTCATTACCATTATTGATGTTCTATTTTTACAATACTTTTTATTATTCAATTATGAAAAATAAGAAAATGATCACTTTATTATTTAATTTTACCTTCTTCTTTTTATCACTGAGTTTACAACGATAACTTTTAACATTGATGTTATAATAAATTAAATCATCAACATTTATATATTGTATCAATTTAATCTTTTTGTTTGAATTTTATAAAAATAAAGTTACTACTCGGCAAAAGTCCATTACAAATGCTACTAGAATAAAAGAACAAAAAACTGATGCAACATCAAAAAAAGAAAAAAAACACAATCAGCACCAATCCTGAAACATAGAAAATCCTATCTCCCGGCTTTATCATGAACATCCACCATGAAACTTCAAAAGCATTTTAAAAGCTGAAAAAGTGACCAAATTAAACTTTACGCCAAAAAGAAGACCTTACGCCAAACTTTGCCATACTAATAGCAATGCGATGTCCATTACAATCTAAAACCGTTCAGTCTCTCTATTGCTCTAGTAACATCTCTCAAACTTTTGTATCGAATGAACCCAAACCTATGCCCACTCTTTGCCCTATTTTGCGGAATAAAAGCATCACTGACCTTACCATGGAATTGGAAAATAAACCGTAATCCTTTCCAGTGGATTTTCGGTGGTAAATTATTGATAGAAATGGTTTGATAGTGACTCATCTGATGGCCATTCTTATGTGGTTGTGTGGTGGCGGTTTATCTTACCGTCAAGCATTCATCTTCTTCAGTGGTTCACAAATTGATTATCTCTTTAACCAAACAGATTAATACGTATTGACCAAAAATCTTTTTTCCAGTTTTAATAGAATGACCAAAAGAGGAAAGAAAAACCAAGTTAAAAAAATATCATGCAGATAGGAATTCACATCAATGAAATGCAGTCCGTATTATAAAACTATCACTAGCCCGTATTATGGAAGTATGAATTTATTGTTGATTCTAACAAAAGTTGATCTTTAATCTTTATATATTTATATATATTTAGTTTTTTTTTTGTAATTCTTTAATTTAAAAAATTAATATTTTTTTATATTTATATTTATATATATTTATTTTTTTTCTCATTTTTTTTAAATTAATGATAGTTAGACTACTATTACAATTTACCCTAAAATTATTTATGGGATTGCAGAGAAATAGTCAGTAGTGGAGGGTAGTGTATTGACAAGGAAATTGGACCAAAGACTCTTGGTCAACCACTTCCAACCGACAAAAGTAGGTCTTCGTCAACACTATCCACGTAATGACATTACAGTATTCACTGGGTTAACACTTTTACTTTTATATTCAATATTTTTTTTATTTTCCAGATTTTAAAATTTAAATATATTTATAATTCTGTTATTTTTTATTTAATTTGATGATTTGATATTTTAAAATTAAAAATATTTATTTGTTATTCATATAACAAAAAAAATTGTTATAATAGATATAATTTAATAGAAAATTTTAAAGATATTAATTATTATACTTGTAATTTAAAGAAACGGTATGTCTTCTAATTTGTTATCAAAGGCGAATCTAAGGATGGAAGCCGAATTCCTTAAAAACACTAATGTCAGTTCATCATAATGAAGTAAATTTTTTGTTACTGTTTTTCTTAAAAGATAAATTTACGAAAATATTACAATCAAAATAAATAGTAATATTAATAATTTAGATTAATTAATAATATTATAAGTCAATTTATATCATAAATTGATATATAAGGATCAAATCTTAATTTGAGCACAGTATAGATATCAAAATCAAAATTTAACCATTGTCTAATATAAAAAAAAACAGCAAATAAATCTTATTAATATCCAAAAATAAATCTTAACAATCCTGACAACAGAAACAAAGCAAGAATTGGCAAAGTATAAACGATTCAAACAAAGATGACAAAAACTACTAAGTTTTCTTTGAATATTCAATAAAAGTTGTATTCAAACACATCAAGGATAAAACATACCTGAGAAAAGGAATTAAAACAGTACATATTCTTACAAAAGTAGAACATAAACCCATAAATTTAAATTTACAAATAAAAACACCCATATTATCAAAGTTGAATAATAAGCCAAGAAAGAGCAAGCTATCCTCAAACAACACCTTCATCTTATCATTGAACCACTGCGTTGAGAATGAACCCAAAAGGTAAGAACATAGGCTTCGACCCAAATCTTACAGAAGCAGTTCTGCATTTTCCCTCCAATTCACCTCAGGTTCAACTATGCAAATAGAATGGATAAATTAAGTCTAAATTACTCTACATGTATTATCAATTCAAAAGTAAATACAAATTTTGGTCCAAGTTTAAGCAAAACATATTTGAAACTCACCTATGCAATTTGGATGAAGTGCTATTTTCTTTTTCTTCCAATCCTGCGGGCCCATCTTGTAAAATTCCTCTGCCAGTCGATCTCAACCATTCTAACCAACCACCATGGTCTTCCAATTGTGAATACTATGTATCCCGTACTCAATCCCAACACTACTCCGCAGCCATACCCCATCATTACAAGTTCCCAAATAAAGGGTATTGCAGAATCTTCATCTTCCACAAGCTTTGGTGTTGGTGGCTTTCGTTCCTCGTCACTAACACATTTCTTTGATAGTGGGAAGCCGCATAAACCCAAGTTTCCAGCATAGGAATCAATGTCGAAAGTATTGAATTGATGTCCAACCGGAATTGGTCCGAAAAAATTGTTTTGCGACAAGTTTAGCACTTCCAGAAATGTCAGTTTCGTTAACTCGGAAGGAATTCTACCACCAAGCTTGTTAGATGACAGATCTAATGATTCAAGTGCTGCCATATTTGCCAATGACGGTGGTAGGGTATCGTTTAATCTGTTGTGTGAGAGGTTGAGCACTAAAAGAGCATGAAGTTCGCCGAGTGCCTCAGGGATTCGTCCACTGAATCGATTGTTTGAAAAATCAATGAGCGTGAAATTAGTTAATGATTTGTCCAGATCTAGCTCTATCTCCAACCTTTTCATGGTTAATTTCACATATTTTTTATAGTTTTCGGGACTGTCATAACGATCTCGAGGACTAGGAAAACAAGATACCCCAACTCTACCACATTTACTCATTTGTTGTGGTTGTGAAGCTGCAACTAATTTCAAACGTCTAAAACTTTGGAAGAATTTTTTCGGAAAGGGGCCAGTGAACTCATTTTTAGAGAGATCAAGGATTTGCAAGCTTAAAAAGCTAGATGTAGCCATGGGATGGTCTAGGCGACCATAAAATCTATTAGAGCGTAAGATAAGAACTTGCAGGACTGGAAGTACACTGAGCCAACGGGGAAAGAGATCGTACAAGGTGTTGTTTGCTAGGTTCAAAAACGTAGTACGGTACAATTAACAAAGGACCGTGGCAATAACCCTTCAAATTTGTTGTCATTAAGAGCAAGAGTTGCCAAACTATTTAATTCAACACAAAAATCAGGGATTTTGACACTCAAGTTATTCTTTTGTAGGTTTATGACACTGATCCCCCGACTAAAATTTCCAAGACATGATGGAATAATTCCACCAAAGTAATTCTTAGACAAATCAAGAATATCAAGTGAAGTCAAATTACAAATTGAAGGAGGTATTTCTCCTGTCAATTTTGTTAAGAAATAAGAAGACTGGAAACTCCTGTCAATTCAACAATTAATCAAGCCTTTATATAGGCTGAAATACAACTAAAAATAACAAAAAAAATATCAACTAAGCTGATACTAAATCCCTAAAAAATAGGAACTAATCAGATACTTCTAAACAACATTTGACTATACTTAATTTATTCAAAAATAACATCTAACATGCTCTCCCTTAAACTAATATTGCTACTAATCAGTTTAAACAAGACATAAGGTGAAAACACTCTAAGCTGAGGTATCCATCGAACAAACACCAAGGAGCTTCCTTAACCTCTGAAATGTTGCAATTTTGAGGGGCTTCGTAAATAAGTCAGCAACTTGATCTTCACTTCTGCAGAAAACAAGATCAATCACACCATCTTTAGAAAGATCCCTCAAAAAATGATACTTCACATCTATATGCTTGCTCCTCCCATATAGAACCGAATTTTTTGATAATTTAATGGCTGAGCTATTGTCACAAAAGATTGTTGTTGCCTCTTGCTGTATGAATTGAATTTGTCCAAGAATCTTCCTCAACCAGACAGCTTGACAAGCACTTGATGTAGCTGCTACAAATTCGGCTTCTGTTGTTGAAAGAGTGACTATGGGTTGCTTCTTTGAAGACCATGAAATAGCTGTTGATCCAAGCATAAATACATAGCCTGAAGTACTTTTTCGATCCTCAATATCCCCTGCATAATCGCTATCTGTGAAACCAGACAAATCTGAATTTTCTCCTTTCTTGTAAAGTAGTCCGAAAGATGCGGTCCCTTTTAAATAGCGCAAAATACACTTAGCAGCTTGAAGATGTTTTTCAGTAGGACTCTTCATGTATCTACTAATGAGACTAACACCATACATGATGTCTGGCCTTGTTGTCGTTAAGTACATCAGACTCCCCATAATTTGCTTGTACATGGTGCTGTCTACTTTCTTTCCATTAGGGTCTTTGGTGAGCTTTAGTCCAACTTCAGTTGGTGTGGTAACTGGATTACAATCCTTCAACTGAAACTTTTCTACAATCTCTTGTACATATTTCTTTTGACAAATAAAAGTACCAGCAACAAATTGATGTACTTCAATGCCTAAGAAATAGTTCATCAAGCCGAGATCTGTCATCTCAAATTCATTCATCATGAATTGCTTAAATCTCTCCATCAAGGCACCGTCATTCCCTGTGTAAATAAGATCGTCTATATACAGACATATTAAAAGTAATTTCCCATCATAACTAGCCTTAATAAACAAAGTATGTTCATAAGGACATCTAGTAAAACCTTCCTTCAAAAAATAAGCTTCAATTCTACTGTACCAAGCACGAGGAGCTTGTCGTAATCCATATAAAGCCTTCTTTAGTTTGTATACCTTATGCTCACAACCAGATTTCACATATCCAGGGGGTTGGTAGATAAATACCTGTTCGTGAAGATCACCATGTAAAAAGACAGATTTCACATCTAATTGATGAATCGGCCAAGATTTTTGAGTTGCTAATGCAATCACCAACCGAATCGTGTCAAGTCTTGCAACCGGAGCGAACACCTCTTTATAGTCCACTCCAAATTCTTGCTTGTAGCCTTTTGCCACTAGGCGCGCTTTGTATTTGTCTACGTCGCCATCCTTATTTAGCTTAGTCTTGTAGACCCATTTGACACCAATAGTGTTTTGGCCTTTGGGAAGATTTGTTAATTCCCAAGTGTTGTTTTTCTCAATTGCTTCAATTTCACTATTCATTTCTTCTCTCCACCTTTTATGCTTCACTGCATCATCAAAAGTAATTGGGTTACTATCCACGAACAAGGCAAAATGGATTAGTGGATCTTCACTTCGATCGATTCCGGACACTTGATAATCTTGCATCCAAGCTGGCCTTTGTCGATGGCGATGAGGGTGTCCATCAGGTGTTGTAGCTGTTTTGGAATCAGGCTGATCCATCACCACTTCAACAGGATCCGTTTTGTTATTGATTAAATTCTGATCTTGGTGTATATCATTAATTTATTCAAAATCAACCGCTATTGGTGCTGCACCCTGAACTTGATCATTCCAAGGCCAAAACTTTTTTTCATCGGATACTACATCACGACTAATTATAATTTTCTTGGTTACAGGATCATAGAGTTTGTAAGCTTTTGTTTGATCACTTACTCCAAGAAAAACACACTTTTCCCCCTTGTCTTCTAGTTTTTTTCTCTTTTGATCTGGAACATGGGCATATGCTATACATCCAAAAATTCTGAAGTAATCAATCATTGGCCTCTGTCCACTCCAAGCTTCTTCAGGAGTCATATTCAAAATAGCTAGTGTGGGGCTTCTGTTCAAGAGATGGATACTTCAGCCTTTTCTTTTAAGAAGTATACCCATACCTTTCGACTAAAATCATCAATAAATGTGATCAGATATCGTTTACCTCCGTTTGAAACCGGTGTGATTGGACCACAAATACCTGAATGGACCAGCTCAAGTTGCTTCTTTGCTCTCCATGCTTTGCCTTGTGGAAATTGAGCTCGGTGTTGTTTGCTAACAACACAATCTTCGCAAACTCCTGATGGGATTGCAATTGGAGGAAGCCCCTCCACCATCTTCTTTTGGTGTAGTGTCCGCAAGCCACCGAAATTAAGATGCCCATATTTGAAATGCCAAATCCATGCTTCCTCCTTTAATTTTACTGTGTAGCAAGTATGAACAGAATCATGAAGAAAGAGAGGAAACATTTTGTTCGATGTCATATCAACTTGCACAAGAAAATTCTGCTGCTGATCATAAATCTTGCAAGCTCCACTTTTAAATATAATTTCATGCCCTTTCTCAAGTAATTGGCCGGCACTCAAGAGGTTTGATTTCAATTCAGGAACATAAAAAACATCGTTAATGGTCTGCGTTTTACCCTCCGAGGAAACTTGGATAGTTTCTTTTCCCATGACTGTAAGGGTAGAGGCATCTCCAAGCTTCACTTGGGTACGGTGGGATACATCGATTGAAGAAAATACCTCTCTGTTGCCACACATATGGTTGCTACAACTAGTATCAAGGTACCATAAAGTTGGCGAGGATGGCTCTTTCTCTTGACATGCCATTAAGAGTATCTCTCCTTCTTCCTTTTCTACAGCAAAATTCGTTGTCTCCACATGTCGCCCAAGATTGGTTCTACACTCAGATTTGTAGTGCCCATACTTGTGACATCTAAAGCATTCAACTTTAGACTTGTCTATTGGCCTGAAACCTGTTGAACGTCGTCCTCGGCCTCTACTTATCGCATAATCAGAGGAAGAACCTTTTATTTCCTGATTGTTGGAGTTTCTTCTCATGAACCAATAACGAGCCTTGCAGCTCATCAATTGAGAGTTTTTCAATGTCATTGCCTTCTTCTATGGCGTAGACAACATAATTGAATTTCGGCGTCAAGGATCGAAGAATTTTTTCAACAATGGCGGTGTCCCCCATCTTGTCACCATGAATCCGCATCTTATTGACGATTGCCATCATTCTTGAAAAATAATTTGTGACTGACTTTCCTGAATTCATTCGTAGCGTTTCAAATTCTGTACGAAGAGCTTGTAGTTGCTGCCTCATTGCTCTTGTAGACCCTTCATACTTCCTTTCCATAGAATCCCAAATTTTTTTGGAAGTGTCCTTACAAAGTATTGTCTCCATGATGGACCTATCTATTGCTTGAAACAGGTAGTTCTTTGCTTTAAGATCCTTCAGCTTTGCCACTTCATAAGCTGATCATTGCGCTAGTGTCAGAGTTGCTCCTTCCGGTTCAACAATGCCTGAAGAAACAACATCCCAATATTCTTTCGACCTTAGGAAGTTCTCCATCAACTTGCTCCAATGATCGTAATGACCATCGAAGCGTGGGATTGCTGGTTGAACAAAATTAGCCGTGGCCATTGCTGCTGCTGCAAACTTTGCTGTTTTAAACTCTCAACTTTTACTTTCACTCACACTTACGGTTTTGCTAACCTGGCTCTGATACCATTGTTAAGAAATAAGAAGACTGGAAACTCCTGTCAATTCAACAATTAATCAAGCCTTTATATAGGCTGAAGTACAACTAAAAATAACAAAAAAAATTATCAATTAAGCTGATACTAAATCCCTAAAAAATAGGAACTAATCAGATACTTCTAAACAACATTTGACTATACTTAATTTATTCAAAAATAACATTTAACAAATTTGTTATCTGAAATTAGGAATTCTTGCAATGAAGGTGGCGTAGCTGGAAGAGGACCTTGGAGTTGGTTGGAACAAAGATCTAGGCTAAGAATATTCTTCCCTGGAAGTTGCTCTAAACTCGTCAACGAATTATTGGAAAGATTGAAATCAATCAATTGTTCCCAACCTTCCGATTCCCATTTGAAAATTGAACCCTGAATTTTGTTATTGGAAAGATCAAGACTTCTCAAGCTTTTCGTAGATCGCAAGAAACTCGGGAATTGCCTTAACTTGTTATTGGAAAGATTAACTTCAGTGAGATTCTTCAACTTTGATGGAACATCTAAGTTGATAGCACCACTAAAATTATTTGTCGAAAGATCGAGCGTTTCAAGACTCTCTAGCTTTGAAAGCATATCTGATCTAATGACTCCACTCAAGTTGTTTGATGAAAGATCAAGTTGGGTAAGCCTTGAAAGACCAAAGAAAGAATTTGGTATTTCACCATGGATGTCATTATCCGCTAAATAAACCCTTTGAATTGAATTAGGCCTTTGAATTTGATTGATTGGACCTGTGAGACTGTTATAACTGAGGTCTAAGGATTCTAAAGATGGCAAAGTAAAAAGCCAAGATGGAACTCCTCCTGTTAGTAAGTTATCAATTAAACTGAAGTCCTTCAAATTCTGAAATCCTGTTACATGAGTTGGAAGGGGACCTTCTAGCCTATTGAGTGATAAGTATAAATAAGTAAGTTGTGTGAGGTTGAACATCGATGGGGGAAGTTGACCACTAAAATTTCAATCAGAGAAATCCAAAGTAGTAAGTTTGTTAAGGTTTCCAAAGACATCTGGAATTTGTCCCTCTAATTTGTTATAAGAAAAACCGAGATAAGTGATTTTTGTGAGGTTTTCAAGTGAAGAAGGAATTGACCCCCCGAAATAATTACTGGAAAGGTCAAAGCATTTGAGGGGACTACTCCAATTGGACTTAGGGAGATAACCTGTTAAAGAATTCCATCTTAGATCAACATACTCTAGGTACCGATGCTGGAATATTTCACTACGGAAATCCCCCTGTAAATCACAAAACTCGAGACTCAAACGCTTTAAAGACGAACGCAAGTTCTTGAAGGAGGTAAGCACAACATCAGACATATTTACCCAGCCAAGTAAAAGATTTTCAATTTAGATAAGTTGCGCGTAAGCATGTCAAAACCGTGACTGTCAAATTTCAATTGATCATTTCCAGAAAGATCAAGTGAAATCAATTTTGATGGCAAAGATATATCTGATGGGACTGAACCACTGAGTAAAGAACCAGAAAGATTAAGATGTGTTAGACTTACTAACTGATTAAACCCAGACGGAATCGAAGAAGCATCGAAATTGTTCAAAGAGAGGTCAAGTCGTTTAAGTCCTCGAAGGCGGAAAAGGGTGGTGTTTGGAGAAAGGGAGCCAACAAGCTTAGAGCAACTAAGGTCTAGGCTAATCACCTGACCGGTTGCCTTATCACAAGTGACTCCCTCCCATGAGTAACAGTTGGTGCTTTCATTCCAGGAGTTTGTTTTGGGATAACAGTAGGAAAAAATAGCAGAATCATCAATGGACATAGTGTTCTTGAATTGGAGCAAGGCTGAAGTGTCTTCTGGTAGGCCTGAAGGAGTTGGATTAAGTGATGAGGAAGACAAACTCAGAGAACATACGGAAAGAAAAAACAGCACAAAGAGGAGACTACAGATTTGACACAACCATATAAACTTTCCCATGTTTAGAACCTAATAAGGAACAAGCTATGAAAGGGGGCAATGTTTTAAGGAAAACGGAATTGGAAATTTGCAATAAGTTGAGGGTTGTAGGCTTTAGAGATGCTATGCCAAAGTTGATTCATTGGCCTATATTTATATTCTCTAATTTCATGTGGACTGTTATAAAGTCTTTCCCGAGTGTTTAAAAAAACTTATTTTACTTATTCAGAAAAGACCTTTCCTTCCAGCTGTTCTTTTATTATATTATTTCAATAATAGAATATCATTTTGTCTTTTATGTTTTATTTTACTCTTTTAATTACGCGTTAACGTACATGATATACTTTCTCTATTTTAATTTGATTGTATATTCACCATTATAAATGTTGCAGAGTGATCATTCATTAAATGATGAAACCAGATCGCGTACCTACTAACTCATTCAAATCTGTGAGTTCATCCACAGTTATGAGCTAATTCAAAGTTGCGAGCTCATCAAGACGCAAATTTAATCAAAGATAAGAGCTCATCAAAGATGCAAATTCAACTGTTAAAGGTTTTGGCGAACTGCAAGATAAAGTGTGTATAAGATTCACATGTTCTAAAATCAATGTTTTTTTTGTTTAGTCTGTTTGTTAAATTACCGTTTGTCTTTTTTAAGTTTTATTTTTCTCTATTTTAGTTTGATTGTATCAGATTTCTTGAATGTCAAGTCAGTAAGTGTAGTGAGTTTGTTGATTCATTTGGTAATTAATATATGTCCTATATATACACTGAATTAAGAGGAAATGGCAGTGGCCGTCCTTAAGGGGATGGCTAGTGTGGACAAGTGTGCTATGATGTAATTTCTCCTTTCACTGTGAGACAAATAACTTTAAGTTATTTCAGAAAATATGGAACAAATATATTTATTTACTAATTTCATGGTCTTTGTTCCCAGCTACTGTAATTTCTAAGCATTCACACTAAATTGGAAAACAAAAAAATAAAAAAAAAATAAAGAGAGAGGTGTGGAAGACAATTATGCATGATTGATGAAAATAAAAGTAGTAGTGGAGAGCAGTAAATTGACTTGATATGGTCTTGGTCAACCATGTCCGCACTCCACAGGATAAAAACTAATTCATTTAAAAGAATGGTTACTGTTTTTTATGTTATTGCCCGCTTAGCAGCTATGGAAAGAGTAATGTGATCTTGGGCTAATGTGAAAGTAGCTTGAAATTAAAAGACTATAAACATAATTTCGTATTTAATATCTGCACCAAATCAAGATAACATTTTCTCAAATAAAATATTTCCATCCACCCTGCTATTTTATACTAAAGAATCGATAAAATTAAAATATCAAGGTCACAATTTTAAATTTTAAATAAAATGAGAAAAAGTTAACCCTAATTTTTTTTCAATTCATTGCCACTAGAGTTAATTGTGGTTTTTATTTCAATTTATTTTCACTCGAGTTAATTGTTATTTTTGACCTTTGTCATCAAGGTTAAGGGTGATCATAGCGATATAATGAGAGTTGATTTTTTTATTATTATCTATTAGCGATATAATTTAGGCTGTTAAACAAGCACAAAGGTGAGGATTTGAGCATTACATTGGTTAGGTAGTTTCGAAAACAATCCCTATTTCATAATTTTCTCAAGTTTCGAGCGAGGTTTTGGGTTAGTTTCACACACCTGATTGCTAATTTGACAAGTCACACGTTTGGAACCCACGATACGTGCATTCACTCATTAAGTCACAATGATCAATGTCAAAACCTTTTTTTCGAAAATAAACTTTTTATTTTTTTTAGAAAACAAAAAATGGAGTCGCCGCCAATATTTTTTTAATTAGGTGTGATTGGATCACCTCAAAACTTGATATTTTAATAAAATGTTAGATTTATTAAAATGATTTTCTAGTCTATTGGATGATAAGACTAAATGAGTAAGTTGTTTAAGGCTGAACAGAGTTGAGGGAAGCTGACCTTCGAATTCATTGAGGGATAAACCTAGAAAGGTGATTTTTGTGAGGTTTCCAATGGACGCAGGAATGGACCCTCCAAAGTGATTATTGTAAAGTTTAAAGTACTTGACGGTACTGCTCCAATTGGACTTAGGGAGATAACCTGATAAAGAGTTCCAACTTAGATCAACATGCTCAAGGTACGTTAGCTGGAATATTTCACTAGGGAATTCCCCCTTTAAATCACAAAACTCGAGACGCAAACGCTTTAGAGACGAAGGCAAGTTGTTGAAGGAAGTAGGCACAACATCAAACATATTTACACTGTTAAGAAAAAGGTTTTCTAATTTAGATAAGTTGCGTGTAAGCATGGCCAAACTATGGCTATCAAATTTCAAATGGTTATCTTGAGAAAGATCAAGTGAAATCAGTTTTGCTGGCAAAGAAATATCTGATGGAACTGAACCGGAGAAAGAAGAATCAGAAAGATCAAGATGTATCAAACTTACTTACTGACTAAACCCGGACGGAATCGAAGAACCATTGAAATCATTGGAAGCAAGGTTAAGCCGTTTGAGTCCTTGAAGGCGGAAAAGGCTAGTGTTTGGAGAAAGAGAGCCAACAAGCAAAGAGCAACTAAGGTCGAGGCCAATCAGTTGACCAGTTGCCTTATCACAACTGACTCCTTTCCATGAACAGCAATTGGTGCTTTCATTCCAGGAACTTGTTTTGGGATAACAAGAGGAATCATCACTAGAATAATCAATGGACTTGGTGTTCTTGAATTGGAGCAAGGCTGAGGCGTCTTCTGGTAGACATAAAGGAGTTGGGTTAAGAGAAGAGATAGACAAACCGAGACAACAATCGACAACGGAAAGAAAGAACAGCAGTAAGAGAAGACTACGGATTTGACACAACCATATAAATTTTCCCATTTTAAAAATATTTGAAGCAAGCGATGGCAGGAGACAAAGTTTTAAGGAAATGAACTTGCAAATGTGCTATGGTTGAAGGCTTAAGGTATGAAAGTGGAATAAGGAGGTTTATATCATTTCAAGTCCACTATAAGTCTTTTAAAATTCTTTAAATTCCTAACGTGGAACTTGCAAGCTGAGATTTTTTTTCCTTAATTGGATCCTTTTGAATTCAATCTTTTCTAAATCTCTTAAATTTTCATTTATTTCTATTCGAATTTTTGTTATCTATTTTAAAAATCAATTGTTACTTAATTAGGGTTGGTCATTTACCTTTGCTTTTGCTTTTGTTAAGTCTCATGGTAATTGCCTCTGTTTTAATTACGCGTTGATCTTTCAAATGATATGCTTTTGTTTTTGTACGTAAACTTAATAAAAAATAATGAAAGGACATCAATTAGGTCCCAATACTTGAAGCTATTTAATTTACCATCTCAACCTTTATTTTTCTAATATTTTAGTGGTGATGAACATATGAATTTTAATTTCTTGAGCATATATGATAAGAAAGATGAAAAATAAAAGTAATTTTTATCTAAATAATAAGTTAATATTTAGAGTAAAACCAAAAATCTTGAGCACTTGCTTTCTTTTTTTGCATTAAGAAACTTATTGCATCTTGGCTTTAACCTTGCAATCTGAGAATTGTTTGTATTAAAAAATTTATTTTGAGAGTAAGAGATATATGTAACTTTAAAGATAACTTCAAACAATATTAAATAAAAAGAGTAATTGCAGTAGTCATTGGTCTTTGTTCTTCACAATGTTGTTGAAATTTCTAAGCAATCTATATATTATAATTATAGGTAAATTATATTGATACTCACTCAATTATTTGTCATCTAATTATGCAAAGGTATAAAATGTCACTCAAGTATTAGTAAATTTATTTTTTTAATTAATCAATTATAAAAAGTTATAAAATAATCACTCAATTATTCAATTTTATCTTTTTTCATCATCAACGGATTAACAGTAATAACTTTTAACATTAACATAATAATATTTTTAATCTTCGACATTTATATATGATATCAATTTAATTTTTTTCTTTTATCAACAATCAAGCGAGTTTTATAAAAATAAAGGAACTAGGTACCAAAAGTCCATTACAACGACAAAAAAAAGACACCAAAGCATGCTACAAGCATAAAAAAGAACAAAAAACTGATGCAACATCAAAACAAAACAACACAATCAACACCAATCCTGAAACATAGAAAATCCTATCTCCCCAACTTTATCAAGAGCATCCACCATTCAAAAGTGTTTTACAAGTTGAAAAATTGACCGAATCAAACTTTACATTAAAAAGAAGACCTTACGCCAAACTTTGCCATACTAACAGCAATGCGATATCCATACAATCTAAAATCGTTCGGTCTCTCTATTGCTCTAGTAACATCTCTCACACTTTCGTATCGAATGAACCCAAACCTATGCCCACTCTTTCCCCTATTTCGCGGAATAAAAGCATCAATGACTTTACCATGGAATTGGAAAATATGCCATAAACCTTTCCAGTGGATTTTCGGTGGTAAAATATTGATAAAAATGATTTGACAATGACTCATCTGATGGCCGTTTTTAAGTGGTTGTGTAGTGGTGGTTTATTTCTCCGTCAAGCATTCATCTTGTTCTGTGGTTCACAAATTGATTTTCTCTTGAACCAAATAGATTATTACGTATTGACCAAAAATATTTTTTCCAGTTTAAATAGAATGACCAAAAGGGTAAAGAAAAACCAAGTTATAGAAGCATCATGAGAAAATTGTTTTCAACATTTACGTATTATATAATTGGTATTTTTACAGATTTCTTTTAATCTTTCCTCTAAAAAGTTATAAAAAATTATTAATTAAGTTTAATTAAAATATATAAAAAATGAAAACACCCAAAAATAAGATAATTTTTATTTTTTCTCATTTTTTAAAATTAATCCTAAATATTATAAAAAATAAAACTGAAAAAGAAATGTACACAATATATAGATATTACAGGTTAAATTTATTTTTAAAATAAAAATAAAAATAAATAATTTATAAATATTGAGGGTTAAAATTATTATTTTTTCAATTTTAAAAGCTATCACTATTAGTTTGTTGGTGATAAAAAGATAAAATTAAATAATTAAGTGATATTTTATAATTTAAATTTACCCTATAAGGGACCACAGACAAATAGTGAATAGCGGGGAGCAGTCTATTGACTGGAAATGGTCTTGGTCAACCACTTCCAACCAACAAAGTAAGTCTTCGTCAACCCTATCCACGTAATGAGCGGTCATAATTATTAAAATACAACGGTCATTAATTATTATTAATCTTTTTCTTTTCTGTCTTTAGCATGAACTTTGTCTTTGGTGCATGCTTCATAATTAAGAAAAAAAATACAATACCACTAGCATTATATAAAATATTACTTCTTTTAATTTTTCTCATTATAATATAATTACATTTTAATTTCCCTATATTTGATAATATTTTAATGTTGCATTTTGGCTAATCACGAACTAAAAGACAAGGGGTCTTAAATTTCAAAATATATGTGTGTGAACGCCAACTTGAGGGTCGAAGCCAAATTCCTTTAAACAGAGGAAGGTGCAGGTGGATCTGTATGTCTTCCGATTTGTCATCAAAGGCCAACTCAAGAGCCAAAGTTGAACAAGAAGCCAAGAAAGAGCAAGCTATCCTCTAACAACACCTTAATCATATCTTTAAACCACTGCCTTGAAAATGAACCCAAAAGGTAAGAACAGAGGCTTCGACCCAAATCTTACAGAAGCAGTTCTTCATTTTCCCTCCAATTCAGCTCAGGTCCAACTATGGCAAATAGAATGGAAAAATTAAGTCTGAATTACTATATATGCATTATCAATTAAAAAGTAAATACAATTTTTGCTCCAAGTTTAAGCAAAACATATTTGAATCTCACCTATGCAATTTGGATGAAGTGCTAGTTTCTTTTTCTTCCAATCCTGCGGGCCCATCTTGTAAAATTCCTCTGCCAGTCTCTCTCAACCATTCTAACCAACCACCACGGTCTTCCAGTTGTGAATACTATGTATCCCGTACTCAATCCCAACACTACTCCGCAGCCATACCCCATCATTACAAGTTCCCAAATAAAGGGTATTGCAGAATCTTCATCTTCCACAAGCTTTGGTGTTGGTGGCTTTCGTTCCTCCTCACTACCACATTTCTTTGATAGTGGGAAGCCGCATAAACCCAAGTTTCCAGCATAGGAATCAATATCGAAAGTATTGAATTGATGTCCAACCGGAATTGGTCCGAAAAAATTGTTTTGCGATAAGTTTGGCACTTCCAGAAATGTCAGTTTCGTTAACTCGGAAGGAATTCTACCACCAAGCTTGTTAGATGACAGATCTAATGATTCAAGTGCTGCCATATTTGCCAATGACGGTGGTAGGGTATCGTTTAATCTGTTGTGTGAGAGGTTGAGCACTAAAAGAGCATGAAGTTCGCCGACTGCCTCAGGGATTCGTCCACTGAATCGATTGTTTGAAAAATCAATGAGTGTGAAATTAGTTAATGATTTGTCCAGATCTAGCTCTATCTCCAACCTTTTCATGGTTAATTTCACATATTTTTTATAGTTTTCGGGACTGTCATAACGATCTCGAGGACTAGGAAAACAAGATACACCAACTCTACCACATTTACTCATTTGTTGTGGTTGTGAAGCTGCAACTAATTTCAAACGTCTAAAACTTTGGAAGAATTTTTTCGGAAAGGGGCCAGTGAACTCATTTTTAGAGAGATCAAGGATTTGCAAGCTTAAAAAGCTAGATGTAGCCATGGGATGGTCTAGGCGACCATAAAATCTATTAGAGCGTAAGATAAGAACTTGCAGGACTGGAAGTACACTGAGCCAACGGGGAAAGAGATCGTACAAGGTGTTGTTTGCTAGGTTCAAAAAACGTAGCACGGTACAATTAACAAAGGACCGTGGCAATAACCCTTCAAATTTGTTGTCATTAAGAGCAAGAGTTGTCAAACTATTTAATTCAACACAAAAATCAGGGATTTTGCCACTCAAGTTATTCTTTTGTAGGTTTATGACACTGATCCCCCGACTAAAATTTCCAAGACATGATGGAATAATTCCACCAAAGTAATTCTTAGACAAATCAAGAATATCAAGTGAAGTCAAATTACAAATTGAAGGAGGTATTTCTCCTGTCAATTTGTTATCTGAAATCAGGAATTCCTGCAATGAAGGTGGCGTAGCTGGAAGAGGACCTTGGAGTCGGTTGGAACGAAGATCTAGGCTAAGAATATTCTTCCCTGGAAGTTGCTCTAAGCTCGTCAACGAATTGTTGGAAAGATTGAAATCAATCAATTGTTCCCAACCTTCCGATTCCCATTTGAAAATTGAACCCTGAATTTTGTTATTGGAAAGATCAAGACTTCTCAAGCTTTTCGCAGATCGCAAGAAACTCGGGAATTGCCTTAACTTGTTATTGGAAAGATTAACTTCAGTGAGATTCTTCAACTTTGATGGAACATCTAAGTTGATAACACCACTAAAATTATTTGTCGAAAGATCGAGCGTTTCAAGACTCTCTAGCTTTGAAAGCATATCTGATCTAATGACTCCACTCAAGTTGTTTGATGAAAGATCAAGTTGGGTAAGCCTTGAAAGACTAAAGAAAGAAGTTGGTATTTCACCATGGATGTCATTATCCGCTAAATAAACCCTTTGAATTGAATTAGGCCTTTGAATTTGATTGATTGGACCTGTGAGACTGTTATAACTGAGGTCTAAGGATTCTAAAGATGGCAAAGTAAAAAGCCAAGATGGAACTCCTCCTGTTAGTAAGTTATCAATTAAACTGAAGTCCTTCAAATTCTGAAATCCTGTTACATGAGTTGGAAGGGGACCTTCTAGCCTATTGAGTGATAAGTCTAAATAAGTAAGTTGTGTGAGATTGAACATCGATGGGGGAAGTTGACCACTAAAATTACAATCAGAGAAATCCAAAGTAGTAAGTTTGTTAAGGTTTCCAAAGACATCTGGAATTTGTCCCTCTAATTTGTTATAAGAAAAACCGAGATAAGTGATTTTTGTGAGGTTTTCAAGTGAAGAAGGAATTGACCCTCCGAAATAATTACTGGAAAGGTCAAAGAATTTGAGCGGACTACTCCAATTGGACTTAGGGAGATAACCTGTTAAAGAATTCCATCTTAGATCAACATACTCTAGGTACCCAAGCTGGAATATTTCACTGGGGAAATCCCCCTGTAAATCACAAAACTCGAGACTCAAACGCTTTAAAGACGAACGCAAGTTCTTGAAGGAGGTAGGCACAACATCAGACATATTTACCCAGCCAAGTAAAAGATTTTCTAATTTAGATAAGTTGCGCGTAAGCATGTCAAAACCGTGACTGTCAAATTTCAATTGATCATTTCCAGAAAGATCAAGTGAAATCAATTTTGATGGCAAAGATATATCTGATGGGACTGAACCACTGAGTAAAGAACCAGAAAGATTAAGATGTGTTAGACTTACTAACTGATTAAACCCAGACGGAATCGAAGAAGCATCGAAATTGTTCAAAGAGAGGTCAAGTCGTTTAAGTCCTCGAAGGCGGAAAAGGGTGGTGTTTGGAGAAAGGGAGCCAACAAGCTGAGAGCAACTAAGATCTAGGCTAATCACCTGACCGGTTGCCTTATCACAAGTGACTCCCTCCCATGAGCAACAGTTGGTGCTTTCATTCCAGGAGTTTGTTTTGGGATAACAGTAGGAAAAAATAGCAGAATCATCAATGGACATAGTGTTCTTGAATTGGAGCAAGGCTGAAGTGTCTTCTGGTAGACCTGAAGGAGTTGGATTAAGTGATGAGGAAGACAAACTCAGAGAACAATCGACTACGGAAAGAAAAAACAGCACAAAGAGGAGACTACGGATTTGACACAACCATATAAACTTTCCCATTTTTAGAACCTAAAAAGGAACAAGCTATGAAAGGGGGCAATGTTTTAATGAAAACGGAATTGGGAATTTGCTATAAGTTGAGGGTTGTAGGCTTTAGAGATGCTATGCCAAATTTGATTCATTGGCCTCTATTTATATTCTCTAATTTCATGTGGACTGTTATCAAGTCTTTCCCGAGTCTTTAAAAAAACTTATTTTACTTATTCAGAAAAGACCTTTCCTTCCAGCTGTTCTTTTATTATATTATTTCAATTACAGAATATCATTTTGTCTTTTATGTTTTATTTTACTCTTTTAATTACGCGTTAACATGATATACTTTCTCTATTTTAATTTGATTGTATATTCACCATTATAAATGTTGCAGAGTGATCATTCATTAAATGATGAAACCAGATCGCGTACCTACTAACTCATTCAAATCTGTGAGTTCATTCACAGTTATGAGCTCATTCAAAGTTGCGAGCTCATCAAGACGCAAATTTAATTAAAGATAAGAGCTTATCAAAGATGCAAATTCAACCTCAGTTACGAACTGTTAAAGGTTTTAGGGAACTGCAAGATAAAGTGTGAATAAGATTCACATGTTCTAAAATCAATGTTTTTTTGTTTAGTATCTGTTTGTTAATTACCTTTTGTCTTTTTTAAGTTTTCTTTTACTCTATTTTAGTTTGATTGTATCAGATTTCTTGAATGTCAATGTCAGTAAGTGTAGTGAGTTTGTCGATTTATTTGGCATTTAATATATGTCCTATATATACGCTGAATTAAGAGGAAATGGCAGTGGCCGTCCTAAAGGGGATGGCTAGTGTGAACAAGTGTGCTACGATGTAATTTCTCCTTTCACTGTGAGACAAATAAAATTTTAAGTTATTTCAGAAAATATGGAACAAATATATTAATTTACTAATTTCATGGTCTTTGTTCCCAGCTACTGTAATTTCTAAGCATTCACACTAAATTGGAAAACAAAAAAATAAAAATAAAAATAAAGAGAAAGGTGTGGAAGACAATTATGCATGATTGATGAAAATAAAAGTAGTAGTGGAGAGCAGTATATTGACTTGATATGGTCTTGGTCAACCATGTCCACAATTCATTTAAAAGAGTGGTTTCTGTTTTTTATATTATTGCCCGCTTAGCAGACTATGGAAAGAGTAATGTGATCTTGGGCTAATGTGAAAGTAGCTTGAAATTAAAAGACTATAAACATAATTTCGTATTTAATATCTGCACCAAATCAAGATAACATTTTCTCAAATAAAATATTTCCATCCACCCTGCTATTTTATAACAAAGAATCGATAAAATTAAAATATCAACGTCACAATTTTAAATTTTAAATAAAATGAGAAAAAATTAACCCTAATGTTTGTTTCAATTCATTGCCACTAGAGTTAATTGTGGTTTTTATTTCAATTTATTTTCACTCCAGTTAATTGTTATTTTGGACCTTTGTCATCAAGGTTAAGGGTGATCATAGCGATATAATGAGAGTTAATTTTTTTTATTATCTATTAGCGATAAAATTTAGGCTATTAAATAAGCACAAAGGTGAGGATTTGAGCATTACATTGGCTAGGTAGTTTCGAAAACAATCCCTATTTCATAATTTTCTCAAGTTCCGAGCGAGGTTTTCGGTTAGTTTCACACACCTGATTGCTAATTTGACAAGTCACACGTTTGGAACCCACAATACGTGCATTCACTCATTAAGTCACAATGATCAATTTCTAAGCAACATAAATTAATATATAAGGATATCAAATCATAATTTGAGCATAGTATAGATATCAAAATCAAAATTTAACCATTGTCTAATATAAAAAAAACAGCAAATAAATCTTTTTAATATCCAAAAATAAATCTTAACAATCCTGACAACAGAAACAAAGCAAGAATTGGCAAAGTATAAACAATTCAAACAAAGATGACCAAAACTACTAAGCTTTCTTTGAATATTCAAGAAAAGTTGTATTCAAACACATCAAGGATAAAACATACCTGAAAATAGGAATTAAAACAGTACATATTCTTACAAAAGTAGAACATAAACCCATAAATGTAAATTTACAAATAAAAACCCATATTATCGAAGTTGAATAATAAGCCAAGAAAGAGCAAGCTACCTTCATCTTATCATTGAACCACTGCCTTGAAAATGAACCCAAAAGGTAAGAACAGAGGCTTCGACCCAAATCTTACAGAAGCAGTTCTTCATTTTCCCTCCAATTCAGCTCAGGTCCAACTATGGCAAATAGAATGGAAAAGTTAAGTCTAAATTTCTATATATGCATTATCAATTAAAATGTAAATACAATTTTTGGTCCAAGTTTAAGCAAAACATATTTGAATCTCACCTATGCAATTTGGATGAACTGCTAGTTTCTTTTTCTTCCAATCCTGTGGGCCCATCTTGTAAAATTCCTCTGCCAGTCTCTCTCAACCATTCTAACCAACCACCACGGTCTTCCAGTTGTGAATACTATGTATCCCGTACTCAATCCCAACACTACTCCGCAGCCATACCCCATCATTACAAGTTCCCAAATAAAGGGTATTGCAGAATCTTCATCTTCCACAAGCTTTGGTGTTGGTGGCTTTCGTTCCTCCTCACTACCACATTTCTTTGATAGTGGGAAGCCGCATAAACCCAAGTTTCCAGCATAGGAATCAATATCGAAAGTATTGAATTGATGTCCAACCGGAATTGGTCCGAAAAAATTGTTTTGCGACAAGTTTAGCACTTCCAGAAATGTCAGTTTCGTTAACTCGGAAGGAATTCTACCACCAAGCTTGTTAGATGACAGATCTAATGATTCAAGTGCTGCATATTTGCCAATGACGGTGGTATAGGGTATCGTTTAATCTGTTGTGTGAGAGGTTGAGCACTAAAAGAGCATGAAGTTCGCCGAGTGCCTCAGGGATTCGTCCACTGAATCGATTGTTTGAAAAATCAATGAGTGTGAAATTAGTTAATGATTTGTCCAGATCTAGCTCTATCTCCAACCATTTCATGGTTACTTTCACATTTTTTTTTTATAGTTTTCGGGACTGTCATAACGATCTCGAGGACTGTCCAATCTTTTTTTTTCTATTCTTTTCTATACTTTTTTATCACTTTTTTTTGTGGAAAATATTTTTTATATTCTAAAATAGTGCCAATAAATAGTATGTAAAATTTCAGATCAAAAAACGTTTACTCACTGAAATATATTTTTTTTCCGAAAATTGTCTAAGTAAAAAAAAATTGTTTTGATGTTATTTGCTGGAAACCAATTTTATAAGAACACAAAAAACACCTAAAATGCCCAAATCTGATACCAATGATAAAGAATGAGGCGGATCAATGCGAAAGTGGATTGTAAAGTTTATTCAGGTCACGAATTTGACTTAGGGCTATAGACGTTCAAAAATAAATTTGGATTTCAACCTGAAATGCAATAGAATCCAAGTCAAAATAAATAAATAAATCAAATATTAGAACAATAAGGATGAAAATAAAGAAGATAGATGGAAAGAAAGAACATGGTAGGTAGAAATCCTAAGAAACCTGGAAACACGAAAAATCCACAATCCCTTTAAGCGACTCTAATTTCCTCTCCAAAATAGAAATCTTGACAAGAAAAAGTTTCAAAATGACCTTCACAATCTAAAAAGATTGTTAAAAACTCTTCCAAAAAGAAACTCAAAAGAAATTTTTGAAAAGAAAACATAAAAGGAATTTATTAACTCAAAACAGAAATAGAATAATAATCAATTGTCTCCATTGTGTACAATACAAAGATAGCTAAATAAATCTAAATAGAACTCTTAAGTATACTAGAGCTCTAATTAAATCTAAATAAGAAGTAATTTTAAACTAAACTTTCTTATTATCTTAATCAAGAATTTTGTGCTACAAAACTATAAGACTCTAAAGTAAGTTGAAATTGTTAACACAAATAAATCTGGATAACTATGATGATTTCTTATGTTTTAAATTTCGAAATTGATTTTAATAAAATAAATTTTTTAGTTTTAGTATTAAATTTTTTAATCAAAATCATGTTTTTTCTTTGTAGAAATACCAAGTAAATTTTGAGAATGGCTTCAACTAAGCCAAATCATCTCGATGTTTAGGACGATTTCAAAATTTTTGAAAATTTGATTTTTAATTATTTTTAAAAATATTTATTTGTTGGAAACTATACTAAATTGATTTTTATTAATATATTAAAATTTCTTATAATATGCATGTATTTTATTAAATTAAATTTACTTAATTTTGAGGTAAAAGATAGTCTTATTAAATTGTACAATTGTCTTAATTTATTAAGGGAATTGATCCACAACTGAAATGTCTTAGGATTATCACGAAAAGTTATAGCTTTTAAGCCTATGCTTTGTTGATTAAATTTTGATTTTCAAGTTCTATTCTTAAATTTTAAGTTATTAGGAGACTTATAAAAATTGTTGTTCAAGTGTTGATCCAGTAGGCCACACAAGTGGTGTTTAATTTTCAAAAATCGATTTAAAATGTTCTATGGTATTTAAGTAATATATGAAATTTTATTCATGTTTTATGAAAATTAGGTTAAACATGCCAGTATGGTTTTAAATTAACAAAGTGAAATTTTGAATTAGTTAAGTGTTAGTATTTTTCTATATTTAAATTGGATTATGTGATTATTTTTGAGAAATATGTTTTTGAATTATGCTTTTGGTATATTTATGCTTTTCAAATAATGTTTTGGTATATTTATATATAATATGTTTTGAGGAAATATAATATTGAATTACGCCTTTTTATATGAAGTATGTTTTATATGTATATTTGAGACAATACAAGAAATTTAATTTTCTGATTTTAAATTTGTTTTCGGTATGCTATGTTTCAAACTTGCCAATGGGTTAAATATTGGTCATATTGATATGTATTTTGTGCTTAGAAATAAGTTTCAATCGTGTCACTAGGTTAGAATAGTGGTTTTTGAACCATTACTATTGGGGGAGATTTATGGTTTTTGTTTTGACCCATTTCTATTAGGGTGAATTGTGATTTTTGACCTTTGCCATCGAGGTTAGGAGTGATCATAGCAACAAAAAAAGAGTTGATTTTTTTTATTATCTATTAGTGTATTTTGAAATTATTATTTTTTATTAATTACTGATTTAACATGAAAGATGTTTTGGATTATGTCATCACGGGTTACCTATAAATTTTGCGATTACGTATTTTTAATAAGATATTTGGCTTAAATATTTTCATATTTGTTTAACCCAATTAAGAGAAATGCTAGTTACTCACTGAGTAATTAAACTCACTCCTTTTAATATTTTTACAAATTTTGATTTTAATTATAAACTTGAGAAATTTGAGGTGTTGATGATTTAAGATATTATTTCATTTCTTTGAAATTTTCAAAACATTTCAAAGTTTTATATTTTTGATACTCCTAAGACAAAATTTTATTTTGAACTTCCTTCATTTACTACACAATTTGAAAGTTATTTTCAAAACAAATTTTGATCTCTATGATTTTTATATTAACTGTTTTAATTTAGTTAAATTTAATTAAAATAGTGATCGTCTTGTATATTGGTGAGATTTTATCTAACGAGTGAGCGATGTCGAAGTATAAGAGATTCGGTACCATTACCAACTGCCTTGAAGAAAATTGTTACCATCCCTACTAAAAAATTTTGCAAACAAACACCTATCCAAAACAGAGAACTGCTTATAGGGAGTGTTGCAATTTATTTCAACACTTTAAAACAAACTTTTTGACAAATTGTCAAAATTCCAGACCATGAAAGCTGAAAAACTATGGAAAAATTTTGAAAAACTGGAGCAAGCTACCACTCAGAACATTCCATGAAGAGAAGCAGCTATGGATGCAGAACATACATGTCAGCTCGTTCTTAAAAAAGTTGTGGAACTTCATCTTTTCTTAGACTCATCTCGGAAGTTACCTGATGAATGAGAATAAAAATGGTCTAATTTTGATTTTACAAAATTATTGAGATCTATCTACTTATAATTAATTTAGCATGCCAAAGAAAGAACATTTATTTTAATGATGTACAGTAACTCACATAATGAAGATGGATTTGCAGGACTCCTTTCTTTTCTTCCCAAACCAGCTTCAAACTTTGTTTTGCATATCTCTCTCAGCCATTCTTACAAGCCACAAACACCCATGAAAACAAAACAATACATCTACCGGTCCAGAACTGATTGCCTTGAAAAAAAACATTACGATCATTAGTAAAGTTTAGCACACCCAAACTTCTTGCGAAAGGCCAAAATCCCAGACCATGAAAGCTGAAAAACTATGCAAAGAAAAGCAGAAAAACCAAAGCAAACTATCAGTAAGAACTCCCATTATCAGAACATACACTCCATGGGGAGAAGCTGCTATGGATGCAATATTGCATACATACACCTTGCTCTTATTCAAGCTGAGGAACTTCATCTTTTCTCGGACTCATTCCTGATGGATGAAAATAAAAATAATCAATTTGTGATTTACCTAATTATTCATTTCGCATGGAAAAAGTTGCATGTTTATTTCTATGAAATACAGTAACTCACATATAAAGATGGATTTGCAGGACTACTTTCTTTTCTTCCCAAACCAGCTTGAAACTTTGTTTTGCAAATCTCTCTCAATCTTTCTTACAAGCCACTGCGGTCTTCCTGTCCTGAATACAATGTATCCTATGCTAATTCCTAATACCATTCCAGATCCATACCCCATCATAGCAACTTTCCAAATAAAAGCTATTCCATTTCCATTTCCATTACCATTACCATTATCTTCCTCATCTTGTGCTGGTTCAGATATTTCATCATTGTTACATTCTTTTGATAATGGGAATCCACACAAACCCAAGTTTCCTCGATAAGAGTCGTTTTCAAATGTATCAAATTGCTTCCCATGGGGAATGGGCCCCACAAGATTATTGTTCCAAAACCTTAACACTTGAAGAAATGTCAAATTTGTCAATTGGGAAGGGATTCTGCCACTCAGCTTGTTAAATGAGAGATCAAATGATTCAAGTGCTGCCAAATTCCCAAATGACGGTGGGATAGGACCAGTCAGGCTGTTATGAGAGAGATTGAGTGCTTGAAGCAATCTAAGCTCTCCAACTACCTTAGGAATTTCTCCATGGAATCCATTCATCGACAAATCTATGCATGTTAATAAGGGCATACCTACTTTTAGCGTAAACTCTAGCTCCAAGCCTTTAATAGTTAAATTAACAACAAGGGAGTACCAATTACCATTGTCTACGTATTCAGCTTCTTTCAGAGCCTTGAGATTTTGGAAGAAATTGGCAGGCAATAGGCCAGTGAAGTCATTATGAGAGAGATCAATAATTTGCAATTTGGATAAAGAAGATGTGGCTATGTAACTTTGAATGGAACCGTGAAATCTATTAGATCTCAAAATCAGAACTCGAAGCTGTGGAAGAATACCTAACCAATGAGGAAAGGTATCGCTTAGATTGTTGTCTGCAACATTCAAAAATACTAGTTCACTGCAATTAGTTAAAGATAACGGTAATGCTCCTTCCAATTGGTGTCATTAACGGCAAGGTATCTCAAATCATTTTTCCGATTACAAACTCTGTCTGAGATTGCACCTGAAAAATGATTTCCAGAAAAATCCAGATATGTAGCAACATTCCAGTTACCAATTTCCCCTGGAATGCTCCCACTAATGCTGCAACTCGAAGCATCGAAATATTGAAGAGAAACCGAGAGATTTGCTATAGAAGGCGGAAGGTAACCACTGATTAATGGATTCCTTCCAAATGCCAAGGCTGTCAACCCACTACAATTAGCTAATGATGACAGGAAGCTCCTTTCCGTGGATGAAAGTGTTCCACTTAAATCATTATCCGATAGGTCCAGCAATTCTAGATCTCTTAGATTGCCCAAGGTAACTGGAATATGTCCTGCATTATCGATACAATGAACAAATTCAACCTAACCATATCATCCCTTTCCCAATTTTCTAATTCATTGGGTTGGGTTCTATTCCTAATTCTCACAAGGCGCATATATATATATATATATATGCATACTGAAACTACTAATTAGTGAAATTGAACAGTGAAGAAATATTATATAATACCTGTTAAAAAATTATGGGATAAATATAGAACTCTCAGACCTGTTAGATTACTAATTTGCTGTGGGATTACACCTGCACCATAGAATTAATTTGTTAAACAAATGTAAAAAAAAAAAAAAAAGATTTGTTATCGTACCTCTTTTTTTCTTTAATTTAAAAGAGGTATGGTCCAATAATCCAAATTTTATTGCCTATAGTTTATTCTACATCTAATATACACTATTAATCAAATGAGGCCCAATTTGTAATTTTCCCTTTTTATTATTTTCCATTTACTTTTGTTCTCTTTCTTTCCTAATCAAATAATTTTTATATGTGAGTTAAGCAAGTCGTTCACGTCAGAACTTATTATTTGGATAGAAATCTAATATTTTAATAAATAAAAAATTATTTGGGTAAAGGTATATAAAGGTTACTTTAAAAAAAAATGAAATAATTCAGCATTTTCTTTTTCTATATTTTAGTCCTTGAAATAGTATTATAAAAATTATGAAATGCACAAGGTTAGAATATTAAACAAATTTGTAGAAATTAAACATAAATTTCATTAAGAAATTTAAAAAAATCAATATAAATAATGAAGAAATGTTATATAGTACTTATTAAATTATTACTGGGTAAACCAAAGAGATTCAAACGTTGAAGTGCAGATATTAACAAGCTATTATGATTGATGAAAAGCATGATGATTTTTATTACAAAAAAATTACTTAGTAAAAGAATATTTGAGGCTTCCCTGTCAAACAAAGCAGACAATTGCAGTCGGAGAAAGACAACAAAATAAGCTAAAATTGAATCCAAATGCTTTTTACCTTGGATCTGGTTGCCGCGGAGATCTAGAGTCCTAAGCATCGTCAAGTTCCCTATTTCTTCTGGTAGAATCCCCTCCAGACTATTGAAAGCCAAAGATATATTCTGTAACCCTTTGCACTTGAATAAACCTATTGGAATTTTCCCAGAAAGCTTGTTGTCAGACAAATAAAGCTCTTTCAATGTGGGTAGACGATCACACATATCAGATGGGATGGGACCGGTGAAACTGTTATTGCTCAAAGACAAATACTGAAGCTCAGGGAAGTAACCAACCCATGATGAGATTTCTCCGTGGAAATTGTTGTCAGACATGCTGATAAATTTCAATCGATACAAATTAGTCAACTGGACCGGTAATAGATCATGAAAATTGTTGTACCCGATATTGAGCCGAGTAAGAAAAGACAGATTTCCCATGTCAGGTGGTATGGTGCCAGAGAGACTCATGTTAAAAATATCGAGAGCTATGACTCTTTGATTACGAGATTCACAGGTGACACCGACCCAATTACAAATCGAGATATCAACAGACCAATTGGTTGTCAAAAAATTTCGAGGATCACTAACATGGGCTTTCAGTGCAAGAAGAGTCGATCGATCTGTGTTGATATCAGTTGTTTTGGTAGAGAATGAAACGACAAAATGAAGCAACAGCACCGCCATCATAAGAGCCATAATTAACCCAGTGTTTCCCATCAAGTTCTGTGGAAATACAACTTGTGAGAGGGAATTTTTTTTAATTATACATGATGGGAAAAAAAAAAAAGGGGGGGTCTACTCCAAGTGGAGAAATTTGTGTTGAGATCCTTGTTCTAACGTTGCTTTTAAGAAGTTGACTTTTCCTACAAAATTTGGCTACATCTATGATTTACTGACGACTTCTAGCTTATAAAAATTGTGGTCGACTTGACTTATAATTTCCTATTCAATATTTTCAATAGGTACGTCATGGTAAGGAACTAATTTCATGACTGACTCAAGCATTGATGTATTAAATTTCAAATGATTTGGCTCCATCTTCACTTTCCCAGTAGCTTCCAAACTTTAAAAGTCATTCTGAGAAATCACTGGAATTGCGTCCATCCTTCTTCACTTCTTTAATAGCATTTACCGTTTCAAAGTAAATAGGATGAATAAGAGTCCTGTGAAGTGTGAATTTATTTTCAGAGATGAAGCACTTGAACATTGAAAACGGACTTCATGACTGAGTCAAGCATCGATGTAGCAATTCATTTCAAACTTGTTGCCAAACCGTCAAAATCCCAGACCATGAAAGCTGTGAAACTATGGAGAAAAAGAAAGCTAAATAATTGAAGTAAGATATCAACTAAGAATCCTCTCAATCAAAACTTTCCATGATAATTGTAATTGTTTTCTTTTTTTCTAAAATGATGTCTTAACTATTGAAATTTATTCCGGACTCATGAACGGTTCTACTGATAAAGCAATCTGCAGCAAAAGTTTCCATTTTCCTCTAAAACTTTTTAATATTTTAGTGATGATTAGCATAGGAAATCTAAGCCTTGATTCTCATTCAAACTATTTTTTGATAATAAATATGAAAAAAAGAATATAAAATAAAATGAGTTACCGTTGGTTTTAATCTGCCTACTTGAAAATAATATTTTAGTTTGCTTCTTATTTAAATTGTTGTCTAAATAGATTGTCCAAATACGAGATTGAATTGTTTATATAATTTGCAAATACTTCTACTTTGTAAAGTTTCATTTAATAAATAATTTATTCAACAATTCATATAATTATCTCTTTTAAAGCTTAATCTATTTTTACAAAAGAAGCAAATATTGCCCCAATAAATATTTCACCTACAAAAAATTTAAACCGTCACAAATAAAATCTATTAAATGAATGCAAAAAAAAAGTTGACAGCAAATAAACTAACAAAATCAACACAAACAATCTCCCAACCAGTAGTGGATCTAGGGGTGACAGGGGCCAGCCCCTTAATATGGAAAATTATTTAATTAGATTCTTTAGAAATTTTAAATTTTAAATTATTAAATATTTTAAAAATTATAAAATATAAATTATTAAAATTTAAAATTTAATTTTAACCCTTAAAAAGATTTTCTGACTTCCTCCTTGCCCCCAACTGCATCTTCAACTTGCCAATTGCAACCTATTTAGGCAGCCATTCGTAACAATTCTGAATAAATAAACTCTAAAAATTATCTTAAGATAAAGTCTAAAAAACCTATTAAATCATTACAAAAACCACCAAAAATAAAAGCTGAAGGATAAATATAAGTTTTGTCCGATAAATCAAGTGGATTACAGTCTTCCTTAAGCCACTACTTTCAATTTGCAAGGTTTGAGACAATATATATATATATATATATATGCCTTGAGCCCATTTGCTTATGATAAAATCACCTCAAGTAAAAAAAATTTTAAATAGTTAAAATTTGAAACTTTAAAAAATTAAAAGAATATATCCAAAAATTGAAACTATATATAATTTTTTTAAAATTGTAATAATTCTTTTTAAAAATATTTATCAACTCAAAAATTATTAACAGTGAATGACGTATTTGCTCTTAGTAATTTTTAAAATTACCTATTCAAATTGTAATTATATCTATGATAATTTTAAAAATTAAATATTTAAACTATAATTAATTTTCTTGGTTGTTTTATTCCATTAAAGTTCATATTAATGTGTTATTTCTATTAAATTGACTTGAGTCTTAGTTCGATTGGTATAGGCATTATTGTCAATGCAGAAAAACATGGATTTGAGTATACTGAAACGCATTATCCTCCTATTTATTGTGTAAAAAAAAACCTATAATGAAATTATTCTAAAAAGGACTATTTATTATTGAATTAATGATTTTTAATCTTTAATTAAATTAAAAAGCATCTGATAATTAGAGAATCAGTATATTTATAACTCATAAAGGGATTTAAACTTATATAATTACTTGATAATTAATATTTAATAGTTGAAATAAAAAAAACTGACGTAATTGGAAAACTTATTATTAATTTTGCTGACCAAACTTAAAGCATTATCGAATTGAACAAGCAATGCAAGTTATCCTCCAACGACACCTTGAATCCCATCTTAAAACCACTTGCACTGTAAACGAACCCTGTTGGGGATTTTGGCAGCAAAACAAAGTAAAACAAAAGCAAAGACAGAAGAACCGAAGCAAAAAAGGATAGAGTTTTCAACAAGAAGATAACCAAAAAACTCACACTAATTTCATTTAAAATTTGAAAATATATGTAAGTTACATAACAATTGGACAGTTACCTAATGACATAACTGCTCCCACTAATGCATGGCTGATACAAACTTGTATTACACACAAAAGTAAGCTGACATATCAGCTATTACATCAAATTCAAATCCAAATCTAGTCTTACTAACTTTGTGGACAAATTACAAGGAAACTAAATAAAGTTACATAGGAACAAAATGAACAAAATGGACTAAAGAAGTTATAGCATTCGGTTCAACTCCAATGTTGATCTTCATGTTGAGCTGCTGCTGATCTCCATGCTGAACTGCTGCTGGTCTCTTGTTGCATTTCAGGCCAATGCTCAACAAACCCAGAAACTATCCTCTTTAATTGCTAGCCAATTGTATTGTAGCAAGGGTGCATTCTTCTCTCAGCTTCAGTTCGAACCACTGTACATGACAGTAAAAAGAGGAAAGAGATTAAGTCTAATCTCTAGATTACAAAACCAATGAGAAATTAATAGATGGTTAAAAACATACCTTGAAATTTTAAATTCAGTGAATGTTTATTTTTCCTCGAATTTTGCAAACCCACCTTGTAACGTTAGGTTTCCAATCTCTCTCAACCATTCTCACAAACCACCACGGCCTTCCAGTAGTGAACACGATGTAACCGGTGCTCAATCCTAGCACTGCTCCACATCCATATCCCATCATTACAAGTTGCCATAAAAAGCTTATTGGAGAACCTTCATCTTCCTTAAACTTCGATGCAGGTGGTTTAGGTTCGTCACCATTGTCGCATTGCTTTGTCAAAGGGAAGCCACATAATCCCAAGTTTCCATGATAGGAATTGTTCTCAAAAGTGTTGAATTGATTTCCAGGGGGGATTGGTCCCACCAGATTATTATCGGAAAAATTTAACACTGCAAGAAATGTCAAGTTTGTCAACTGAGATGGAATCCTGCCGCTGAGCTTGTTTGATGAAAGATCTAATGATTCAAGTTCCACTAAATTTCCTAACGAGGGTGGGATATGACCTATGAAGTTGTTGTGAGACAGGTTGAGCATGCGAATTGCATGAAGCTCTCCAATGACGTCAGGGATCTTTCCATAGAATTTATTGCTTGAAAAATCAATGCCAGAGAAAATGGGTAACGATCTTTTGTACTCCAACTCTATGTCTGATCTTTTCGTCGTTACATTCAATGAAATTTGACCATAATAATCGAGTGCTAAATGTTGATACAGTCCTCGATTTTCCCAGGCTTCTTGAAACATTGATTTATGTTTGCTTATGGCATGCTTCAAAGCGTCTAGATTTTGGAAGAAAGTTGTTGGCAAGAGGCCAGTAAATTTATTCTGAGAGAGATCAGCAATTTGCAATGATGAAAAGGATGGTTTAGTATCATTGGAAATGCTCAAGGGACCTTGAAAATTGTTGAATCGGAGGATTAAAACTTGCAAATCTGGAAGTACACCCAACCAATGGGGAAAGGTGTCACTTAACTTGTTATTTGCCAGATTTAAGAACTTCAAAGAGGTACAATTACTCAAGGATCGTGGCAATAGCCCTTCCAATTGGTTGTCGTTAAGTGCAAGATTCACCAAAGCATTGTCATCGACGCAAAAATCAGGGATTTTCCCACGAAATTTATTCATTTGTAGGTTTATGTTTAAGATCTCGTGGCTAAAATTTCCAAGACAAGCCGGAATAACTCCTCCCAAGTAATTTCTAGACATATCAAGGACATCAAGTGAAGTCAAATTACAAATTGAAGGAGGGAAATTTCCTGTCAAATTGTTGTTTGAAATCCAAAATCCTTGCAATGAAGGCGGTATTGGAGTCAGAGGAAGATTGTGGAGTAGGTTTGAACGAAGATCAAGGTATTTAAGATTCTTCCCTGGAAAATGCTCTAAACGCGTCAGTGAGTTGTAGGAAAGATTTAAAACAATCAATTGTTCCCAACCTTCTGATTCCCACTTGAAAATTGAACCTTGAATTGAATTATTAGAAAGATCGAGAATCCTCAAGTTTTTGGCTGATCGTAAGAAATTTGGAAATTGTCTTACGTTGCAAGAAGAGAAGTATAAAGTATCGAGCTCTTGAAAAGTAGTGTTAGAGCCACTGTCACTACTCCATGATAGCAATGTGTTGTTTGAAAGATTAAGTACCATAAGCTCCTTTAGCTTTGAAAGCACATCTAACTTGATGACACCGCTAAAACTATTTGATGAAAGATCAAGTGTTAAAAGATTCTCTAACTTTGAAAACATAACTGAGTTGATTACACCATTAAAATTATTTGATGAAAGATCAAGTTCAGTAAGATTTACAAGATCAAAGAACGAACTCGGTATTTCAGCATGGATTTCATTGTAGCCCAAATCAACCTTTTGAACTGAATTAGGCTTTTGAATCTGGTTGATAGGACCAGAGAGCCTGTTACCACTGAGGTCTAACTCTTCCAAAGATGGCAAAGTAAAAGGCCAAGATGGAATTGCACCGGTTAACAAATTATTACTTAAACACAAAACTTTTAGATCCTGAAACCCGCGTACATGAGTCGGGAGGAAACCCTCTAGATTGTTGTTTGATAACACTAAATCAGTAAGCTGTTTAAGGCTGAAAAGTGAAGAGGGAAGTTGACCTTGGAATTCATTATTAGATAAATCCAGAAAGGTGATTTTTGTGAGGTTTCCAATGGATGCAGGAATTGACCCTCTGAATTGATTATCATTAAGGTTAATGTACTTGAGGTGACTACTCCAATTGGAGCTAGGGAGGTAACCTGTCAAAGAGTTCAAGCTTAGATCAACATATTCTAGGTACCGGAACTGGAATATTTCTGTAGGGAATTTTCCCTTCAAATTACAAAACTTAAGCCCCAACCGCTTTAGAGATGAAGGCAAGTTCATGAAGGAGGTAGGCACAACATCAGACATATTTACCAAGTCAAGTAAAAGATTTTCTAATTTAGATAAGTTGCGCGTAAGCATGTCAAAACTTTGCCTATCAAGTTTCAAATCATTTGTAGAAAGATTAAGTGAAATCAATTTTGATAGCAAAGAAAGATCTGACGGAACTGAACCAGAGAAGAAACAACAAGAAAGATCAAGATATGTCAGACTTACTAACTGACTAAACCCAGATGGAATCGAAGTACCACTGAAATTGTTAAAAGGCTGGTGTTTGGGTAAAGTGAGCCGGTAAGCATAGAGCAACGAAGGTCGAGGCTAATCACCTGACCAGTTACTTTATTACAAGTGACTCCCTCCCATGTGCAGCAGTTTGTGCTTTCATTCCAAGATTGTGTTTTGGAATATGGACATAAAGCATATTCATCAATGAATAGGGTGTTCTTGAATTGGAGCAAGGCGGAGGTGTCTTCTGGTAGACACAAAGGGTTAGGATTAAGAGAAGAGGAAGACAAACTCAAAAAAGAATCGACTACGGAAAGAAAGAACAGCACAAAGAGGAGACTACGGATTTGACACAACCATATAAACTTTCCCATTTCTAGAATCTAAGAAACAAGAGATGATAGGAGGCAAAAGTTTTAAGGAAATGAAGTTGGAAATTTGCTATGAGTGGAGGCTTGAGATATGCTATGCGAAGGTGGATTTATTTATATTCCTTAATTTCATGTGGACTGTTATAAGTCTTTCCCGAGTCTTTTAAAATTATTTAAATTTCTTGGAATGTGAGATTTGTTTTATAATAAAAATAAATAATAAAACTTTTCTATAAAAAATTTTGAAAAACAATAAGTAGATAAAAAATAGAAAGTATTCTCTCCAGTTTAAAATATTTCTAAAGTCTGTCTTATATATATATTATTATAGATAGATATCACCATTTACGTTTGCTTTTGCTGTTAGTTAACTCTTCCTACTTTTTGCTTTTGTTTATTACCTCTATTTTAGGGACACGTTGATTCTTTTAGATGATATGCCTTCTTTTTTTTTAGTGTAAACTTGATCAAAGAAAATAATGGAGGGACCCAAAATTATTGCCATAATTAGATCCCAATAATTGAAGTTTTACTAGCAGGGTGTATTTTTTTTTTTTCATGAGAATGATCAAATTTATCTTTTAAGAGTAATTTCTTAATAAGGAATGTAAGAACATCTTAATAGTAGTTAAATTAACTTTATTAGAGGAACATGATTTGGCTAATTAATCAACAACCATATTTCTTTTCTTGTTTACAAATTGAATTTTAGTTGATACAAATTATCGAGATACTATTTTTATTTGTTTAACGAGAGTCATTAAAAATGTACTTCCTACGTAAATTTTTTTATCATTTTCACTAGGATGTAAATTTGATCGTATTAACAATCAGATTCTCAAATCTCTACATCGGTAAGTGCAGTCCAATTTACACGAGTTTGTTTGTTCATTTAACAATTAATTAGGAGAAAATTATGGCAGTGAACATCTTAAAAGTGATGGCTAGTGTGAACAAGTGTGCTATGACACATCTTTAAGTCATTTCGAAAATATCTACTTTCATATCCTTGTGTCCTAGCTACTGCGACTTTTACGCATTCACACTAAAAGGAAAAACAAAAAATAATAAAAAGGGCGTGCAAGACAATCATGCATGATTGATAAAGCTAGACTTGAAATGGTCTTCGTCAACCTTATCCACATAATAAAAATTAATTCATTTAAAAGTTTTTTTTTTCTCAGCCAAAATTCACATTATTATAAATAAATCAAGTTACTGAAATATCAGTAACATTGCAATCGATAGACAGTAATTTTATTCTTTTAGCAGGGAATTAATTTAATTGTATCGACCATCCGATTTTTTGTATTTATGCTAGTAATAATAGATTTAGATGAGCGATGGAGTGCGGTACAGTATATTTTTGCTTATTTTTTATTTTACTCTATAGTATTGCTATATTATCTAATCTCATCGCCACCTCTGTTTTTATACTAAATGCACCGACCATCCAAACTCACCCTAAATTTAATCCAATTTCATCAGTTTTTTTATATAATATTATTACATGGGAATGAATAAATAAATAGGTACAAACATATAGATTTCAAGGCAATTAACATATAGAGGGATTGTTAATTTATTTACTCATTTTCGATACGACAACACTATTAACTTCTATAATTGTAAAGTTTAAATTTAATACAATAAATAATTTAAAATTATTATAAAATAAATAAATAATTAAAATATTTATACTAATACATAAAGTGATACATCATATTTAAATAAATCATACAAATACTTCATTAATGAAAACAAAAATATGGTACATAGTATTATTCTATTAATGAAATTATAAACCCACTTGAAAATTTTTAAAAATATTGAATAACTCAAAATTTTCATTATATATAATTTTTAGTTTAATATTTTTATGATCATTTTGTATTCTTATTTTACCTTATTACTTCATTCGAATTTAAACATATATTTTATCATTAATTTTAATTTTATTATTATAATATTTAATCTCACTACAAAAATGACTAATCTTATAATTATCAAAATTTTTAACTTTATCTGAGCCAATCGTACCGCTCAACCAAATCAATGGCCTGGCCACACGGCCATGTGACCCTTGTTTTCAAATTTTTCCAAACTTTTCAATTTTATTTCAAAATGACTCCAAAATGTTTTCAAACTATTTTTAGGTCCCCGTAAGCTCGATTTAAGACCCTTAGTGTACTTTTACTATAATTAAATTATGTTACTGAATGTTATTAATTAAATCGTATGATTGTTCTATTGTAAGTTAAATGTTCCAATTTGTACTGTAATTTTTCGTAACCCTAATCTGACGACAAAGATAGGTTAGGGGTGTTACAGATAACCCACCAAGTTAGGACGAAGATACGACATCCCAAGGGTCTCAGCTCGGCTTATATATTAAAATACTTATTCTCAGTATTTGATATATTATTATTTAAAGATTGTTTTATCTTATTTCGTACAGTGGCATGAGACATTTGGGTTGTTCTTGTTTTCTGCTACTAAAGTATAATTAAATTTTTGAGTAATAAATAAATCTACAATTAACTAAGTTTTTCCTTCTAAGATAAATTAAATGTTTCAAAATGACTGATTTAAAAAACTCCAATAACTTACTAAGCCATTTCGATGACTAATGTAATCTTCTGAATTTGGGTTTAACCTCTAGGCCGAGTTGGTGAGGTTACAAAAATTTATGACACAAACACTTGTCTAAAATAAAGAAGTATTTATAGTGGGTGTTGCAATTTGTTTCAAAACTTGAAAACAAATCAACTTCTTGCGAAATGTTAAAATCCCACACCATGAAAGCTGAAAAACTATGCAAGGAAAACTGAAAAACCGAAGCAAACTATCACTAAGAACACCCATTATCAGAACATACATTCCACGGAGAGAAGCAGCTATCGGTGCAGAACATACTTCATCTTTTCTCGGACTCATTCCTGATGGATGAAAATAAAAATAATCAATTTGAGATTTACCTAATTAGTCATTTAGCATGGCAAAAGTAGCATGTTTATTTCTATGAAATACATTAACTCACATATAAAGAAGGATTTGAAGGACTACTTTCTTTTCTTCCCAAACCAACTTGAAACTTTGTTTCACAAGTCTCTCTCAATCATTCTTACAAGCCACCATGGTCTTCCTGTCGTGAATACAATATATGCCATGCTAATTCCTAACACAATTCCACATCCATACCCCATCATTGCAAGTTTCCAAATAAAAGCAATTCTATTTCCATGACCTTTTTCATCTTGCGCTGGTTCAGGTATTTCATCGTTGTTACATTCTTTCAATAATGGGAGTCCACACAAAACCAAGTTCCCTAGATAAGAGTCGTCTTCAAATGTATCAAATTGCTTGCCATTGGAAATGGGTCCGACAAGATTTTTGTTTGAAAACCTTAACACTTCAAGAAACGTCAAATTTGTCAATTCGGAAGGGATTCTGCCACTCAGCTTGTTAAATAAGAGATCTAATGGTGCTGTCAAATTCCCAAATGACAGTGGGATAGAACCAGTCAGGCAATTATTAGAGAGATTGAGTGCATGAAGCAACCTAAGCTCTCCAACTGCCTTAGGAATTTCTCTATGGAATCCATTGTCCAACAAATCTATAAGTACTTTTATTTTAAAATCTAGCTCCAAACCTTTTATTGTTGACAGAACAGAGTATGAAAGTAAATCATATTCATGGCCAACTTCTTCTTTCAGAGCCTTGAGACTTTGGAAGAACTTGGTTGGCAATAAGCCTGTGAAGTCATTATGAGAGAGATCAACCATTTGCAGTCTGGAGAAGGAAAAAGTGGTTGAGGAGACTTAAATTGAACCGTAAAATCTATTAGATCTCAAAATAAGAGCTTGCAGCTTGGGAAGCATGCCTAACCAATAGGGAAAGATATCACTTAAGTTGTTGTTTGCAACATCCAAAAGTACTAGCTCACTGTAATTAATTAAAGACAACGGCAGTATCCCTTCCAATTCATTTTCATTAAGGGCAAGATATCTCAATTCATTATTTGGATTCCAGTTCCTAATTTCCCCTGGAATTCTACCACTAATACTGCAGCTCGAAGCATCGAAATATAGAAGAGAAACCGACAAATTTCCTATAGAAGCTGGAAGGTAACCACTGATCAATGGATTTCTTGCAAATGACAAGAAAGCCAAGTCACTGCAGTTGGCTAATGCTGATAGAAAGCTACTTTTTGAGGATGACAGTGTGCTGCTTAAATCATTATTCGCTATGCCCAGTAGTTGTAGATATCTTAGATTACCCAAGGTAATTGGAATATGTCCTGCAAAATCAATTACTTAAAAAGGTAAAGATATGTAAGTTGAAAGGCATTCGAGTGGGTAGTTATCTATCCATTCACTAAACAAATTCAACATTCAACCTGATCATATCACCCCTTTCCTAATTATCTAATCCATTGGGTTGGGTTCTACTCCTAATTATCAGAATATTATCTATATCTATATGTGGTTAATGCTGTCGGAATCAGACTAGGTCCATTTGATGAATCGATTGAAACACCAATCAAAATGCAACCAGTGACATATAACATAAATGTTGAGCATTGGCTTGCAATGCAACAAACAACTAGCAAAAAGAGCAGCAGCAGCAGCAATGCCTACATGTCAGCATGAAGATTGAACCAGAAGTAATTTAATTATTTTGTTTAATTTTGTACTTTTGTAATGTAATCAAGTTGGTATGTAACTTGATATCCAAAGTTAGTATTTTTAGATTTGAAACTGATGGATGTAACAGCTGATTTGTTCAGCTTTTCTTTTGTATTATTTTAGTTTGCAACTTACCATATTTGTGGGAGTAGTTACAAGTTTAGGTAACTGACCAAGTTATTTTGTAACATCAATATATTTTCAAATGTGAATCAAATTTGGTGACTTTTCTTTTTGGTTACTTGATTTTGTTCATTGTTCTTCATTTTTATTTTGTTGTTTTATGTTTTGTTCTTGGTTGCTGCTGCCATTGTTCCAACAAATGGTAATCAGAGCCTCTTGTCTTTGAGGACCTCTGTTGTTGTTTAAGTTTTTTCTTTTCTGTTTGAAACAAACTTGAAAAAGAAAGGATTTGAGTTTGTCAAACTTGTTTCAGCAATATGAGTTTCACACCTCCTCCTCCACCAGTGTTTGCTGGAGAGAACTACCACATTTGGGTAGTAAAAATGAAAACTTACCTCTAAGCACATGATCTATGGAGTGTAGTTGAAAGTGATGTTGAACCTCCTCCATTGAGGGCAAATCCAACCATTGCTCAGATTAGGCAGCATAGTGAAGAGCGAGCCAAAAAGCACAAAGCCATGGCCTGCCTACATAATGGTGTGTCTGATGTGATTTTTACTCGTATCATGGCTTGTGATTCACCTAAGCAAGCATGGGATAGGCTGAAAAAAGAGTTCATGGGATCAGATAAGACAAGGCAGCAACAAGTAATCAACCTTAGAAGGGAATTTAAAAATTTGAAAATGAAGGAGTCAGAAACTATCAAAATATATTCTGATAGGATCATGGCTACTATTAATAATATCAGACTCCTTAGAGAAGATTTTAGTGACAGCAGGGTTGTTGAGAAGGTTATTACTACTCTCCCTGGGAGGTTTGAGTCAAAAATCTCCTCATTGGAGGACTCGAGGGACCTCACAACCATTTATTTGTCTGAGTTGGTGAATTCACTCTATGCACTTGGGCAGAAAAGGGACAGTAGGCAAGAAGAGCATACTGAATGAGCCTTTCAAGCAAAAGTCAAAAGAGGCTCTAGCTCAAGTCAGAGAGCAAAGAGGCCTTGGTTTGAAAGGAGTGAGAGATTAAGAAAAGATGCAGGAAGAAGGAGGTTTCTACCTTGCATTCACTGTAAGAAAACAAACCATTCGAAAAAGTATTGCTGGAGTAGACCAGATATTCAATGCAAAAATTACAAACAGTATGGCCACCATGAGAAGATCTGCAAAGGCAAAGAGAAGGCTCATGCTCAGCAGCAAGTTCAGGCCAAAACTGCTGAGGATCTTCAAGCTCAAGAGGAGCATGTTTTTACTGCCTTATGCTTTGCAATCACAAGCAATGGGAAATCCAGCTGGCTTGTGGACAGTGGCTACTCACATCACATGGTAGCTAATGGAAGCTTGTTTAAAGACCTTGACAGTAGTTTTACCTCAAAGGTCAGGATAGGCAATGGGAAGCTGATTGAAGCCAAAGGCAGAGGTGATGTGGTGATCAACACTAATTCAGGTAACAAAGTTATCTCAGATGTGCTTTATGTACTTGATATAGATCAGAACCTACTTAGTGTAGGTCAGTTGGTTGAAAAAGAATACTCACTAGTTTTCAAGAATAGTTCTTGTGTTATTAATGATGTTCTTGGTAGAGAAATTTTCTCAGCACCTATGGCAGATAAGTGTTTCATGCTTAATGTAAGCCAGCTTAAAAGAAAAGCTTATACAAGCTTAACTGACAATACAGGCCTATGGCATAGAATATTAGGCTATGTCAACTCCAGGTCACATGATTTGCTGCACAATATGAATTTGGCAGAGGACATGATCAAGGTTGAGGCTAGTGAGTTTGTTTGTGAAGTGTGCCAGCTTGGTAAGCAGGCTAGGTTGCCTTTTCCAGTTAACCAAGCATAGAGGGCTCGAGAAAAGCTTGAATTGGTACACTCTGATGTCTGTGGACCAATGAAGACCCCTTCATTAAATGGCAGTAAGTATTTTATATTGTTTATAGATGATCTGACCAGATTTTGCTAGGTTTATTTCATGAAACAGAAGTTTGAGGTATTTGAAGCTTTTGGAAAATTTAAAGCTTTGGCAGAAAATCAAACAGGCTGCAGGATTAAAGCCTTAAGGACAGACAATGGTTCTGAATACTTGTCTGAGAAATTTTAAAAGCTATGTACGCAAGCTGAGATCCATCATCAGTTAACCACTGTGTACACTCCTCAGCAAAATGGAATGTATGAGAGAAAGAACAGAACAGTGATGGACATGGCTAGATGTTTATTTTTTCAAAGCAAACTTCCAAGTACATTTTGGGCTGAAGGTGTCAACACCTCTGTGTATCTGCTTAATAGGCTGCCAATACATGCTGTGAAGGATAAAACTCCTTTTGAAGCATGGCATGATCTTAAACCAACAGTTTCCCATTTAAAGGTGTTTGAATGCCTGTGCTATGTCCTTGTACTTGCAGAAAGAAGAACTAAGCTTGAGAAAAGGTCAGTTCTAGGCATATTTGTTGGCTACAGTAGCACCAAGAAGGGCTACAGGGTATTTGATCCCTCAACCAAGAAAATTTTAGTAAGCAGGGATGTCAAATTTAATGAGGGAAAGTTTTTGAGCTTAAATGGTTCTGACACAAGTCAATTTGAAGAAGATCAAATTGAATGCAGCTTGGAATTGGCAGAAAATGAGCTCAGCAATGCCAATGTGGATGATTCTCCTGTGAGAGGGACTAGGTCTATTACAGACATCTAGCAAAGATGTAATGTGGCTATAGTTGAGCCTTCTAGCTTTGAAGAAGCTGTAAAAAATGAACATTAGAAGCAAGCCATAAAGGCTGAGATTTACATGACTCACAAAAATGATACTTGGGATCTGGTGGATAGACCTGATCAGAAAAAGATCATTGGTGTCAAGTGGGTTTTTAGAGCCAAATTCAATGCTGATGGCTCTTTAAATAAACATAAAGCAAGGCTTGTGGTGAAAGGATATAGCCAGCAGTTTGGCATTGATTTTGGGGAGACATTTGCTCCAGTAGCAAGGCTAGACACCATTAAACTTCTGTTTGCCTTAGCTCCACAGAAGCAGTGGAGAGTGCATCAACTTGATGTCAAGTCAGCCTTTTTGAATGGTCTTCTTAAGGAAGAGATATATGTTGAACAGCCTAATGATTTTAAAGTCCAAGGAAATGAGGACAAAGTCTACAAGCTAAAGAAAGCACTTTATGGGCTGAAACAGACACCTCGAGCCTGGTAGACAGGATTGATGCTTACCTGTTTAGGCTCGGTTTTGAGAAAAGTTTGAGTGAACCAACACTTTATGTGAAAAAGTGTGAAAATGAAACTTTGCTAATTGTTTCAATCTATGTAGATGATTTGTTAGTGACTGGAAACAAGGTTGATTTGATTCAAAAGTTCAAAGCAAGAATCCAAGAAGTGTTTTACATGACTGATTTAGGAGTCATGACATACTTCCTTGGTGTGGACGTAAGTCAATCTGATCAAGGCATTTTTATAAGCCAGCATGCCTTTGCCTTGAAAATTCTCAACAAGTTTCATATGTCAACCTGTAAATCAGTGAGCACACAATTGGCTCAATGAAAGAAACTGACCAGTTTTGGAAGTCAAGAAAGGGTTGATGAAAGGGAGTACAAAAGCTTAATTGGTTGCTTACTCTACTTGACAGCAACCAGACCTGACCTCATGCATGCAGTCAGTCTATTGTCAAGATTCATGCATTGCTGCAATACAACTCATTTCAAGGCAGCTAAAAGGATACTCAGGTATATCAAAGGAACTTTAACTTTTGGGGTTGAATTTAAGAAAGAAGGAGAGCTGAAGCTATTTGGTTACTCAGATAGTGATTGGGTTGGATCAGTAGAGGACATGAGAAGCACCTCGAGCTATTTCTTTACACTTGGCTCAGGAGTTTTCTGTTGGAGCTCAAAGAAGCAGCAGACAGTAGCTCAGTCAACAGCTGAAGCTGAATACATAGCAGCAGCAGTCAGTCAAGCTATTTGGCTTAGAAAGGTACTGTGTGATCTAAATGAAGAGCAACATGGATCTACTAAAATTTTTGTTGACAATCAGTCAGCAGTTGCTATAGCCAAGAATCCAGTTTTTCATGACAAAACCAAACATTTTAAAATCAAATTCCATTTTGTTCGAGAGGCAGAGCAATCAAATGAAGTTAGTTTGGTTCACTGCAGCTCACAAGTTCAATTAGTTGATATTTTAACAAAGCCTCTTAGCACAACAAGGTTCATAAACTTAAGGAACTCAATTGGTGTTTGTTGCCTACAGTCCAAGGAGGAGTGTTGAGCATTGGCTTGCAATGCAACAAACAACCAGCAAAGAGAGCAGCAGTAGCAATGCCTACATGCCAGCATGAAGATTGAACCAGAAGCAATTTAATTGTTTTGTTTAATTTTGTACTTTTGTAATGTAATCAAGTTGGTATGTAACTTGATATCCAAAGTTAGTACTTTTAGATTTGAAACTGATGGATGTAACAGCTGATTTGTTCAGCTTTTCTTTTGTATTATTTTAGTTTGCAACTTGTCATATTTGTGGGAGCAGTTACAAGTTTAGGTAACTGACCAAATTATTTTGAAACATCAATATATTTTCAAATGTGAATCAAATTTGGTGACTTTTCTTTTCGGTTACTTGATTTTGTTCATTGTTCTTCATTTTTGTTTTGCTGTTTTGTGTTCTGCTCTTGGTTGCTGCTGCCATTGTTCCAAACAATAAAACAAGAAATTTGCTTTGAACCAACAAAAAGAAAATTAGAAACCGAAAAAATCCATTGAAAACTGAAATAATTAAAATTATTATTTATACTTTATTTTTAACAAAAAAAGATTTGTGCGGAATCCAAATATGAGAAGGAGGGATTATATATTTTGGAGGAAAGGCTAAGGTCAAAACTTTAAAAAATGGCTCTTTTTGCCTACCGACGCTTACAATTTTAAAATTTTTTTTTGCAAAAACTAAATTACAGTTCTATCATTTTATGGTTTAAGTACTTACTTGCTCCGATATCACCTTTACACCTTGGTAAAGGTGACATATAATATATTTAAACTCAACTATTTCAAATTTGTGTAATTTTAGAAGCATATAATTTATAACTTCCTCAATTATGTTTGGTTTCATGGATTAATGGAATACTAGAAATTTTATTTTTTTATTTATTTTGAAAACATTTAAAATAAATCAATGGTGTAAATTTTTTTATCAATTTTTTATATTAATTCCTATACTATACGTAAGTTGTGAATTTGGTCATTTTACTTTAATTTGATTAAATTTAGTTCATATATTTTTTGAATTAGTCAATTTTAGTTCTTATATTTTTTAAATTTTAAAATTTCAGTTTTAACCCAAATTGTAACAGTTAAATATGTTTAAATTCTATTTCTAAACTTCTAATATACATAAAATTCTAGATTTAGTCTATACTCTTTAATTTCTCACACATTATTTTATAAGTATTTTTTAAATAAAAAATAATTATCCATCATATCTCATGCAGTTTTGTTTTTTAAACAACCTTAACTTCTCTCAAATAATTTTAGTTATTTAATTTTAGTTTAATGGACAAAAAAAAAACCCTTAAACTACCACACTTTGTTTAAACAAGCCTTTGTATTTTTTTCGTTAAATAAAGTCCAATTATATGATTTTTTTTTTTCATAGAAGCTCTTAATTTTAATTGAAGTGATAAAATTGTTAATTTTTTAGGCATGGCATTTTCACATGGTTATTTAAATCATATCATATCAACTGATTGGACCGAGAATTGGTCGGGATATCGATTTAGAAAGAGGTATCAGATTAATTGACTTGAGAATCGATTCAAATTAGTTGAACTAAGCTAAAAATTAGTTAAAGTAGATTCTTTTATTTTTAATATTTTTATTTTTATAAATTTTTAATAATTTATTTAATAAAACCGAAAGAACCAACCGGATCAATTTTACCGAGAGATCGGTACAACAAACCAGTTCTGAAACCTTGCATTTCCATTCTTATGTGTAAGTTGACAGTAAACACATAAGAAAAAAGAATTAAGTTTATCTTTTTGCTTTACTTTTAAATTTTAATATTAATCTCTAATTATACACTTAAATTCAAATAATTAAAGATGTATTTAATAAATTGAAAATTTAATTACTGAAAGTTTAAGTATTGAATTTTTACTCCTAAATTTTATAGCTGTAACATTTATCTAGAAAATTGTTTGGAAAATGAATAAATATAAATATCGAATATAATTATGTTATTTGATAAAAGTAAATATTGATTTTTAAAAAAATTATTTTTAATTATAATTTTATTAATATAATTTTATATTATTTTAAATAATTATTCTCCACAATTATCTTATTATTATTTTGCTTCAATTATAGCATAGGATATCCTTTTGCTTTTAATCATTTTTTTTATAATTATATATGGCCATTTGCTTTTCTTTGGCCTCTTTCCCATTGCTTTTAATTTTTTTTAAATACGCGTTGTTTCTTCAATTAATGTCTTCCCTTTCTTGTATTTGTCGATAAACTTACGCGTTGAGGGACCTCATCGCCACTAATTGGGTCCTATATGTAAACTTAATTATATTTCATATTTTGTATAATAGTATAAATATCAATATAAAATAAGGCATTAAACGTGTGCCAATTAGATTTTGATAGTATAAACAAAGACAGCTTCAAGTATCTCATTCTTTGTATAGTGTGGATTCTCATTTCACATTTTATGTTCAAACCCTGTCCAGATTTATTTTAATTTAGATTGTTCATCCATTTTTTGCATCGTAATACCCTAATTCTTCTCATAAGTATATAGATTGTAATTGTAATTCCCTAATTCGTCTATGGAAGTCAGACAAATGTAATTTTAGTTTTCGTTTTACATTGTAGTATTGATTCTAATTAGAATTGTAGTTATATGAAAATTGCCACCTTTATGATTGAAATGTGTATTTTCGTGCAAACTTTTTTCCATCAAATCATTTTAACCTGGCTAACATATTGACCAAATTAAAAAGAGATGTATAACATGTCCAACCGTAAAAAAACTGTCAAGATATATTCGTCACCTCACCACATGTTTAACAAAAATATCACGCCAAATTACTTTTGGAAATTAATGAATATATGTTGGCTTCAAAAATTGGAACACATTTTAAAAAATAATAATAAAAGTAAAGCTACTAAGAGTATTAAATTAAAGGACTAAATACAACAAAAATCTATATAGTACAAGCACCTACTATAGAATTTAACCAAAAATCATCTATTACACTAGACCCGAGTGCTCAATAATTGGATTTTTTTAATTAATGCATCATTTGTGCCATTTTCATGCCATTTATCGATGGATAAAAAGAAGTCTCTTTTAACCTTATATTATCATCCATTTACAGAAACAAGGAGCTAAGTTTCTTGTCAAATTAAGCCATTCCTTTGCCATTTACTAGCTTTCACTGGACAATGAAATGAGGCATGAATTCTGTCTACAACATACATACATTTCATAGAACCTTAATTTGTGGTTCTAAGAGAAGCAAACTCAGTTGTAGGTAAAGAAATCAAATTGAGAACAGAGACGGAACATTTGAACTTTCTATGTAAAATTTCCAATTAAGAAAACGATTCAGCACTGACAACTGACCTGAGTCTCCATTCAACAAAAACACTTCGAGAGGAACATAAGGAGAGTCTGATAATGATCCAAACCTGTATGTTGGCTGTAACAATCTGCAACCTTTAGCACACTGGATAGCTAAGACACGTGGTCCGGTTCTCATCTGCCACACCTGTGCACGTTCAGATACTCAACCACTTGACACAAGAAATTGATATTATCAAGTGCATAACGGTAATTGCATATGAAGATCTAAAAGCTGCATTTATAAAGAAAACCATCCAAATGTTTTCTAGTATTCAGTCCCCAACACAACTCAAATCAGAACAGCAAAGCCAAAAATCAGTCAAATTCATATATCCTGATACAGTAAATATTAGTAACATTCAATTCACTCATAAGAAGATAAAATTAAGATGTTTCCTTTAAGAGTGAACCAAGTTTTAGACTAATACATCAATCCATTCACGCAATTATTTCTACTTGAAATATGTAATTACTCGATCAAATCATAACAGCACAGCCAATTGTTTTAGTAAGAGTTTTGACTAGAGCCCATGAGTAAAAAACACACTAGGGTTAAAAAAATGGAAACCTAAGGAAATAAAAATCAAAGTTGCCATCAATTTCTTATAAAGCATGCAAGAAGGAAAAAAAATTGAGAGAAAGTGGAGAAGCTTTAAAGAGAAGAGGAATGATAGAGAATGGTTTTTGGTCTTACAATTGAAAGAAAAAGTAAGTGAAAAGCTCTTTTTTTATTTCTAATGAAATTATTAGGATATATTGTGAAAATGTGGGTGAACATCATTTTGGGGAACACCTAGAAAAGTTATGAAATTTCTTATGATTCTTATTAATTTATTGGATAAAACTATTGGAATTGTTCTATTATTGATTAAGAGATAATAATAAGTTACAACACACAGGCAAAGGTAAGGGGGTAGATGGGCCCTGGCCCCCCAAAATGATAAATTTTTGATTTAGTCCTAAAAACTAAAGATATATGCCAATGCAATGGTGAAATTGCATTTTAGCTCTCATAAAAATATAACTTAATCTTCCCTCCCTCTCCACAGAAAAAATTTGGCCCCTTACAACACATCATCAGTTAAGGTTTTTTTTTTTTTTTTTTTTTTTTTTTTTATTTTATTCTCCATATCCGTTTTACGGATATTTGGGGTTCGTGGTGACCCATCCCAACAATATCATCTCCAAAGTTCGAACCTGCATTCTCCCTTAGGAGTGCAATGTGCCTTACCATTGTTGGTATTAGTTAAGGAACAAGTGTTGGGCGTGATGGTAAGGCACACTAGCTTAGTAAAAAACCTTAATAATATATATACAAGTTGCAACCACCCATAGGCGAGGGTTCACACTGGCTTTTTGCATGTAGCCCTTATGCACCCCATACTTGTGGATCGTTAGATGATATAAAACCAATAAATGTCAGACTCTTGCTTCACTTACCTTAATGGTCATAGTATAAAAATAGATTCTCAAGGTCCTAACACAACAAGCAAAATGGGCTCTATATCGAAAGTTACCTGATCTTAGATTTGTAAGCCCTCAAACATTTAAACTATAAACTGGAAATTCCAAATAAAGGACAATAAGGACCAAGTAAGAATATTAAAACCTCAATAATTCCTTTTCGGGGCGCATGAATGGCTAAACAGAGGCAATAGTCACTCTTTCCTGGTACATGGTAAGAGGAACTTGCACGTTTATCATCTCTATTCACTAACATTTCCATGAAAAAGCAGTTTGCATCACGATATCCCTGAAAGAGTGCATGAAAAGTACTGCTTAGACCAGAAAAAGGAGCAGTTGGTTCCCAAGAATTCAAAATTATAAAAGCAGAAGAAACCTTCCAAATTCGCACTACTACAAGTGCCTGAGTATCTAAGAGTAATATACGACCAAGTGAATCTGTGATAGCAGCCAAAGTGCCACTGGGTGATAAGGTCAGCTTTTCACCCTTTCTTGGGTAGTCCTTCAAACATGTCAATGAAGAAGCTGGCATAAGTCATGACATCAGTAACTTATTCTATAGGTCTTGGAAAAGCATTAATAAGGAGAACAAAAAATGGCTAAGAATTGTGTGCTAAGCCTGTTAGCATTCACAACACCTCAAAAATACACAATGAACTTGTAACATTCTTTATCTGAGATTATGATAGAAACATATTAAATATTTAACTTCACATCAGAACGCACTATGATGAACTCTGTTGCTCAGTATAAGCACATAATTGAACAGCATAAATAAGCATGTAGCATGAATAATAAGGAAAATTTATGAAATTAAGAGACTAAGAACTTGGTAAATACAATAAGATGAGAAAGATGCAAGCAGCATTTCCATGTTTAAATATAAGATATGCTGTTAAACGTACTTGTGAAATGTGATTGTACCAAAGCAATAATGAGAACTAAAGATCAGTTAAAACAAATGTCTATCAACTTCAATAACCTAAAATTTGATTCTGATAACACATTTCTTGAAGGACAATTAAAAGAATAAATGGATTTTGGACAAGCATATACTTTTAGAGATTCATCCTAGGACAAGACAATACCCCAACAAAATAAGAAAACACAAGAAACGAAATTAACAAACTCCACCTCGAGCAAATGACTGAAGCTTCTCTTCTGGTTTACTGGTTGGTGTTGGTTCACTCCGCCATATCATTTTGGAAAAAGAAGCAATAGTGGAAAATGTGACAGGCATAACTTTTGACAAAATAACTCCTACCAAGGAACGTTTCCTATCTTCTGAAAGTCTTGAATATAGTTAAAAAATTTTGATCAGTAAAAAGCAATAAAAAGGAAGAAAAGAATCCATTTTTTATGGAAGGTAAATCATATTATATTTCAAAATGCAGAGAAACTAACCTGAAAGCAGAGATCACAGCATCATCTCCAATGGTGACAGCACAATAGTAACGTTGACTTGACTGCCCAACAATAAAAGCAGCTGAATTCATATAACAGCATAACTTCAGAAAATTTCCATAATTAATTAGAGAAGAACCAAAAGCATAGATAACAATGTACTACAAGGAACAAGAAATGAACAGAGAACAAGCAAAAACTGTTTTCCATATGCACATTCAAAGTCAAGTGGCCAGTAATTAAGAACAAGAAAATGAGTAATTGCATTTCTAACTCGAGTTTTGGGCCTATAAGATTAAGCAATATAAAAAAAATCACCTGGAGTTCCATGAGTGGAGGCGGCATTATGCCAGTGATTGCTGCATCAACACATGACCCATACTTATTTAACATTCCATATCTGGTAAGGCAATCTGTTGTCAGAGTTTCCGTCATCCTCTAAATCTTTATTTGATTTCTCATCCCAAAAACGAGAATGAGTTTCTTGAAACCACCTTTGAAGCATACTCTACAATAACAGAGGCAAGTAGTCTAAGTTAGTCAAACATGTCCCACATATACATATTGATAACATTTTGCTTCTGCATAAAATAAACAGGTAGGCTCATGCCAATTGCAGAATGACTAGTACACTTTCAAACAGCTATGTAACTTACCCGTATATCAGACCCATCAAAACGAGCGATTACACCAGGCATGACAACACAAACATCCTCTGAAGATATATCTTGCATCAGATCTTTCTTAGTTCCCCGAACTCTTAGCTTTATGATTTGTCCGTGATATACCATCTATAAAATTAAATATTAAACATATGAGTTCACCCATTCCAACAGCAATTTGCATCTAAACTGATCTCTACCTAATAAAACTAGATACAACTGATTATAACACAAGAAGACTCATATGGCTCATCATTTAATGAAACATATAAAACTTTCAGGTTTATAGTTTCCTCAAAAATTATACAAAAAAGAAAAAAAAAGAACACCGATAATGTTAATTTCACTTTGCACAAGTTAATTTTTTTACAACGAGAAGCTCATTCTCCATTGTGAGACATTCGAGCCAATTGAGCATTTGCATTCTAACACACCAAGCCTGGTATGCAACAAAGGTTAAGCATCAACAAACTTATGGCAATAGTAAACTAGACATGTCTTAATGAAGTTAGCAAAGCATAAAATTCAAAAATAGTAATAAATAAACCCAGCATTGAAAAAATGGAAAATCATCAAACTACAATTTTGTAGATGCTTCTACTACTTCTTTCCAAAAGCATAATATAAAAAGCAATAAGTGCGAAGAATTAAAATTAAAAACACAATCATCCTAGATGACCAAATGCATAATTCTACTTTTACATAATGTAACAATCTTTATTATAAACATTTATTCCAGTTATTGTTCGTTTAATCAAATTACATAATTTTGCTATAAACCAATTTCTCAAGAAAATATCAATTACAAACAAACCAAACCAAAGAAAAATAAGTATATAGAAGCATTACCTGTCTATGAATCAAATCACCACGCAAAGAGTACATCAAAAGGAATCCTCTGGAGGTTCCGATTGCAATCACTTTAATATCATCGAAAACCAGCCACTCGATGGCCGTGATGCGCTCTGCCTCGATAGGTGACAGTTCGGGTCGGATCTTAACCCGAGGTTCATAGAAATATATAATTATGCTAAATAAGTTTTTTATAGAAATATATAATATACATAAAATATATAATATACATAAAATATAATAATTATTTTTCATATTTTTATATCTAGATTAAATTACATTAGTAGTCACTTAACTATGATTTTTTGGCTATCGAATTATAAATACTTACAAAATGATCACTCAATTATTAGTAATTTTTTAAATATTTACTTTTTTATATTTTACCGTACTCATTTTATATTTTATAATTTTTTCACTTATAGAGTTTAAAAGTTTTATTTATAATGTAACAAATGTTAACTTTCTGTAAAAAAATTTAAACTCTATAAGTAAAAAAATATAAAATATAGTGTAGCCTTTAATCCTATATTGTTAGTTAAAAGAAGAAGGAATCTCACATTGTTTAGAAACAAGCTGCAAACCTATTCACGAATCTATATATACACATGTCTCATATCCCACATTGCTTAAGAAAACAAGGAAAATGAGACTTTGGGTCTATATAAAGATTTTGTAAGTTTTACTTCCATATTAATTGGTGACACCTTAAAATAAAAAAAAATGGTGTTGCCACTTTGAGTATTTATAAAAGCTTATTCTCGTAAATATTCAAAAAAAAAATGGTCTATTTTTGTAATTTTTTTAAAAAATGATCTTTTTTGAAAATTTAAAGAGAGAACGGGCAAAAGTGCACCCACGTCAACGCGTTTTTGCTGACACGGGGTAAAATGCTTCCATGTCAAACGAGCTGACAAGGCAAAATTGCTTCCCAGGGGCACGTTTTGCTAAAATTTCACCTAAAAATACTCCTACGTGAACGCGTTTTGTCATTTTTGGCGCTTTTCGATAAATAATGAAAAAATTAGCCTATTTTCATAAATAAAGTTAGAAATGGGCCTTTATAGGTAAAATAGTGAAAAAAATAATGGTAAACAAATACCTTTTCAAATTGTCTTTTTAGCCAAACAAAATTAGCTTTTTTACTTTTCAAAAACCACTTTCGATGTTAAATTATAAATTTGTCCCTAAATTATATTAACTATAACAGATAAATATAATTCATATATTTGAATTAAATTTTATAAGCAATTTATATTAATTACGTAAAAATATTTAAATTTAAATTTCATATGTTATAATATTAATAATGAGTTATCATAAATTATTTTATTATATTTGAACTATAATCTAAGTTGAATATTTGTTAATACCAAAATAATGTTAAAATATTTAATAAATCATTTTTAAGTTTTTATTATAATTTAAGTTTATGTATTCCTTATATCATAATGTTAATAAATTTAAATATCACTTAAATATATATTTTTTACTATATTATACCTAAAATATATATTTTTTTGATTATTTCTTTTACTTCTAATAAATAATAGATTCTTGGATTCTGTCTGCTACCCTAGCAAGCCTTTGTCTGCCGCCACTGGCAAGAGTTTTTAGGTTTTCCGTTCTGATTTGTTTTTATTGTTACTCTGCTTTTAGTCATCTGTGATATGTATAAGCTTTCCTCTTGAAATAAGACTTGTGTTTTAACGAAGGCTGGGAGTTTTTTTCACCTGCAAAGAATGGAGAATGTGTTAGCCCAATTGTTAATTAATGATGAAGAAGAGGAAATTATCCACATACCAATAGATCCAAATAAGGAAAACAGGGGCAAAATCTTCCAATTAGTAGGATGTTTTCTCACAGCAAGCACGATCCACTTCCCTGCAATGAAAAGTACAATGGCAAATCTATGGCATCCAGTTAAGGGAGTACGAATTTGTGATCTGGGAGAAAAAAGGTATTTGTTTCAGTTTTTTTCATGCAATGGATATGAATAGGGTTTTGAAAGGCTCACCTTGGACCTTCAACAATCATTTGTTGGTGCTATACAAATTGGAATTGGGGGAGGATCCTCTACAGATCCCTCTAGTTCTGACACCTTTTGGGTCCAGATTTATAACATCCCTACTGGTCTCTTTTCTGATATTCTGACTGTCCAGTTAGGTAATTTCTTGGGGAATTTCATGGAACATGATGTTTCTTCTTTGGGAAAAGGAAATAGGAATTTTATGGGAATTAGAGTACAGATCGACATAAGACGTCCTTTGAAGAGAAGGAAGAAAATTTCTTTTGGTGGAAAATGTTCATATGTTAATTTTAAATATGAGCGTTTATCTTTATTTTGTTTCTTTTGTGGAAGACTTGGGCATAATGACTCGTTTTGTGAGGAAAGAATGAACCTTGGAGTGGAAATTACTGAAATGGGTTGGGACTTGTCTCTTCGAGCCCAATCACGAAGGTCATTAGCAATGAACAGTATTTGGCTATGGGAGGAAGGAGATGGGGATAATGGAGGCACTAATGTAGAATCTGGAAATCTCAGAAAGAGACAGGAGCCCCCGGGGTAGATGTTAAGATATGGGGAAAATGTTGATCCAGTCCTTGGATTTAATTTGATGGGAGGTTCACTTCACACGGGACGAGGCAAGGAGAACTCAACCCCTAATGTGATGGAACAGGATCTAGAAGATGTTGCTCTAGTCGGGGAGGAAGGAAAAAAGAGGCCCAGAGGGGAAACTGAAGATATAATAGGAAAAGAAGAATTGAGGAGTATACTGGGAAATAGGAGAATGGTGGACATTAATCATTTATCATCGGGGGCTGCCAAATGGCAAGCCGACCGGCAACAATGAAAATCTTGAGTTGGAACGCCTGTGGATTGGGGAGTCTACGGATAGTTCGAAGGCTTCAGCATACGCTGAGGACTTATAATCCCCAAATTATCTTCTTTATGGAGACTAAACTTTGCAGGAAATGAATGGAAAGAATTAAAAGAAGATGCAGATTTTGGAATGGCATTGATGTTGATTCGGAGGGATCTAGAGGAGGATTGTGCCTAGCTTGGCGAAATAACATCAATATTACGTTAAAGAATTTCTCAAAAAGACACATTGATGTGGAAGTGGAGGATGATGAAAATGATGGGAAATGGCGATTTACGGGTTTTTACGGAACTCCATATGCGCAAGATAGAGTGGATTCATGGTCTACTTTAAAAAATCTCCATAGAGAGAAAGACACCCCATGGCTGGTTTGTGGGGATTTTAATGAAATATTATTTGATTTTCAAAAGAAGGGAGGTTTACCAAGAGAGGAAAAAAGAATGGAGCTGTTTAGAGAAGCTTTAGACTTTTGCCAGCTTGCTGATGTGGGATACTCTGGTAGATGGTTCACCTGGGAGAGAGGAAACTTACCAGAAACGAACATCCAAGAGCGCCTGGATAGGGGGGTTGCTAATACAAGTTGGATCTCCATGTTTCCTGAGGTAAGAGTTGAACACTTAGTTCACTCTTTTTCTGATCATTGTCTTATTTTTGTCAACACAAATAAGGGAGAAAAGTGGGAAAAAATAAATAAATTCAAATTTGAAGCCTGGTGGATTATGGAAGACTCATTTGTTGATGAAGCTAAGCATCTATGGGGGATGGCATATGGAGATTTTTTGCAAAAGATGGAAATGCTTCGAAAAGAGCTCATTAAAAGGATGAAACAGGTGCAAAGGAAAAAACAGGGAAGGAAAGAATTTCTCACAGCCAAATTGTCAACTTTGGTAGAAACTGAAAGGGATGATTCCAACTTAGCTGAGATGATTGACACAAAGATCCAACTTATTTTTGAAATTGAAAAGGATGAAGCTTATTGGGAACAGCGAGCTCGACTAAATTGGTTAAAACTTGGAGACAGGAATACAGCCTTTTTTCATAGTCAGGCAACGCAAAGGAGGAGAAGGAATGTGATAAGCAAACTACAGAATAAAAACAGTCAGGAAACGAATGATAGCCAGGAGATGAAGCATATTGCACAATCATATTTCGAAGAATTGTTCTCGTCAGAAAATCAAACGAATTATGAGCGTATACTTTCTGGAATCGATCGGTGTATCTTAGAGGACGATAATAGGAAACTCATTGCGAAATACACGAAAGAAGAAGTAAGGGAGGCTTTATTTGAAATGCATCCCATGAAGGCACCTGGTGAAGACGGTTTTCCTGCTCTTTTTTATCAAAAATGCTGGCATTTTATAGGAGATGAGGTGGCTGGTTTTTGTCTACACCTTCTTAATGGCGAAATGGAGGTCAGTCAAATAAACTTAACTCATATTGTTCTTATCCCAAAAATCAAAAACCCCTCTAATATGACCCATTTTAAGCCTATTAGTTTATGCAATGTTATCTATAAAATCATGGCCAAAGTAATAGCAAACAGATTTAGAGGAGTTATTGATAAATGTATTGACAGTGCACAAAGTGCTTTCGTTTCAGGCAGATTAATCTCTGATAATATTCTGTTGGCTTATGGGTTATTGCACACACTTAAACAGAAAAGAATGGGAAAAAGGGATACATGGCTGTCAAGCTTGACATGAGCAAAGCTTATGACAGAGTGGAATGGAGATTTATCAAGGAAGTAATGCTGTGGATGGGTTTTGAGCAGAAATGGGTTGCATCTATCATGAATTGCATGTCTACAGTTTCATATTAAGTTGTGCTGAATGGGGGTATTGGAAGAATTTTTCGTCCAACAAGGGGACTTCGACAGGGTGACCCTTTGAGTCCGTTTCTATTCCTAGTATGTGGTGAAGGACTATCTAGTCTAATGAGATTGAATGCTAGAGAAGGTCTTCTAAAAGGAGTCAAGGCAAGCAGAACTGGTCTGCAGGTAACTCACTTATTATTTGCGGATGATTGCATTCTATTTGGAGAAGCGACGAGAAAAGGGACTTTAACACTTAAGGAGATTCTCAGAGAGTATAAGAGATGTTCGGGTCAATGTGTGAATTTTGCTAAATCAACTATCTTTTTTAGCAAAAATACGCTTGAGGAAGAAAGACATTTAATAGTCAATCTATTGGGAGTTCGAAGTTCAGATGAGCTAGAAAGATACTTGGGTTTGCCAAATATGATAGTTAGGAAAAAGAAGCAATCTTTTCAGACTTTAAAAGATAGATTGAAATAGCAGGTTGAAAATTGGAGCACTCGTTTTTTATCGCAAGGGGGAAAAGAGATATTTATTAAAGCAGTGTTGCAAGCCATACCGACATACTCAATGGCGTGTTTTTTACTCCCAAAATCATTATGTGAGGAATTTGAGAGTATTGTGGTGAGATTTTGGTGGCAAAAGAATCAAGGAAAAAAGGGAATCCATTGGTGTTCTTGGAAAAACCTTTACTTTTTAAAGGAAAATGATGGGTTGGGGTTTCGAAATTTTAATCAGTTTAACATTGCGTTGTTAGCAAAACAGGGCTGGCGTTTGTTTAATAGTCCAAATTCACTTTTAGCTAGAGTGCTTAAAGCTAAATATTACCCAAGGTCTAGCTTTCTTTATTCACAGTTAGGAAACCTACCATCGCTTACCTGGAGAAGCATTTGGGCAGCAAAAGGACTCCTTCTGAATGGTCTCACCTGGAGAGTTGGAAGAGGAGACTCAATATCTATCTGGAATGACCGTTGGATACCAGGGATGGAACTGGAGATGTGGCAAAACAGAAGAGAAAATGGGGAGTTAGTTATGGTTTCTGATCTTATTGATAATATTAACAAGAAGTGGAAGACAGAGTTAATTATGAATACCTTTCAAAAGGAAATCGCTCATAAGATACTGCAGATTCCTCTTACGAGAACGGATTGTGATGACATGAAAGTATGGAAAGGGGAACTCTCCGGAGAATTTACAGTCAGAAGTGCCTACAAACTATTACAAGAAGCTAGCTTGGATCCTAGTAATTATTTATTACAGCCCGATACCAAAGATTTCTACAGGAAATTATGGAATTTACGTTACCAATAAAAATCCTAATTCTCATATGGCGAATTCTTGGAACTACATCCCTTCACTTGCTAACCTCAGACAAAAGAGAGTGACCACTACTGCAAGGTGTCCACGTGGTTGTTCTGAAGAAGAAAACAACTTTCATGTGTTCAGACAATGCCCTGTAAGCATGGATGCATGGATTAGTCTCAATATGGCATAGGTAACAGAACATACAGATCAGAATATATGACCATGGCTCACCTGGGTATTCAGCAGAGGAACAAAGGAGCAGATCCGTATTTTTTGTTGCACCTTATGGGTTATCTAGAGCTCGAGAAATCAGATGCTCCATGAAAGGAAGAACTCATCAGGAAGGGATCTAGCTATTAAAGTACAGAGTTACTCAGGAGAGCTTGAAGTTGTACGAGAAAGAAAACTTACCACCACGACTGGTAGATCCGAACACAGAGAGGAGGAACTATGGGAGTCCATACAGTTTGACGCAGCTTTTGACACCAACAACTCCAGATCAGCATCAGGAATGGTAGTCAGGGGTCAAAATGGGGAAATCGCAGTCTCCAAGTCCACTCTTCACTCCAACGTTTCCTCTTCGTTTGTAGCAGAGGCATTAGCATGTTTAGAAGCAACCAGATTAGGCATTAGATTGGGCTTTAACTCAGTCACGATTATGGGGGATTCGAAAACAATAATCAATAAATGCAAAGCAGGGGGCAGAGATAAATCGGTTCTAAGTGCGATTATGGTTGATATTCAGAACAACAAAAATCGATTCCAAAACATTGTTTTTCGATTCATACAAAGAACAGAGAATGGTAAGGCGCATGACCTGGCGAAGGAGGCACTAAGAAAAGGGAAAGGAAGTTACTTGGTGGAAGAAACGAGAGAAAATCTGGACTTAGGAGGAAGATGGCCACGAAACCCTGATTGAAAGGATCTGATGGAATGGAAATGAAACGGCAAGAGATAGCTAAAGCAGACATTTTTAAAAATGCTATCATCTGAAAAGCCTGGTGCTTTGGAAATGAAAAGATGAAAAATAATGGAGGCCAGGCTGGTTGAGTTGACTGGGAAATGACGTTTTGGTTTATGTTTTTTAGGTTTTATTTTCTGATTTTTTTGCTTATTTGGGCTTGTAGCCTACGTTTTATTCTTTATCCAGCCCAGCACTGCTGGGATTTTGTTCTTGAACTTTAATATTTCAAGCTTTTAATAATATCCCAGTCGATTAATCAAAAAAATAAATAATAGATTCTTTGTTTTTTAAAATTTTAATACCTAAACATTATTTCAAACGAAATATAAAAATAAAACAATAACCAGTTAATTATCCAAAATTAATCAAAGAAAATTGAAAAAAAAAATCCTACCAGAATTATGAATTAAGCCTTTATATGTTTAAAAAAAAGAACGGTAAAGTACAAAATAGTTACTAAAATATTGATTTAGGCTAATAAATTTTTCAATTTAATTTATTAAAATTTTTAAATTTAAATATTTTAATCCTAAACATAAAAAAGTCAACAAATTTAACCTTCAATATTTACAAAATTTATCATTTTATCTCAAATTCTAAAAAAAAAAAAAAAATTAACCTTCAACATTTACAAAAAGATAAATTTTGATTTTAAAAAATGTTGTAAATATTAGAGGCTAAATTTTATGTTTGGTACCTAAACTATTATTTCGTTATAATTTTCAGTCTAAATTTAATAATTGAATAATCAAAATAAAATAAATGTATATTAAAAAAAAAAAGACACTCTAATGAAAATAGACAATCTCTGCAATCTCTAATGTTAAATTCTATCATGTAGTTAGGGAGCTGAATGTTGTCGCAAACCTCTTGCTAAACCTGACCTATATGTATTTTACTTATTGCTAGGTTTTGTCTCTTTTGCATCATGCATTTGTATTTGTCGTATTTTATTGTATTAATAAAATTCTAGTCTTAGCAAAAAAAAAAAAAAAAAATTATGTTAGCATAATTGAAAAGCAAATTCACCATTAAATGAAATGCACAGTTATAAAACATTTAACACATTTGTGAAAATTGAACATAAATTTAATTTAAAAATAAAAACAAAAAATAACAATTATAAAATTAAACATATATGATGAAGAAATATAATATAATACCTGTTAGAGAATTACCAGATAAATAGAGAAATCTCAACTGCGTTAAATTACCAATTTGTTGTGGGATTACACCTATACAACAAAATTAATTTATTAAACAAATATAAAATTATTTTTTATTTTACTTTTTTAAAAACTAAATTAAAGGTGGAGGTTGAATAGTCTAAATTTTATAAGCACACTCATTCTAGATTTGAAATATATGAAATAGAAATAAAAATAACTAGACAATTATGTTTAATTGATCAAAAACTTCTTATAATTTTGGATTCCAATTTGAGTAATTTTAACATCATATAACTTTGGATTTAGGTCATCTCAATTAAACATTCAGTTAAAAAGCAAATATTTAATGCATTAATAATAACGTGGGCATATATATTGAACAAAAGTAAATTTAAGAAAAAAGGAAAAGTGAGAAATGATATATAATACCTGTTAAGGAATTTTTAAATAAATTGAGCAATCTCAAACGTGTTAGATTACTAATGGATGGAGAAATATGTCCTTCTAAGTACAGATTGTTAGAAATCATTAATTCTTCCAAGTTGAGAAGACCTCCAATTTCGTGTGGGATTATACCTATACAATCAAATTAATTCCTTACCCAAATATATATAAAAAAATCACAAATTAAAATATTGAAGTTAAATAGTCAAAATTTATTATCTGTAGACTAAAATAAAGCTTAAACTAATGCCCATTTGATAATTTAATTCAATTAATTTCTTTATGCCAAGCATAAAAGAATTAAAATAATGCCCATTTGATTATTTCCAACGAAATAGAAAAAAAAAAAACGATAACTAGATAATTATGCAAACTTAATCAAAGAAATTTTTTTTAAAAAAAAAACATTTCCTACCAAAATTATGAATTAAGCCCTTAGATGTTTAAAAAACTGGGTAAACTATAAAATATTCACTAAACTATTGATTTGGTTTTATTTTGGTCACTTAATTATTAATATTTTTTTCATTTAATCATTAATTTTTTCAAAATTAAATATTTCAGTCACTCTCTCGTCAGTTTCCGTTAGATGATTGATGGAAAGCTTATGTGGACTTTTTTTGTTGATATAATAATAAATTTAGTCCTCTAATGCTTAGACATTCTATCAATTTGATCCTAAATATAAAAAATTTAATAAATTTAACCCTCAACATTTACAAAATGATAAATTTTTATTTTTAAAAATGTTAAAAATGTTCAGGATTAAATTTTGTTTTTGATACCTAAACTATTATTCTATTATGATTTTTAGTCTAAATGTTATAACAGGGCTTAAAAAAATTGTTGGCTATTTTAGCAATCAAATAGTGTAATGTGACCTTTTTAATTACATATAAACTATATATATATATATATATATATATATATATATATATATATATATGTGTGTGTGTGTGTTTTTATTATCTTATCAATCATTATTATTTTTCCCATATTATCTTTATTACTATTAATGCATCTTATCTACAATCTAAAATGTGGATATTAATTTAAAAAATTAATAAAATTTAAGGTAAATAAATTATATAATTCCTACCATATAAAAGTGTTAGGAACATCTTCGGTTATATCGAAATATTAAACAAAAATCATTGATTTATCAATCAAAATATACGAAAACATGCAAAATATTGAATACAATAATATTAGATTAGAGATATATACCTTTTAATCGAGATTGAATTTCCATATATTGAAATATTAAAAGTTCTGCAGGTCTTATTCTATGCTTATGCTGTTAGAATTGAAGCATGCCTTAAAATTTTCATGTAAGAAATTGTTGTTACAATTTTGTAGAAATTTAAGAGGGTTAAATTTGTTATCATTGTTAGAGATTAGAGATATGTACGAGATTGTTGTTACCACTGACCTAAATTTGTTAAATTTGTTATATTTAGGATCAAATAAAGAATATGTAAATTGGAGGGCTAAATTTATTATTAGATCAATAAAAAAGGCTCGTGTCAGTTTTTCGTCTCTCATTTAACAACAATAAATGGACGAGTGACTAAAATATTTAATTTTCAAAAGTTTAATTATTAAATAAAAGAATTAATAGTTAAATGATTAAAATACAACAAATAGGTTAGTCACTATTTTTATTCTGTCGGCATTGTGAAAGCAAAGCTCCTTGCTATTAGTAAGGCTCTATAACTTCAAAAAACTTTATGGGTTCAATTTGACAGGACTTATCATTGAATTTGATGCCTTCTATGCTATATATTAACTATGCTCAGACGTGTCTCTTAGGCCTTGAGAACATGAAGAAATAGACAACTTGGTGTCCGCAATCTCTAATGTTAAACTCTATCATGTTTTTAGAGAGATTAATGTTGTTGCAGACCTCTTGCTAAATCTAGTGCACATCGTACCTATACGTTCTTTATTCCTTAGTGTTAGGTTTTGTCTCCTTTAAGCACTCTTCTCAGGCAGTACTTGCGTTTATCGTATTAATAAGGTTCTTGCCTTAGCAAAAACAAAAATTATGCAATAGCATGATTCAAAAGCAAATTTGCAGGAGTATAAAATATTTAATATATTTGTATAAATTGAACATAAATTTAATTTAAGGAAGAAAATAAAAGTAAAAAATAACAATCATGAAATTGAGCATATATAGTAAAGAAATGTAATATAATACCTGTTAGAGAATTATAAGATAAATAAAGATATTTCAACCGTGCTAGATTACCAATTTGTTGTGGAATTATACCTACACAACAAAAATAATTTATTAAACAAATATATATTTTTTATTTTATTTTTTAAAAAACAAATTTAAAAGTGAAGGCTCAATACTCTAAATTTTATAAGCACTAAATGGATTTTGTAATTTAGACCAATTACTTTTTTTCTAGCACCAAAGACATATATATAATATATTTGGATCCAATTATTTTCAAATTTGAGTAATTTTAACAGTGAATAATTTTGGATTTAGTTCATCTCATTAAACATTATGTTAAAGTATCAAATATTTAATACATTGATAACAACTTGCACATATATTGAACAAAAATTAATTTTAAGATGAAATTAACTATCAAGAAAAAAAGAGAGTGAAGAAATAATGTATAATACCTGTTAGGGAATTACTAACTAAATTGAGAAATCTCAAACGTGTTAGATTGCTGATGGATAGAAAAATACGTCCTTTGAACATATTGTTAGAAATTACTAATTCTTCTAAATTGAGAAGATCTCCAATTTCGTATGGAATTACACCTGTACAATTAAATTAATTCATTACAGAAATATTTAAAAAAAAAAAAACCATTTGAGGTCCAATAGTCTAAATCTGATACAAGACTCATCATTGAATATAATGCTTTATATGCTACATATTAAATATGCTCAAACGTATCTCTTAAACCTTGCCAACATGAAGACACTCTAATGGAAATGGACAACTTGCTGTCCGCTATCTCTAATGTTAAACTGTATCATGTATTTAGGGAAATTACTGTTGTTGCAGACCTCTTGCTAAATCTGGTGCACATCTGACCTATATGTTTTTTTTTTTTTCTTTAGTGTTAGGTTTTATCTCCTTTAAGCACTCTTGGCATTGTACATGGTACTTGGCTTGTTTTATTATACTAATAAAATTCTTGCCTTAGCAAAAATAAAAAATAAAAAATAATTATGCGATAGCATGACTCAAAAGAAAATTTATCAGTAAATAAAATATAAAAATATTTAACATATTCGTACACATTGAACATAAATTTAATTTAGGGAAAAAAGAAAATAAAAGCTAACGATGATGAAATTGAATATATACGATGAAGAAATGTAATATAATACCTGTTAGAGAATTAAAGGATAAATAGAGATATCTCAATCGTATAAGATTACCAATTTATTGCAGGATTACACCTACATAACAAAATTAATTTATTAAACAAATATAAAAGTATATTTTTTACTTTACTTCTTAAGAAAATAAATTAAAAGATTGAGATTTAATAGTCTATATTTTATCACCACACTTATTCTAAATCTGAAATACACTAAATTAAAACTCAAATTATGGAATTTGTAATTTAAGCCATTAGTTTGTTTAGATCAAGCATCAAAGAATCAAATTAAACTTAAACAAGTTTAGAAGAATTCAAGCAATAATTGTGAGTCAAACTTACTACCTTGATTAATTATTGCTTTTACTTATAACAAATAATTGGATACTTTGTTTCCAAATTCTAATACGCTGAGCAATATTTCAAATGAAGCTTGCCTATCAAACAAAGCGATATTGCAGTTGGAGAATATTAAGAAAGACTTAAAACTATAGAAACCAACAATACAATGTTTCTGAAAAGATTATTTCTTGATATTATTTCAGAACGTAAACTCTACTATTTATAATACATTTATTAACAACTGTAACTACCACCTTAACTACCACATTAACTACTAACCATCATAACTACCTGCATACCTTAATATGCCACCAACTTCCTCAACTTCTGCTAAGAACATCTTCTAAGCAGAATGTTTTTGAACTATCTTAAGATAGGACCTAAACTTAGTAAAGAGAGATGCTGACAAAAGTTTAGTAAATATATCAGCAACTTGTTCGTGTGCTGGAATGTGCCCTACAACCAGTTTACCATCTGAGACTCTCTCTCGAACAAAGAAAAGGTCCAATTCCACATGTTTAAATTTTGAGTGTAGAACGGGATTTGCAGTCACAGCAATAGCCCCTGAGCTATCACACCATACAGTGGGTTTCCGCAAGGGTACAACATGCAGTTCTGACAGAAGCGATTCTAGCCAAACAACTTCTGTAACCGTGTGAGCCAGCCCCCGATATTCTGCCTTTACTGTAGACTTGGAGATAGTTGACTGCTTCTTTGACCCCCATGCAACCGGATTACCACCAAGAAAGATACAAAAGCTTGTAGTAGACCTCCGATCATCGACATCAGACCCCCAATTCGCGTCTGAGTAGCCAACCACATCTAAAGCATGAGTCTTTTTGAATTGAAGACCATAGTCAATAGTACCTTGAAGATACCGAAGAATACGCTTGACTGCTTGAAAATGTTGATCCAGAGGGTGATGCATAAATTGACACACTTTGTTTACGGCAAAAGTAATATATGGCCTGGTTATAACCACATATTGAAGTGCTCTTACAATACTTTGATAATCAGTAGCATTCTCAATAGCACAACCACTGGATTGAGACAACTTTGAAGTGGAAACCATTGGAGTGGGAGAACTGTTTGCTTGATCCATCTTGGCTTTCTTTAGTAAGTCAAAAATACACTTTAACTGACTTAAAAATAAACCATCAGGAGTAGAAGTCACCTTAACACCAAGGAAGTAACCAAGAGACCCCAGATCTTTTAAAGCAAATTGAGCGTTTAACGTTGCCACAAAGCTATCGATACTTTGTTGATGGTTCCCAGTAATTATTATATCATCGACATACACGAGCACATACACCAGCACTCTGTCCATCTTCTTCACAAAAAGGGAAGCATCAGACTTAGTAGGGACAAATTGTGAGGCAAGCAAAACTCACGTAGCTTAGAAAACCTTGCTCTTGGAGCCTGCTTGAGGCCGTATAGAACTTTCTTTAACTTGCATACTAATACTCCACCATCACTACGGGTCTGCTCAAAACCAGGTGGTTGTGTCACATAAATCTCTTCAGCCAAATCCCCATTGAGAAAGGCGTTGTTAATATCAACTTGTCGAAGTTGCCACCCAAAAGCAACAGCCAATGTCAACACAACCCGAATAGTAGTCAGCTTAACAACAGGACTGAAGGTATCTTGAAAATCAATTCCTGCCTCTTGAAGGTAGCCCTTGACAACTAGACGACCTTTGTAACGGGCGATGGTCCCATCTGATTTTCTTTTGAGTTTGAAGATCCACTTGCAATCTACAGCCTTTTTGTCGGCAAGTAAAGTAATTAAATCCCATGTGTTATTTTTCAACAATGCATCATATTCCTGTTGAGCTGCGAGAGTCCATTCTTTGCTAGTAAAAGCTTGTTCTATTGTAGCAGGTTCTATTTCTGTTAACTCTGCTGAAAAGACTCTAGGTCTAAAAATCCCGCTCTTAGATCGCGTCTGCATAGGATGAGAGTTTACTATAGGAGCTCGAGTAGGCTCACCAGGCAGACATCAAGTATGGTCATGATCAGATGAAGAGCTGGATGATGCTGTGGATTGACATGGAGCATCTGAAGAAGAACTGTTTGAACCCTCTTGCATGAGAGAACAACTCACACGTGGGCTGACTTGTAAACCATTACATCTTGGCATACTAGAAGAAATTCTCTGAGTGGATAAAAACTCATCTGAAGATGAGCGTCTTGCTGGTCCTGAGAAGGGTGCTATGACAGGAACCACAGATTTTTGATGTTGAAATGTATTGGAGTTATGGATAGTCAACGAAACTCCTGCAAAGTTAGAATCAGTTTTAAAAGGAAAACATCCTTTATCAAAAACCACATGTCTGGAAACAAACACTCTCTGATTTTTGTCAAAGTACTTATAGCCTTTATGAGCCATACTTTAGCCAAGAAAAACACAAGGCTGAGACCAAAATTGTAGCTTGTGAGCATGAAACGGCCTGAGATAAGGATAGCATCAACATCTAAAGACCTTTAGATGTTGGTAACTAGGAACGGTTTTATGCAGAACTTCATGCGGTGACCGTCCCTTGAGAACTGGTGTGGGGAGTCTATTTATGAGGTGTACTGCACTAACAAATGCATGAGACCAAAAAGATATTGGCATATTCGCTTGAGCCAGTAAAGTCAAGCCAGTGTCAACAACATGACGATGCTTCCTCTCCACCAACCCATTCTGCTCTGAAGTATGCGGACAAGAAAGCCGGTGTTGAATCCCAAGCTGACACAACATCTTCTAGAACGGACGATACTCTCCTCCCCAGTCAGTTTGGAGAGCTCGTATCTTGCCACCAAATTGTACCTCAACAAGTTTTTAAAACTGAAGAAACTTTTTCAAAGCTTCAGACTTATTCCTGATCAAATACAACCAGGTGTACCAAGAGTGAGCATCAACAAATGAGATGTAATAGAGACTGCCGTCAGAGATCGCAGGGGCAGGTCCCCAGAGATCCGAAACAACAAGTTGAAAAAGAGTTGAATACACAGTGTTCGAGGGAGAAAAAGGAAATTTATGTAACTTTCCAAGTTGACAAGCAGAGCAAACTGAGCTCAGTTTACATTTCTTTGAGTCAATATTATAAGTTTAAAGAACTTTAGTAACTGTCCTTGACAAGGATGCCCAAGGCGCCTATGCCATAGCTCAAACATTTCATCACCAGAGAAAAAGACTCCCAGCTGTTCTATATATGCTGCAGCCGTGTTACCAACAGTATCGACATTCTTTGATGTGCCAGGATGCTGAGTGTCTGAAAGGTTAAATTGATATAACCCATTATGTATGCGCCCCACCAGTAATATTACCCCTGTCTTGATGTCCTTCACAAAATAATGAAGAGGATGAAATTCAAAATACATGGAGTTGTCAGTAGCAAATTAAGCAACAGACATTAAATTCTTGCGTATTTGAGGGACATGAAAAATAATTTTCAAGTGAAACACCCGGTTAGAGCGAACAAAAGAGGAGGACCCAGTATTAGCAACTGGTACAGATAAACCGTTTCCCATAAACAATTTTTGTTTACCTGTATATGGTGCTACTTCACATAAACCATCCATATCATTAGTTATGTGATTTGTGGCCCCTGAATCGGGAAACCAAACATTATTGTTGGATACCAACTTCCCAGTAGTGGAAGCCATATTAGTCTGCAGGCTACCAGGAGTTACTGTAGAGCCTTTATGATTACAACAATGACAATTCGTATTGGACAGATCAGAAGACTCCTGGAGCTGATGACAATGCACTTGCATAGACTGTTGAGACATGCCCTCAAAGGATTCATCAAACCGATAGTAGCACTTGTGCACAGTGTGTCCAATCTGGCCACAGAGTTGACACTGAGGCTTAGTATGTGTAAATCTCATTCCTCGACCTCTGCCTCGAAACTCTCTAGAGCCACCTCCTCTAGAAGAGGATCGAGAATTGTTGTCAAATTGTTTAACATGACTACCACCAGATTCAGTATGCTGAGCAACATTAGCCTGCAAAGACATATTAGAGACAAGATCTTGCTGTCTAGCCTCACAGCCAGTCATCATTTCAGTGAGATAATCAAGGGAAAAATTCATTGCTGATGCAACGATACGGATGGAGTCATATTCGACTGGCAAACCAGCAAGAATGATAGTAATCTGTTCTTGCTCAGATATACTACTACCAGTAGCAAGCAGAATATCACACTGACTTTGAACCTTCGCAAGATATTCCTGAATAGTCAACTGTCCCTTCTTTTGAGAGTATAAAGCATGCCGTAAACTCGAAACTGTCAAAGAAGATTTAGAAGCAAACCTTTTGATGACTGCACTCCATATATCAACGCTTGTGCCCGCACCAGTAAGACGAACCAAAATAGTATCAGAAATGGTAGGCAAGAGCCAAGAAGCCAATAACTTGTCTTGTTGCTTATAAAAAACAAACTCAAGATTAGTAACCGTAACACCATTACTATCAAGAACAGATTGTGGAGGAACCTGAATCGTTCCAAGAACAAACTCATGCAAGCCATAACCTTCAAGAATTAGCAAGATTTGATGCTTCCATAATAGAAAATTATGAGCATTGAGTTTCACCGTGTCATGTTTAGGAAAGTGATGATTTTGAGCGAAGAAGCATAACTAGGATCAGGAGGAGAAGCAGTTACTGGTATTGCCGTGTGAACGGACGGATGACCACTATCGTTGCCGGAAACTGCATCTGTATCCATAGGTAAAAAAAAAATTATGGTTGTGATACCATATTAAGAAAGACTTAAAACTATAGAAACCAACAATACAATGTTTCTGAAAAGATTATTTCTTGATGTTATTTCAGAACGTAAACCCTACTATTTATAATACATTTATTAACAACTGTAACTACCACCTTAACTACCACATTAACTACTAACCATCATAACTACCTGCATACCTTAATAGAGAAAGACAACAAATTAAAATAAGCTAATTAAAATAGCATCCAAATGCTTCCTGTTTACATTCTATCTGGTTTTCCTGAAGAAATAAAGCTCAAGCATTGTCAACTCTCCTATTTCTTTTGGTAGAATCCCTTCCAAACTATTAAAAGCCAGTGATATGTACTCTAACTCTTTGCACTTGAATAAGCCCGATGGAATTTTGCCAGAGAGCTTATTCCCATCCAAGTAAAGCACTTGCAATCTAGGTAGACGTTCAAACATATATCTGATGGGATTTGACCTACCAAATTGTTAGCACTCAAAGACAAGTATTGAAGTTTAGGGAAAGAATCAAACCATGATGGGATTTCTCCGTAGAAATTGTTCAAAACCAAGTTTATAAGTTTCAATCGACGTAAATTAGTCAACTGAATGGTTAATGAGTCATTAAAAGAGTTGTTTGTCAGGTCAAGTGAAGTAAGAAAATATAGATTCCCAATTTGAGGTGGGACTATGCCAGTAAGAAGCATGCTAGAAAGTTTAAGGGCTATGACCTTTTGGTGTCGGGATCCGCAAGTGACACCAACCCAATTACAAAAGAAAGTAGCAATAGACCAATTGGTTTTCAGCATCTTTTGAAGATCGCTAATAATATGTGCTTTTAGTGCCAGAAGAGTTGACTGATCTGTGCTGATATTGGTTGTTGTTTTGGTAGAGAATAAAGCCACAAAATGAAGCAACAACACCGCCATCATAAGAGCCAGAGAGAACCCAGTGTTACCCATCAAAATTTGTGGAAGTGAAACAATTGTGATCAGAGGTATGCTCCAAGTAATCTACTGGTGTTTAGGAATAGTTAATATTTCTTGCAAAATTGAATCATATATAGAAAACCAAAGGAGTTTGCTAATCCTGTAATTGTCTACACATATCACTTATCGGCGACTTGTGGCCTTAAAGAAATAGTGGTTGGCCTTGACTTGTAATTTTCTGTAAAATTATTTTCGATTGGCTTCTTCGTGGAAAACTATTAGTGATGACTTGTCACAAACATCACTTTAATTACATGTCTAGGTCAAGCATTGGGGTGGATTACCCAAAATACCTAAAATTATGATTTTTTTTGGATTAGGCTGATTTTTTTTTATATTTACCAGATTAGACTAATTTTGGAGAGAGAAGGAAAATACGTTCAGTTGGACATGTTTTTCCTAACGGCTACCCTGCAAGGTTACCCTAATGGTCGAATTCCAACAGCTCTCCCTCAACTACTATTTTTCCCCTATTTAACCCCTAATTTCTTACTTTTTTCAATTCGCTTTCCACTCTATCTCAATTCATTCTCAATCCTCTATTAATTCTCACACAAAGGCTAGAAAAAAAAATAAAAATTGAAGGAAAGAGATTTGAATACAAAACCTCAGGCACATGAATAGAATACATAACCATTGAAACAAAAATAGAATACATAATCATAAATACAAGATTTACGTGATATATGTAGGGTAAGTTTTTCTATTTGATTTTAAATATATGTATATATGTGAATTGCTTTGGTGTTTTTGTCTATGCCAAAATTATGAATACATGTGCTTGTTAATTATTTGGCCTTGAATCACTACATTATTTCTGTTTAGTTTTGATATATATGGTTAAAATATATACATCAGTTAAAGATTAAGGTTTTTGGGTTTTTTTTAATTGCGCTATTTAGACAATCTTATTTTGAGTTATTTAGGAAACTATATAGCAATAAAAAAAATTAGTTTAACCTTTAATTGTTATGAAAATTTTAAATTTGAATATTTATTTGTTTTTGTATATTTTAAAATAATTTAATTGAAGCAATAAGTCACCAAAATGATTTTTTTATAAATTATTTTATTTTAAAATATAAAATGTTTTGTGCATGTAACTCAAGTTATGTTAATATTGATTGGCCCAAATGAAAGTTAATAATATTATATGTGCAACTATGGTAATAAACATGTGACAATCATTCGATTTTACATGTGAGCAATAAATTGACCCAAAAGAAGATTTATGGTTCCATGTTCTTATTGTTAATGCTTGATTATTACACTAATATATCACTTACAAGTTAATATTTTTTCCAAAGATGAAATATTAATGGAGTGTCCGATATCTTGAGATGAGGTTTACCTTTATTTAAATTATTTTGGTTTAAATTTGAAGTCTTATGTGAGTTGTTTATGATACCTTTTTAATTCATTAAAATATGGAAAATGAGAAATTTCGTGTGTGAAATTATTAAGAAATATGATACTTTTTTTTCATCAAATGACATTAAATTCAAAGTCATCACTTCTGCCTAGTTGTACAGGACTATGAATATCAGGGGCAGTGGCTAGAGTGTGGAGTGCGCTTCTAAGATATGGAACATATATGAGTGGACTTAAGACTCGTACATCATCCTTTAAACTAAAATTTCACCCCGTTAGGAAGATAATAATGTACAATAAATTAAACAACTAAAACAATGTTAAGTTTGAGTCTGCTACCTTAGCACGCCTTTGTCTACCGCCATTGGCAAGAGTTTTTAGGTTTTCATTGTTTGTTTTTCCTTGTTACTTTGCCCTTCGATATCTGTGGTCTGTGTAAGTCCTTCACTTGCAACAGGAATTGTGATCCATAAAAGTTGAAAATTTTTTACCTGCAAAGTATGGAGGATGAGTTAGCCCAATTGTCGATTAATGAAGAAGAGGAGGAAATTATTCACATCCCAATTGATCCAAGTACGAAAAAATAGGGGTGAGATTACTCAACTATGAGGACGTTTTCTCACAGCCAGCACGATCCACTTCCAAGCAATGAAAAGACCAATGGCGAACCTGAGGCATCCGATTCAGGGAGTACGAATTCGAGATCTGGGGGAAAAAGGTATTTGTTTCAATTATTTCACGTTATGGATATGAACAGGGTTTTGAAAGGTTCTCCTTAGACCTTTAATAACCATCTGCTGGTGCTTTACAAATTGGAATTAAAAGAGGATCCGTTACAGGTCCCTCTAGTTTTGACACCTTTTTGGGTTCAAGTTCATGATGTACCTGTTGGCCTTTTTTCTAAAATCTTGGCTGCTCAGTTAGGTAATTTCTTGGGGAATTTTATGAAACATGATGTGTCATATCTGGGAAAAGAAAACAGGAATTTTATGAGAATTAGAGTTCAAATTGATATAAGGCGTCCTTTGAAAAGGAGGAAGAAGATTTTATTTGGTGGAAAATGTTCATATGTTACTTTTAAATATGAATGATTATCATTTTTCTGTTTCTATTGTAGGAGATTGGGGGCATAATGACTCGTTTTGTGAGGCAAAAATAAACCTTGGAATGGAAATTGCAGAAATGGGCTAGAATTTATCTATTAGAGCACAATCACGGAGGACATTATCTATGAACAGTATCTGGCTAAGGAAGGAAGTCGATGACGATAAAAGAGGAACTGATGCAGAGTTTAGAGGTTTCAGAATGGGCCAGAAGCACCTGGGGTGGAAATTAAAATATGGGAAATCTATTGATCCAGTTCTTGGCTTTAATTTGGAGGGAGGTTCATCATATGTAGTACGAGGAAAGGAGAATTTAACCCCTAATGTGATGGATCAAGATTTAGAGAATGTAGCTCTTGTAGGGGAGGAGGGGAAGAAAAGGCCTAGAGGGGAAATTAAAGATTTAACAGGAAGAGAAGAGATGAGAAATATATCGGCAAATAGGAGAATGGTGGATCCTAATCATTTATCATTGGCGGCTGCCAAATGGTAAGCCAACCAGACGCAATGAAAATACTGAGTTAGAATATCCGTGGATTGGGGAATCCACGGACAGTTCGAAGGCTTTAGTATACGCTGAGGACTTATAATCCCCAAATTGTCTTCTTTATGGAGACTAAGCTTTGTAGAAACCAAATGGAAAGAATTAGACGTTTGTGTTTGGCATGGCGAAATAATATCAATGTTATGCTTCAGAATTTTTCTAAAAGACATATCGATATGGTAGTGGCTGATGATGAAAGAGATATCAAATGGCACTTTACTGGCTTTTATGGGACACCATATACGCAAGATAGAGAAGCTTCATGGGTAATTTTGAAAAATCTCCACAAAGAGGAAGACACCCCTTGGCTTGTCTATGGAGATTTTAATGAAATAATGTATGATTTTGAAAAAAAAGGGAGGCTTGCCTAGAGATGAAAGAAGAATGGAGCTGTTTCGAGAAGTTTTAGATTTTTGCCAGCTATTTGATGTGGGATATTCTGGTAGATGGTTCACTTGGGAGAGTTGGATTTCCATGTTTCCTGAGGTAAGAGTTGAACACTTGGTACACTCTTTCTCTGACCATTGTCCTATTTTCGTCAACACAAATAAGGAAGACCAACGGGAAAAAGCAAATCAATTCAAATTTGAAGCCTGGTGGATCTTGGAAGACTCATTTGTCGATGAAGCTAAACACTTATGGGGGATGGTTTCCGAAAAATTTTTGAAGAAAATGGAAACTTTTAAGAAAGGGCTAGTAAACTGGGTGAAGCAGGTGCAAAGAAATAAACGAGGGAGAAAAGAATTCCTTACAGCCAAATTATCAACATTGATTGACACCGAAAGGGATGATTCCAACCTAGCTGAGATGATTTACACAAGGATCTAGCTTAACTTTGAAATTGAAAAAGATGAAAGATACTGGGAATAATGGGCTAGACTAAATTGGCTGAAACTTGGAGACAGGAATATAGCCTTTGTCCATAGTCAAACAACGCAAAGGAGAAGAGGAATTGTATAAGCAAGCTACAAAATAGTAGCGGTCGAGAAATGAATGTTATTCAGGAGATGAAGAGCATTGCACAATCCTATTTTCAAAATTTGTTCTCTTTAGAAAATCAAGTGAATTATGAACGTTTGCTCTCAGGAATTGATCGGTGCGACTTTGAGGAGGATAACAGGAAGCTTACAGCGAATTATACAAAAGAAGAGGTGAGAGAGGCTTTATTTGAAATGCATCCCACGAAGGCACCTGGCGAAGATGGATTTCCTGCTCTTTTTTACCAAAAAAATATTGGCACTTTATAGGAGATGAGGTGGCTGTTTTTTGTTTACACCTCATTAATAGAGAAAATGAGGTCAGTCAAATTAACTCAACTCAAGTTGTTCTTATCCCAAAAATCAAAAACCCTTCTAATATGTCCCACTTTAGACCTATTAGCTTATGCAATGTTATTTATAAAATCATGGCTAAAGCAATAGCAAACAGATTTAGAGGTGTCATAGACAAATGCATTGACAGCGCGCAAAGTGCCTTTGTACCAGGAATATTAATCTCAGATAATATTCTGCTAGCCTATGAGCTATTGCACACACTTAAACAAAAGAGAATGGGGAAAAAAGGATACATAGTGGTTAAGCTTGACATGAGTAAAGCATATGACAGAGGTGAATGGAGATTTATCAAGGAAACAATGTTGCGGATGGGGTTTGATCAAAAATGGGTTACCTCTATCATGAACTGCATGTCTACATTTTCTTATCAAGTAGTACTCAATGGAAGTGTTGGTGGAACTTTCCATCCAACAAAGGGCTTCCTCAAGGCGATCCTTTGAGCCCGTTTCTCTTCTTAATATGTGGAGAGGGATTATCTAGCCTAATGAGAATAACCACCAGAGAAGGTCTATTAAAAGGAGTCAAGGCAAGCAGAAGCGGTCCACAGGTAACACATTTACTATTTACAGATGATTGCATTTTATTTGGAGAAGCGTTAAGGAAAGGAGCCCTTGCACTCAAGGAGATTCTTAGTGAGTATAAAAGATGTTCGGGTCAGTGTGTGAATTTTGCTAAATCGACCGTCTTCTTTAGCAAAAATATGATTGAAGAGGAAAGACAACTAATCGTCAATTTATTGGGAGTTTGAAGTAAAGATGAGCCAGAAAGATACTTGGATTTGCCAAACATAGTAGGTCAAAAAAAGAAACAATCTTTCCAAGCCTTAAAAGATAGATTGAAACAACAGATTGAAAATTGGAGTACTCAGTTTTTATTGCAAGTTGGAAAAGAGATATTCATAAAAGCAGTGCTGCAAGCCATACCAACATATTCAATGGCTTGTTTTCTACTTCTGAAGTCACTATGTGAAGAAATGGAGGGTATTTTGCGAAATATTGGTGGCAAAAGGATCGAGGAAAAAGGGGAATCCATTAGTGCTCTTGGAAAAACCTTTGCTATTTAAGGGAAAACGGTGGGATGGGTTTTTGAAACATTAACCAGTTTAATATTGCGTTGTTAGCCAAGCAGGGTTGGCGATTGTTTAATATCCCAAATTCACTTTTAGCCAGAGAACTTAAAGCCAAATATTACCCAAGATCTAGTTTCCTAAATTCACAGTTGGGAAACTTACCATCTCTTACCTAGAGAAGTATTTGGGTAGCAAAAGGACTCCTTCTTAACGGTCTCATCTGGAGAGTCAGGAGAGGAGATGCAATATCTATCTGGGCTGACTGTTGGATACCAGGGATGGAACCTGATATGTGGCAAAACAGAAGAGACAATGGTGAGTTAGCTGTAGTTTCTGATCTTATTAATAGCACAAACAAGAAGTGGAAGAAGGAGATAATTTCAACTACCTTTCAAAAGGAAATCGCTCAAAAAATATTACAGATTCCTCTTGCGAGAACGGATTGTGAAGACATGCAAGTGTGGAAAGGGAAACTCTCCAGAGAGGATACAGTACGAAGTGCCTGCAAACTATTACAAGAAGCTAGCTTGGATCCTTGTAACTATTTAGTACAGGCCGAAACTAAAGATTTCTACAGAAAATTATGGAATTTACAATTACCAACAAAAATCTTAATTCTTATATGGCTAATTTCCTGGAACTATATCCCTTCACTAGTCAATCTCAGTTATAAGAGAGTGGTCACTAATGCTAGTTGTCCACGATGCTGCTCTGTAGAAGAAGACAGCTTCCATGTGTTTAGGCAATGCCCTACAAGCATTAATGTATGGATCAGTCTCAATATGTCATGGGTAATAGAACATGCAGATCAGAATGTATGGTCATGGCTCACCTAGGTATTCAGCAGAGGTACAAATGAGCAGATCCGAGTATTTTGTTGCACTTTATGGGTTATCTGGAACTCGAGAAACCAGTTGGTCCACGAGAGGAAGTATACATCAGGAAGGGATCTATCTTTTAAAATACAGAGCTACCTATTAGAGCTTGAAGGAGTGTGAGAAAGAAAGCTTACCTCTACGCCCGATAGATCTCCAGGACAAAGCAAAGTGGAGTTACGGGAGTCTACACAGTTTGATGCAGCCTTTGATATCAATAATTCCAGATCAGCGTCAGGAATAGTAGCCCAAGGTCAGAATGGGGAGATCAGAGTCTCAAAGTCAACTCTTCACTTTAACGTTTCCTCTCCGTTTGTAGTAGAAGCATTAGCATGTTTAGAGGCAACCAAGTTAGGCATAAGCATGGGCTTAGATTCAGTCACGATGATGGGGGATTCGAAAACAATCATCAACAAATGCAAAACAACAGTTAAAGATAAATCGATTCTAGGAACGATTATTGATGATATTCAGAGCAACAAATCCCGATTTCAAAAAATTGTCTTTTGATCCATCCAAAGAACAGAGAACGTCGAAGCACGACCTAGCGAAAGAGGCATTAAGAAAAGGGGAAAAAAGATACCTGGTGGGAGAGACGAGAGAAGAACCTGCTCTTGAAGGAAGATGGCCACAAAATCCTAATTGAAGAGAGTTGATGAAGATGAAATGAAACGGCAAAAGATAGCTAAAGTAGAAAATTTCTTGGAAACTGCTATCCTCTGAAAAGCCCTGGCGCTTTTGAAATGAAAAGTTGAAAAAGTAATGGAGTCCAGGCTGTTAGATTTGACTGGGAAATGACTTGACGATTCTGTTTCTGCATTCATTTAGACTTCATTTTCTGCTTTTGTTTTTGCGGGCTTTTAAAACTTTTTAAGTAGCCCATGTTTTTTTTTTGATCAGCCCAGCACTGCTGTGGTTTTGTTTGAACTTTAGTATTTTTATTCCCTTAATAAGATCCTAGTCAATTTTTCAAAAAAAAAAAAAAAAAGACTCCTACATCATCAACCCAAAACGCAAGTTTAATTAGCTTTCGATTGCTTTTCTTCTAGAAATTACATTGATGCTGACCAAAGCAAATAAACAATAAATTATAAGAAATGTTCATCAATCGTACTTGTTAAAGTAACATCTAAAGAAAAAAAAAAAAAAGAGAAATGTTCATCAATCACACTTATTAAATTGATATATATATATATATATATATATATATATATATATATATATATATATAAATTAAGTGCTCATCTTTATAAAGCAACATGAACATCATCATTTTATAACCAATTTCATGGATATATGGAGCATTATCTCATCATCTTTCATAAGTTACTTTTTGTGGTAGTCAAGATAAAGACCATATCATTTTGATAAATGACTTAAATTGGTGGCTATGATTAAGTCATCCCCGTAAATAGTATTTGGAAATTTATACTTGTATCCTATGGTTTGATGCATGTCTATCTCATTGCAGTCACCTTCCAAATGTTTAACCTTCATCGATAATAGTAGGCTTCATGTAGATTTGCTTTTTATTATTTGGAAACTGTAGTTGCTTGGAAAATTTGTATCTCAGTTGACTCAAGACTTTCAACAAATCTTAGATTTGATTTACCACAACAGCCACGTTAATTGCATATCACTAGTCTACCACTGATGTCTTAAATTTCGAAGTATTTGCCTTCATTTTTCTTCACTTTCCCGATGGCTTTCAAAATTTCAAAATTATCTATTCATAAATTTGAAAGTAGATTCGGTCATCAATGCAAATTTGCCTAACCAACCATATTTAAGAGAACCAAAAATGCCTACAAACAACAAATACCTTTGTGGCATTAGTCTCTGGAGGTGTTTTTTCAACGAGAAACAGAGAAAAAAAAAGGAGCAAAAAACAACAGCAAAAACGTTGCTAAATTTATCTGTATTTCACTTCTTTAAAAAATACAACATATATAGTAAAACCAATACCAAATACAACCAAACTTTTAACTGCTCCCATTAATAACCTTGTAACTTGCAAAACTTTGTTTGCACATAAGCGGATTATGTCAGTTAGTACCTAAACACATCAGAACATCAACAACTAAATTCATTTTCAACTGAATTACATAACAAAGGAACTAAAAAAACGTGCCACGCTAACTCGATGATAAGTGCTAAAATTAACATGTCTTAATTTTATTCTTAATTATTTTTGGGTGATTATTCGATGTTAATGATAAATTTTATACTTTTAATATTTTAAATTCATGTTTTAATACTTTATAGAGCACTTGGGATCAAAAGGAGCGAAAAATGAGCACAAACTGGAAAATCAGAGTGAGTTACATGAAGTCACACAGGCTGACCCATTTCTCACGGCCATGTGGTAGGTCGTGTCAATTTTGCAAATTTGCACTCTAAATTGCGGAAAATTGCGATTTTTAGATTTATCGGGCATTTCAAGACGTATATATGACAAAAATTAGAACATAGGAGAGGACCGTCATACAATATTCAAAAAATAACTCAAAAAATATCATTGAAGCATATTTCCGTCAAGATTGAAGATTCCATTTGATTTCTTAAGAGATTATCATGAGTTTCTTTATTTCTTTCAATTATACTATCTCTTGGATGTTTTTTATTTTCAAGCATAAACTAATTTTTTAAATACCTAAGGAAGAAGAACCATATGATGGATTCTGTCGTTTGATTTTTTATTTTACATAATAAATACTTTTTTTTTCACAATTATGTGTGCTTAATTCTTAATTTGATATTTTTAGATTATTAATCCATGTTTGATGTGCTTAAATTGGTGGTTAAAATAAACCCTATTTAAGAGTAGATCTTGCGTAATTGAGTGAAGTTGCATGCAATCCTAGAAATAGGACAACATAAATTTATCGAATTAGAGTCAAATCTAATAGGGGAATCCATACTACAAGTTAATGCGATAATAAGGGTTTTAATTAGAAAGAAATTTCAATTAATCAAACTAGAGTCAATTGCTCTTATTCTTGAAAGAGATATTAGTATAATTTATTGATTTCTACGGATCAAGTTACTAAGCAAAGAAATTGCATAATTTAGATTGACAGTGACAAATGAAATCTAAGTGAATTCTTTCTTGGGTATTGTTTGCTTCTTGGTTGTTACTCGATTATTTTCGTGTTTTGTTTTTTGTCATGTTTGTTAGCTAATTAATTTAGTTAATTTTAGTTTTTAATCAATCACTTGATTTATTCGGTTAAATAATAGAAAGACGGTAATTACTAGTACGTTTAGTTTTCATGGGAATGATATCTTTGCTCACCGTAGCTATACTATTAGTTAATAGGTGCACTTGTATTAGTCAAATTTTTAGTTGATTCACAAAGCATCAATCGACAAAGTCAGCATGCACCAAAGGTTCAATTGTATCTTGCACCTTGACACTTCGGGGAGTCAGCTCACACCTTGCCACTTCGCGGTGCCTCTTCACAGAGTATTTCGCATTTTGATACTTCGCGGAACATCTCACACTCGGTCATGTGTAGAGACAGCTCGCATAGTTACAAAAAGTTATATCCTAGGAATGAGTTACAAAAAGTTCCTTCTTGCAGCTACCACGGTGCTAGTGTTAGACTTATAACGAAAACAAAAAAATAAGAAAATTCTCTCTTATTCATTTAATGTATGCAGATAGCTCATGCATTTATAGACATACGTACGTAACTGATGTTAACGGACTAACCGACAGCTAACAGTAACCGTTTTTAGCTATAATAGTTCTAACTACTTTAGTTACTACTCTAACATTCCCCCAGCTTGTTTGGTTTTTAAATTACAAAGTTCTCTTGATGGTAAAACTCGAAGAGCATATCTGAAGGATGAAAATAGCTTAGGTGTGATTGGTTTTGTGAGGACATCTGTAATTTGATGAGTTGAAGGAACAAAATTGAGTTGTAAGCAACCAGCAAGAATCTTTTCACGAACAAAGTGATGGTCGATTTCAACATGCTTCATTTTGGTATGATGTGTGGGATTCTCAGCGATAGATACTATAGAGGAGTTGTCGCACTAGATGATTGGCACATTGGACAGTGGCATTCGAACTTCATTCAACAACTGTTGGATCCACAATAGTTCAGACACGCAGTTAGCCAAGCTGCGATATTCTGCTTCAGCAGATGATCGAGATACAACTGACTGTTTCTTTGAACACCATGCCACAGGATTTGAACCAAGATATATCACATATCCAGAAGTAGACCGACGATCTTCAACAGATGAGGCCTAGTCAGCATCAGAATAAGCCACCAGTTCTAGTTGTCCCGCTGTAAGGCACAGTCCATGATCTATGGTGCCAGCCAAGTATCATAAGACACGTTTGACTGCTTTTTAATGAGTTTCACTTAGAGCACTCATGTATTGACTAAGTTTGTTGGTACAAAAGGATAAGTCAGGTCGGGTAATGCAAACATACTGTAGCATACCGACAACACTTCTATATAAGTGCACATCAGAGAAAAGAGGGCTGCCATCTGAAGCTACTAGCTTGGGAATGCTTACCATAGGCGTTGGTGTGGATGCTGCTCTATGCATTCCAGTTTTCTCAAGGAGTTCAGTAACATATTTCTTTTGGCTCAGTATCAGTCCCTGTGACGTGCGTTGAACATTTATTCCCAAGAAAAAACTGAGTGCCCACATGTCCTTAAGAGTAAATTCGCCATGAAGACGATGAATAACATCTTCTATATCTTGTTCATGACTACCAGTGATCACAATGTCATCGACATAAACCATAAGTAGGAGATGCTTCCCTTTAGACACCCGTTTGAACAAAGAGAATCGGCTTTAGACCCAAGAAAACTGAGTTGTGTCACGAGATACTCCTTAAGAGTCTGAAACCAGGCGCGAGGGGCTTGTCTCAGACCATATAGAGCTTTATTTAGCTTGCACACCAACTTTTGACCAGCAGCACCAGGAACTTCAAAACTGGGAGGTTGTTCCATGTAAATTTCTCTAGTAAGCTCGACATTAAGAAACGTATTGTTGATATCAACTTGGCGTAGAGACCACCTCTGCATAACTGCAAGTGAAAGAACAGTGCGAATGGTAGAAGCTCGCACCACCGGACTATACGTACTATGAAAATCAAACCCGGCATGTTGAGAAAAACCTTTCGAGACTAACCGAGCCTTGTATCTGTCAATGGAACCATCAGACTTTCTTTTAACCTTAAACAAACATTTGCACCCTACTGCTCTCCGATTCTCTGGGAGAGAACAAAGGGTCCATGTATTATTGCGAGTCAAAGCTTGTAACTCACTGTAAAGTGCTGTCTGCCACCACTCAAATGTCATTGTTGTATGAATGTCAGAAGGATCATCTCTGGATGAAGAAGCTGTCATGCTAAGGAAGGCTTTCGGCTTGAAAATTCCAGCCTTGCTTCTGGTAACCATTTTATGAGTGTTAAGAGAAGGGTGAGGAAGAGAGTGCACTTGTTGTTGAGGGGAAGATGTCATAGGTGCGAATTGGGAAGACTGAACTTGTTGTTGAGAGGAAGATGTCATAGGTGACACGAATGGAGTAGGTTGACTTTGTGTTATATTATGGGAGGAAGACTGTGGGTTAGACATTGATTGTGACGGGACAGGTGTAGTAGAAGTAGATGATGTAATAGGTGGAGGTGTAGGCAGGATACTTGGACACGGTTCATGAGGAGTAGGTAAGACTAAAAGCTTAGCACTGACCTGTGGACTAGAAGTAGGTGATGTAGCTGCTGTAAAAGAAGTTTTGTATGGAAATGTATTTTCATTAAAAGTGACATGACGGGTGACATAGATTCTACCATTGGGATCCTTACATTTATAACATTTATGGTAGGGGGAGTATCCAAGAAAAACACATGGTATTGACCGAAATTGTAGCTTTGTTTTGGTAAATGGTCTAAGATTGAGAAAGCATAAACAGCCAAAAATTCTAAGGTAGGAGTAATCTAGTTTTGTTTGAAACAACTTTTCATATGGTGAGGCATCACCCAAAGGATGAGAGGGTAACCTATTGATCAAGAACACAGCACTGCAAAAAGCTTCATTCCAAAACACAAAGGGCATTGAAGCATGAGCTAACATGGAAAGACCTGTTTCAATAACCTGTCGATGTTTGCGCTCAACAAGACCATTCTGAGCAGACGTGTAAGGACAAGTGAGACGATGCATTATGCCCTGTTGATTCAAATAACTCCTCAAGGCCTGAAACTCCCCTCCCCCATCTGTTTGTAAAGACTTGAGCTTTGTACCAAGTATTCTTTCAGCTTGGCGATGAAACTGTGGGAACACATTGAGAACATCAGATTTGTTCTTTAGAAAATAAAGCCATGTATACCGAGAATAAGCATCAGTGAAAGCAACATAATATCAAAAACCATTAGAAGCAACCAGAGTTGGTCCCCAAACATCAGCCACAACCAGCTGTAGAGGCGAAGTATACGTAGTAGTTGATTTTAAAATTAGGAGCTTACATTCCTTACCAATATGACAAGCAATACAATCAACAAATTTATTGCTATCAGAAAACTGAATATTACAACGTATAAGTGCTTTAGTAAGCTTTGCACGACAGGGGTGTCCTAATCTATAGTGCCAAACACTAAGAGGAAGTCTGACACTAGTCGAGAAACATTGAGCAAACTTAGAAGATACATGAGTTCCAGTAGAGGGAGTGACATGAAGTCTGTACAACCCTTGATGAACTGAGCCTCGAAGTAACACCTCCCTTGTCTTCAAATCACGCACCTGGCACTGATTAGGGAAAAATTCAAACATGACCTAATTGTCTTTAGCAAACTTGGAGACAGATAAGAGATTCTTAGTAATGCCAGGAACGAGTAATAATGATCGCATGTACAAAGGTCGAGATTGAGTTGGCAAGGACAACTGTCCAGTAGACAAAACAGGTAAAGCTGAACCATTTCCAACAAACACCTTACCTAGTCCTTTGAAGGATTCACTATCACCAATGGAAATAGCCGAGTTTGTCAAATGATGCGTGGCACCTGAATATGGATACCAAGAATTATCAGCTACTGTTTCAGGTGTTGCTATGTATGCCTGAGACGGTATTGGTGCTACTCCAGAGGAAGGCATAGGAACCTGCTATGGAGGACTACCAACAAATGGGTTAGTCCAAACAGATGATGGATGAGTGGGAAAACACCAACCTGGTGAACTCCATTGAGGCTGAGAAGGAGGGAACCAAGGTGTAGCAGACGAACTGGATCCGCCCATGCAAACATTTGCTTGTGGGGGCACTCTTGTAGAAAGAGTCAAACCTATGATAACAACGGTCAACCAGATGATCGACCTTTCCACACAGCTGACATTGGATCTTTGAGTGGGAAGAACGACCTCGCCCACGCCCCCGAATCATAGATGATGGTTGATAGGAAGGGATTGAACCATTAGAACCTGTAGAGTCAGATGATTGATGAGATACCATGTTAGCGGAACTAGATATTTTAGTACTCACAAGCTGTTGTCGGGCTTCAGCATCAAGAAGCATGGACACAACTCCTTAAACAGTGTAGGGCACCTGACTTGACGTAACAATCGTAATGACAGATTCATAGTCAAGAGAAAGACCATTTAGTATCGCAGTGATATGCTCATGCTCACTGATAATCTCACCACAGCTCGCAAGATGGTCGCAACAGCCTTTAATCTTGACCAAGAAATATTTCATGCTCAGATCACCCTTACACTAGGAGTGCAAAGTCCGACGATAAAACATCAACTTGGAAGTAGTTTTGCTGCCATACAAGTTGACAACAGCCTTCCAGATCTTTGCACTTGTATCCATGCCAATAAGATGAGGCAAAACAGATGGACTGATAGAAGATAACAGCCACGATGCAAGCGCACTGTCCTGTTGCTCAAAGTGTACAAAGTCTGGATTCTCACAGCAACCACCACTTTCATCGAAAAGAAACTGGGTGGGAGGATCTTGATGTTCGTCCAAGAAACGTTGAAGTTTATGTGCTTTAACTGCCAAGAGTACCTGCTGTCGCCATAATAAGTAGTTGCTATCATCAAGAAGAACACTAATCTTCTTTGTAGAAAAGAACCTACTGTTGACAATGCCATCAGCAGAATCGCAAGCCATATTGATCATGCACAGTGGATATTCAGGTAAAAAATATCAGAAAAGAATTTACCTCTAATACCATGTTAGAGTTATAACGAAAATAAGAAAATAAGAAAATTCTCTCTTATTCATTTAATGCATGCAGATAGCTCATGCATTTATAGACATACGTACGTAACTGATGTTAACAGACTAACCGACTGCTAACAGTAACCGTTTTTAGCTATAACAGTTCTAACTACTTTAGTTACTACTCTAACAGCTAAAAGATTTCAACATGAGACATCGAGCTTTGTTGTCGCAATGGAAAAGTTAAATTAACGACAATTCCAATTCCAGGTGAATTATATAAGCCTTTTACTTCTCAATCTGGCAAAACTTTATCATTTCAAAAGTGAATAAGAACATATAATACTATATTTCCACTCACATAGTTTGGAGTTCATTTGGATAAAGAACATGCATCTTCAAGAAACGAGACTTACACATTTCAAGCACAAGAACAATTATATCACCAAAGTTTTTGTAGCAGAATCAAATTATATTTTATTTTATTTACTAAAATATTAATTTTATCTGTTTTTATTCAAATGTTATGCATTTTAAAAAACATACGGTCATTTACCTTTGCTTTTGCTTTTGTGGAGTCTCGTGGTAGTTGCTTCAGTTTTTCTTGGGCCTCTGTTTGGATTACGCATTGATTTTTCAAATGATATGCTTTTGCTTTTGTACGTGAACTTAACAAAAGAATAATGAAGGGACTGGGATAGCAATTATGCAGCCACTAATTACGTCCCAATACTTGAAGCTATTTAATTTACCATCTCAACCTTTATTTTTCTAATATTTTAGTGATGATTAGCAAATGAATTTTAATTTCTTGAGCACATATGATAGGAAAGATGAATAATAAAAGTAATTTTATTTAAAAAATACTAAGTTAGTATTTAGAGTAAAACCTAAAATCTTGAGCACTTGCTTGTTTTTGTTAAAAAAATGTATTATTAGGATATTTTCCTTTTGCATTAAAAAATTTATTGCATCTCGGCTTTAACCTTGTAATATGAGAAAGGTTTATATTAAAAACTTTATTTTGAGAGTGAGAGATATATGTAACTTTAAGGATAATTTCAAATAATATTAAACAAAGATAGTAATTGTAGTAGTCATCGGTCTTTGTTCCTACCATACATCGATCCTTTTGGTGTGGGGATCTGTGATTCTTCACAACGTTGTTGACAAACAAAAATGAAATGAAAGGTGACAAAAGATAAAAGAGGAATAGTAGTACACTTTAAAAAAACAAAAACCTATATATTATAATTATGGGTGTCGAAACCATTGTTTTGGTAAAACAGGATCGACTTAGATTTTTAGTAGTACACTTTAAAAAAACAAAAACCTATATATTATAATTATGGGTGTCGAAACCATTGTTTTGGTAAAACAGGATCGACTTAGATTTTTAAAAAATGAAAATGAACATAAGAGTCGCCACCAATCTTTCTTTGATGAGGTGTGATCGGGTCACCTCGTAGTACGGTTGTTTTTAATAAGTGGTTTGGATTTATTAAAACAATGCTTTTGGTCTACGAAATTCAGAAAAATAGGTTCGGGAGTCGATTACGTACGAGGAAGGATTAGCACCCTCGTAACGCCCAAAAATTGGTACCTAGTTAATTAATTAGTGTCTTAATGTCGAAGATTGAAAACTTTGAAGAGTTTTTAAAAAATACGATCCTTATAAAACTCGAATAACAAGGGTCGGAATTTAGGATTCTCTTGTTTTGAAGTAATATCACATCCAACACGTTAGGATACAATATTTTAAACCCTCAAAAACAAGATTACCTTATGGTTCCCAAAACCTGTACTTTGAAATTTTAAGCGGATATTTGGCTATTTGGTCGAACGAGAAATCGCAGCACGTTAGGGCACGTTTTCTCAAATTTCCAAATGTAAAATATTGCCTTATTTTGAAAATTTTCATTTTTTTCATATTTGAATAAAAATTGATGAAATGTTTAAAAGTAGTGTATATGCAATTTGGATTATATTTAAAAAGGAAATTACTTGAAATGAAAAGGAGTCATACATAACTAAAAGTAATAATACAACATGTATTTGAAACAACCATAACATGATATACATAATTAAAATAATTATATAGCCTTGATACTAACAAAACCTAATGCTAACATATATGCATAAAAGCGATGATACGAATGACAATATAATAGCGACAATAAAACACAAAACTAGTAAAATGCCAAAAGGAGTAAAACATTCATGTATTATATATAAAACTTAATATGAATTAGATTATCGAATAATAGTAATAATAAGAAAAAAAACATAAAACTAATAAAAATCAGATTAAATGTTAAATATAAATAAATAAACAAATAAAATGTTAAAAGAAATATTTAATAAAACCCTTTTTATTCAAAATAACAAAAACAAATATATAAAAAAATAAAAAAGAAATAAGAAAAAAATAAAAAATCTGGGGACCGAATTGAAATCGAGTCACAAAATTGGGGTTTAAACTGCAAATAATGAAAAATAAGGTCGTAAGGGCAGAATTCAAAGGCTGGAGGACTGATCGGCATATTCCCCAACCTTAAAATGCACCGTTTCCGCGAGGACCAAAATGAAACAAATATAAAATTTGTGGGGCCAAAATAAAAAGAAACAAAAGGGACCAGATTGCACTACACTGAAAGGCGGAGGGGCTGAACATGCAATTAGCCCCTCCAAGCAAAACGCGCGAATCCTGGTTTCATTCGAGTCAGGTCTCGGGTCGGCTATTGGGTTTTATGCAAAACGACGGTGCCATTTTGGCCACTGATGCTAAGGTTCAAAACGACGCCGTTTTACACCTTATATAAATACTAAAAAACAAAAAAAAATATTTCCCCTTTTATTTTTCAGAAAAACAGAGAGCCCTTTGGTCTCCCTCTCTCGGCCTTCCCCCAGAATCTGGCCTAGGTTTTCAGCCATGGCCGCCGCCGTGGCGCCGCCTTGGCCAGTGGCTGACGTTGCGCAAGGGGCTATTTTAAGCTCCGTTTCGAATCTCGTTCGAGGGCCAAGCTTTCTTTGCCCGATGTCTGAGAGAAAGGACTCTTCACCCCATCTTTTATAGCCAATTTCGGCAACAGAGAGACCTCCGATGACGTAGCCGAGGGGCGTTCTAGGTATTTCCTTTTTCTTTTCTTTATTCTATTATTTGTTAAAATTGATTTGTAAAAGAAATGAATAAATAAATAAATAAATAAAAAATAAAAAGGAAAACAAAAAACGAAAAAAATCAGATTTTAGTCAACTTTTTAAAATCTCTGTTTTGTTTTTGATTTACTGATGCGCGTAAAAAAAGTACAAGGATCCGATCTAGGTTTTTATAGCCGATTGCAATAACTCATTTATTTCTCTTTTTTGTTTGTTTTCATTAACTATTATTATTGCCCGCATGCTTATCTACTATTGCATTCAATTTTGCAGGTGTTTCGAGGCCGACGGTGGTGGTAAAGGCATGCGCAAGGAGGCTGGCGGCTAGGGGTCAGAAGACCTAGATGCGGTGCACCTAGGGTTTTTTTACTATTTATTTTTATTCTGTTGGGCTAGGATTGTTAGGTTTAGTTTGGGCTGCTAGTAATTATTTTGGACTATGACCTTTTTTTTTATTTTGGGTTTTGTTTATTTAGTGTTTGGTTTTGTTTAGGTCATATTGGGCCCCGGGCAAAATGGGTTCTTACAGCTGCCCCTCTTTGCTCATTGTCATGTAACGAGGATAGAGCAAAGACTTTTAAGAAGGGCCAATTTTGCCCGATCTTACCGACTCTTGACTTTTTGGTGTTCATCTTCTTCAGGTAGCCTCGTTCCAATCCACTGCATATTCAGAGGTATAGGAAGTGTTGCTTCAATCTGTTATACTGTAACTGCTCCACTACACTTCAGAGAGATAATGTTTGCTATGATTTGCTCTACTGCAACTTATTGCTTCAGTCTGTTCCACTACAACTTCAGGAAAATAAGACTTGTAACTTCAACCTGCCCAACTGCAACTTCAGGGGGATAAGGTTCAATATGATCTGCTCTACTGCTCCATTGCAACTTTAGGGAGATAAGGTTTGATATGATCTACTCTACTGCGACTTCAGAGAGATCAGATTTGATATGATTTGCTCTACTGCGACTTCAGAGAGATAAGATCTGTTATGGTAGATTTAATCTGACCTACTGCAACTTCAGAGGTATAGGATTCATCATTTTAATCCGCTCTATTGCAACTTCAGGGAGATAGGATTAGTAGCTTCAGTCTTCTCTACTTCAACTTCAGGGAGATAAGACTTGTTATGGTAGATTTGATTTGACCTACTGTAACTTCAGAGGTATAGGATTCACCATTTTAATCTGCTCCACATTTTAATCTGCTCCACTGCAACTTCAAGGAGATAAGATTAGTAGCTTCAGTCTGCTCCACTGCAACTTCAGGGAGATAAGACTTGCTATGGTAGATTTGATCTAACCTACTGCAACTTCAGAGGTATAGGATTCACCGTTTTAATTCCCTCCACTACAACTTCAGGGTGATAGGATTAGTAGCTTCAGTTTGCTCCACTGTAACTTCAGGGAGATAAGACTTGTATCTTCAACCTGCTCCCCTGCAACTTCAGAGAGATAAGGTTTGCTATTCTCAGTCTACTCCACTGTAACTTTAGGGAGATAAGACTAGTGGCTTTAATCTGCTCTACTGCAATTTCAGGGAGATAAAATTCGCCATAATGACTTCAATCCCTCCCACTACAACTTTAGGGGTATAGGATTTGTGGTTTCACTGATCTGTTCTCTAGGGAACATAACCTATAAGAATCCATTTTATGGACCTATTTATGCCTAGTGTTTAGGATGGCATGATCAAAATAGATCAAATGCTTCTAACTAGATGTGTATGAATGATATTTGCATGAATACAGAATGTCATGAAAATGATCCCTTTTTAATGTTTGGGTTGTCATTCATCATTGTTCATAAAGGTTTTATCACTGATGCCTTCTTGTTCAGCTGGTATTTTTAACAGAAAAACCAAAGAAATAGTCGCAATTTAGACTATTCTATCTCAAATGAAGCTTAAGTTTGGTTAGTTCTAAATGATGGTCCTATTTCAGGTCCTCGTACTATTTAGAAGCTTTCAGAGTAATATGCAAAAGGAGTTCTGCTTGAATATTGTCAGTCCATTAATCGTTATTTTAATGAAAAATGCTTGAAAAGAATTATCACAATGGACAAGATGAAATTTTGTTGAGAGCTAAGCTCGAAATGAATAAATTAATCGAGATAGCAAACTTTGCTAGGATTACAAAATGAGAATCAAGATAGCGTATTTCGCCGAAACACAAGATGAATGAAATAGAAATAGGTGCCCCAGATATCCTAGCATGAGCTTCTCTGTACAAAACTTCTTGAGGGCCACTTTGAGCTTGATATGTGTCTAGGAAATCCAGAGTATTTTGTTGATGTCCCGAGATGCATCATCCCTCATTCTTATTAGTTCAGGCATAGTAAGACTAACGCATGCCCCACCTTTGATCATAATTTGAATTACCCTTTTTCTTTGGGTTTTCGCCTTGGCCTCTCTTTTTTTTTTTAGGCGAAGTACTTTTTCACTGAATCCGAATTCATAGGATTAAGCAAGCTCTTGCCATTCATCTCGGTCAAAATTAACGCTCCTCCAGAAAATGCCTTCTTTACCACATAAGGTCCTTCCCATTTTGGTATCCACTTTCCTCTAAAGTCTTTTTGTATGGAAAAGATCTTCTTCAGTACCAAATCTCCTTCATGGAATTCCCTAGGGCGAACTTTCTTATTGTAAATCGTATCATTCGTTTCTGGTACATTTGACCATGACGGATAGTCTTAGCCTCTTTTCTTCGATCAAGTTCAGTTGATCATATTGAGATTGGATCCATTCTGCTTCATCTAACTTTAGTTTTGACAAAACTTGGAGAGAGGGAATTTCAACCTAAATTGGCAGCATCGGCTCCATTCCATAAACTAAAGAGAACCGCGTTGCCCTGGTGGAGGTCCTGACAGACATTCAATAAGCATAGAGGGCAAATGGTAACTTCTCATACCAATCTCTATAGGTCTCAGTCATTTTCCCCACAATCTTCTTGATATTTTTATTGGCTGCCTCCACCGCGCCATTCATTTTTTGGTGATATGGAGATGAGTTGTGGTGTTTGATTTTGGATTGACTACAGACCTCTGCTATCATGCTGTTGTTCAAATTCAAAGCGTTGTCAGATATAATCTTTTCAGACATTCCATACCGACATATGATCTCTTTTTTAAGAATTTATTGACGACTGATTTTGTGATGTTGGCGTAAGAAGTAGCTTCTACCCACTTAGTAAAGTAGTCAATTACTACGAAGATGAATCGATGCCCGTTTGAAGCCTTTGGTGATATTGGCCCAATGACATCCATGCACCACTTGGAAAAATGCCATGGAGAAGTCATGACGTGAAGAGGTGAAGGGGGCACATGAATTTTGTCCCCATAAATTTGGCATTTATGGCATTTCTTAGCATACTTGATGCAGTCCCCTTCCATGGTGGACCAATAATATCTAAGCCTCATGATTTTCCTTGCCATTGTAAAACCATTTGCGTGTGTTCCACAGACACCTCATGAACCTCCTCCAAGATTTGCTTAGCCTCAATAGCGTCTACGCATCTTAGCAACATCTGATCCTTTCCTCTTTTATATAGGATTTCTCCATCTAAGACGTAGTCATTGGCCAGCCTTCTTAACGTCCTCTTATCATTCTCACTTGCTTGGTCTGGGTATTCGCGACTCTTCATGTATTGCAATATATCACGATACCAAGGGTGATCATCTTTTTCCTCTTCTTCATCGACATTACAACAGCGGGCTGGTGCTTCATAAATGATCATTCGAATGGGCCTCACATCCTCCGGTTTATTTATTTTGATTATAAAAGCCAAAGTAGCCAAAGCGTCGGCCATCTGGTTTTCTTCTTGCAGAAGGTAAGAGAAGGTGATGTCATCAAATTATTCAATTAGCTCCATAACCAGCTTTTAGTAATTAACCAATTTGGGATCCCTTGTCTCCCACTCCCCTTTGAGCTGATAGATCACCAATGCAGAGTCCCCATATACCTCTAACACTTTAATCTTATGTTCCATGGCTACACGAATCCCCATAATACATGCTTCGTATTCGGCCATATTGTTTGTGTAATCAAAATCCAATTTACAGGTAAATGGATAATGATCTCTGTTTGGGGATACCGAAACTGCCCCAATTCCATTGCCAACATCATTTAAAGCTCCTTCAAAGTTTAATTTCCAAGCGGTACCTTCTTGTGTGTTCGCTTCAGCAGTTGCCACATACATTAGTTCCTTATTTGGGAAGTCAAAGTTCAAAGGCTCATAATCTTCTAAAGCTCTACTAGCTAGAAAATCTACTATCGTGCTCCCTTTTACAACCTTTTGATTCACATAGGCTATGTTGAATTCAGACAGTAGAATTTGCCATCGGGTCATCCTTCCGTTTAGAGCGGTTGACTCCATCATGTATTTCAAAGGGTCCAGTTTTGAGATTAACCAAGTCGTGTGGTACAACATGTATTGTCTCAATCTTCGAGTAGTCCAGACCAATGCGTAACATAATTTCTCAATTGGTGAATATCTTGTCTCACATTCGGTAAACTTCTTACTGAGGTAGTATATTGCTTTTTCTTTTCTTCCCGACTCATCATGTTGATCGAGCACGTATCCTATAGAGTCTTCAAATACTACCAAATAGAGTATTAATGGTTTGTCTGGATAAGGAGGCATTAGCACTGGAGTATTGGACAAGTAATACTTAATCTTGTCAAAAGTTTTTTGGCATTCCTCATCTCAGACACCTAAATTGTATTTCTTAAAGAGACGAAAGATGAGATCACATTTCTCAGTTAATTGTGAGATAAACCAAGAGATGTAATTTAGTCTCTTTAGAAAACCTCGAACTTCTTTTTAAGTACGCGATGAAGGCAATTTTTGTATGGCCTTGACTTTGTCCGGGTCAATTTCAATTCCCTTTTCACTGCTAAGAATCCTAGTAACTTTCCTGATCTAGCCCCAAAAGTGTATTTGGCTGGGTTAAGCTTTGGCTGGAACTTTTTTAACCTTAGGAATAGTTTTCTTAGTACTTGCACATATTCTCCTTCTGTTCTTCTGTTCTAGACTTCGTAATCATGTCATCAACATAGACTTCTATGTCTTTATGCATCATAACATGGAACAAAGTTACCATGGCTCTTTGGTATGTTGCCCCCACATTCTTCAATCTGAATGGCATCACCTTACAGTGAAATGTCCCCCAAATAGTTATGAGCACGGTCTTTTCCATGTCTTCGAGATACATTTTTATCTGATTATACCCCGAGAAGCCATCCATGAAGGAGAAAAGTGAGTAACCTGCTATTTTATCCACCAAAGTGTCGATATGGGGTAATAGGAAGTTGTCTTTCAGACTTGTTTTGTTCAAATCTCTATAATTTACGTACATCCGCACCTTCTTATCTTTCTTAGGGACAGGGACTATGTTGGCTACCCAATCAGAGTACTTGACCACTTGTAAGAACCCCACGTCGAACTGCTTCTTGACCTCCTCTTTTATTTTCAACAAAACATTGGGCCTCATGCTTCGTAGCTTCTGCTGCACCGGTTTACATTCTTCCTTTATAGGTAGTCGGTGTACCACAATATCAGTACTTAGGCTGGACATGTCTTGATAGGACCATGCGAAGACATCTTTGAACTCTTGAAGCAACCCAACGAGGTCTTGCTTTGTTTCCTCGGTAATGCAAGTGCCAATTTTTACTTTTTTCCTTTCTCCTAAACTCACCACTTCTACAGATTCCTTATAAGGAAAGATTTGTTTCTCTTCTTGCTTTACCATTCTTAACAAATCAGGAGATAAGATGCTGTCTTGGTCATCTTCAAAATCCTGAGGATCATCCGTACTCATGTTTTGTTCAAATAGGGACTCTGAGTTAGTAGCAGCTTCGCTCACATCATTGATATCTGAGGACTTGTTATTAGGACAAAGGGAGGTCCAAAGAAAGAAGAATCTAAGACTAATTGTATACACAGTATGATTATAAATAGAATGAAAGGAATGAAAGAATATTTGCTCAAAATGAGACTGAATGATGAGTTTTCATTGAAATAATATTTTGGACATATGCCTTTTACAAAAGATTCTTATTACCCCTGGCTTAGGGCAACAAATGTTCTAAATGTTACTTTGAATTAGTTCTAAAAGTTACAGGGATCTCTTTTGTAGTTCAGTTGTTTAGAACACTTCCAGGTTCGTAAGGGCGGATGCTTAATATACTTCCTTCTTCGAGTTCTTCTTTGAATATAGCATTGATGTTCAGGTTTCCTAATATTTCTTCCGTAGCATCCCTTCTTGGTGTCCTTCATTCAAGATAAATGGTTCCCCCTGATATGAAGGACTTGGATATGTGAGGTAAGGTCATAGGTTCCCAATCGACTTCTCCTCCACTCAAATGCGCATTCCTAATCTCTTGCCTCTTTTCCAACTCTTTCCATCTTTGCCTCGCGCCTGGCTTAAATCCTAAGCCAAAGCGGTCTCGTTTATCCTTCAGTACTAGTGCCTTCATCCTTCCTTGAAGGCACGTTCTGAGTCCTCTCCCAAGCAAGACTCCCTTTCCAACTGTCATCTGCAGTCCCATCCTCGTGGTTTTGGATATGCTGGGCATCGGGATCTTATTCCCTTCGACAACAAAGGTTGCATTCACGAATTCTAAAGATCGAAAGAAACATTCAATTGCCTCATCGTCCGTTCCTAAATATGGTGCGTCGCTGATTATCGATGCAATAATGTTTTCTTCAGCGCTTATCATGACTAGTTGGCCTTCTGTTACCAATTTCAACTTCTGGTGCAATGATAAAGGTACCGCTCCCGTTGAATGAATCCAAGGTCTTCCCAACAAGCAATTATACAAAAGCTTGATATCCATCACTAGGAAATCTACCTCGTATGTATTCGGGCCAATCAAGAGAGGTATTTCTATTCTTCCCATTACCCTTTTTTCAGTGCCATCAAATGGTCTCACTATATTCTAGCATGATTTCATGTGAGAGCTATCCACCGATAACCTGTTTAAGGTGGATAAGGGTAAGACATTCAAAACCGATCCATTATCGATTAACACCCCCGAAAACGTGTATCCCTTGCTGCGAGTGGTGATATGTAGGGCTTCGGTGGCCGCTCTTTCCCCCGATAGTATTTCATCATCATTAAAAAAGATAAAGTTGTCGGCATTTATATTGTTAACCAAGCGGTCTAACTTGTTCAAAGAGATATCGTTAGCGACATAAGTTTCATTTAGTACTTTTATCAATGCATTACGATATGTTTCTGAATTTAGAAGCAACTCAAGCACCGAGATGCGAGCCGGTTGCTTATGTAGTTATTCCACCACGCTATACTCGCTGTGCTTTAAGAATTTTAGAAATTCTCTAGCCTCATTTTTAGTTACTGGCTTATTAAAATGCGATTTAATTCTAGCCGTTTTTGCTTTCCCTCGCTCAACCGCCAAGGCTTTTCTTTTTGTGGGTTCCACTCTTGCATTTTCTGGATCATAGCATTTTCCACTTTGTGTGTAGAAGACTACGTCATCACCCTCTTTTGAATCATTTACCGGGTTCTTTTCTCCCAGGATCGCCACGTTACAGTCGTAATTTCAAGGAACCTTTTTGATATCCTTGTAAGGAAAGGATATGGGTTTTTGGATTATGACCCTTGACGCTATTTGTATTTCAGATTCTGTGCTCCTTGGCCTTGAAATAATCACCATTGGGTGATTAACCCTTTGGGCTTTCCCCGTAGATCCTTCCTTCAAGGCTTAAACTTCCCCTTATTCTAATCCTTCAACCTCTTCATAAAACTCCAACTCTTTGTTATCCATTAAGTTTTTCAGCATAGTTCTGAACTCGACGCATTTTTGGATGTCATGACCCTCTTCGGTATGGAACTCGCAATACTTTCTCGTTCCTTCGGGCCTTTCCATTGATTCTTTCTTGAGACCTCCACCTATCATTTGTTTCCAAACCCATTTCAGCGGGGTCTTTATCTCTGCTACATCAGCTTTAACTCTCCTTCTCCCACTTTTGATTATCGCGTTTATACCTTTATCAGAATGATTGGGTAACAGATTCCCTGTTACGTTTGGTCCTGATGGGTCGTCAAACTTTACAATCTCCATCTTAATAAATCTTTCCACCACCTTCTTAAACGCAGTGCAGTTCTCGATCGAGTGCCCCGTTATTCCTATATGGTATTCACATTGAGCATTCATGCCGTACCATTTGGGGTATGGAGGTTGCATGGGTTTCAGATAAAATAGAGACACCATGTGTGCATTGAATAGATTTAGGTACAGTTCCCTATACGTCATTGGGATGGATGTGAACTGGGGTCTTTCTACATTCAGCATTGGATTGGATTCCTGCCTTGAAGAGCTTTGATGGCTAGTGGTTACTGCTCTTGCTTGTCCCACTGTGATTGGTTTAGAATAGCCTTTACTAAACATACTTGCGTTGTTTATCTCGTACTCTTTTTTTCTTAGGGCTGATCTCTTAGCACTTTCTCCCACTTCTATCTTGCTGTATCTTATGGCGTTCTCTATCATTTCTCCAGACATCACTATGTCTAAAAAGCTTTTAGTGGCGTTGCCCAATATGTGATTGATGAACGAAGCCATCAAAGTACTGATGAAAAGCATGGTTGTCTCTTTCTCTAGAAGGGGTGGTTGGACTTGCTTCACCACTTCTCTCTATCTCTGGGCGTATTGTCTGAAGCTCTCACTAGGCTTCTTTTCCATATTTTGTAATGTAATTATGTCCGTCACATGACTGTATTGCTTTATAAAAGCTTGTGCCAAGTCTCTTTATGAACTAACTTTAGCACGACTCAGCTGGTTGTACCACTTGGCTACAGACCCGATCAAACTATCCTAAAAACAGTGGATTAACAGTTGATCATTATTAACATATCTTGTCATCCTTCAACTGAACATAGTGATATGAGCTTCAGGACAGCTAGTCCCATTATACTTTTCGAACTCTGGCATCTTGAACTTAGGCAGGAGCATTAAATTAGGGACCAAACTGAGATCCTTGGTGTCAACTCTACAATAGTAGTCGGTGTTCTTCATGGCTCTAAATTTCTCCTCTAGCCATCTACACCGGTCCTCAAGTTGTTTTGGCAGGTTCATTCTTGCCTTTTCCATTTATGTACGTCATTGAGATTGAGAACCACGGGATTGGTAGGGTTAACCCCGAGATTAGACCCCAAACCTGATGGAAAACTTCCTAGTGTAGAGGCGCCGACCTGATACTGGGACCTGATAGTGACATGTACCCTTTGTGGGAACACATCCGGTTGTGCTTGGGTGTTAATTGGGGTGAAACCCTGAGGATAAGTGGGGGTCTTCATGATCATCCCCAGAGTTAGCCATAAGACTCTTCCCCTTATCATTTCCTCCAGGCATCAATTGTGTTAGCTGGCTCAATAAATTTCTTTGGGACTCTTCCACGTCTTGTTGCATTTTGGCTAGTTTTTTCTGCATCTGATCTTGTATCTCTTTTTGTAATTTTTCCAATCTTTCTAATCTCTGATCCGTTGCTTTTGTCTTGCGGCAGGTACCGTAGTGATATCTAGTTAGCAAATTTTTGTTGGTTTTCAGGGTAACTGTCATAATTTTAATTAATTAGGGCTTTTTTTGAAACTTTAATGCATATGATGAGATGTAATGCAGATGAATAAATGTAAAAAGAGACATTGATTCTAATTCAATTTCATTAGAAAAACTCGATTAGAAAATAAATTTCTTTACATAAAATGGATTACATATACGGCTGTGCCTTTATACTCAAAGCCTTAACCCTCTTAAGGAGCCAAGCTAACTCTCGACATCGGCTTGATTCTGATTCATATTTTAAACTCAATATACATTAGCCTCAACTACTAAGGTTTACAGATGATCAGCTACTTCCTGTACTTGAGTCACAGCTTCACCCATAATGTAATCCCTATCTCTAATCTGACTTTGGGAATGATAGAGCTGTTCTTGGCACTGTTCGTTACGCCTCTCAAGAAGTTCCACTCATAATTCAGAGTTTTACAATGCGTCTTCGAACTCTTCTATCATTCCCTTCAATTCTTCGATCTTACATAAACTTGCTCTTAGCTCGATCATAGAGTTGCGACTACGGTATAGGTGAAGCAACTTTTCTAACTCTGTTACCTGAGCTTTTAATCTCGCTTCCTCATTTCGGTGTTCTAACAAGCTTTTTTCCAAAGCGCTCTCTCAAGCTCAGGCGTCTTGAAATTTCTTTTCCCACTGATCAGCCTTGGTCTTTTCTTCCTTTATCTCTTGTCGCCATTGCTCCGATGTTTTACCCAAACCAGCAGTTCTTATTGACAATCGCAGTTTCTTATAATCTGTTTTTAGACTATCTAAATCCTCTTCAGCCTTATTCTTCTCTTTCCTTAATTTTTCGACTTCCAACTTGTGGATATCAACATCTAGTCCCAAACGCATCTTTTCCTCTTCTAGCTGCTCTATCTTCTTTCCTAACTTCGAACTTCTTTTTTCAAGATCTTGTTTAATGATCTCTAATTCTGACGGAACTACTTGTAAATGCTCCTCTATAGATCAAATGCATTCGTCTCTTGGCCCGGGGATGTTGTCATTGACCTCTTACTCCACCATCCATAATATTCGAGAGTTATCATTGCTCCTACAGTAAATCTTTTCATCTGGTAAACTTGCTTCCAAGCGCTAGACATTTCTTGAATCTTTCTCTTGTAGTTATCACCCTTATAAGAAAACTCACACTGAGCTAGCCCTTGTGTTGCCGGTATGAACTGTCTCAACCTATATTATCTTAATACGAGCAAATGGATATATCCGACAGCTCCACAAATTCCAAGTAAAGGGACCTAGTCGAAGTCCCCACATCGATATAGGATCTCGTCGGGCAACATTTAAGGAGCTTTCCATTCAACATCTTCCTCTTGAAGATTTTAGAGAATCACCATCCATTTTCCTTCCGTGATTCTTGGTGTAGCCACTATTTTCTTTAACGAGGAGTAGTTTTCTGAAAAGACCCGATAGGAGACCTTTTCCACTTTCCAAAAGTGACTATAGAACCACACCAATAACAGTTGCGCACATCTGATGAACCTTTATTCACCCACTCTTCGACACGTATTTAGAGATCTGAAGGTTTCAGCCAAAATTGCTGGGACTGATGTGACCCCCTTGTCAAGCCTATCAAAAAGATCTAGAACTACTTCATCGACATGCCCTAATGCCTTGGGGAAAATGACTAAACCATAAATGCTCAAGGCAAATATATCAACCCTCTTTTTTACATCCGAATGTGCCAAGATCAGATCTCACAAATTTTTCTAAGGCATGCACTTGCTGTCTCCCTTTTGCTTAATCCGGGCCGCGACCCACTGTTCACTCATTCCTGTGATACTCATTAGTTTCTTCAAGAATGTCGGGACATTGACTGCTCTAGAATAGGCTTTGTCGACTTGGATCCTTGGACACCGTAGTAAGGTCGTATATTCTTCTACTGTGGGTACCAAATCTACCTTCCCAAACATGAAACAACTGTAGGCTGGATTCCAGTACTGCGCAAGGGCTCGAAATAAGCACTTGTCTATTTTTAAGTCAAGCAAATAAAGTAGATCACCATAGTTACTGTAAAAGAGCTGCTTGATCTCATTAGCCCATTGATCCCATATCTCTTTTAATTCTTACAAACTATTCTAAGTCACGCTAATGCGAGTGAAGTCCCATAGTTCTGATACGTATCCTTCCACGATGCTATCACCCTTTTCTAGTTGAACCTTTTCAGACCAAACTCGAACGGCCGCATTATCTTCCACTTTACCCCTTTCCATGTTGAGCTCTCTATTTAGATACTGAACGTGAACCAACACCTCTTTTGAAATGAAAATGTCATGCAATCAAAATCAAAACAAAATAGAATAAGTTAGTATCGTGCACCAAGCTATATTCAAAAGCATACGAGAAAAATAGTAAGCAAATCGCCTATTCAGGTAGCCACTAGGGTTTGGCATGGCTCTACCTAGGGTAAGCTCTTAGGGCTCGTTACATGCGGTTCAATTCTAAAGTAAAGGGTACCTGAACCGACAGATTCCTTGATCCTCAGCCATTATAGGCTCATACGGGCCGAGTTCAGTTTAGGGGGATACATTTCCCTATGACTATACAGAGATGAAAATCTTACGAAGACATAGTTACGGATGTATCCTGAAAGCGATCCACTATCCTATACAGAGGTGAAAACCTCACGAAGGAATAGTTTCTCACTCCCACTTAAAGGTGTAAGATCAACCGATCATGTGATGCAATGTCCAGAAATGTATCAAAACATAGCAATCATAAACCATAATGATAATGACCAAAATAAAGATGAATGAAATGCACGAAAAGATTGTATGTTTAACCCAAATTTCAATTTTCAGCAAAAAGACAAGAACTAATCAATTGACGGCTTGACTCTCTAGTCCCCAGCAGAGTAACCAAGCTGTTGAAATCATTGTTTTGGTAAAATAGAATCGACTTGGATTTTTAAAAAATGAAAATGAACATAGGAGTCGCCACTAATCTTTTTCGATGAGGTGTGATCGGGTCACCTCATAAAATGATTATTTTTAATAAACGGTTTGGATTTATTAAAACAATGCTTTTGGTCTACGAAATTCAGAAAAATAGGTTCAGGAGTCGGTTATGTAGAAGGAAGGATTAGCACTCTCGTAACGCCCAAAAATTGGTACCTAGTTAATTAATTAGTGTCTTAATATCGAAGATTGAAAACTTTGAAGAGTTTTTAAAAAATATGATTCTTATAAAACTCGAATAACAGGGGTCGGAATTTAGGATTCTCTTGTTTTGAAGGAATATCACATCTAACACGTTAGGATACAATATTTTAAACCCTCAAAAACAAGATTACCTTATGGTTCCCAAAACCTGTACTTTGAAATTTTAAGAGGATATTTGGCTATTTGGTCGAATGAGACAGTACGTAAGGGCACGTTTGCTCGAATTTCCAAACGCAAAATATTGCCTTATTTTGAAAATTCTCATTTTTTTCATATTTGAGTAAAAATTGTTGAAATGTTTAAAAGTAGTGTATATACAATTTGGATTATATTTAAAAAGGAAATTACTTGAAACGAAAAGGAGTCATACATAACTAAAAGTAATAATACAACATGTATTTGAAACAACCATAACATGATATACATAATTAAAATAATTATATGGCCTTGATACTAACAAAACCTAATGCTATCATATATGCATAAAAGCGATGATACGAATGACAATATAATAGCGACAATAAAACACAAAACTAGTAAAATACCAAAAGGAGTAAAACATTCATGTATTATATATAAAACTTAATATGAATTAGATTATCGAATAATAGTAATAATAAGAACACAAAAAAACATAAAACTAATAAAAATCAGATTAAATGTTAAATATAAATAAATAAACAAATAAATTGTTAAAAGGAATATTTAATAAAACCCTTTTTATTCAAAATTAAAAAAAAACAAATGTATATAAAAAAAAAAGAAATAAGAAAAAAATTTTGAGGACCGAATTGAAATCGGTTCACAAAATTAGGGTTTAAACTGTAAATAATGAAAAAATAGGGTCCTAAGAGCAGAAATAGAAGGTGCTCAAAGGCTGAAGGACTGATCGGGCAATATTCCCCAGCCTTAAAATGCACTGTTTCCGCGCGGACCAAAATGAAACAAATATAAAATTTGTGGGGCCAAAAAAAAGAAACAAAAGGGACCAGATTGCACTACACTAAAAGGCAGAGGGGTTGAACATGCAATTAGCCCCTCCAAGCAAAACGCACGGATCCTGGCCGCATTCAGGTCAGCTCTTGGGTTTTATGCAAAACGACGTCGCCATTTTGGCCACTGATGCTAAGGTCCAAAACGACGCCGTTTTACACCTTATATAAATACTAAAAAATAAAAAAAAAATTCCCCCCTTTTATTTTTCAGAAAAATAGAGAGCCCTTTGGTCTCTCTTCCTCTCGGCCATCCCCTCAGAATCCGGCCTAGGTTTTCGGCCGTGGCCGCCGCCGTGACGCTGCCTTGGCCGGTGGGCGACGTTGCGTAAGGGACTATTTTAAGCCTCCATTTCGAATCCCGTTCGAGGACCAGGCTTTCTTGGCCCAATGGCTGAGAGAAAGGACCCTTCACCCCGCCTTTTAGAGCCGATTTCGATGACGGAGAGACCTCCGATGACAAGACCGAGGGGCGTTCCAGGTATTTCCTTTTTCTTTTCTTTATTCTATTATTTGTTAAAACTGATTCGTAACAGAAATGAATAAAAAATAAATAAAAAAGAAAATAAAAAATGAAAAGAAAATAATCAGATTTTAGTCAACCTTTTAAAATGTGCGTAAAAAAGTACAAAGATCTGATCTAGGCTTTTATAGCCGATTTCAATAACTCATTTATTTCTCTTTTTTGTTTGTTTCCGTTAACTATTATTATTTCCCACATGCTTCTCTGCTATTGTATTCAATTTTGCATGTGTTTCGAGGCCGATGGTGGTGGCCGAGGCATGCGCGAGGAGGCTGGCGGCTAGGGGTTAGAAGACCTAGGTGCGGCGTACCTAGGGTCTTTTTACTATTTATTTTTATTCTGTTGGGCTAATTGTTAGGTTTAGTTTGGGTTGTTTGTAATTATTTTGGACTATGGGCCTTTTTTTATTTTGGGTTTTGTTTATTTAGTGTTTGGTTTTGTTTGGGTCATATTGGGCCCCGGGCAAAATGGGTTCTTACAATGGGTAAATTAAACTGGTACTCATTTAACTATTAATGATTTTCTTTTGTCACCTGATTATAAAAAAATATTTTTTAATCACCTAATTATTCAATTTTGTCTTTTTTCATCACCAACATACTAATAGCATAACTTTTAATATTGACGTAATAACAACTTTAACCTTAAATATTTATAAATATTATATCAATTTAATGTTTTTTCTTTATCAGCAATCAAGGGAGTTTTATAAAAATAAAGGTACTAGGTACCAAAAGTCCATTACAAATGCTACAAGAATAAAAGAACAAAAAATTGATGCAACATCAAAACAAATCATCCTGAAACATAGAAAATCCTATCCACCCGGCTTTATCAAGAGCATCCACCATGAAACTTCAAAAGCATTTTACAAGCTCAAAAATTGATCGAATCAAACTTTACGCCAAACTTTGTCATACTAACAGCAATGCCATGTCCATACAATCTAAAACCTTTTAGTCTCTCTATTGCTCTAGTGACATCTCTCACACTTTCGCATCGAATGAACTCAAACCTACACCCACTCTTTTCCCTATTTCGCGGAATAAAAGCATCAATGACCTTACCATGGAATTAGAAAATATGCCATAATCCTTTCCAGTGGATTTTCGGTGGTAAATTACTGATAAAAATGGTTTGACAGTGACTCATCTCATGGCCATTCTTAAGTGGTTGTGTAGTGATGGTTTATTTTACCGTCAATGCGAAGTCAGAAAATTTTTTTAGGGGTCAAAATTAAATTGTAATTTTTACTATAATAAAAATACAATTTCATCATTTTAATAACCTATATCTTTATAATTTTTAAAAAATTAAATCAAATTTTTATCATTTTTAGGGAATCAAAATGTAATTTTACTGAATTAAAAATATATAAAAAATGAAAATACCCAAAAATTCAAGATAATTTTTTTTTTTTCTCATCCTTTTAATTTTAACTTTCAATGATATAAAGAAAAAGCAAAACTGCAAAAAAAAAAAATTCAAATTACACTATGTTTTAGAATAAAGACCAAATTGACATAATTTATAAAATTGAGGGTTAAAGTTACTATTTTACAACTTTAAAAGCTATCACCGTTAGTCCGTTGGTGATAGAAAAAGGTAAAATTGAATAGTTAAGTGATAATTTTATAATCTTTTTAAAATTGAATGATAAAAAATTGAATTTACTAATTGTTGGTTGAGTTATTATTATTGAAATTTACCTATAATTATTTATGGGATCGTAGACAAATAGTCAATAGTAGTGGAGAGCAGTCTATTGACTTGAAATCGTCTTGATCAATCACTTCCAACCAACAAAAAGGAAGTCTTCATCAACCTTATCCACGTAATGACATTACCATGAATTTCATTGGGTTCACAGTTATAATTGTATTGTATCAAGTCATATGGTTACCATTGTTACTTAATTTTTAGTTAAATTATATAAAAAAAATTTACAATTAAAATATATTTTTAAGTTTTGATATATTTCATCCATTAATTATATGGTTGAAGTTTAATTCTCTTTATGGAATAAAATATATTTTATAACTCGCCATTTTTTTTTTTTTAGAGAGCAGTTGTGGAAATAGAATTACTAATTATTACATGTGGTGGATATCTTAATTTCGACAAAAAAAAAATCAATATACTTTGAGATTTTGAATTTACATCTCTTACTTTTATATTCATGAATTTATTTTTCCTATTTTTTGGATTTTAAAATTCAAATTCACTTATATCTAAGATTCGATAGTGTGACTTTTTGAACTTGAAAAAAAATCTTATTTACTATTCATACAAAAAAAAAGTGTTATAATAAAACTAAATGTAATAAAAAATTTAAAGAAATTAACTATTAGACTTGCAATCTAAAATTAAAAAAAAAAATAGAAGAATTAATAAGTAGTCATTAATTATTATTATTCATTTCCGTTTCTATATTTTGCATGAACTTTGTCTTTGGTTAAGTAATGGTGTATGCCTCATAATTAATAAAAAAAATACAATACCATTAGTATTATATAAATATTATTCCTTTTAAATTTTCTCATTATAATATTATTACTTTTAATTTCCCTATATTTCATAATATTTTAATGTTGTATGTTGGGCTAATCACACGAAACTAAAATTCAAAATAAGTGTGTGAACGCCAACCTGAGGGCGGAAGCCAAATTCCTTTAAAGGGAGGAAGGTGCAGGTGAAACTACATTTCTTCTAATTTGTCATCAAAGGACAAGCCAAGGGCGGAAGCCGAATTCCTTCAAACACTAATTCCAGTTCATTATAAAAAAAGTAATTTTTTTTGTTATTCTTAAAAGATAAATTTTCACGAATATTTAAATCAAAATAATTAGTAATATTAATTATTTAAATTACTTAATAAAATTATAAATTAGAAAGATCAAATTATATCAGAAATTAATATATAAATATCAAATTTTAGTATAAATATCAAATTATGTAAAAAAAAATATATTTTTTGAATATTGAAAGAAAAGTTTTATTCGAAAACACACCTGAAAACAGGAATTAAAACAGTACATATTCTATTTTATCAAAAAAAAAAACAGTACATATTCTTATAAAAGTAGAACATAAACCCATAAATGTAAATCTACAAATAAAAACACCCATATTATCGAAGTTCAACAATAAGCCAAGAAAGAGCAAGCTATCCTCAAACAACACCTTCATCTTATCATTGAACCACTGCGTTGAAAATGAACCCAAAAGATAAGAACATAGGCTTCGACCCAAATCTTACAGAAGCAGTTCTGCATTTTCCCTCCATTTCACCTCAGGTCCAACTATGACAAATAGAATGGAAAAATTAAGTCTAAATTACTATATATGCATTATCAATTAAAAAGTAAATACAATTTTTGCTCCAAGTTTAAGCAAAACATATTTGAATCTCACCTATGCAATTTGGATGAAGTGCTAGTTTCTTTTTCTTCCAATCCTGCGGGCCCATCTTATAAAATTCCTCCGCCAGTCTCTCTCAACCATTCTAACCAACCACCATGGTCTTCCAGTTGTGAATACTATGTATCCCGTACTCAATCCCAACACTACTCCGCAGCCATACCCCATCATTACAAGTTCCCAAATAAAGGGTATTGCAGACTCTTCATCTTCCACAAGCTTTGGTGTTGGGGGCTTTTGTTCCTCGTCACTACCACATTTCTTTGATAGTGGGAAGCCGCATAAACCCAAGTTTCCAACATAGGAATCTTTATCAAAAGTATTGAATTGATATCCAACAGGAATTGGTCCGAAAAAGCTGTTTCGCGACAAGTTTAACACTGCCAGAAATGTCAGTTTCGTCAACTCGGAAGGAATTGTACCACCAAGCTTGTTAGATGACAGATCTAATGATTCAAGTGCTGCCATATTTGCCAATGACAGTGGTAGGGTATCGTTTAATCTGTTGTGTGAGAGGTTGAGCACTAAAAGAGCATTAAGTTCACCGAGTGCCTCAGGGATTCGTCCATTGAATCGATTGTTTGAAAAATCTATGAGTGTGAAATCAGTTAAAGATTTGTCCAGATCTAGCTCTATCTCCAACCTTTTCATGGTTACTTTCACAAATTTTTTATAGTTGTCGGGACTTCCATCAACACAACCACGATCATATCGACCCCTACAATTCACACTTCCGTCTGGAAATGGTAGTGAAGCTGCATACTTACCTCTCTTTGGACGTGGTTGTGAAGCTGCAACTAATTTCATACTTTCAAAATTTTGGAAGAATTCTTCCGGAAAGGGGCCAGTGAACTCATTTTTAGAGAGATCAAGAATTTGCAAGCTTGAAAAGCCAGAGGTAGCCATGGAATAGTCTAGGCGACCATAAAATCTATTAGAGCGTAAGATAAGAACTTGCAGTTCTGGAAGGACACTGAGCCAATGGGGAAAGACATCTTTCAAGGTGTTGTTTGCTAGGTTCAAGAAACGTAGCAAGGTACAATTAGCAAAGGACCGTGGCAATAACCTTTCCAATTTGTTGTCATTAAGAGCAAGAGTTGTCAAACTACTTAATTCAACACAAAAATCAGAGATTTTGCCACTCAAGTTATTCTTTTGTAGGTTTATGATACTGATCCCCCGACTAAAATTTCCAAGACATGATGGAATAATTCCACCAAAGGAATTCTTAGACAAATCAAGAATATCAAGTGAAGTCAAATTACAAATTGAAGGAGGTATTTCTCCTGTCAATTTGTTATCTGAAATCAGGAATTTTTGCAATGAGGGTGGCGGAGCTGGAAGAGGACCTTGGAGTAGGTTGGAACGAAGATCTAGGGTAAGAATATTCTTCCCTGGAAGTTGCTCTAAATTCGTCAACGAATTGTTGGAAAGATTTAAATCAATCAATTGTTCCCAACCTTCCGATTCCCATTTGAAAATTGAACCCTGAATTTTGTTATTGGAAAGATCAAGCCTTGTCAAGCTTTTCGCAGATCGCAAGAAACTCGGGAATTGCCTTAACTTGTTATTGGAAAGATTAACTTCAGTGAGATTCTTCAACTTTGATGGCACATCTAAGTTGATAACACCACTAAAATTATTTGTCGAAAGATCGAGCGTTTCAAGACTCTCTAGCTTTGAAAGCATATCTGACCTAATGACTCCACTCAAGTTGTTTGATGAAAGATTAAGGTCGGTAAGCTTTGAAAGACCAAAGAAAGAACTTGGTATTTCACCATGGATGTCATTATCCGCCAAATCAACCAATTGAATTGAATTAGGCTTTTGAATTTGATTGATTGGACCTGTGAGACTGTTATTTCTGAGGACTAAGGATTCTAAAGGTGGCAAAGTAAAAAGCCAAGATGGAACTCCTCCTGTTAACAAGTTATCATCTAGAAAGAACTCATTCAAATTCTGAAGCCCTGTTACATGAGTTGGGAGGGGACCTTCTAACCTATTGGATGACAAGTCTAAAGAAGTAAGTTGTGTGAGGTTGAACATCGATGGGGGAAGTTGACCACTAAAATAACAACCAGAGAAATACAAAGTAGCAAGTTTGTTAAGGTTTCCAAAGACATCTGGAATTTGTCCCTCTAATATGTTATCAGAAAAACCGAGATAGGCGACTTTTGTGAGGTTTCCAAGTGAAGAAGGAATTGACCCTCTGAAATAATTATTGGAAAGGTCAAAGAATTTGAGGGGACTACTCCAATTGGACTTAGGGAGATAACCTGTTAAAGAGTTCCCACTTAGATCAACATACTCTAGGTACCCAAGCTGGAATATTTCACTAGGGATATCCCCCTGTAAATCACAAAACTCGAGACTCAAACGCTTTAAAGACGAACGCAAGTTCATGAAGGAGATAGGCACAACATCAGACATATTTACAAGGCCAAGTAAAAGATTTTCTAATTTAGATAAGTTGCGCGTAAGCATGTCAAAACCGTGACTGTCAAATTTCAATTGATCATTTCCAGAAAGATCAAGTGAAATCAATTTTGATGGCAAAGATATAGCTGATGGGACTGAACCACTGAGAAAAGAACCAGAAAGATCAAGATGTGTCAGACTTACTAACTGATTAAACCCAGACGGAATAGAAGAAGCACTGAAATTGTTCAAAGAGAGGTCAAGTCGTTTAAGTCCTCGAAGGCGGAAAAGGGTGGTGTTTGGAGAAAGGGAGCCAACAAGCTTAGAGCAACTAAGGTCTAGGCTAATCACCTGACCGGTTGCCTTATCACAAGTGACTCCCTCCCATGAGCAACAGTTGGTGCTTTCATTCCAGGAGTTTGTTTTGGGATAACAGTAGGAAGAAATAGCAGAATCATCAATGGACATAGTGTTCTTGAATTGGAGCAAGGCTGAAGTGTCTTCTGGTAGACCTGAAGGAGTTGGATTAAGAGAAGAGGAAGACGAACTCAGAGAACAATCGACTATGGAAAGAAAAAACAGCACAAAGAGGAGACTACGGATTTGACACAACCATATAAACTTTCCCATTTTTAGAACCTAATAAGGGGGCAATGTTTTAAGGAAAACGGAATTGGAAATTTGCTATAAGTTGAGGGTTGTAGGCTTTAGAGATGCTATGCCAAAGTTGATTCATTGGCCTATATTTATATTCTCTAATTTCATGTGGACTGTTATAAAGTCTTTCCCAAGTCTTTTAAGTTTATTTAAATGTGTAATTTGTTTATATTTCATAATAGGTATCAATCATGATTTTAGTTAATTTAGAGTGGTGTTGAAATTTCGGTTAAAATTTAGTTAATTGATCAAATTAATTTATTTTGATTAATTGATTTAATTTAGTCGGGAGCTGGTTAATATTTTGTTGGAAGTTCGGTTATCAATTAATTCGGTTTGAAATTAAATAATTAACCAAATTAAACGAACCAACCGAATTTAATAATTAATAATATAAATTATATGTAGTTTTAATTCGGTCAAATGAAAATATCAATTTATTTATTTTATATGTTTTATACTTGTTTTAATAAAAAAACTATAAATTTTGATTAATCTGATTAACCGGTCGAATTAATCGAAATATTTCGATTCAGTTAATTTTTTTAAATTTTTTTATTTTATTAATAATTAAAATATTAAAAAATTGATTAATTCAATAAATATTAATTTGATTCAATTAACCATTCCATTTACCGTTTAAATACCCATAATAATTTATCATAATTTAAGTAGTGTGAACAAGTGTGATATCATGTAATTTCTCTTTTCACTGTGAGACATATAACTTTAAGTCATTTCCGAAAATATGGAACAAATATAATAATTGTTCTACTTTCATGGTCTTTGTTCCTAGCAACTGTAATTTCTAAGCATTCACACAATAAAAATTGGAAAACAATATAAAAAAATAAAATAAAGAGAGAGGTGTGGAAGACAATAATGCATGATTGATGAAGATAAAAGTAGTACTGGAGAGCAGCATATTGACCTGATATGGTCTTGGTCGTCAACCATGTCCACATCATAAAAATTAATTCATTTAAAAGAATGGTTACTGTTTTTTTATGTTATTACCCGATTAGCTGACTATAAAAAGAGTAATGTGATCTTGGGCTAATGTGAAAGTAGCTTGAAATTAAAAGACCATAAAAATTATTTCAGTTTTTGTTGAGCCTCTATTTTTTTTGATAAATTATAAGAGGAGAGTAAAGTCTTAACAACAATGTGACTAACATGATTCAAATCTAAATCACACTCGAGACGATGAATTCTCTAACTATCAAATCAACACACAAAATTTTGTCGGGTCTTATTTTTATTACACATTGATTTTTCAAATGATATGCTTTTGCTTTTGTACGAAAAATTAATAAAAAATAATGAACGGACTGGGACAGCAATAATGCAGCCACTAATTAGGTCCCAATAATTGAAGCTATTTAATTTACCATCTCAACTTTTATTTTTCTAATATTTTAGGGATGACTAGCATATGAATTTTAATTACTTGAGCATATATGATAGGAAAGATGATTAATAAAAGTAATTTTATTTAGAAAATGATAAGTAAAACCTAAAACATAATTCCGTATTTAATATATATGCACCAAATCAAGTTTAACATATTCTACAATATGCTAGGTTTTTCTCAAATAAAATATTTCCATTCACTCTGCTATTTTATACTAAAGAATCGATAACATTAAAATATCAACGTCACCATGTTAAACTTTAAGGAAACTATATTATAACGAAAATTTTAATACTAACCCATATTATATTACGGTATAATGAATTACAAGAGGAGAGTAAAGCCTTAATATCAACACAACTAGTGCGGCTCAAATTCAAGTCACACTTGAGACGATGAACACCTTAACCATCAGTATAATTAAAATACAATGAAAAAATTGACATAAATGCGGATAAGTTGTAATACTCACAATTTTTTAAATGGTTATTATTGTAAAAGCTCAATAATTTTGTGGTTTATTAGTTGTTGTTTTTAATGACCCTCAATTTTATATGTATTTTTATAGAATTTTTATAAAAGAAAAGAAAAATGATTTACTCTACTGTATTTTTCTTAGTACGTGGTTTCGATAATTTGGAAAATTTTAACTCTAAGGAAGGAGAAGTGCTGCAAGTCTCAAAACACAATTTCAAACCCATGAATGTGATGAACTCAAAAGGCGAGCAAATCAAACCAAGATTCGATCAAAGACAAGATTCGAGGATGAATCTTTTCGAGGGAAGGGAGAATGATACATGCACGAATGGAGTGAAATTTATTATATTCCATTCACCAAGGCTATCAACTTTCAGGTTTGGGAAATCAACAGACTTGCGACAACGTTTTGGATGAGATCCTGACATTTTTGGGTTGCGATGTATTTATGGGCTTGAAAGATGTAGAAGAATGTTTTGTAGAGGCCCTACTTTTCCACTCAAAAGGTTTAGTCTCAGCATGTTTTGGCAGCCACACAAAAGGTTTGGTTTCAGCATGTTTTAGTTCGAATTCTTGAAAGTAGAATTAGAACTTGTACATCGATAATAGTGTGATACGCCAAATGGACGAAATTGATGTTGCTGAAATTGTTGCTCAATCTCAATTGCCTTGTGTACTATCTCCTTAAGATCAATACAGGTTTGAAGATTAAAAACATTGACTGTCGAAACGTTCAAGCCATCTACAATTGCACCATGGTAGTATCTTCATCCTTTCGTATATTTTCTCTTTGCATAAGCATCTCCATCTCTTTAAAGTACTCATCAGCAGATCGATTACCTTGAATAAGACGTTGAAGTCTCGTTTTGACCTCTTTATAGTAATGAGAAGGAACGTGATAACATGTTAATTTGCATGATTTTTTGTGTTTAATTCAGTTAATTTTTGAATTGATCCCTGCTGAATTAGTGGTTTTATATTTTAATCTTATCAAGGATGGACGCTAAGAGTTAAAAACGAGCAGAAAAGGACCAAATTGAAACACTATCAATGAAATGAGGCCAAATAAAAAATGTGGAGAAAGCCAAGGACTCATCAAATTTTTTTGACTTTGTAAAAGCCAAAAATAGAAAAAAATCTTATTTTATTTTTATTTAATTTTAATTATATGTTGAACTGGTTAAAGCCAAAATTAGTAAATATCATGTGTATAAATTGGGCTTTAATGTATTTAGGAAAGACAAATTGAATTTCACATTTTGATTTCAATTTGGAATTGATTAGAATTATTTTATTTTTCTTCAAATTTGGGCGTGAGGATTCTGTTGCTTGCATTTACATTTCTTTGCTCTTTCTAAATTGGTCTAATTGCTTTCTAAGTACCTTTCTTTCCCATGCTTCACCATCATCATCAAATCACCTTTCAAAATCTACAAAGCATGAATAATTTCATGCTTCACTAAATTCCATCTTAGCTTTAGGCCGGTGTTCTTTCTAGTCGGGAATCGTGAGATACGTATTCGTGCTAAAAATCCTTCCAATCGGTATTCACATTTTTCCTAAGTATCGGGATTGACAACTTATCCCTTAAAGTTAACTCGATTTCAAGTTAAAAAGTGCACATTGGGTTGGAGTCGTGTTTGTTGACAGTTGGGGAAATGAGTCAGTCGTGCTATTTTGGATCTCCGAGAACAAATCAAGGAAGAGGTGATCAGGTTTAAACGACCCACGCAATTGAGGCCACTAATTAGAGTTGGGTTCTTCAGAGCGCAAGGCTGTAGGAATCTTAAATCGAGAACACGTGTATCTCGGTTAGATAATCGGTAAGGGTTGGTTTGCAATATCGGGACCAGCTACGAGAGGAAGAATTGGTGGTTAGGATGTTCTTAACTGCTACAATCAGCTTATTATTTGGAGGAGAAAATTAATTTTCAAGGATCGATTCAGAAATTCAGAATCCACTGAGTTTAGGGCTAAGGCTTATTATCTCTATTTACAAAAATCTGAATTTATTTCTCGATTTAACTTTATTTCCAATATCAATTAATTATTTATTTACGCTGATTCAATTTTTTACTTTCTAAACATTTTCAAAACCACCTGATTTATTTGTTTATTTTTTTGTGCAGGTCCGTTTGAAGTCGTGGGCACTACTTTTGCCACGACTTTCGACATGACAAAAATTCTGATCATAAGTTAAACAGGAAAGTTGATTATAACATCCAATCCCTGTGGAATCGACCCTACTATTACTACTAGTTAGAGTTATTTTTGTAGGAATTATTTTTGGTGGTTTCGATGCCTATTAAATTTTGGCGCCGTTGCCGAGGACTGGAGATATTTTTTATCTAATTTTTGTTTGTTTACCTTATGACCAGATCAGAACCAGAAACTCTAGAGTTTGAACCAGAAATTGAGAAATTGGTCTGACAACTGCAGAAAGAAGCCATTCGACATGGTAAACGACCAAATCTCGGATTCGAAACCATACCATACACCGAGGAAATTTTCTCGTTTGACAAACCAAACGAGATAGCTGAATAGACGATATGCCAACTCGCTGCAGCATCGGATGAACAACAACCTTTATGTATAACCTATCCGACAGGAGGAACGCTAATAAAGGATGAGAAGGATAAATGTGAAAGCGGATCGTAAAGTTTGTCAAAGTCGCGGTGTAACACCCCTTACTCATATTCAATGCCGGAATAGAGTATGAGGCATTACCAGAACACAAACACTTGTAAACGTGTTTAACCGAGTTATAAAATTTCATCTAAATTAAAACTTTCAAAATTACTAACATGCTTTTATAACTCTTCACAATATATCCTTAAAATATTATAATTATAATAAATAGGGCCTACGAGACCCGATACATACTCATGCAATTCAATGCTTCATTTCCATTTCATTCAATTCACAGTTTCTCATGCTCACAATTTAAATCAAATTTTCAATCCAAAATATATTTCAATTAGGTACTTACCATTTTAATGCATAACTTGTAAGTTTAACGTGGCATAATTCAGCCACCACTTGGCCAAGGCCTAAGCGTGTACACCACACATGTTAGCCAAATAAACATATAGCATAAGCATTGTAAGTATGGCCGAGTTCAACATTTATTTATGTATCAAACTTACCAACATGAGTTAATTCATAAACCATTTATGGCCTTACATCATATCAAATCATATACCAAATATACCACACTCACATACTATGAAACTTTATGTTCCCATATGAGCTTAAACCATGACCAATAATACACAAATATAAGCATCACTTCTATTTCACCATCTATCGATTATAATCGAGCATGTGACTAATTATGCACAAATCATTCATATATTTTATTTTTCCTCCTCCTCCTCTCCATTCCACATCCTTAGTGTGTATAATACGCTTAAACAACATTAATTATAATTTCACTATTCACTCACATGTATATTCAAAGCTGTTTAATCGAGTCAGAGTCACTAAATTATTTTTATCCGGAGCTACAGAGCTCCAAATTTAGTTCCGTAAATTTTCGCTGAAACTAGACTCATATATCTTCTTACCATAAAATTTTCAGAATTTTTGGTTCAGCCAAATAGTACAGTTTATTCTTTAAAGTTTCCCCTGTTTTGTTGTCTGACAGTTCCGACCACTCTTCACTAAAAATGAATTATCTAATTGTACAGAATTCCGATGATATTTTTATTTATTTATTTTGAAAATAGATTCATTAAGGATTCTAAGCATATAAATTATAACTCATAATTATTTTTATTCAATTTTTTATGATTTTCCAAAGTCATAACAGGGGAACCCGAAATCATTCTGACATTGTCTCACAAAGTTTATCATATCTCATGATTTACAACTCCATTGCTTACACCGTTTCTTCTATGAGAAACTAGACTCAATAAGCTTTAATTTCGTATTTTATTCAACCTCTAATTCAATTCCCACAATTTTTTATGATTTTTCAAAGTTATACTACTGCTGCTGTCCAAAACTGCTTTAGTGTAAATGTTGATTTCCATTTTGCCCCAAATTTCACAGTTTATACAATTCGGTCCTTTCTCAATTAACCCCTCAATTAATCTAATTTTTTCAATTAATACTTTACCTAGACATTATAAGTTATTTCACAACTATTGAAATTAAGAATTTCCACATATAACTCTATCTTCAAACTCTTTTACTATTAGGTCCTAAACATTCACTTTCTATTCAATTCTTTCAATAAAATCAGCATATGAACAATTTAAAGCACTAATTCCATGCTAAATCATCATATACTTCCAGCATGTGTTCATAGCAACTTTCAACTTCTTTCATAGAATCAAAAACTAATGAATACAATAAGTGGGCCTAGTTGTAAAAGTCACAAAAACACAAAAATTTCAAGAAATAGTCAAGAATTGAACTTACTTGCAATAAAAATATGAAGAACCAGCTTGAAGAAACCCTTCTATGGTATTTTTAGCTGATGAGAATGCAGAAAAATGAAGAGAAATCTAGATAATTCCACTTTGGTCCTAACTTTATTAAGCAATTTTTGCAATATTCCAATTTTGCCCTTAATTCTCCTTACTTTCTTGCTGATTTCATGCCTTTGCCGTCCAGCCCAAATAGACCTTGGGTCTATTTTCCTTTTAAGCCCTCTTCCTTTTGTCATTTAAGCTATTTAATCATTTCCTATAATTTTACATTTGTTACAATTTAGTCCTTTTTGCTCAATTAATTTTCGGAACTTTAAAATTTCTTGACGAAACTTTAATACTAACTTTTTAACACTCCATAAATATTTTTATAAATATTTATGGCTCGGTTTAAAATCTTCGATGTCTCAATACCTCGTTTTCGTTTCTAATTATTTTAATATTTATTTCTAGTGCACTATTCACTATTTAAAAATTTTTCCTAACTTCACATTTAACTTATACTCACTAAATTAATAATATTTTCTACTCATTTATCAAATTTAGTGATCTTGAATCACCGTTCTGACACCTTTGAATATTCAGGGCATTACATTTTTCCTCGTCGGATTTGTGGTCCCGAAACCACTATTCCGACTAGGCCTAAAATTGGGCTATTACAACTCTCCCCCGCTTTAGGGATTTTCGTCCCCGAAAATCTTACCAAATGGTAGATTAATGATTTACTTCCACACAGTTCATTTCAAATTCACACATGATTTTGGATTTTCATATCTTTTACAGATAATCACATAGATTCATAAGAAAATCAGGATAGCGATATTTCAGCATCTGAAGATACACAAAGTATCGAAAAATTACAATCCATATAGAATGATATCCATTTCGATGATAAAAATAATGTCTAGAAAGATCAATGTCACTCATAATTAACGGAATCCAAAGTGACAGAAGCAATATAATCTTCACGTATATTCAATAGAACAATGACCAGTAGAAATAAAATATTAGCCTCACTCAGACTTTACCATCGATTTTCATATTCATACAAGGGAATAAATACCAGAAAAAGTCATGGCGATGTCAAACATAACCAAAACAAACCAATAATTCTTTCACCTATTAATATGTTTAGCTAATGTTCTCATACGATAAGAATTCTTTTTGAAACTAAACAATCACATATACTTCTAAGGATAATTGTACACACAGAATGTCTAAAAGGATTCATAGTAATTACCCATTATAGCCACTGTACTCAGCTATTGTTATAATACAAACACTACTCAATTGTCTAATTCTGTCATCAAAATTTTCACATTATTTCTTTACTAACAGAAATCGATCCAGAAAAACTTTCGGTTAATTCTTTCTTTAAATAACATACCTGAATAAATTGTTTAATTCGGATTTAACTTCTTTTGTGACAGTAACTTTGCATAATCTGAGTAGTTTTCAGAACTATCCAATATTTCTCTCTTTTTATATTGTCTTCATTTGCTAATTCATTCACTTTTCCGACCACACTATTAATCTTCCGTACACGAACTTCTGTAACACTACACTCGTAAGCTTATTCAACCAAAATCTCACAAATTTCATTGTAACATTTTACTGATATGGGGGGTGAGTGTAGTAAAGCCTCAAATTTATCTTATACATAAATGCGCATAACACATACTATCACAAATAGCCAATTCATTACTAATTTCACATTCTCAAAGCATTTAATAAACATTTGCTTTTAATCACTTTTGTTCTCAACACAAAATTCCAACTCAAATCACTAATTCACAATCAAAATTTCTATATAGCATCATAATCCAAACATCATAACTTATATGCTCGTATAATTATAACATTTATCAAAAAAAAAAGTTTTATTCTTTAATCCATACCTTTATGAGTTTCAACTCATAATCAATATATTTTCACTCAAACATTTAAGTGTTTATTTCTATACTATTAGAATTAACTCAGTTGAAAAACATATCTGTCTCATCAAGATAATTTTCTTCATAAAACAATACTGATAAGGGGGTGATGGTGAAATCATAAATCTTTTAACTTGCTCTCATAGATACATATATATATATATGACTTTGTATTCATCATCAATGTAATACCATTGTAACCACGTAATTCATTCCAAGCAAATTAACACATCTATTTATTATGAATATTTTCTGTCACCCACAATTTCACACAATGAATTTACTTACTCGAGCTCAATATTAATATCTAATTAAATTCCAATACTTAGCTTTCATTTTACTTACCGGCATTTATTCAATTAGAGAACGCCTTACAGAATTAAGTACTTCGTTTTCTCAATGCCTTAGTCCAATTATGGTCTTACACATATTTACATATTGATGTCATAGCTCAGCTATGGTCTTACATAGTAGCACATATCACACCGATGCCATATCCCAGATATGGTCTTATACGGAAATCACATATCACATGTTGTCATGGTCCAACCATGGTCTTTTCCGTCAATTCATCACATATCACTGAATGAAAGTACTCATTCTTGCGTTCTACTCAATTTAATCTTCCAATTCAATTTTCACTATTATAATATTCATGGTTTAATAGTAAAGACATAAAACAAAATATCTTATTATCTTTAATTTAACAATTAAACATAAGATTCTATCATATGAACGTACTGATTTCACTTATTCAAGCAGATGTACATAAACACACATTCCATCTATTTAAGTAAATTCGCTTATCATATTCAATTAATCAAATATAAATCTGGTAAATTTTACTGTATAAATCTATACTTATGAGGGGATAAAGGTTATAAAGCCTCGAAATTTAACTTTCATATATATACTTATATATATATATATATATATATATATATATATACATAACATGACTTTTATCGTCAATACATTCATTACAAACATTCATTTCGTAACTTTATAAATCTTTACTCATATAGGCAACTCGCCTTTCTTTATTAAATACTCAAATATCACTTTCATCACTGTCGGAACTAGCTTGGTTGGAAGCATTTTTGTCTATTAGTAAAACATTTCTTATCAAAGGTACTCTTTTAAATGTATAAATGTATATTTTCATCCTTATCTATAAGGATTACTATTTTAAATCTCCATACAAAACTAAATAACATTTACTTATTCACAACTTTAAATTATTTTATTACAAAAACAGACTTATTTATTCATAGCTTTGTAACTTATTTTCCTTTATAATCATTCATCATTGGATCTTAAAATGTTTTTTTTTATTAATTCAATATTTCAAACATGAATCAAAGATAATCTTTTATCTTGTAACAATTTTTTTTTTTAGTAGAGGCCCAGTAGACGAAACAGAACACTTAGGATATATGGGACTGATACAGAGGTGCATTATTATGCACTATTAAACAGAGAGCACTAAAGTGCTATACAGAGAGCACAAATGTGCTAAACGGAGAGCACTAACGTGCTAGTGATCAGAGAGCGTGCTAGTATTCAGAGAGCACTGACGTGCTAAATATCAGAGAGCACAGATGTGCTAAACAGAGAGCACTGACGTGCTAAATTCAGAGAGCACAGATGTGCTAAATATCAGAGAGCACCGATGTGCTAATAATCAGAGAGCACGCTAAACTCCCTTAATATCGTAATAGTTCTAATCTCGTGTACTTGGGCAAATTATTTCATTCATGCATGCACATCACTTTTACACTTTTCGCACAATACTTTTACATGCTTTACAATTTAATTCTTGTACCAATAATTCGTGCATTTATATCTTCTCTATCTTTAGCACATGTAATATATTTCAAAATTTCACTATTCATCCATAATTCCTTAATAATCCTTATCATCTACTTCATACATTACTTTTGTATATTTTATAATTTAGTTATCAATTCAATAGTTCGTATAGTACTATAATTTATTTTTTTAATGATACATATAACATAATATTCATCATCGACATATATTACAAAACATTTATTCTTACATTTATGAGTTCCTATTCATCAAAATCAACTTTCCACTCATAAACTTGAATATTGCTTTCAATATTATCAGAATTAGCTAAATTGAAAAACATCTCTATCTATAAGTAAAATAAATCTTATCAGAGTCGGAAGATATCACACTATCACAAGTTAAATAGTGGCATTTGTTTTTATACTTCACATAAACTACGTTCGGTCCGAGAACCGACTAAACCTTAGCTCTGATACCACTAAATGTAACACCCCTTACTCATATTCAACGCCGGAATAGAGTATGAGGCATTACCAGAACACAAACACTTGTAAACGTGTTTAACCGAGTTATAAAATTTCATCTAAATTAAAACTTTCAAAATTACTAACATGCTTTTATAACTCTTCACAATATATCCTTAAAATATTATAATTATAATAAATAGGGCCTACGAGACCCGATACATACTCATGCAATTCAATGCTTCATTTCCATTTCATTCAATTCACAGTTTCTCATGCTCACAATTTAAATCAAATTTTCAATCCAAAATATATTTCAATTAGGTACTTACCATTTTAATGCATAACTTGTAAGTTTAACGTGGCATAATTCAGCCACCACTTGGCCAAGGCCTAAGCGTGTACACCACACATGTTAGCCAAATAAACATATAGCGTAAGCATTGTAAGTATGGCCGAGTTCAACATTTATTTATGTATCAAACTTACCAACATGAGTTAATTCATAAACCATTTATGGCCTTACATCATATCAAATCATATACCAAATATACCACACTCACATACTATGAAACTTTATGTTCCCATATGAGCTTAAACCATGACCAATAATACACAAATATAAGCATCACTTCTATTTCACCATCTATCGATTATAATCGAGCATGTGACTAATTATGCACAAATCATTCATATATTTTATTTTTCCTCCTCCTCCTCTCCATTCCACATCCTTAGTGTGTATAATACACTTAAACAACATTAATTATAATTTCACTATTCACTCACATGTATATTCAAAGCTGTTTATTCGAGTCAGAGTCACTAAATTATTTTTATCCGGAGCTAGAGAGCTCCAAATTTAGTTCTGTAAATTTTCGCTGAAACTAGACTCATATATCTTCTTACCATAAAATTTTCAGAATTTTTGGTTCAGCCAAATAGTACAGTTTATTCTTTAAAGTTTCCCCTGTTTTGTTGTCTGACAGTTCCGACCACTCTTCACTAAAAATGAATTATCTAATTGTATAGAATTCCGATGATGTTTTTGTTTATTTCCTTTGAAAATAGATTCATTATTCTAAGCATATAAATTATAACTCATAATTATTTTTATTCAATTTTTGATGATTTTCTAAAGTCATAACAGGGGAACCCGAAATCATTCTGACATTGTCTCACAAAGTTTATCATATCTCATGATTTACAACTCCATTGCTTACACCGTTTCTTCTATGAGAAACTAGACTCAATAAGCTTTAATTTCATATTTTATTCACCCTCTAATTCAATTCCCACAATTTTTTATGATTTTTCAAAGTTATACTACTGTTGCTGTCCAAAACTGCTTTAGTGTAAATGTTGATTTCCATTTTGCCCCAAATTTCACAGTTTATACAATTCGGTCCTTTCTCAATTAACCCCTCAATTAATCTAATTTTTTCAATTAATACTTTACCTAGACATTATAAGTTATTTCACAACTATTGAAATTCAGAATTTCCACATATAACTCTATCTTCAAACTCTTTTACTATTAGGTCCTAAACATTCACTTTCTATTCAATTCTTTCAATAAAATCAGCATATGAACAATTTAAAGCACTAATTCCATGCTAAATCATCATATACTTCCAGCATGTGTTCATAGCAACTTTCAACTTCTTTCATAGAATCAAAAACTAATGAATACAATAAGTGGGCCTAGTTGTAAAAGTCACAAAAACACAAAAATTTCAAGAAATAGTCAAGAATTGAACTTACTTGCAGTAAAAATATGAAGAACCAGCTTGAAGAAACCCTTCTATGGTATTTTTAGCTGATGAGAATGCAGAAAAATGAAGAGAAATCCAGATAATTCCACTTTGGTCCTAACTTTATTAAGCAATTTTTGCAATATTCCAATTTTGCCCTTAATTCTCCTTACTTTCTTGCTGATTTCATGCCTTTGCCGTCCAGCCCAAATAGACCTTGGGTCTATTTTCCTTTTAAGCCCTCTTTCTTTTGTCATTTAAGCTATTTAATCATTTCTTATAATTTTGCATTTGTTACAATTTAGTCCTTTTTGCTCAATTAATTTTCGAAACTTTAAAATTTCTTGACGAAACTTTAATACTAACTTTTTAACACTCCATAAATATTTTTATAAATATTTATGGCTCGGTTTAAAATCTTCGATGTCTCAATACCTCGTTTTCGATTCTAATTATTTTAATATTTATTTCTAGTGCACTATTCACTATTTAAAAATTTTTCCTAACTTCACATTTAACTTATACTCACTAAATTAATAATATTTTCTACTCATTTATCAAATTTAGTGATCTTGAATCACCGTTCTGACACCTTTGAAAATTCAGGGCATTACATTTTTCCTCGTCGGATTTGTGGTCCCGAAACCACTATTCCGACTAGGCCTAAAATCGGGCTATTACACGCAGATTTGACTTAGGGCTCTCGACGTTCGGAAAGAAACTTGGATTTTGACACAACCTAAAATGAAATTGAATCCAAGTCAGATAAAAAATTAAAATAAATAACTAAAATAAAATAATAAATTAAAGATTAAGGACGTGAATAAAGAAGATAAATGGAAAGATAGAACGTGGCGTGTAGAAGTCCTAAGAAGCCTTGGAAACACGAAGAATCCACAACCCCCTTCAAGCTACTCTAATTCCTCCTCCAAGATAGAAACCTTGGCGCGAAAAAGTTTGAAGATGATCCCCATAATCTAAAAAGATTGTTAAAACTCTTCAAAAAAAAAAACTCAAGAGAAATTCTTGAAAAGAAAAACCTAGAGAGAATTTATTAACTTAAAAGAGAAATAGAATAATAATGAATTGAATAAATTTCACCCCATCCGTGCGTGTATCATTCTCCCTTTCCTCAAAAAGATCCATCCTCGAATCTTGTCTTTGATCAAATCCTAATTTGATTTGCTTAGCCTTTGACATTGTTGTTGGGTCTTGAGGTAGTGTGAACCCATCACATTCATGGGTCTGAAATTGGGCCTTGAGACTCGCATCATTCCCCCTTCCTCAAGAAGATTCGTCCCCGAATCTTTAGCTGCATAGAAAGAAAATGGATCAGAATAAATAAAATGAATAAAATACTTACCAAAGCTTTCTTGTGTGCCAAAACTATCTCCAGGATCAAAGATATGATTTTGATATCCCAAATCAACATGGATCAAGTATCTCTCCTTCAAAAACAAATTATCATCATTAGACAAAGAAATATTAGGCACATGAGTGTTCAAGTAAAAAAAAAAAATAAGAGACTGATTTTTCTCTTGAAAATTTTTATCTGTTTTTATTCGATTTTTTCATATATTTTAAGAATCATATGATTATTTACATTTGCTTTTGTGAAATCTCATGGTAATTTGTAACAGCCCGATTTTGGGCCTAGTCGGAACAGTAGTTTCGGGACCACAAATCCGAGGAGGAAAAATTTTTTTTTCTTATATTTTTATGGTCTATAATTTCATGGAATGATTTTGCGAAAATTTCGTTCGAAAATTTCGACGTTTGGGCACTCAATTTAGTCAAAAGGACTAAATTGTAAAAATTGCAAAAGTTGAGTTCTACATGTTAGAGGTGTTCAATTGTTATGAAACTTTAAATTGGAGGTCCTTATATGGTAATTAGACCATTGGTTAAGTTGGTAGACAAAAATGGGCATGAGATAAGTGAAATAGGAAATTTTTAAGTTAGGGGCAATTTGGTAATCTAGTAATTAAAAAGAATTAAAAGGGAAAAAGATGGCAAATTGTGCTCATCTTCTTCATTTGGACAAAATCAGCAAGGGGGGAAGCCATTGTTAGGGATTTCAAGCTTCCAAGCTCCATAGTAAGTGATTCTAAGCCCCATTTTTAATGTTCTTTACGTTTTTAGAGTCCCGGTAACTTGATTTTGCTTATTCTAGCAATAATTTAATCTAGGGTTTATATTTGGAAAAATACCCATATGTGAAATGTGTTTATTTTGATGTTTTATGGTAGAATATGAAGCTAGAAATTATGTTAAGCAACTTTTGCTAAGCGATTTTGAGTGAAAACGAGTAAAACGACATAATCGATAAAAATACTAAATGTTCATAAGTAAGTGTTAAAGTGGGAATTTGATGTTGCCATAGAAGGGAAAAATGTTCAGCATGTCATAATACATAAGAATAAGGGATGAAGCTTAATTTACGAGCTTTGGGGAAAAAGTGTAAATATGCAAAAGTTTAGGGGCAAAATTGTAATTTTTCCAAAGTTTGAGTCAAGGACTGTTTTGATAAATGTGAGTACTAAATAAGTCAAATGTGTTTTTATAGATCAAGAAAGAAGTGGAATCGACCTTGACCGGAGAAAAGGAAAGATTAAAGACTAAATTGCTAAATTTTTATATTGTTGCATCTAAGTAAGTTATGTGTAAATAATAGTTATATTTTTATAAATTGTGAATTATGTTTGATATGTGAATTAATGTTCAATTTTGAAGGAAAATTATTCATGAATTATTCAAGTGATAAAGTGTTGAAAATAAAGTGTTAAGTGTAAATTCCCGGTTGAACTTAGGAATATAAGTGGATACAAGTGACATGTCACTAGAGATCAGTGTTACAGTGTTACAGTGAGTCCCAGGTGCTGGGTGATCTAGCATGTGCTGCAGACACCTGACAGCTTGTGTGAGCAAGCCCGTGGACATTTCCAGTGTTATTGATCAGTGGTAGCTTCGGCTACATTTCAGTGGTAGCTTCAGCTACATTTCAGTGGTAGCTTCGGCTACATATCAGTGTGGCACTTATGTGCTAATTCTCTACATATCCGTGTATATTCCGAGTGTTCAACGGGAAATTGACTAAGTGAAAATACATGAGATCATGTAACGATTAAGTGTAATTGAATAATGAATATATGTGTGGAATTGAATTGAATATTGACTTGAAAAATGGAAAAGTGAATTTTGAATTGAATAGTGATTAAAAGTGAAAAATGCGAAATTATGAAAAAGTAGAATTAGCAACAAAACAGTTTTGGACAGTAACAATAGTGTGACTTTGAAAAATCACAAAAAAATGGTGGAAATTGAATTAGAGAGTGAATAAGATATGAAATGAAAGCTTAAGGAGTCTATTTTTACATAAAAGAAACAGAGCAAGCAAAAGAGTTATACATTTTGAGATATTTGAATTTTACTGAGGCAAGGTCGGATTGATTTTGGAATCCCCTATTCTGACTTTGGAAAATAATTAAAAATTGTACAAAAATGATTATGAGTTATAATTTATATGCTTAGAATCCTTAATGAGCTATTTTCAAAGGGAACAAATGTAAATATCATTCGAGTTCTGTACAATGAGATAATTCATTTTCAGTGAAGAGAGGTCAGAGATGTTGAGCAGTGAAACAGGGGTGACTTTAAAGAATAAACTGTACTAATTGGCCAAGTAAAAAATTCTGAAAATTTTATGGTAAGAATACATGTGAGTATAGTTTCAAGGGAAATTAACGGATCTTAATTTGGAGCTCTGTAGCTTCAGATAAAAATGATTTAGTGACTCTGACTCAAATAGACAGCTTTGAATTTAAATATAAGTGAATAGTAAAATTATGTATAATGCTATTTAAGCATGTTTTATACATAAAGGATGTGGAATGGAGAGGAGGAGGAGGACAATAAAATGTATGAAAGAATTGTGTATAATGGTCATATGCCCGATTATAATCGGTAGATGTTAAGTTGAATGGTAAATATGTATTGGTACTGAAGGAACTATTGCAGTATTGAAAAGCAACTGATCAAATGTTTAAGAAATTTAGTCATGATATATATATATATATATGTGTGATAATAATGATATATGGATGATTATATCATTGAGTTGCATTGATTAATTCGGTTTATGTGATGGAAATGTCAAGAACATTTGTCTTTGATATGTGATGATCATGGTTTAAGCTCATATGGGAAAATAAAGTTTCATAGTATGAGAGTGTGGTATTAAAATATATATATTGGATTGAGAAATTGATTTGAATTGTGAACATGAAAGATTGTGAATTGAATAAAATGGAAATGGAGATTTGAATTACATGAGTAAGTATCGGGTCTCGTAGGCCCTATTTATTACGAATATAATATTTTGAGGATATATTGTAAAGAATTATAAAAGCTTGTTAAAAATTTGAAGAGTTTAAATTTGAATGAAATTTTGTAACTCGGTTTAATACGTTTACATGTGTAAGTGTTCTAATAATGCCTCATACCCTATTCCGGAGTTGAATACGGGTAAGGGGTGTTACATAATTACTTCCGTTTTTGTTGGGTCTCTGTTTTGATTACGCGTTGATTTTTCAAATGATATGGTTTTACTTTTGTACGTGAACTTAATAAAAGAATAATGAAGGGACACCAATAATGCTGCCACTAATTAGGTCCCAAAACTTGACTTTTATTTTTCTAATATTTCAGTGATGACTAGCATATGAATTTTAATTTCTTGAGCATATATGATTAGAAAAATGGATAATAGAGTAAAACTTAAATCTTGAGCACTTGCATTTTCTTTTGTTGTTAAAAAATGTATTATTAGGATATTTTCCTTTTGCATTAAGAAATTTATTGAATCTTGGTTTTAACCTTGCAATCTGAGAATTGTTTATATTAAAAATTTTATTTTGAGAGTGAGAGTTGCATGTAACTTTAAGGAACATTTCAAACAATATTAAACAAAAATAGTAATTGAAGTAGTCATTGGTCTTTGTTCCCACCAGACATCGATCCTTTTGGTGTAGGGATCTGTGATTCTTCACAATGTTGTTGAAATTTCTAAGCAATCTTACGAAAAGGGTAGACAACAAAAATAAAAAAGAAGGGTGACAAAGATAAAAGAGAAATAGTAGTCCACACTTTAAAAAAGAAAAATAATTATGGGTAAATTTTATTGATAATCACCTAATTATTATTATTTGTTAGAGTTATGTGACCCAAATTTATGTTAAAAATAAAATACAAGTGGCAAGATAGAGGGATCTACGAGTGCGAAGGCCGATTAGAATAAGATATTTTAACATTACTGTATTACTTCTATTTGACTTTAATTCGAATATGATTTTACAAACATATAAATAGATGTAGTCTATACTCCTCTTTCATCATTCGAATTCAATATAGTGAATTTTTTTCTTCTTTACCCGTGATTTTTTTCTTAAAAGGGTTTCCACGTAAAAATATGTGTGTTCTATTTTTCTCTTTTTATTTGTAATTCATTACCATTATTGATGTTCTATTTTTACAATATTTTTTATTATTCAATTATGAAAAATAAGAAAATGATCACTTTATTATTTAATTTTACCTTCTTCTTTTTATCACTGAGTTTACGACGATAACTTTTAACATTGACATTATAACAAATTAAATCCTCAATATTTATATATTGTATCAATTTAGTCTTTTTGTTGGAGTTTTATAAAAATAAAGTTACTACTCGGCAAAAGTCCATTACAAACTAGAATAAAAGAACAAAAAACTGATGCAATATCAAAAAAAAAAAAAAAAAAAACACAATCAGCACCAATCCTGAAACATAGAAAATCCTATCTCCCCGGCTTTATCAAGAGCATCCACCATGAAACTTCAAAAGCATTTTAAAAGCTGAAAAACTGACCAAATTAAACTTTACGCCAAACTTTGCCATACTATATAATAGCAATGCGATGTCCATACAATCTAAAACCGTTCAGTCTCTTTATTGCTCTAGTAACATCTCTCAAACTTTCGTATCGAATGAACCCAAACCTACGCCCACTCTTTGCCCTATTTTGCGGAATAAAAGCATCAATGACCTTACCATGGAATTGGAAAATATACCGTAATCCTTTCCAGTGGATTTTCGGTGGTAAATTATTGATAGAAATGGCGCGTTTGATAGTGACTCATCTGATGGCCACTCTTATGTGGTTGTGTAGTGGCAGTTTATCTTACCGTCAAGCATTCATCTTCTTCGGTGGTTCACAAATTGATTTTTTTTCTTTAACCAAACAGATTATTACGTGTTGACCAAAAATCTTTTTTCCAATTTAAATAGAATCACCAAAAGAGGAAAGAAAAACCAAGTTATAAAAATATCATGCAGATAGGAATTCACATCAATGAAATGCAGTCCGTATTATAAAACTATCACTAGCCCGTATTATGGAAGTATGAATTTATTGTTGATTCTAACAAAAGTTTATCTTTATATCTTTATATTTTTTTTTCTCATTTTTTTTAAATTAATGATAGTTAGATTATTATTACAATTTACCCTAAAATTATTTTTGGGATTGCTGACAAATAGTCAGTAGTGGAGGGTAGTCTATTGACATGGAATGGTCTTGGACCAAAGACTCTTGGTCAACAACTTCCAACCGACAAAAGTAAGTCTTCGTCAACACTATCCACGCAATGACATTACAGTATTCACTGGGTTTACACATTTACTTTTATACTCAAATTTTTTTTATTTTCCAGATTTTAAAATTCAAATATATTTATAATTCTGTTATTTTTATTTAATTTGACGATGTGATATTTTAAAATTAAAAATGTTTATTTATTATCCATATAACAAAAAAATTTGTTATAATAGAGTTGAATTTAATAGAAAATTTTAAAGATATTAATTATTATACTTGTAATTTAAAGAAATGGTATGTCTTCTAATTTGTTATCAAAGGCGAATTTAAGGATGGAAGCCGAATTCTTTAAAAACACTAATTTCAGTTCATCATAATGAAGTAAATTTTTGTTACTGTTTTTATTAATATTAATTAATAATATTATAAGATACAAAGATCAATTTATATCATAAATTAATATATAAGGATCAAATCTTAATTTGAGCATAGTATAGATATCAAAATCAAAATTTAACCATTGTCTAATATAAAAAAAAAACAGCAAATAAATCTTATTAATATCCAAAAAAAAATCTTAACAATCCTGACAACAGAAACAAAGCAAGAATTGGCAAAGTATAAACAATTCAAACAAAGATGACCAAAACTACTAAGTTTTCATTGAATATTCAAGAAAAGTTGTATTCAAACACATCAAGGATAAAACATACCTGAAGACAGGAATTAAAATAGTACATATTCTTACAAAAGTAGAATATAAACCCATAAACGTAAATTTACAAATAAAAACACCCATATTATCAAAGTTGAGTAATAAGCCAAGAAAGAGCAAGCTATCCTCAAACAACACCTTCATCTTATCATTGAACCACTGCGTTGAAAATGAACCCAAAAGGTAAGAACATAGGCTTCGACCCAAATCTTACAGAAGCAGTTCTGCATTTTCCCTCCAATTCACCTCAGGTTCAACTATGACAAATAGAATGGATAAATTAAGTCTAAATTACTCTACATGTATTATCAATTCAAAAGTAAATACAAATTTTGGTCCAAGTTTAAGCAAAACATATTTGAAACTCACCTATGCAATTTGGATGAAGTGCTAGTTTCTTTTTCTTCCAATCCTGCGAACCCATCTTGTAAAATTCCTCTGCCAGTCTCTCTCAACCATTCTAACCAACCACCATGGTCTTCCAGTTGTGAATTGCTTTGGTGTTTTGTCTATGCCAAAATTATGAATACATGTGCTTGTTAATTATTTGGCCTTGAATTACTACATTATTTCTGTTCAGTTTTGACACATATGGTTAAAATATATACATCAGTTAAAGATTTAAGAAACAATATAGCAGTAAACAATCTTATTTTGGGTTATTTAAGAAACTATATAGCAGTAAAAAAAAAATTAGTTTTAACCTTTAATTGTTATGAAATTTTTAAATTTGAATATTTATTTGTTTATGTATATTTTAAAATAATTTAATTGAAGCAATAAGTCACCAAAATGATTATTTTTTATAAATTATTTTGTTTTAAAATATAAAATGTTATGTGCATGTAACTTAAGTTATGTTAATATTGATTGGCCCAAATGAAACTTAATAATATTACATGTGCAACTATGGTAATAAACATATGACAATTATTCGGTTTTACATGTGAGCAATAAATTGGCCCAAAGGAAGATTTATGGTTCGACATGTTCTTATTGTTAATGCTTGATTATTACACTAATATATCACTTACAAGTTAATATTTTGTCGAAAGATTAAATATTAATAGAGTGTCCGATATCTTGAGATGAGGTTTACCTTTATTTAAATTATATTGGTTTAAATTTGAAGTCTTATGTAAAGTTGTTTATGATACCTTTTTAATTCATTAAAATATGGAAAATGAGAAATTTTGTGTGTGTGAAATTGTTAAGAAATATGATACTTTTTTTCATCAAATGACATTAAATTCAGGTCATCCGCGTAAATAATACTTCTGCCTAGTTGTGCAGGACTATGAATCTCAGGGGCAGCGGCTGGAGTGTGGAGTGCGTTTCTAAGATATGGGACATATATGAGTGGACTCAAGACGTACATCATCTACCCAAAACGCAAGTTTAATTTGCTTTCGATTGCTTTTCTTCTAGAAATTACATTGATGCTGACCAAAGCAAAGAAACAAGAAATTATAAAAAAAGTATATTACGTGCTCATCTTTATAAAGCAACATGAACATCATCATTTTATGACCAATTTCATGGATATATGGAGCATTATCTCATCATCTTTCATCAGTTACTTTTTGTGGTATCATTTTGATAAATGACTTAAATTGGTGGCTATGATTAAGTTATCCCCGTAAATAGTATTTGGAAATTTATACTTGTATCCTATGGTTTGATGCATGTCCATCTTATTGCAGTCACCTTCCAAATGTTTAACGTTCATCGATAATAGTAGGCTTCATGTAGATTTGCTTTTTATTATTTGGAAACTGGAGTTGCTTGGAAAATTTGTATCTCAGTTGACTCAAGACTTTTAACAAATCTTAGATTTGATTTACCACAACACCCACGTTAATTGCATATCACTAGTCTACCACTGATGTCTGAAATTTCGAAGTATTTGCCTTCATTTTTCTTCACTTTCCTGATGGCTTTCAAAATTTCAAAATTATCTATTCATAAATTTGAAAGTAGATTCGGTCATCAATGCAAATTTGCCTAACCAACCATATTTAAGAGAACCAAAAATGCCTACAAACAACAAATACCTTTGCAGCATTAGCATCTGTAGGTGTTTTTTCAACGACAAACAGAGAAAAAAAAAAGAAGTAAAAAACAACAGCAAAAACGTTGCTGAATTGATTTCACTTCTTTAAAAAAATACAACATATATAGTAAAACCAACACCAAATACAACCAAACTTATAACTACTCTCATTAATAACCTTGTAACTTGCAAAACTTTGTTTGCCCATAACCGGATTATGTCAATCAGTACCTAAACACATAAGAACATCAACAACTAATTTCATTTTCAACTGAATTACATAACAAAGGAACAAAAAAAAAATGTGTCATGCTAAGTCGATGATAAGTGCTAATTATTGATTCTTTCGTTTGATTTTTAAATACCTAGGGAAGATGAAGCATATGATGGATTCTGTCGTTTGATTTTTATTTTACACAATAAATACTTAATTTCTTTTTCACAATTACGTGTGCTTAATTATTGGTTTGATATTTTTAGATTATCAATTCATGTTTGATGTGCTTAAATCGGCGGTTGAATAGAGCTTATTTAAAAGTAGATCTTGTGTAATTGAGTGAAGTTGTATGCAATCCTAGAAATAGGACAATATAAATTTATCGGATTAGAGCCAAATCTAAAAGGAGAATCCATACTATAAGTTAATGTGATAATAGGGGTTTTAATTAGAAAGAAATTTCAATTAATCAAAATAGAGTCAATTGCTCTTATTCTTGAAAGAGATATTAGCATAATTTATGGATTTCTAGGGATCAAGTTACTAAATAAAGAAATTGCATAATTTAAATTGATAGTGACATATGAAATCTAGGTGAATTTTTTCTTGGGTATCATTTTGCTTCTTGGTTGTTACACGATTATTTTCGTGTTTTGTTCTTTGTCATGTTTGTTAGCTAATTAATTTAGTTAATTTTAGTTTTTAATCAATCACTCGATTTATTCGGTTAAATAATAGAAAGATGGTAATTACTAGTACGTTTAGTTTTCATGGGAACGATATCTTTGCTCACCGTAACTATATTATTAATTAATAGGTGCACTTGTATTAGTCAAATTTTTAGTTGATTCACGAGGCATCACTCGACAAAGTCAGCATGCGCCAAAGGTTCAATTGTATCTCGCACCTTGACACTTGGCGGAGTCAGCTTGCACCTTGCCACTTCACGGTGCCATCTCGCTGTTTGCCTCTTCGCACTTTGATACTTCGCGGAGCATCTCACACTCCGTCATGTGTGGAGACAGCTCGCATAGTTACAAAAAGTTATATCCTAGGTATTAGTTACAAAAAGTTCCTTCTTGCAGCTACCATGGTGCTAGAAGATTTCAACATGAGACATCGAGCTTAATTTGTTGTCGCAATGGAAAGTTAAATTAACGACAATTCAAATTCCAGGTGAATTATATAGGCCTTTTACTTCTCAATCTGGCGAAGCTTTATCATTTCAACAGCAAATAAGAACATATAATACTATATTTCCACTCACATAGTTTGGAGTTCATTTGGATAAAGAATATGCATCTTCAAGAAACGGGACTTACACATTTCGAGCACAAGAACAAATATATCGCGAAAGTTTTTGTAGCATAGTGAAATTATATTTTATTTACTAAAAAAAATTAATTCATGTAAAATACTAATTTTTCTCTTGAAAATTTTTATCAATTTTTATTCGAATGTTATATATTTTAAAAATCATACTGTCATTTGCCTTTGCTTTTGCTTTTGTGAAGTCTCGTGGTAGTTGCTTCAGTTTTTGTTGGGTGCCTCTGTTTGGATTACGCGTTGATTTTTCAAATGATATGCTTTTGCTTTTGTACGTGAACTTAATAAAAGAATAATGTAAGGGACTGGGACAGCAATAATGCAGCCACTAATTTGGTCCCAATACTTGAAGCTATTTAATTTACCATCTCAACCTTTATTTTTCTAATATTTTAGTGATGATTAGCAAATGAATTTTAATTTCTTGAGCACATATGATAGGAAAGATGAATAATAAAAGTAATTTTATTTAAAAAATAATAAGTTAATATTTAGAGTAAAACCTAAAATCTTGAGCACTTGCTTGTTTTTGTTAAAAAAATGTATTATTAGGATATATTCTTGTTGCATTAACAAATTTATTGCATCTCGATCGGCTTTAACCTTGCAATATGAGAAAGGTTTATATTAAAAATTTTATTTTGAGAGTGAGAGATATATGTAACTTTAAGGATCATTTCAAATAATATTAAACAAAGATAGTAATTGCAGTAGTGATCGGTCTTTGTTACTACCATACATCGATCCTTTTGGTGTGGGGATCTGTGATTTTTCACAACGTTGTTCACAAACAAAAATAAAAAGAAAGGTGACAAAAGATAAAAGAGGAATAGTCGTACACTTAAAAAAAAAACCTATATATTATAATTATGGGTAAATTAAACGGGTAGTTATTTAACTATTAATGATTTTTTTGTCAACTAATTATAAAAAAATATTTTTAATCATTTAATCATTAAATTTTATCTTTTTTCATCACCAACATACTAACAGCGTAAATTTTAAAATTGGCATAATAATAACTTTAACCCTAAATATGTATATATATTATATCAATTTAATCTTTTTTCTTTATCAGCAATCAAGGGAGTTTTATAAAAATAAAGGTCCTACGTACCAAAAGTCCATTACAAATGGCACAAGAATAAAAGAACAAAAATTTGATGCAACATCAAAACAAATCATCCTGAAACATAGAAAATCCTATCCACCCGGAGCATCCACCATGAACCTTCAAAGGCATTTTACAAGCTCAAAAACTGATCGAATCAAACTTTACGCTAAACTTTGTCATACTAACAGCAATGCCATGTCCATACAATCTAAAACCTTTTAGTCTCTCTATTGCTCTAGTGACATCTCTCACACTTTCGCATCGAATGAACCTAAACCTACGCCCACTCTTTTCCCTATTTCGCGGAATAAAAGCATCAATGACCTTACCATGGAACTAGAAAATATGCCATAATCCTTTCCAGTGGATTTTCGGTGCTAAATTATTGATAAAAATGGTTTGACAGTGACCCATCTGATGGCCGTTCTTAAGTAGTTGTGTAGTGGTGGTTTATCTTACTGTTAATGCGAAGTCACAAAATTTTTTTAGGGGTCGAAATTAAATTGTAATTTTTACTATAATAAAAATACAATTTCACCATTTTAATAATCTATATCTTTATAATTTTTAAAAGATTACATCAAATTTTTATCATTTTTAGAGGATCAAAATGTAATTTTACTGTATATAAAAAATGAAAATATCTAAAAATTCAAGATAATTTTTATTTTTTTCTCATTCTTTTAAATTTAACTCTCAATGATATAAAAAAAAGCAAAATTGCAAAAAAAAAAAAGAAAAATTTAAATTACACAATGTGTAAATGTAAGGGTTACATATTCAAATCCACTTATATCTAAGATTTGATGATGTAACTTTTTGAACTTAGAAAAAAAAAGCTTATTTACTATTCATGCAAAAAAAAGTGTTATAATAAAACTAAATTTAATAAAAAATTTAAAGAAATTAACTATTAGACTTGCAATCTAAAATTTAAAAAAAATAGAAGAATTAATAAGTAGTCATTAATTATTATTATTCATTTTCTTTTCTATATTTTGCATGAACTTTGTCTTTGTTTAAGTAACGGTGTATGCCTCATAATTAATAAAAAAATACAATACCATTAGTATTATATAAATATTATTCCTTTTAAATTTTCTCATTATAATTTAATTTCCCTATATTTGATAATATTTTAATGTTGTATGTTGGGCTAATCACACGAAACTAAAATTCAAAATAAGTGTGTGAACGCCAACTTGAGGGCAGAAGCCAAATTCCTTTAAAGAGAGGAAGGTGCAGGTGAAACTACATGTCTTCTAATTTGTCATCAAAGGACAAGCCAAGGGCAGAAACCGAATTCCTTCAAACACTAATTTCAGTTCATTATAAAAAAAGTACATTTTTTTTTGTTATTCTTAAAAGATAAATTTTCACGAATATTTAAATCAAAATAATTAGTAATATTAATTATTTAACTTACTTAATAAAATTATAAATTAGAAAGATCAAATTATATCAGAAATTAATATATAAATATCAAATTATGTAAAATATATATATTTTTTTGAATATTGAAAGAAAAGTTTTATTGAAAAACACACCTAAAAACGGGAATTAAAACAGTACATATTCTTACAAATGTAGAACATAAACCCATAAATGTAAATTTAGAAATAAAAACACCCATATTATCGAAGTTGAATAATAAGCCAAGAAAGAGCAAGCTATCCTCAAACAACACCTTCATCTTATCATTGAACTACTGCGTTGAAAATGAACCCAAAAGGTAAGAACATAGGCTTCGACCCAAATCTTACAGAAGCAGTTCTGCATTTTTCCTCCAATTCAGCTCAGGTCCAACTATGACAAATAGAATGGAAAAATTAAGTCTAAATTACTATTTATGCATTATCAATTAAAAAGTAAATACAATTTTTGGTCCAAGTTTAAGCAAAACATATTTGAATCTCACCTACGCAATTTGGATGAAGTGCTAGTTTCTTTTTCTTCCAATCCTGCGGGCCCATCTTGTAAAATTCCTCTGCCAGTCTCTCTCAACCATTCTAACCAACCACCATGGTCTTCCAGTTGTGAATACTATGTATCCCGTACTCAATCCCAACACTACTCCGCAGCCATACCCCATCATTACAAGTTCCCAAATAAAGGGTATTGCAGAATCTTCATCTTCCACAAGCTTTGGTGTTGGTGGCTTTCGTTCCTCGTCACTACCACATTTCTTTGATAGTGGGAAGCCGCACAAATCCAAGTTGCCAGCATAGGAATCAATATCAAAAGTATTGAATTGATTTCCAACAGGAATTGGTCCGAAAAAGTTGTTTTGCGACAAGTTTAACACTGCCAGAAATGTCAGTTTCGTCAACTCGGAAGGAATTTTACCACCAAGCTTGTTAGATGACAGATCTAATGATTCAAGTGCTGCCATATTTGCCAATGACGGTGGTAGGGTATCGTTTAATCTGTTGTGTGAGAGGTTGAGCACTAAAAGAGCATGGAGTTCGCCGAGTGCCTCAGGGATTCGTCCATTGAATCGATTGTTTGAAAAATCTATGAGTGTGAAATCAGTTAAAGATTTGTCCAGATCTAGCTCTATCTCCAACCTTTTCATGGTTACTTTCACAAATTTTTTATAGTTTTCGGGATCGGGACCTTGACGACAATATACCGAACAAGTAGCAATGTGTTGATGTGGTTGTACTTGTGATTGTGAAGCTGCAACTAATTTCATACGATCAAAATTTTGGAAGAATTTTTCCGGAAAGGGGCCAGTGAACTCATTCTTAGAGAGATCAAGAATTTGCAAGCTTGAACAGCCACAGGTAGCCATGGAATAGTCTAGGCGACCATAAAATCTATTAGAGCGTAAGATAAGAACTTGCAGGTCTGGAAGGACACTGAGCCGATGGGGAAAGACATCTTTCAAGGTGTTGTTTGCTAGGTTCAAGAAACGCAGCGAGGTACAATTAACAAGGGACCGTGGCAATAACCCTTCTAATTTGTTGTCATTAAGAGAAAGAGTTGTCAACGTTCTTAATTCAACACAAAAATCAGGGATTTTGCCACTCAAGCTATTCTTTTGTAGGTTTATGATACTGATCCCCCAACTAAAATTTCCAAGACATGATGGAATAATTCCACCAAAGTAATTCTTAGACAAATCAAGAATATCAAGTGAAGTCAAATTACAAATTGAAGGAGGTATTTCTCCTGTCAATTTGTTATCTGAAATCAGGAATTTTTGCAATGAAGGTGGCAGAGCTGGAAGAGGACCTTGGAGTAGGTTGGAACGAAGATCTAGGGTAAGAATATTCTCCCCTGGAAGACATGATGGAATAATTCCACCAAAGTAATTCTTAGACAAATCAAGAGTATCAAGTGAAGTCAAATTACAAATTGAAGGAGGTATTTCTCCTGTCAATTTGTTATCTGAAATCAGGAATATTTGCAATAAAGGTGGCGGAGCTGGAAGAGGACCATGGAGTAGGTTGGAACGAAGATCTAGGGTAAGAATATTCTTCCCTGGAAGTTGATCTAAACTCGTCAACAAATTGTTGGAAAGATTCAAATCAATCAATTGTTCCCAACCTTCCGATTCCCATTTGAAAATTGAACCCTGAATTTTGTTATTGGAAAGATCAAGACTTGTCAAGCTTTTCGCAGATCGCAAGAAACTCGGGAATTGCCTTAACTTGTTATTGGAAAGATTAACTTCAGTGAGATTCTTCAACTTTGATGGAACATCTAAGTTGATAACACCACTAAAATTATTTGTCGAAAGATCGAGCGTTTCAAGACTCTCTAGCTTCGAAAGCATATCTGATCTAATGACTCCACTCAAGTTGTTTGATGAAAGATTAAGTTGGGTAAGCCTTGAAAGACCAAAGAAAGAACTTGGTATTTCACCATGGATGTCATTATCCGCCAAATCAACCAATTGAATTGAATTAGGCTTTTGAATTTGATTGATTGGACCTGTGAGACTGTTATTTCTGAGGACTAAGGATTCTAAAGGTGGCAAAGTAAAAAGCCAAGATGGAACTCCTCCTGTTAACAAGTTATCATATAGAAAAAACTCATTCAAATTCTGAAGCCCTGTTACATGAGTTGGGAGGGGACCTTCTAACCTATTGGATGACAAGTCTAAAGAAGTAAGTTGTGTGAGGTTGAACATCGATGGGGGAAGTTGACCACTAAAATAACAACCAGAGAAATACAAAGTAGCAAGTTTGTTAAGGTTTCCAAAGACATCTGGAATTTGTCCCTCTAATATGTTATCAGAAAAACCGAGATAGGCGACTTTTGTGAGGTTTCCAAGTGAAGAAGGAATTGACCCTCTGAAATAATTATAGGAAAGGTCAAAGAATTTGAGGGGACTACTCCAATTGGACTTAGGGAGATAACCTGTTAAAGAGTTCCAACTTAGATCAACATACTCTAGGTACCCAAGCTGGAATATTTCACTAGGGATATCCCCCTGTAAATCACAAAACTCGAGACTCAAACGCTTTAAAGACGAACGCAAGTTCATGAAGGAGATAGGCACAACATCAGACATATTTACCCGGCCAAGTAAAAGATTTTCTAATTTAGATAAGTTGCGCGTAAGCATGTCAAAACCGTGACTGTCAAATTTCAATTGATCATTTCCAGAAAGATCAAGTGAAATCAATTTTGATGGCAAAGATATAGCTGATGGGACTGAACCACTGAGAAAAGAACCAGAAAGATCAAGATGTGTCAGACTTACTAACTGATTAAACCCAGACGGAATAGAAGAAGCACTGAAATTGTTCAAAGAGAGGTCAAGTCGTTTAAGTCCTCGAAGGCGGAAAAGGGTGGTGTTTGGAGAAAGGGAGCCAACAAGCTTAGAGCAACTAAGGTCTAGGCTAATCACCTGACCGGTTGCCTTATCACAAGTGACTCCCTCCCATGAGCAACAGTTGGTGCTTTCATTCCAGGAGTTTGTTTTGGGATAACAGTAGGAAGAAATAGCAGAATCATCAATGGACATAGTGTTCTTGAATTGGAGCAAGGCTGAAGTGTCTTCTGGTAGACCTGAAGGAGTTGGATTAAGTGATGAGGAAGACAAACTCAGAGAACAATCGACTACGGAAAGAAAAAACAGCACAAAGAGGAGACAACGGATTTGAAACAACCATATAAACTTTCCCATTTTTAGAACCTAATAAGGAACAAGCTATGAAAGGGGGCAATGTTTTAAGGAAAACGGAATTGGAAATTTGCTATAAGTTGAGGGTTGTAGGCTTTAGAGATGCTATGCCAAAGTTGATTCATTGGCCTATATTTATATTCTCTAATTTCATGTGGACTGTTATGAAGTCTTTCCCAAGTCTTTTAAATTTATTTAAATCTGTAATCTGTTTATATTTCATAATCGGTATCAATCATGATTTTAGTTAATTTAGAGTGGTGTTGAAATTTTGGTTAAAATCTAGTTAATTGATCAAATCAATTTATTTTGATTAATTGATCTAATTTAGTCGGGAGTTGGTTAATATTTTGTTGGAAGTTTGGTTATCAGTTACTTAGGTTTGAAATTAAATAATTAACCAAATTAAATAAACCAACCGAATTTAATAATTAATAATTTTAAATTATATCTAGTTTTAATTCGGTTAATTCAATTAATTCGGTCAAATAAATATTATCAATTTATTTTTTATATGTTTTATACTACTTGTTTTAACCAAAAAAAAAAAGTATATAAATTTCGATTAATTTGATTAACCAATCGAATTAATTGAAATATTTAGGTTCAGTTAATTTTTTTAAATTTTTTTATTTGATTAATAGATAAAATATTGAAAAATTTAATTAATTCGATGAATATTAACTTAATTTAATTAACCGTTCGATTAACCGTTTAAATATCCATATAATAATTTATCATAATTTAAGTAGCGTGAACAAAGTGTGCTACGATGTAATTTCTCTTTTCACTGTGAGACATATAACGTCAAGTCATTTCAGAAAATATGGAACAAATGTAATAATTGCACTACTTTCATGGTCTTTGTTCCTAGCAACTGTAATTTCTAAGCATTCACACAATAAAAATTGGAAAACAATATAAAAAAAATAAAATAAAGAGAGAGGTGTGGAAGACAATAATGCATGATTGATGAAGATAAAAAGTAGTACTGGAGAGCAGTAAATTGACCTGATATGGTCTTGGTCGTCAACCATGTCCACATCATAAAAATTAATTCATTTAAAAGAATGGTTACTGTTTTTGTTAAGCCTCTATTTTTTTGGTAAATTATAAGAGGAGAGTAAAGTTTTATAATGTGATTAACATAATTCGAATTCAAACTACACCCGAGACGATGAATTCTTTAATTATCAAATCAACACACAAAATTTTGTTGGGCCTCTATTTTTATTACACATTGATTTTTCAAATGATATGTCTTTTGCTTTTGTACGAAAACTTAATAAAAAATGATGAAGGGATTGGGACAGCAATAATGCAGCCACTAATTAGTCTAGAGGTGATCATGGGCTGGGCCGGGCTCAGACAAAATTTTATGCCTATTTTTTAGGCCCGGGCCCAGTTCGGCCCGAAAGATGGGCTTAAAAATTTATCAAAGCTTGGCCCAAAAGAAAATTACTAAGCTCAAGTCCAGCCAAGCCCGGCCCATATTAAATTTTACAACACCAAAATAGTATCAAAAACCTGCAAAATATAATCAACCTTATGAATGGTCTAATTGCCCTTTAAGTACTTGTACATTTTAATTCCATATCCATTTAATACATTTAAACTATAGAGCTCAACTTTTACGCTTTGCGCGATTTAGCCCTTTTTACCGAATTACGCATTTAAACGGTAAAATTGGGAAAAAAGGGAGGGCACGATCTGATGACGAAAGTGAAACATGAAAGTTAAAAAGTATATTTGATTAAAAATAAAATATATATATATTTAATATATAATTCGGGTCGGGCCCGGGCCAAAAAAGTTTTACCCGAGGCCCGGCTCGTTTTCTAAATGGGCCTCATTTTTTGCCCAAACTCATATTTCGGGCCTATATTTTTACCCGAACCCTCCCATTTTTCAGGCGGACCGTTGGGCCGGGCCGGGTAGCCCAACCCATGATCACCTCTAATTAGGTCCCAATACTTGAAGCTATTTAATTTACCATCTCAACCTTTATTTTTCTAATATTTTAGGGATGACTAGCATATGAATTTTAATTACTTGAGCATATATGATAGGAAAGATGAATAATAAAAGTAATTTTATTTAGAAAATAATAAGTAAAACCTAAAACATAATTCCGTATTTAATATATATGCACCAAATCAAGTTTAACATATATAAAAATTAAAATATCCTACAATATGCTAGGTTTTCTCAAATGAAATATTTCCATTCACCCTGCTATTTTATATTAAAGAATCGATAAAACCAAAATAGCAACGTCACCATGTTAAACTTTAAGGAAACTATATTAGAATGAAAATTTTAATACTAACCCATAGTATATTAAAGTATAATGAATTACAAGAGGAGAGTAAAGCTCTAAAATCAACACGACTATTGTGACTCAAATTCAAGTCACACTTGAGACTATGAACACCTTAACCATCAGTATAATTAAAGTACAATAAAAAATTGACATAAATACGGATAATTTGTAATACTCACAATTTTTTAAATGGTTATTATTGTAAAAGCTCAATAATTTTGTGGTTTATTAGTTGTTGTTTTTTAATGACCTTCAATTTTATATGTATTTTTATAGAGTTTTTATAAAAGAAAAGAAAAATGATTTACTCTACTGTATTTTTCTTAGTACGTGGTTTTGGTAATTTGGAAAATTTTAACTCTAAGGAAGGAGAAGTGATGTGAGTCTCAAAGCACAATTTCAGACCCATGAATGTGATGAACTCAGACCATCTTAAAGCTTAACAAAAGGCCAAGCAAATCAAACCAAGATTTGATCAAAGACAAGATTCGAAGACGAATCTTTTCGAGGAAAGGGAGAATGATACATGCACGAATGGAGTGGAATTTATTAAATTCCATTCACCAAGGCTACCAACTTTCAGGATTGGGAAATCAGTAGACTTGCGACAACGTTTTGGATGAGATCCTGACATTTCTGGGTTGCGATGTCTTTATGGGCTTGAAAGATGTAGAAGAATGTTTTGTAGGGGCCCCACTTTTCCACTCAAAAGGTTTAGTCTCAGCATGTTTTGGCAGCCACTCAAAAGGTTTGGTTTCAGCATGTTTTAGTTAGAATTCTTGAAAGTAGAATTAGAACATGTACCTCGATAATAGTGTGATACGCCAAATGGATGAAATTGATGTTGCTGAAATTGTTGTTCAATCTTAATCGCCTTGTCTACTATCTCCTTAAGATCATTATAGGTTTGAAGATTAAGAACACTGACTATCGAAACGTTCAAGCCATCTACAAATTGCACCATGGTAGTATCTTTATCCTCTCGTATATTTTCTCTTTGCATAAGCATCTCCATCTCCTTAAAGTACTCATCAACAAATCGATTACCTTGAATAAGGCGTTGAAGTCTCATTTTGACCTCTTTGTGGTAATGAGAAGGAACGTGATAACATGTTAATTTGCATGATTTTTTATGTTTAATTCGATTAATTTTTGAATTGATCCCTGCTGAATTAGTGCTTTTATATTTTAATCTTATCAGGGATGCAATTGGGACGCTAAGAGTCAAAAATGAGCAGAAAATGACCAAATTGAAACACAATCAATGAAATGAGGCCAAATAAAAAATGTGGAGAAAGCTAAGGACGCATCAGATTTTTTTTACTTTGTAAAAGCCAAAAATAGAAAAAATCTTACTTTATTTTTATTTAATTTTAATTATATGTTGGACTGGTTAAAGCCAAATTTAGTAAATACCATGTGTATAAATAGGGCTTTAATATACTTAGGAAAGACACATTGAATTTCACATTTTGATTTCAATTAGGAATTGAATAGAATTATTTTCTTTTTCTTCCAATTTCGGCGTGAGGATTCTGTTGCTTCCATTTACATTTCTTTGTTCTTTCTAAATTAGTCTAATTGCTTTCCAAGTACCTTTCTTTCCCATTCTTCACCATCATCATCAAATCATCTTTCAAAATCTACGAAGCATGAATAATTTCATACTTCACTAAATTCCATCTTAGCTTTAGGCCGGTGTTCTTTCTGGTCGGGAATCGCGAGATATGTATTCGTGCTAAAACTCCTTCCAATCGGTATTCACATTTTTCCTAAGTATCAGGATTGACAACTCATCCCTTAAAGTTAACTCGATTTTAAGTTAAAAAGTGCATGTTGGGTTGGAGTCGTGTTTGCTAGCAATTGGGGAAATGAGTCAACCGTGCTGTATTTGGATCTCCGAGAACAAATCAAGGAAGAGGTGATCGGGTTTAAACGACCCATACTGTTGAGGCTGTTAATTCGAGTTGGGTTATTTAGAGCGCAAGGCTGCCAGAATCTTGAATCGGGAACACGTGTATCTCGATTAAATAATTGGTAAGGGTTGGTTTGTAGGCCGTATCGGGACCAGCTACAAGAGGAAGAATTGGTGGTTAGGACGTTCTTAACTGCTATAACCAGCTTATTGTTTGGAGGAGAAAATTATTTTTCAAGGGTCGATTCAGAAATCCATAATCCACCGAGTCTAGGGCTGAGGCTTATTTTCTCTGTTTACAAAATATGAATTTATTTTCTGATTTAAATTTATTTCCAATATCAATTAATTATTTATTTACGCTGATTCGATTTTTTACTTTCTAAACATTTTCAAAACCCCCTGATTTATTTGTTTATTTTTTTGTGCAGATCCGTTTGGAGTTGTGGGCACAACTTTTGCCACGACTTTCGACACGACAAAAATTTTGATCATAAGTTAAACATGAAAGTTAATTATAACATCCAATCCCTATGGAATCGACCCTACTACCACTCTTACTACTATTTAGAGTTATTTTTATAGGAATTAATTTTGGTGTTTCGACGCCCACCAAATTTTGGCGCAATTGCCGGGGACTGGAGATATTTTTTCTAATTTTTGTTTGTTTACCTTATGACTAGATCAGAACCAGGAACTCTAGAGTTTGAACCAAAAATTGAGAAATTGGTCCGACAACTAAGGAAAAAAGCCATTCGACATGGTGAACGACCAAATCTCGGATTCGAAACCATATCATACACCGAGGAAATTTTCTCGTTCGATAAACCAAACGGGATGGCTAAACAGACGATACGCCAACTCGCTGCAGCACTGGATGAACAACAACCATTATGTATAACCTATCCGGCAAGAGGAACATTGATAAAGGATGAGGAGCATGAACGTGAAAGCGGATCGTAAAGTTTGTCAAAATCGTGGATTTGACTTAGGGCTCTAGATGTTCAGAAAGAAACTTGGATTTTGACACAACTTGAAACGAAATTGAATCGAAGTCAGATAAAAAATTAAAATAAATAATTAAAATAAAATAATAAATCAAAGATTAAGGACGTGAATAAAGAATATAAATGGAAAGATAGAACGTAGCATGTAGAAGTCCTAAGAAGCCTTGGAAACACGAAGAATCCATAAACCCCTTCAAGCAGCTCTAATTTCCCCTCCAAGATAGAAACCTTGGCAAGAAAAAGTTTGAAGATGATCCACATAATCTAAAAAGATTGTTAAAACTCTTCTAAAAAAACTCAAGATAAATTCTTGAAAAGAAAAACCTAGAGAGAATTTATTAACTTAAAAGAGAAATAGAATAATAATGAATTGAATAAATTTCACCCATCCGTGCATGTATCCTTCTCCTTTTCCTCAAAAAGATTCATCCTCGAATCTTGTCTTTGGCCTAATCCTGATTTGATTTGCTTAGCCTTTGACATTGTTGCTGGGCCTTGAGGTAGTGTGAACCCCTCACATTTATGGGTCTGAAATTGGGCCTTGAGACTCGCATCATTCCCCCCTTCCTCAAGTATATTTGTCCCCGCATCTTTAACTGCATAGAAAGAAAATGGATCAAAATAAATAAAATAAATAAAACACTTACCTAAGCTTTCTTGTGCGCCAAAACTATCTCCAGGATCAAAGATATGATTTTGTTATCCCAAATCAGCTTGGGTCAAGTATCTCTCCTTCAAAAACAAACTATCATTACTAGACAAAGAAATATTAGGCACATGAGTGTTCAAGTAAAAAAATAAGAGACTGATTTTTCTCTTGAAAATTTCTATATGTTTTTATTCGAATTTTTCATATATTTTAAGAATCATACGATCATTTACATTTGCTTTTGTGAAATCTCATGGTAATTGCTTCCGTTTTTGTTGGGCCTCTGTTTTGATTACACTTTGATTTTTCAAATGATATGATTTTACTTTTATACGTGAACTTAATAAAAGAATAATGATGGGGCACCAATAATGCTGCCACTAATTAGGTCCCAGACCTTTATTTTTCTAATATTTTAATGATGACTAGCATATGAATTTTAATTTCTTGAGCATATATGATTAGAAAAATGGATAATGGAGTAAAATCTAAAATCTTGAGCACTTGCATTTTTTTTGTTAAAAAAATGTATTATTAGGACATTTTCCTTTTGCATTAAGAAATTTATTGAATCTTAGTTTTAACGTCCTTGCAATCTGAGAATTGTTTATATTAAAAACTTTATTTTGAGAGTGAGAGCTGTATGCAACTTTAAGGAACATTTCAAACAATATTAAACAAAAATAGTAATTGAAGTAGTCATCGGTCTTTGTTCCTGCCAGACATCGATCCTTTTGGTGTATGGATCTGTGATTCTTCACAATGTTGTTGAAATTTCTAAGAAATCATACGAAAAGGGTAGACAACAAAAATAAAAAGAAGGGTGACAAAGATAAAAGAGAAATAGTAGTCCACACTTTAAAAAAGAAAAATAATTATGGGTAAATTTTATTGATAATCACCTAATTATTATTATTTGTTAGAGTTATGTGACCCAAATTTATGTTAAAATAAAATACAAGTAGCAAGATAGAGGGATCTACGAGTGCGAAGGCCGATTACAATAAGATGTTTTAACATTATTGCATTACTTCTATTTGACTTTAATTCGAATATAATTTTACAAACATATAAATAGATGTAGTCTATACTCCTCTTACATCATTCGAATTCAATATAGTGAATTTTTTCTCCTCTACCCGTGATTTTTTTTCTTAAAAGGGTTTCCACGTAAAAATCTATGTGTTCTATTTTTCTCTTTTTATTTGTAATTCATTACCATTATTGGTGTTCTATTTTTACAATATTTTTTAGTATTCAATTATGAAAAAATAAGAAAATGATCACTTTATTATTTAGTTTTATCTTTTTTTTAATCACTGAGTTTACGATAATAACTTTTAACATTGACATTATAACAAATGAAATCCTCAACATTTATATATTGTATTAATTTAATCTTTGTTTGAGTTTATAAAAATAAAGTTACTCCTCGGCAAAAGTCCCTTACAAATGCTACTAGAATAAAAGAACAAAAAACTAATGTAATGTAAAAAAAAAAAAACAAACCACAATCAGCACCAATCCTGAAACATAGAAAATCCTATCTCCCCGGCTTTATCAAGCGCATCCACCATGAAACTTCAAAAGCATTTTAAAAGCTGAAAAATTGACCAAATTAAACTTTACGCCAAAAAGAAGACCTTATGCCAAACTTTGCCATACTGATAGCAATGCGATGTCCATACAATCTAAAACCGTTCAGTCTCTCTATTGCTCTAGTAACATCTCTCAAACTTTCGTATCGAATGAACCCAAACCTACGCCCACTCTTTGCCCTATTTTGCGGAATAAAAGCATCAATGACCTTAACATATAATTGGAAAATATACGGTAATCCTTTCCAGTGAATTTTCGGTGGTAAATTATTGATAGAAATGGTTTGATTGTGACTCATCTGATGGCCATTCTTATGTGGTTGTGCAGTGGCGGTTTATCTTACCGTCAAGCATTCATCTTCTTCAGTGGTTCACAAATTGATTTTCTTTTTAACCAAACAGATTATTACGTATTGACCAAAAATCTTTTTTCCAGATTAAATAGAATGACCAAAAGAGGAAAGAAAAACCAAGTTATAAAAATATCATGCAAATAGGAATTCACATCAATGAAATGCAGTCCGTATTATAAAACTATCACTAGCCTGTATTATGGAAGTATGGATTTATTGTTGATTCTAACAAAAGTTGATATTTATATTATGGATTTATTGTTGATTCTAACAAAAGTTGATATTTATATATTTTTATTTTTATATTTTTATATTTTTCTCATTTTTTTAAATTAATGATAGTTAGATTATTATTACAATTTACCCTAAAATTATTTATGGGATTGCAGACAAATAGTCTGTAATGGAAGGTAGTCTATTGACATGGAATGGTCTTGGACCAAAGACTCTTGGTCAACCACTTCCAACCGACAAAAGTAAGTCTTCGTCAACACTATCCACGCAATGACATTACAGTATTCAGTGGGTTCACACTTTTACTTTTATACTCAAATTTTTTTTATTTTTCAGATTTTAAAATTTAAATATATTTATAACTCTATTATTTTTTATTTAATTTGATGATGTGATATTTTAAAATTAAAAAAGTTTATTTACTATCCATTTAATAAAAAAATTGATATAATAGAAATGAATTTAATAAAAAAATTTAAAGACATTAATTATTATACTTGTAATTTAAAGAAACGGTATGTTATCAAAGGCGAATCTAAGGATGAAAGCCAAATTCCTTAAAAGCACTAATTTCAATTCCTCATAATGAAGTAAATTTTTCGTTACTATTTTTCTTAAAAGATAAATTTACGAAAATATTACAATAAAAATAAATAGTAATATTAATAATTTAAATTAATTAATAATATTATAAGAAACAAAGATTAATTTATATCATAAATTAATATATAAGGATCAAATCTTAATTTGGGCATAGTATAGATATAAATTCAAAATTTAATCATTGTCTAATATAAAAAAAACAGCAAATAAATCTTATTAATATCCAAAAATAAATCTTAACAATCCTGACAACAGAAGCAAAGCAAGAATTGGCAAAGTATAAACAATTCAAACAAAGATGACCAAAACTACTAAGTTTTCTTTGAATATTCAAGAAAAGTTGTATTCAAACATCAAGGATAAAACATACCTAAAAACAGGAATTAAAACAGTACATATTCTTACAAAAGTAGAACATAAACCCATAAATGTAAATTTACAAATAAAAACACCCATATTATCAAAATTGAATAATAAGCTAAGAAAGAGCAAGCTATCCTCTAACTACACATTCATCTTATCATTGAACCACTGCGATGAAAATGAACCCAAAAGGTAAGAACATTGCCTTCGACCCAAATCTTACAGAAACAGTTCTGCAGTTTCCCTCCAATTCACCTCAGGTTCAACTATGACAAATAGAATGGATAAATTAAGTCTAAATTACTCTACATGTATTATCAATTCAAAAGTAAATACAAATTTTGGTCCAAGTTTAAGCAAAACATATTTGAAACTCACCTATGCAATTTGGATGAAGTGCTAGCTTCTTTTTCTTCCAATCCTGCGAACCCATCTTGTAAAATTCCTCTGCCAGTCTCTCTCAACCATTCTAACCAACCACCATGGTCTTCCAGTTGTGAATACTATGTATCCCGTACTCAATCCCAACACTACTCCGCAGCCATACCCCATCATTACAAGTTCCCAAATAAAGGGTATTGCGGAATCCTCATCTTTCACAAGCTTTGGTGTTGGTGGCTTTCGTTCCTCCTCACTACCACATTTCGTTCATCGTTACCAAACGCTAATCGGGATTGTACCTGAAAAATGATTTCGTTAAGAATCCAGGGATTCAGAAACATTTAACCTTCAAATTTAAATTTAAAAAAAAAGGAAGGGACAAAAAAGTTAAAAAGTTTAAAATCAACATTCAATCTTGAAATTTAGTTTTCTTTTTTAAAAAAACCTTGGTCTCTAATTTTTTTTGGCTGATATAATTTTTGGGATTTAGAAAAATTTCCTAATTTAATCACTAAAATTAGATTTCATTGAATGTGATGATATGATACTTTGAAATTGTGTAACTCCATCACTTGCAAATAGAAAAAAAGTTGGGTGATGATGTGGCATAATCTCAAGTGTCATGTCATCACAGTTTAATGGAATCCAAGTGTAGTGATTAAATTGAGAAAAGTTGTCAAGTTTCAAAATTAATATGGATAAAAAACTCATAGATCAAGGTAAAGAGCATTATTAAGTTTAAGGACTAAATGTTATTTTATTTCGATGTTGTTTTTAATTGATTTTGTGTCAGTTTAATCTTTCTCAAAAATTTTTATATTGGTTGAATCAGTCTCGATACTTTGTTGTCTAAGTCTCAAGAACTGCAATCCTTGCACCCATACAAAGATAGTAACATTAAGTCATTTCAAATAATTGCAATAGTCGTGGTATTTCTTCCGACCAAACATCAACCCTTTGGTGTTGGGATCTATAATTTCTTATTACAATTTCTAAGCATTCACACTATATTGGAAAAAAAAAAAAAAAGTTGACAAAAACAAAAGAGTACTAGTACTCTTAGTACTCTTTGAAACAAAAGAAAGGCAGCCTATATATTATAACCACAACTTTTGTCCAGTTATCGAAAAATCATAAGATTTTTCATTTTAATTTAATTCTAAAAAGATAAATTAAAAGAAATTAAAAGATAAAATAATTTTTCCTCTAAAAATTCAACAATTTCTTATAAAATTTCAAAGTAATTTCCTGCAAAACCCCAAATATTTCCTTCTTACTGAAAAACCTAAAACTAATTTTAAAAAATGAAAATGAAAAAAATGAATTGGTTTTTCCACTAAAAACTCAAGTTCTTCCTATTAAAATCCAAATAATTCTCTGCAAAATCTTAAGTTTTTCCCTTCCTTTTATTGAGAAAAAAATTGAAATTAATTCTAAAATTAAAAAATAAAAGAAATTAAAAAGATAAAATGATTTTTCTAACCCGACATAAGTTAATTTTTTAAAAAGTATATAAAAAATTAAAAATATAAAATGAGTGACTAAAATAAAATTTTATTTAAGTTGGATGACTAAAATAATTCTATGTAATGACAAATTAATAATGAGTGATTAAAATGATAAAAATATGTAACATCAATACTCATATTACAAAATTTTCATTTTTAGTACTAAAAATAAAATTTTATAAAAGTTGTGGAATTTGCCAAATTGATACCTTGACTAATGACTTTTAACAGATTAAGTTATGATTTGTCTCAACCGTCACTTTAATTACATGACTGGGTCAACCATTGATGTGTTAAATTTCAAATTATTGGCTCCATCTTCACTTTCCTATTCTTTTCTTTATTCATCAATTTCTAAGAGACATACGTACGAAGTCTTTTCTTCGCTTCTTTAATAGCACATCTTTAGAGAGAAAACTTCGAGTATACAGCACTTACTTTTTCGAATGAATTATAAGCCTTACACAAATTTTCTCATCATGGCTCTACTATTAAATTTTACTATAGATATTTTAATAGATCAATAAAATACGATGAATTAATTATTGAACTCACTTCTATAAATATATTGAGAAAAAAATGTTTATTATGAATTATTTATGAATTATATTTTTATTAAATTGTAGAGCAAATATTTAAATATTAAAATATATTTCAAGCCTTTGTCTTATATTCATAAATAAATAATAAAAAATTAGATTTAAATTATATCAAGGTATTACAAGATAACAAGAAGTGAAGTTGGAAAAAGGATAATCGCAAAGGCCCAAGAAGGGGTCTTGGATAGATCTGCGATTGGAGTTTATGTTAAACAAATTAGGATGATGGCTCTTAATTTTGATTCTATTTTTTTTCAACATGCAGATCGAGAATCTAATTTAATTACTCATACAATAGCAAGCATGGGTTTCAAAGTAAGGAACTCTCAATACTGGGTTGAAGAAGTACCTCCAGATGCTGTTGCGGTTATTGAAAGGGATCGACATTTGATGCAGCAGACCGACCAGGCTAGATCGATCATTGCTTGAGTTTTTCTGGAAGACGATATATCGGAGCTTTGAATTTGGATGACTGATACACGAAGGAGAAGATGAAAGGCTTCTTTCTTTGTTTTGATCGTTTTTTCTTCTTTCATCGAGGCAGTTTTTATGTTTCTTCTCTTTTTCTTTTTATTTGGTATGCTTTTTATTGTTTTGTCAATTCTGCTTGCCCTTTAAGGATGTGTAGACGAACAATGTGTTTGAGTTTGATATGTTTTGTTTTATTTTTAATTCAAGAGGTGTCTCAGTATTTTCTCTAAAAAAAATTTGAAAAAAAGATGATTTTCCCAACATTTATTAGTGGGCCTAGAAATATTTAGATGCAATGGCTTAGTACAACCACTTGAAAAGTCGTACTTTTTTTTTATTACTATAACATGCAATCCAGAATGGAAAGAAGACCAATTATATATATAAATAAAATAAGTTTATTTATTAAAATAAATTACATTATCATTTTTGTGTCTGCCAACAAATTCTTCTTTATAGGTTATCTATTTAAGAAAATATCAAAGAGAATACAATATCAAAGGGCAAATTCAACATTTCCTTTGAACATTGATCATAGTTTAAATTCAAACAACTCGAGGAAAACACACCAAAGCCATAGATTTGACGAAAAAAAGGAAAAGAAAAAACTATAAAATAAAACAGCATACAACGTCTCAAAAACGTAACAAAGCCCAAAAATACTAATTTACAAATGCAAACACTCATATGATCAAATTGAACAAGAAGGAAAGCAAGTTATCTTCCAAGACCACCTTCAATCCTTTCTTCAAATCACTGGACACGAAAATGAACTCCAAAAACATGCTATTTCTGGCCAAAACATACAGTAGCAAGGCAGCATCTTCCTCTCGAACCACTACATAACATACAGTAGCAAGGCAGCATCTTCCTCTCGAACCACTACATATGACAAAAAGAAAGAATAAGGCTTGTCTGTAAACTACAAAATCAGAAAAACAAACTAATAGATGGTTAAAAACGTACCTTGGAATGTGGGTTCAGTGCATGTTTCTTTTTCCTCTAATTCTGCAAATCCATCTTGTAACATTCGGTTTCCAATATCTCTCAACCATTCTTACAAACCACCATGGCCTTCCAGTGGTGAACACAATGTAGCCAGTGCTCAATCCTAGCACTACTCCACATCTGTATCCCATCATCACAAGTTTCCATATAAAGGCTACTGGAGAACCTTTAGCTTCCTTACGCTTCGGTGCAGGTGGTTTCGATCCCTCACCATTGCCGCATTGCTTTGTCAAGGGGAAGCCACATAATCCCAAGTTACCGTAATAGGAATCATTCTCAAAAGTGTTGAATTGGTTTCCATGTGGGATGGGTCCCACAAGAATGTTGTGTGAAAAATTTAACACTTCGAGAAACGTCAATTTTGTCATTTGAGAAGGAATCTCGCCACTGAGGTTATTTGATGAAAGATCTAATGATTCAAGTTCTACTAAGTTCCCCAACGATGGTGGCATTTTACCGGTGAAGCTGTTGTGAGACAGGTTTAGCACCTCAAGTGTACGAAGCTCTCCAATTGCCTCCGGGATTTTTCCAGAGAATCTATTATTTGAAAAATCAATGGCAGTGAAAATGGGTAACGTTCTTATATACTCCAACTCCGTTTCTGACTTTTTCCATGTTACATTGACCGAAACTTGATCATAGAAATGTAGTGCGTAAAGCGGAGTCAGTCCTTCCTTATCGGATTCTTGTAAGACTAGTTCACTTAGGTTTCTTGCATGCTTCAGAGAATTTAGATTTTGGAAGAAAGTTGTAGGTAAGACTCCATTAAATTCATTCCCAGAGAGATCAACAATTTGCAATGATGAAAAGGATGGTCTAATATCTTCGGAAATGTTTAAGAGACCATGAAACCTGTTGAATCGTAGGATTAAAACTTGCAGAGCTGGAAGTGCACCCAACCAACGGGGAAAAGTATCATTTAACTTGTTATTTGCCAAATTTAAAAACTTTAAAAAGGTACAATTGATCAAGGATCGTGGCAATGGCCCTTCCAACTGGTTGTCATTAAGGGCAAGATTTATCAAACCATTGTAATCAGCACAAAATTCAGGGATTTTTCCTTTAAAGTTATTCTTTTGTAGGTTTATGATTCTGGAACCATAACTCGAACTTCCAAGACATTTCGGAATTATTCCACCCAAGTAATTTCTTGACAAATCAAGAATCTGAGGGAAAGTCAAATTACAAATAGAAGGAGGGATTTCTCCTGTCAAATTGTTATTTGGAATCCAGAATTCTTCCAATGAAGGTGGTAGTGGAGCTAGAAGGGGACCCTGGAGTAGGTTAGAACGAAGATCCAGGATATGAAGATTCTCCCCCGGAAATTGCTCTAAACTCATCAGTAAATTGTGGGAAAGATTTAAATAGGACAATTGTTCCCAACCTTCTGATTCCCACTTGAAAATTGAACCCTTAATTGCATTATTAGAAAGATCAAGATAACGCAAGTAAATATCTTGATCTCAAGATATTCGGAAATTGTTGTACATTGCAAGAAGAGAAGTATAAAGTCTCGAGCTTTTGAAAAGTGGAGTTAACACCATCGTCACTACTGAATGATAGCAACTTGTTATTTGAAAGCTCAAGCATTGTAAGATTCTTCAGCTTTGATCACATCTAACTTGATGGCACCACTAAAATTATTTGACGAAAGAACGAGTGTTTCAAGGTTCTTCAACTTTAAAAGCATATCTGACTTTATGAGACCACTAAAATTATTTGATGAAAGATCAAGTTCGATCACATTTGCAAGATTGAAGAACGAACTTGGTATTTCACCATGCATGTGATTATATGCCAAATAAACCTCTTGAACTGAATTAGGCTTTTGAATCTTGTCAATTGGACCGGTTAGACTGTTATTACTAAGGTCTAAATATTTTAAAGATGGCAAAGTAAAAGGCCAAGATGGAATTCCTCCGGTTAACAAGTTATCATTTAGAAAGAACTCATTCAAATTCTGAAGCCCTGTTACATGAGTTGGGAGGGGACCTTCTAGTCTATTGGATGATAAGCCTAAATGAGTAAGTTGTTTAAGGCTGAATAGAGTTGAGGGAAGCTGACCTTCGAATTCATTTAGGGATAAATCTAGAAAGGTGATTTTTGTGAGGTTTCCAATGGACGCAGGAATGGACCCTCCAAAGTGATTATTGTAAAGTTTAAAGTACTTGAGGGTACTGCTCCAATTGGACTTAGGGAGATAACCTGTTAAAGAGTTCCAACTTAGATCAACATGCTCAAGGTACGTTAGCTGGAATATTTCACTAGGGAATTCCCCCTTTAAATCACAAAACTCGAGACGCAAACGCTTTAGAGACGAAGGCAAGTTGTTGAAGGAAGTAGGCACAACATCAAACATATTTACACTGTTAAGAAAAAGGTTTTCTAATTTAGATAAGTTGCGTGTAAGCATGGCCAAACTATGACTATCAAATTTCAAATGGTTATTTTGAGAAAGATCAAGTGAAATCAGTTTTGCTGGCAAAGAAATATCTGATGGAACTGAACCGGAGAAAGAAGAATCAGAAAGATCAAGATGTATCAAACTTCCTAACTGACTAAACCCGGACGGAATCGAAGAACCATTGAAATCATTGGAAGCAAGGTTGAGCCGTTTGAGTCCTTGAAGGCGGAAAAGGGTAGTGTTTGGAGAAAGAGAGCCAACAAGCAAAGAGCAACTAAGGTCGAGGCCAATCACTTGACCAGTTGCCTTATCACAACTGACTCCTTTCCATGAACAGCAATTGGTGCTTTCATTCCAGGAACTTGTTTTGGGATAGCAAGAGGAATCATCACTAGAATAATCAATGGACATGGTGTTCTTGAATTGGAGCAAGGCTGAGGCGTCTTCTGGTAGACATACAGGAGTTGGCTTAAGAGAACAGATAGACAAACCCAGACAACAACCGACAACGGAAAGAAAGAACAGCAATAAGAGAAGACTACGGATTTGACACAACCATATAAATTTTCCCATTTTAAAAATATTTGAAGCAAGCGATGGCAGGAGACAAAGTTTTAAGGAAATGAACTTGGAAATGTTCTATGGGTTGAAGGCTTAAGGTATGAAAGTGGAATAAGGAGGGGCCAACATTTATATCATTTCAAGTCCACTATAAGTCTTTTAAAATTCTTTAAATTCCTAATGTGGAACTTGCAGGCTGAGATTTTTTTTCTTAATTGGATCCTTTTGAATTCAATCTTTTCTAAATCCCTTAAATTTTCATTTTTTTCTATTCGAATTTTTTTTATATATTTTAAAAATCAATTGTTACTTAATTAGGTTTGGTCATTTACCTAATTTGCTTTTGCTTTTGTTAAGTCTCATGGTAATTGCCTCAGTTTTTGTTAAGTGTTGATCTTTCAAATGATATGCTTTTGTTTTTGTACGTAAACTTAATAAAAAATAATGAAAGGACATCACTTAGGTCCCAATACTTGAAGCTATTTAATTTACCATCTCAACCTTTATTTTTCTAATATTTTAGTGATGATGAACATATTAATTTTAATTTCTTGAGCATATATGATAAGAAAGATGAAAAATAAAAGTAATTTTTATCTAAATAATAAGTTAATATTTAGAGTAAAACCAAAAATCTTGAGCACTTGCTTTCTTTTTTTGCATTAAGAAACTTATTGCATCTTGGCTTTAACCTTGCAATCTGAGAATTGTTTGTATTAAAAAATTTATTTTGAGAGTAAGAGATATATGTAACTTTAAAGATAATTTCAAACAATATTAAATAGAAAGAGTAATTGCAGTAGTCATTGGTCTTTTTTGTTATCACATATCGATCCTTTTGATGTGGTGATCTTGATTTTTCACAACGTTGTTGAAATTTCTAAGCAATCTACATATTATAATTACAGGTAAATTATATTGATACTCACTTAATTATTTGTCATCTAATTATGTAAAGGTATAAAATGTCACTCAAGTATTAGTCAATTTATTTTTTAAGTAATCAATTATAAAAAATTATAACATAATCACTCAATTATTCAGTTTTGCCTTTTTTTTATCATCAACGGATTAACAGTAGTAACTTTTAACATTAGCATAATAATAATTGATTTTCTCTTGAACCAAATAGATTATTACGTATTGACCAAAAATCTTTTTTTTTCCAGTTTAAATAGAATGACCAAAAGGGGAAAGAAAAACCAAGTTATAAAAGCATCATGAGAAAATTGTTTTCAACATTTAGATATTATATAATTGGTATTTTTACAGATTTCTTTTACTCTTTCCTCTAAAAAGTTAAAAAAATTATTAATTAAATTAAATTTAAAATATATAAAAAAATGAAAACAGCCAAAAATAAGACAATTTTAATTTTTCTCATTTTTTTAAATTAACCCTAAATATTATAAAAAATAAAACTGAAAGAGAAATGTACACAATATATAGATACTAAGGGTTAAATTTATTTTAAAATAAAGACAAAATTAAAGTAATTTATAAATATTGAGGGTTAAAATTATTATTTTACCAATTTTAAAAGTTATCACTATTAATTTGTTGATATAAAAAAGATAAAATTAAATAATTAGGTAATATTTTATAATTTTTTATAATTAAGTGGTAAAAAAATTAGTAATAATTAGGTCATTAGAAATTTACCCTATGAGGGACCACATACAAATAGTGAATAGTAGTGGAGAGCAGACTATTGACTTGAAATGGTCTTGGTCAACCACTTCCAACCAACAAAGTAAGTCTTCGTCAACTTTATCTGTCCAAGCCACTTTTTAAAAACAAAAATTAGTTGTCGACTTAAAAATAAGTATTAGAGTCGCCACCGATCTTTTATTGAGGTGTGATCGGATCACCTTGAAAACGATTTTAGGTCTACGAATTTTGAGAAAATAGGTTCGGGAGTCGGTTACGCACGAGGAAGGGTTAGCACCCTCGTAACGCCCAAAATTGGTACCGAATCGATTGTTTAATGTCTTAGTGTCGAAAATTTAAAAAAGATTTTAAAATGCGATTCTTTTAACTTGAATAAATTGAATTGAATAATAGGATACTCTTATTTCAAAGAAATAAAATGTCACAAACAGTGAGTTAGGGCACAACATTTTTAATCTTCAAAATTAAGTTTATCTTTTGACTTTTAAAACCCATGCATTTTGAGAAGGATATTTGGTTATTTGGGTCGAATGAAAAATCAGAACCCAGTAAGCTAGGGTTCAATTTCTCGAAATTCCTAAACACCGAATATTGCCTTTATTTTTAAAAATCCTTAATTCGAAGTAGCAAAATGTCATATCTAGTGAGTTAGGATCCAATCATTTTGAAATCCCGAAAAAATTTTATTTACAATTTGTATGGTTTTATTGCAAAAGAAATACTTGGCTATCTAAATTCATCGAAAAAAATTGAAACCCAGTAAGTTAGGGCACAATCTTCTCGAGAATCGTGAATACCGAGTATTGTAAAAATTTACGAAATAAGATTATTTTAATGCTTTAATGAAACATAATTTTTAAAACAAATATATCGTGATTGAACGGCAATGTACAATGTAAAAGGATAACTTGTAATCTAAACATACACCAAAGAATAATAAACAAGCAATAGATAAATTCAAACAAGAATAGCAACAATGATCTTAACCACATTATGCAAATATCAATATCAATATTTAAAAACTAAATAAATCTATTATCAATTTTTTTAAAAGATACATCAAGATAAAAAAATCAATATATTCTATGTATAAAAGTTTTAAAATAAATTACAGACGCAAATTTAGAATAGACTCGCAATAGAATTAAAATAACCATTGAGTAATTGAATTTGAAATAGATTTGAAGCTAATAACATACATATATTAATTTAATATAAGTAATACATGTATAATAAAAACATAATAGTAATGATACATATTATAAAATACCAAAACCGTATACAAAATATATCATATTTTCATAAGAAATGTAAAATAATTAGTGATGAATTAAATAATAATATGTTAAGTCTAAGACTATAGTACATAATGAATTTGAAATGTTGACGTATAATTAATTTAAATAATGTCAATACTAATTTAAAATAAGAGCATGTTATATCTTAAAATAATACTAATGATGAAATTTAAAACGATGTTAAATTTAAATATTAAGTAAGGCTTAAAAACAAATATATATAAAAAATAAGAACCAATTAAATTTAAAAAATACACTGATAAGGACTAAATTTGAATTAAAACAGAAGTAAAAAGAAAAAAATCATAAAACGTAATAATGGGTCAAAAATAGAATTAACATAAAATTAAATAGCAACAAATAGAATTAAAATAAAAAAGGACTAAAATGCAGCGCACGAATAACATGAGGGACCAAAAGGGGAATATTCCCAATCCTCCAAAACGCGGCGTTACGGCATGGACTAAAATAAAATGAAAATCAAATTAAAGGGCGAAATTTAAAAAAATAAATAAAAGAATCGATTTGAACACGCTACAAAATAGAGAGGACCATTTCTGAAAATCGCCCAATGGTTGTAAAAAGCGTGGATCCTTCCCCGGGTCAGGTCACACGCGCATGTTATATGGCCAATACGGCGCCGTTTTAAGGCCACTGAAGCAGGCCTTAAACAGCGTCCTTTTTTTACACAATAAATATCAACTTTAAAACCCTAAAATCAGCAGCAGTTTTAAACAAACTTTAAAAAACTAAACATCTTTCCTCCCAAAATGCCATTTCAGCTTAAAACTTCCCCGTCAAACTTCAATCTGAATAGGGCAAACGAGGGCTTCGACTGCATGTTATCGCCGGTAAGAATCTTCTCATTTTCTCTCTTTTGGTTTTTTCTCGTAGAGTAGTAAAAACAATTTGAATCTCCTCAGAAAACGAAATCTGCCATTACTTTTTTGAAAAAATCGATTCTATTATTATTATTTTTTGCTCATAATAGAAATCAGTCAAAGAAACAAAAGAAGAAAGAAAGGGAAAAAAATGGAAATCGGAGAATCACCTTCAAAAACTCAAATTTTTTTTCTTTTTGATTTCTTTTTTGATACAGTATGCGTAAAAAAACTACAAAGGTTCTTCCTTTTCTTTTATAGCCGAAAAAAGAAAATAAAATAAAAATAGAATACAATATATCGTCCTTTTCTTTTTGATGTGATGTGTTCGTCTTATTTATAGGTATTGGCATACGGAGGCGGTGGACGTGGCATGTACGGAGGCCAGCTAGAGGCACGTGAAGGCGTTACGCACAAGGGGAGCAACGACGGCTGCTGGTCTGCTGCTAACTGCTACAGCATATTTGGTTGGGGGGAATAGGTATGCATTTCCCCAATTCCCTGGGCCCACCACAAAACGGGCGTTTGGTTGGCTGTAATGTTATTACAGCCCGGTTCCGTTCTGCCCCTATTACCTCTATTGGCTGTAATAGCCATTCCCCCTTCAGCGTCGATTAGGGATTCCCCCTCAATTCTCATTTTCCTTTCCGATTTCTACCCTTATCAGCTTCATCCTCTCCGACGTTTCCCTTCCATATTGCAAGGTAATTTTTTTCCTTTCCATCGATTTCTGCTTCTTCTTCTCGTATGTTTCTTTTCTTTTCTCCATTTTATCAAGAACGAAAAATGCTCGCACTCTTTCCCTGTTTTTCTTTTCTTTTCTTTTCTGTAAAATCAATTTAGTTTTGCTTTTGCTCAAATCTAGAATATTTGTTTTTGTTCTCCTAATTTTGATTCGTTTCTAGCGTTTTCCATTCGGCTTTTCTTTGACTGATTCTATTGCATGTTCGATTGAACAGATGAAATTTTTTTCAATGTGGTTCTATTATTTGTTTATTCTTGTAACACCCCTTACCCGAGACCGTTTCCGGAATCGAGTACGAGGCATTACTTAGCTTATCTTACTAATTCGGGGCATAAAAATTTGTTTTGAAAATTAATTTCACTGTTTACAGTAATCTGCCCAATTGCGCAGTAGTTACTAAATTGATTATAACTCGAGATACGGGACTTGAAATTTAATTCCGTAAATTTTCCCTGAAACTAGACTTATATATATTTCTACCATAAAATTTTTAGAATTTTAGGTTCAGCCAATTAGTACATTTTATTAGTTAAATATTCCCCTGTTTCTTCACTCGACTGTCCTGACCCCTTGGTACTAAAAATAAATTTTCTCATTATAGGATTTTCATATGATATTACCACTTGTTTCTACAGAAAATAGACTCAATAAGAATTCTATACATATAAACTACAACTCATAACTATTTTTATACCATTTTTAATGATTTTCTAAACTCGGAACAGGGGACTCCAAAAACAGTTCTGACTCTGTCTCACTAAAATTCACATATCTTAAAATATAAATTTCTTTTTGCTAAACCGTTATTTTTTTATAAAAATAGACTCAATAATATTTCATTTCATATATCATTCACCCTCTAATTCATTTTATACTATCCTAGGTGATTTTTCAAAGTTACGTCACTGTACTGCCTGAATTCTATTTCTTTGCAAAATTTACCCTTTCTTGATTTTCGTACTTAACCATTTTAAAAGCCAAACATTATCACATCATTCTCTAGTAAAATCATATTTACAAATATACAAAATGACTAAATTCCTATACATCACTTAGGTATATACTTTACTTAGGTACATGCCACATTATCCAAAGAAAATAACATCACTAACATTTCTCTGAGGTCGGGATTACTGTGGATGCTGGACCAAACACTGGTTTTCTACTAACCTGCGCACGGAAACAACCGTACGCTGAGTATGGGTATACTCAGTGGTATTACCATAATTCAAATTAATAACATTAATCGATAAATTATATACATTTTATTTATGTCTACAATTATTCATTAATTATCTCATACATTAAATCAACGTGATAATTAATAACAATAAGTAATAATTTAAATCTTGTATTTAATTGTATTCATACCTTATTCCACTATCTCAATTCCATGGGATTTTTCTTTACATCTCATTTCAATTGTTCATTTCAATTCATATACAATTCATTTCATTTAATTTATATTCAATATCAATTTTATTGCAATTTGTACTCACTATTATCATATAACAAAATTTTACTCTTTATCATATCATGAACTTTGGGTTTATATCTTTAAATCTCTTATCTCGATTTCCAATTCACTTATCATTTCACAATTTCACTTTTGTCCACAACTTATAATCTTAGCCCAAAGTAGATTTTACAGAACACCCCGGATATACGGAACAAACACAGAGAGCACAAATGTGCTAAACAGAGAGCACTGACGTGCTAAATATCAGAGAGCACCAACGTGCTAATAATCAGAGAGCACCAATGTGCTAATATCAGAGAGCACCAATGTGCTAATATCAGAGAGCACCAATGTGCTAATATCAGAGAGCGCGCTAAAGTTCCTTAATAAGTTCCTTAATGGCATGCCACTAATATCCTGGTAGTTCTAAACTCCATCTACTTGGGCATTAAATCTGAATCTCATTCATTTAAATACTTTATAAAATTATTTCGAAAAAGACTTATCATTTCTTCGTCATCACAATTTACTACTTATTCCACAATTCACATATATCACACTTATTCACAATTTAATTCACTTTTATTCCATTCATATATATATATTTTTAATTCATTTTCCAATCAAATTCATGTACAATTCAACATCAATATTCATTTTATTTTTTTATTTACTAAACATATTATTCAAAATTCAACAATTACTATTAATAAATTCAATACCAATACGTATTTATCATTCAATTCAATCGTGATGCTTACTTCAATTTGCTTATCATGCATATTAATTTAAATTTTAACAATTAATAATTAAATTCGAATTATAGTAATACTAACCGAAATTTTTCTCGAGTCAATCCTTGTCCACCTTCTCCTTTCCTTTCTCGAACAATGACTCGTACACGACATTAGCTACGTAATTAAACAATTAAAAATCATTAATACACAATTTCATTAAAATATTTCCTTTTGTACCTAAACTTTACCCAAATTCTAATTTAATCCCTTATCAATATTAATTTTATTTTCCCAATCTAAATCCATATTCTCTCTTAATTCTAACTATAAACTCACTTTACTCTTCATTTTCACCATAAATTCCTAATTTCGGGATTCTTTCAATTTAGTCCCTACTATTCAAAACTTACACTTTATTTTACAATTAAATCCTTTACTAACTTCTAACTTGAAATTCAATCAATTTAACCCCTAACACTTCAATTTATTCAACATAAACATCATCTAATAATCTACTAACTTTCAAAATATCAACATAAATCAAGTAGTATTTATCTCTAGGATTCCAAAAACATCAAAACTAAGAGAAAAAGGATTAAATTGACTTACCAAATTAACTCTGAACCTTAAAACCCCAAATTTCTCATTTTCTTTTTCTTTCTTTCTTTCTCCCCTGCTTCTTCTCTGTTTCGTTTGCCTATTCTGTTTCTATTCTCTGTTTCTATTCCTTTTTTTGTTATATATAATATAATATAATATAATATAATATATAAACATAATTATTACTTACGCATGTATAATATAATATATATTTTAAATTAAAAATATCTTAGATTTTTGTTTTGTTATGCCGCCTCAACTTTGGAAAAAGGCATAATTACCTATTTGGTCCTTTTAACTTTTCTTTAATCTATAATTAAACTTTTATCCCTATTGCAATTTAATCCTTTTTCATAATTAACTATCGAAACGTTAAAATTTCTTAACGAAACTTTAATATTATCCTACTGACACTCCGTAAATATTTATAAAAATATTCACGACTCAGTTTATAATATCGAGGTCTCGATACCTCGTTTTCGACCCAATTTACCTAATAATTTCTTTTAAATCACAAAATTCACTAATTCAAAAATATTTCTAAAATCACACTTAACTTATAATTATTAATTAATAAATTTTTCTAACTTTTTCATCGATTTTAGTGATCTCAAATCACTATTCTGACACTACTGAAAATTGGGCTGTTACAATTCTATTGCATGTTTGACTGATTCTATTGTTTTCCGAATGGCTTGTGATTTCGACTAGTTGAGTTCTGTTTATTTACATTTCTTGAAATTTGTTGGAGTCCATGTTTTGGTTTCTGTATTAAGATGAAGTTTTTCTTTGGAGAAGATAGATTAGTTGGGTGAGAGTCAGGATTTAGAGTTTACAAGGATGTTGTTTTGGGTCGAGAATTATACCTATATGTGCATTGATCTGCAACGTTGGATTGTATAAAACCTTGCTGGCTTTCAAGGATCCAGTCCTGCAAACCAGGCCTGTTAATTTAAAATTTGTTTGCACAAAAGATGAACGCTTTATACTGAGAAATGTTAACAATGATAGCATTTTGATTTCCACCAAGATAAACAGGCGAGCATTCCAGTCCTATTGACCAGTGACATTGCATGTAAGAAGGTCTTGCCTTTTCTCGTCCAAACTATAAAACACGGTAAGTTGTAATAATATTATTATCTCATTTTATTTTTATTTTTTAAAATTGAGATACCACACAAGAAGGTTGGATCCAATAGTATAAAATGAAATAAAAAAAGTGTAACTTTGTACGCCCTGTATTGGATTCTGACCTTTTGTGTATGATTCATATATGCATGCACCTAGAATCTAAATTAACCAAAAAAGTTACAAATATTATATTAAAACTATTAAATAAAGAAGGTCATGTGTTATAATGTTCATGTTTTGGTTTCTGTATTAAGTTGATGTTTTTTTGTATTAAGTTGATGTTTTCCATTTCTGTTTATGGATTATCTCTATTGTTGTTGTTTTTGTTTCATGCATTACCATTGGAGGTTCACAACCCCACACCTATATATGCATGATATATTCACTTTTTATTCTTATTTTTTTCCCTTACTTTTGGAGGACCATTTGAGGTTATGATCCCATACCCTTGTTCGGATGTATGGCAAACATGGACAATTCACACACAAAAAAAAAAAGATATAAGTTAGAGCAACATAGGTATAAGAAATTGTGAGGGATTGTTAATCATACACATTCATTTGGAACTACTGAATCTGCTTATCCCTTGTTTGTGAAGAAATTCAATAAGATGTCCTGATTTGTGAATGAATATGAAAATTTAGTTATGAGTTGTGGTTCATTGCGCCTACTGAATCTGCTCACCTTGTCCTGTTTTTTATATCATGAATCTGCTCACCTTACGCCTAATGAATATGAAACTTGCCCTATGTTTTATTTATCCACCATGAGCTATATTGTTCTCTTTATAATGTTAAATATGTATGTGCAAAATAGTATGGATTACTTTTTGTATCTAAAGATACCTCTTGTATATGGATTACTTTTTCTATGCGGTTCCTTTTTCTATGCCATGCAGAACCTGAGGTTGATTAAGATTGCAATTCGCAGCTCTTAAACAAATAACATTGTAAAGTGTTTGTGATGGGTGTCGAATCCACCAATATAAACCTACGCCTTAGTTTGCAAATTATGCAGTATAGGGAGTAGGGTCGATCCCTCAGAGATTGGTTTACTGTAAATTGTTGCTCGCTTGACCAGATTTATGTCGAGGCAGCTGTCGTGCCTAAGACGTTCGGGGGGGGGATAAAAATTTGAAGTCCTAAAATAAACAGAAAAATAACGTAAAAAGTAAAAGTTGAAAACAGAATAATAAAAACTGTGTAATAAATATGAAGAAAAATTAATTAGAATAAGCTCAGCTTTAGACACGAATTTTCCTCGTCTTTGAACCGATCCTTGAAATTGGATGAACTCTTCTTTTCCAATAAGCTAGTTATAGCTACCAAGGACGCCTCAGACACCAACTCTTCCTTGTGTAAATTAGTTATGGAACGTCCAATAACTAACCCTTACCGATCGAACAACCACGAAACATTCGTAATTTAGAACTCCGGCAGCTTTGCGTTCTAGAAGAGCCTAGCTCGAACCAATGCCCTCAACCGCGTGGGACATTTAAATCCGGTTACTACTTCCCTTGACGGAACCAAACAGCAATCTCCACTTGGCACGCCAATGTGTTCACAGAAAACCGATTTGAAACGTTCCTTTCGGAATTCCAACTGTACATCTAATCACACTAAATCAAACGACGTCTTTTTTGACTTAGTGTTGATCTGATTTTGTGAGCTGACAAGATCATACTCTTAATCTGGAGAAGTAATAAGTACTGGAATTTTAGGAGTTAAATGGCTCGGGTTCGTAACTCATGGGTTTTGACGAGGCTAATTTTGGCCTAAAGCTGAAAATGGGTTTAGTTGGCTAAGGTTTGGGACATGTTGGTATTTGATAAATTAAATAAGGTAAATGGGTGAAAAGATGGGTGACGTGATTGAGTATGGGGGTTGGAAAAATATATTAAAGTGGGGTGGTTGACTATTGGGAATAAAAAAAAAGAAATTTGAAAAAGGAATTGCAAATGGCTTGATTTGGTGATTGGCTACTGGAAATTAATAAATTAAAGGAAAGGAAACTAAAGAAACAACAATGCTACGTGAGAAAGAAGAGAATGTATTGAAAGATAAGAACTTAATATTTTTGATTGATGATTAAAATGAACAATGTAGCCTCTATTTATACTAGTGGTCTTGCTAAATTAAGAGCCAACTAGTATAGAAAATCAAGGACAATATTCCATAATATAAAAAATATCCCAAAATAATCTCCCGCTAAGTCAACAATTTCAGCTAATTATTCTTGGAAAAATTTTGCTTTGGCCCTTCCTCCTTTACTTCTTTCTTCAATCTAGCCCAATTGTTTCCTTTTTCTTCTATTTAGCCCCAAATTGCATTCCTGCACAAAATTCAATAAATATGGCAAAATTAGTGGTGCATTCTCATAAATTAACCAATTTAATTACATAAAATATGTAACTTTAGCATTTAATCAGTTTGACTATGGCATGTTTGAGAAAATGATAGCATAGGTTTATTAAGATGTCTTATTAGTCTCCCAATTGAATTTCTCAAACACTAGTAAACTGTTTTAATCGAGAATAGTCATATTGCTATATATCTACACTAGTAAACACTAGTAAACAGTTTGATAAGCATGGAAGTCAAACTATTAGCAGATGATTAATTGGGATTGATCAAGTTTTAAGAGTTGATTTCTACTGAGAATATGCGCAACTAGTGTTTCGACTAGCTTGTTTGTTTCATTTCTTGTTCGATTATTTGTTTAGTTGACTACAGTGGTTGTAATAGTTAGTGCAAATCAGTTTTGAGTGACTATTGTAATAGTTAGTGCAAAACAATTTGTTTTTATTATTTTTAATTTTAACTATTATTTTTCAATTATTATTCAAGTTTTAATTTTATTGTTATGGATTGGTTTTATGCAATTGTTTTTCAATTTACTAAATAATGCATTTGTTTATTTTTGTAATTCAAGTAAAGTTTGGATATTTTTTATTTTTAATATTCCAATTTTTTAAATAATGCATTTGTTAAAATAAAAATAATTAAATTCATAAAACTAATTAAATTATATATTTACAAATTAATTAAATTAAATTATATTTTTTATTTTTAATATTTTTTATTTTTAATATTCCAATTTATTAAAATAAAAATAATTAAATTTATAATTTAATTATTAAATACCGCTTAATAATTACAAAGTCTTTAATTGTTTTAATTAACAAAATATTGTTTTAATTAACTGTAATGAATATTAAGAATAAATGCTAGTGACAACAAAATTTCAAATAAATCTTAAAATTACATTAAATTTTAATTTGATGTAGAATGTGATTTAAAAATTTTATTTTGGTGCAATTGTATAAATATAAATTTAATTTTAATTAAATATATAGATGAAATTTTAATTTTAGCTCAATTATACATATACCTACAAAGCATCAACATAATAACATGATCAAAGATTTTGAAGACGAAGAATTTATGCAAATTGCTCTAGACTATTTTCAAAATTTGTTCACCTCACAAGGATAGTCTAATTTTACATAAGGTTTTGGTTAATAGACTAAGGCATGCCATCTGTGATTGTATTATCGAGGCCTAAAGTGCTTTTATATCATGACAACTAATTTGATAAAGAAATGATTTTCAAGTTGCAAAGATAATTTTAATTTCTATTTTGTGCTTCGTAAAGATTCTAAATTTGTATTGTTCATTTTTCTTTGATAGTGTGTTATTGCAACTTGAATTCTTTGGCTTGTTTGATTGCTTCCTTCACCCACAGTTGAGCGTCTTGTATTCACTAAATCACTGTAAGTTCTTTGGCAATTAAATTCTTTAGTTTTATTTTACTGTTATTGAAATTAGTATTGAAGAAATGTTACCCTTTTACTACGATTTGAAGATATATAACACTTTAATATCTTGCAGTAATGGCTCGTTTCCCTTTAATAGGACAAAGTGTGAGGCGTAAAAGAATTGGTATTGCATTGATAATACGGTTGCAAATCTGTAGAATTGCGAGTTGGTTCTTACTTACATTGGGTGCCATCCATAGCCTACATACTTATAGACCGAGGATTAGGTCCTATATTTTAGATTTTTATGCAAAACGAGATTATGTGAAAAGGCTTATAAATGCTAGTGACGAGACCTGTATTGAACAAGTTAGGATGAATAGAATTACCTTTTTTAAACTATGTGAGATGTTACAAACGTTAGGGGAATTGAAGTTGTCAAGGAACATGCTTGTTGATGAGCAAGTGGCAATGTTTTTACATATCATTTCCCATCACCTTAAAAATCTAGTTATCAAGCATCACTTTAATAGGTTCAGGGAAATTGTTAGCAGATCATTTCACAAAGTTTTAAATGCTGTCATACGTTTACAAGATGTGTTATTTAAAAAGGCAGAGCCAATTACAGCTAATTCTACAGACCCAAGATGGAAATGGTTTAAGGTATTGGAGTGAGTTCTATATATAGCTTCTACATAATTTAGTTGATTTATATTTAAATATAGTATCCTAACTCAAGGTTTTATACATGTGATATAGAATTGCTTAGGTGCTTTAGATGGAACCCACATCAAGATTAGGGTTCCAACAGTTGATAAACCTAGATATCATACGCGAAAAGGTGACATAGCAACAAATATGTTAGGTGTTTGTACACCTGATATGCAATTTGTATATGTTCTTCCTGGTTGGGAAGGTTCTGTTGTTGATGGACGGGTTCTTCGAGATGCCATTAGTAGGAGACATGGACTAAAAGTTCCTCATGGTAAAGTACAAAATTAGAGGACTTTGAATTATTCTTTAAGATCATACATTATTGGGAAATTAATCATTTAAAAAAAAAGTTTTTTTTATAGGTTGTTATTATCTAGTTGATGCTGGATACACAAATTGTGAGGGATTTCTTGCACTTTTTAGAGGACAACGATATCATTTGAATGAGTAGCGTCAGGGTTATCAGCCAAGTACTCCGGAAGAATTTTTTAATATGAAACATGCCTCAGCACGTAATGTTATTGAAAGATGCTTTGGGTTATTAAAACTTAGATGGAGAATACTTAGGAGTCCATCATTCTATCCTGTAAGGGTGCACAATAGAATCATTATTGCATGTTGTTTGCTCCATAATTTTATTCGAACCCATATGAGTATTGATCATATTAAAGCGGAGTTAGGAGAAGGATTACCTAGTAATGTGGTAGATGACGATGAACCTAATATCGTAAATATTCATCCATCGGATGCATGGGCTACTTGGAGGATGGAACTAGCCAACCAAATGTTCGATGAATGGCAAACATCTAGAAATTAGTTAGGTTTAGGGACAAAATGAGTTTGAGTTAATTTGTTTATGTTATTTTATGTATCTAGTTTGTGAAACTTTGGTGGTGTTTGAATTGTTTTCTGTATTGTACTAAACTTGTTGAATTATAATTTAATTTCTTTTCATTCATCATGTGTTATAATTTTATAAAGTGTTGAGCTTTTGATTCATGATATTGAACTTAATTTTAATTTTATAAAGTGTTCACCTTTTGATTCATGATATTAAACTTAATTTTAATTTGTTTTTTTTCTTAAGATAATTATGTCAGGTGTTTCAGAATCAAATGTTTCTTCCCAAACATCTCGAGGAACCAAAAGGAAATGGGTTCCAAAAGAAGATGCATCGTTGGTTTCCTGTATGGTGGACTTGCACAAAATTGGAACCTTTAATGCTGATACAGGGTTCAAAGCCGGTTATTTAAACGAGTTGGAAAAAATGTTAGAAAAAGCTTTACCCAATGCAATGTTGAAGGCTAGACCTAATATTGAATCGAGGATTAGGGTACTGAAAAGGGATTGGTCAATCGTGTATGACATGCTTAATGGCCAAAACAATAGCAGTTTTGGTCGGGATGAGCATAGGCAGCTCGTTGTTGCTGAAGATGCGGTTTGGAACTCTTATTTAAATGTAAGAATTATTTCAAGTCTTTATTATCTTATTTTGACCAAACTTATAACTAATATGAATTCCTCATTTTTATAGAGTCATAAAGAAGCCAGTCAATTCAGACATCGTAGTTTCCATTACTACGACCAACTTACTGCCATCTACGTAAAAGATCGAGCGACTGGGAAAGATGCTCAAACAGTCGCTGATGTAATTGAAGAAATAAACGTTGAGGATGTACCTACTACAGATATTAATGAAGAAAGAAACAATTTCTATGACTGCGAAACTGATATCTCTTTGGAGGACATAGATGTTTCTGCTACAAAACCGCAACCAGATAGAAACCAAGGGGGTTCCACATCTTCAAAGAAGAAAAAAAAAGAATTCTGATGCAAGTGATCATATTTCTTCTTCATTTCATGATGCTACCACTTTATTGGCAGAAAACATGCGGGCCATTGGCGAACAAATCAGTAGGAGTATTGCCTCCGATGTGGTAGTTCAACAAAAGTCAGAAGAATTCCAGATCATCCATGAAGAAGCTATAAATTTATATCCAACCTTATGTGAAATAGAAGGTTTAACTGTGGATGAGCGTTATCGAGCATTGAGGAAAATTCCAGATCATACAACGTAAATGCTCATTTTCTTTAGTTTACCTTCTGATGTGCGGTTGGAATGGGTCAGAAGATTTCTTGCTGACCATTAAAAATCATGATTCTATTGATGATATTTTGGTAACTTTTTCTGTTTATAATATTTGGGATGGTATGTCATTACAATGTTCTAACTTTTTGATGTTTTAAATGTAATAACCCGATTTTGGGTCTAGATGGAACAGTGGTTTCGGGACCACAAATCCGACAAGGAAAAATTTATTTTAAAATTATGACATGGGTTGCATTATGATAGGAAGGTTGCATGAAAATACTGATATGGTAAAATAAGGAAATAAAGTGATAAAAAGGGTAATTGAGTTATGTCAACATTGGAAAGTCTATTATGATATATTGATCCAAGAAAGGATTAAATTGCAAAAGTGAGAAAAGTTTTGTTAGTAAATACTCAAAAATTGAGGGGTTAAAATTTAAATATGAAAAAGTTGAATTACCAATAGTGTAAATATTTTAAGGGTGGAATAATCTAGAAACTAAGGAAGATGGATGAATTGGGACCAAATTGAATAGATGAAGGAATTATGAGGGACTAAATTATAATTTTACCAAATTAAGTGATGACTCAATGATGGAATTTTAAAAGAACATAAAGGGAAAAATGGTCAATTAGAAGAGAGAGAAATCTAGAAGGCAATGATGATGTTGGTGATATTTTAGATTAATTAATTAAATAAATATTAGTTTATTAATATTTTAATTTGATTTTTAAATGATATTTTATTATTTTATTATTAATTTATTTAGTATATATATGTGGAAAGAAAGATGAAAAGCAACCATTCCACCATCTTTCCATGCATTTCACGTTAGAAGGGAACGGAAGAAAGAAAATTTTGCTTCCTTTACAATTTGGTCCTTTTACCAAAAATTTATCATTTTCACCTAGAAATCAAAGGAATTTCCACATCCATCAAGAGAGGAAGATAACAAGGAGACTATGGGGAGCTAGAAAATCAAGTTAGATTCAAGAAATAGTGGCTGGAGGAGAGAGAAAATCAAGTTAAAGATTGAAATCAATAGCACAAGGTAAGAACATAAAGATTTTTATGTACTTTTGAGTTTGATATTATTGAAAATAGCATGGAAAAGATGTTATAGTAGAGTTTTCTTATATAAAGTCTTATGTTCTTGATATATTAGTGAAGAGAAATAAGTGAAAGTGATGGGAAATATTATAGAGAAAGGGAATAAGAAAGTTATAAATTTAGTAATTAACATGTTGCACTAAAACAGTTTTGGGCAGTAGCAGTAGGTTAACTTTGAAAAATCACCATAAATTGTGGAAAAGAAATTAGATGATGAACAAAATATGAAATTAAAGCCTACTGAGTCTAGTTTCTCATAGAAGAAACAGTGTAAGCAATAGAATTGCAAATTATGAGATATAATAGGTTTTGTGAGATAAGGTCAGAATAATTTCGGGTTCCCCTATTCTGACTTTGGAAAATCATCAAAAATTGGATAAAAATAATTAGAGGCTTTAATTTATATGTTTAAATCCTCAATGAGTCTATTTTCAATACAAACAAACGGTAACATCATTTGAATTATTTATGAAGAGATAATTAAGTTTTAGTGAAGAAGGGTCGGAATTGTCAGACAGCAGAATAGGGATGAATTTAGAGAATAAACTGTACTTATTGGCTAAACCAAAAATTCTGAAAATTTTATGGTAAGAAGATATGTGAGTCTAGTTTTATATAAAATTAACGTATCTCAATTTGGAGTTCTGTAGCTCAAGATATAAATAATTTAATGAATATGACTCAAGTGGACAGCTTTGAATGAATATAAATAAATGTGAAATTATAGATAATGTTACATATAAGCATGTTATATATATTAAGGTTGTGGAATGGAGAGGAGGAGGAGGAAAATATATGATTACTCAACTAGCATGAGTTTTCATTAAAAATGGCCAATTTGCATGATTTAGGTTCAGGGACAAAATTGAACAAATGTGAAACTTTAAGGGTAAATTTGTAAAAATGTCAAAAAGTGACCAAATTGCATGAAATGAATTGTTTTATTATTTAAACTACTAAATTGAATGAAATATTAATTTAGATCAAGATTGGGTGGAAATTCGAGAAAAATAGAAATTTTTTAAAATGTCCCTGAATTTTGGTATTTCTGCAATTTAGCTTGGTAAGTTCGTATGAATTATATTTTGTATAATTTTAATTGAACTGAATGCTATTTGGTAATGAATATTATATATATATATATATATATATATATATATATAAATATGTGTGTGTGTGTGTGTGTGTGTTTGGAATTGAATTATTATTGGTAATATGTATAATTATTAGATGTTTTGAAATGATTATCGGAAGCTCGATTGGGTTGGAAGCTTGTTGGAGATATATCACATTATCCATTGGTTCTATCGGTAATTTTGGATGATTTGATTCTGATTATAATGGCGTGTATAAGTTAAATTGGTTAACGTTAGCTCATTAATATTTTGATTTTGATTGGTTATAAATATGAATGTTAGATAAAAATGAAATGTCTGTATATTAATTAGTAAACTCCGGTAATGCCTCGTACCCTATTTCGGTGTCGAATACGGGTAAGGGGTGTTACAGTAAAACTGTACAACATATGGGTTATGACATAGAATTTCATGAATTTCATGTAACCTTTTGTTAATATATGAATATTAAATTATTGTAGAATAAGTAAATTACTGCTAATTTTTTTTATTGTAGAATAATTAAATTATTTGTTTCACTAATGATATTTTATCACTTTAAATATGTATTGCAATTTAAAAATAATAAAGTAGATTATATATTATTTTTATATTATTATATATTATGATTTTAGTAAATTCATATAAGAATAATTATAGTAAGAATTTTATTAAATTATATATTTTTATTAAATTATATTTAATAATAATTATTTTAAATTATATTTTATAGTATTATATATTATGATTTTAGTAAATTCATATAAGAATATTTAATATTAAGATTTTTATTAAATTATATATTTTTATTAAATTATATTTAATAATAATTATTTTAAATTATATTTTATAGTATTATATATTATGATTTTAGTAAATTCATATAAGAATATTTAATATTAAGATTTTTATTAAATTATATATTTTTATTAAATTATATTTAATAATAATTATGTTAAAATATGATTAAATTATTTATTATTTATATTAATAATCTTATTAAAATTTAATAACAATAACAATAATCATCTACCTAAAAAAATTCTGCTAAGGGTATTCTAGTCATTTTATTTTTTTCTTTATACTATTACAACATCATTCCATTCAACCAAACACAAGAATACTATTACAGTTCTATTCCATTCCATTCAACCAAACAATTGAATTACTATTACGCCTCTATTCTATTACAGCGAACCAAACGTGGCCCTAAGGTTTTTTTTGGTTGTATTTTCAGTTTAGTGATTTGGGCTCATATAACTGGGCTTTGGGTTAATAGTTGTATTGGGCTAGGTAATGGACTATATTATTAGACATTTATATTTAGTTTTATTTATTTTCTTAAATTGGGCCGGGTAAATTTGGGTATTACACTATCCACGTAATGAGCCGTCATAATTTTTAAAATACAATAGAACTAACTAGTAAAGCAGTCATTAATTATTATTAATCTTTTTCTTTTCTGTCTTTAGCAGGAACTTAGTCTTTGGTGCATGCTTCATAATTAAGAAAAAATACAATACCACTAGCATTATATAAAATATTACTTCTTTTAATTTTTCTCTTTATAATATAATTACATTTTAATTTCCCTATATTTGATAATATTTAAATGTTGCATTTTGGCTAATCACATGAAACTAAAAGACAAGGGGTCTTAAATTTTAAAATATATGTGTGTGAACGCCAACTTGAGGGTCGAAGCCAAATTCCTATAAACAGAGGAAGGTGCAGGTGGATCTGTATGTCTTCCAATTTATCATCAAAGGCCAACTCAAGAGCCAAAGTTGAACAACAAGCCAAGAAAGAGCAAGCTATCCTCTAACAACACCTTAATCATATCTTTAAACCACTGCCTTGAAAATGAACCCAAAAGGTAAGAACAGAGGCTTCGACCCAAATCTTACAGAAGCAGTTCTTCATTTTCCCTCCAATTCAGCTCAGCTCCAAGTCCAACTATGGCAAATAGAATGGAAAAATTAAGTCTAAACTACTATATATGCATTATCAATTAAAAAGTAAATACTGAACACCCCTGGGTCCAACTATGGCAAATAGAATGGAAAAATTAAGTCTAAACTACTATATATGCATTATCAATTAAAAAGTAAATACAATTTTTGCTCCAAGTTTAAGCAAAACATATTTGAATCTCACCTATGCAATTTGGATGAAGTGCTAGTTTCTTTTTCTTCCAATCCTGCGGGCCCATCTTGTAAAATTCCTCTGCCAGTCTCTCTCAGCCATTCTAACCAACCGCCACGGTCTTCCAGTTGTGAATACTATGTATCCCGTACTCAATCCCAACACTACTCCGCACCCATACCCCATCATTACAAGTTCCCAAATAAAGGGTATTGCAGAATCTTCATCTTCCACAAGCTTTGGTGTTGGTGGCTTTCGTTCCTCCTCACTACCACATTTCTTTGATAGTGGGAAGCCGCATAAACCCAAGTTTCCAGCATAGGAATCAATATCGAAAGTATTGAATTGATGTCCAACCGGAATTGGTCCGAAAAAATTGTTTTGCGACAAATTTAGCACTTCCAGAAATGTCAGTTTCGTTAACTCGGAAGGAATTCTACCACCAAGCTTGTTAGATGACAGATCTAATGATTCAAGTGCTGCCATATTTGCCAATGACGGTGGTAGGGTATCGTTTAATCTGTTGTGTGAGAGGTTGAGCACTAAAAGAGCATGAAGTTCGCCGAGTGCCTCAGGGATTCGTCCACTGAATCGATTGTTTGAAAAATCTATGAGTGTGAAATTAGTTAATGATTTGTCCAGATCTAGCTCTAGCTCCAACCTTTTCATGGTTAGTTTCACATAGTTTTTATAGTTTTCGGGACCTCGAGTATTACGAAGACAAGATACACTACCAGCGTTTCTACCACAGTCACTCACTTGTTGTGGTTGTAGTTGTGAAGCTGCAACTAATTTCGAACGTCTAAAACTTTGGAAGAATATTTTCGGAAAGGGGCCAGTGAACTCATTTTTAGAGAGATCAAGGATTTGCAAGCTTATAAAGCTAGATGTAGCCATGGGATGGTCTAGGCGACCATAAAATCTATTAGAGCGTAAGATAAGAACTTGCAGGACTGGAAGTACACTGAGCCAACGGGGAAAGAGATCGTACAAGGTGTTGTTTGCTAGGTTCAAAAAATGTAGCACGGTACAATTAACAAAGGACCGTGGCAATAACCCTTCCAATATGTTGTCATTAAGAGCAAGAGTGGTCAAACTACTTAATTCAACACAAAAATCAGGGATTTTGCCCCTCAAGTTATTCTTTTGTAGGTTTATGATACTGATCCCCCGACTAAAATTTCCAAGACATGATGGAATAATTCCACCAAAGTAATTCTTAGACAAATCAAGAATATCAAGTGAAGTCAAATTACAAATTGAAGGAGGTATTTCACCTGTCAATTTGTTATCTGAAATCAGGAATTTTTGCAATGAAGGTGGCGGAGCTGGAAGAGGACCTTGGAGGTGGTTGGAACGAAGATCTAGGGTAAGAATATTCTTCCCTGGAAGTTGCTCTAAACTCGTCAACGAATTGTTGTAAAGATTCAAATCAATCAATTGTTCCCAACCTTCCGATTCCCAATTGAATATTGAACCCTGAATTTTGTTATTGGAAAGATCAAGACTTCTCAAGCTTTTCGCAGATCGCAAGAAACTCGGGAATTGCCTTAACTTGTTATTGGAAAGATTAACTTCAGTGAGATTCTTCAATTTTGATGGAACATCTAAGTTGATAACACCACTAAAATTATTTGTCGAAAGATCGAGCGTTTCAAGACTCTCTAGCTTTGAAAGCATATCTGATCTAATGACTCCACTCAAGTTGTTTGATGAAAGATCAAGGTGGGTAAGCTTTGAAAGACCAAAGAAAGAACTTGGTATTTCACCATGGATGTCATTATCCGCCAAATCAACCCATTGAATTGAATTAGGCTTTTGAATTTGATTGATTGGACCTGTGAGACTGTTATTACTGAGGCCTAAAAATTCTAAAGATGGCAAAGTAAAAAGCCAAGATGGAACTCCTCCTGTTAACAAGTTATCATGTAGAAAGAACCGATTCAAATTCTGAAGCCCTGTTACATGAGTTGGGAGTGGACCTTCTAATCTATTGGATGACAAGTCTAAAGAAGTAAGTTGTGTGAGGTTGAACATCGATGGGAGAAGTTGACCACTAAAATTACAACCAGAGAAAGCCAAAGTAGTAAGTTTGTTAAGGTTTCCAAAGACATCTGGAATTTGTCCCTCTAATTTGTTATAAGAAAAACCGAGATAGGTGATTTTTGTGAGGTTTCCAAGTGAAGAAGGAATTGACCCTCTGAAATGATTACCGGAAAGGTCAAAGAATTTGAGGGGACTACTCCAATTGGACTTAGGGAGAAAACCTGTTAAAGAGTTCCAACTGAGATCAACATACTCTAGGTACCCAAGCTGGAATATTTCACTGGGGAAATCCCCCTGTAAATCACAAAATTCGAGACTCAAACGCTTTAAAGACGAACGCAAGTTCTTGAAGGAGGTAGGCACAACATCAGACATATTTAACGAGCCAAGTAAAAGATTTTCTATTTTAGATAAGTTGCGCGTAAGCATGTCAAAACTGTGACTGTCATATTTCAATTGATCATTTCCAGAAAGATCAAGTGAAATCAATTTTGATTGCAAAGATATATCTGATGGGACTGAACCACTGAGAAAAGAACCAGAAAGATCAAGATGTGTCAGACTTACTAACTGATTAAACCCAGACGGAATCGAAGAAGCACTGAAATTGTTCAAAGAGAGGTCAAGTCGTTTGAGTCCTCGAAGGCGGAAAAGGGTGGTGTTTGGAGAAAGGAAGCCAACAAGCTTAGAGCAACTAAGGTCTAGGCTAATCACCTGACCGGTTGCCTTATCACAAGTGACTCCCTCCCATGAGCAACAGTTGGTGCTTTCATTCCAGGAGTTTGTCTTGGGATAACAGTAGGAATAAAAAGCAGAATCATCAATGGACATAGTGTTCTTGAATTGGAGCAACGCTGAAGTGTCTTCTGGTAGACATGGAGGAGTTGGATTAAGAGAAGCGGAAGACAAACTCTGACAACAATCAACTACGGAAAGAAAGAACAGCACAAAGAGGAGACTACGGATTTGAGACAACAATATAAACTTTCCCATTTTTAGAACCTAGTAAGGAACAAGCTATGAAAGGGGGCAATGTTGTAAGGAAAACGGAATTGGAAATTTGCTATAAGTTGAGGGTTGTAGGCTTTAGAGATGCTATGCCAAAGTTGATTCATTGGCCTATATTTATGTTCTCTAATTTCATGTGGACTGTTATAAAGTCTTTCCCGAGTGTTTTACTTATTCAGAAAAGACCTTTCCTTCCAGCTGTTGTTTTATTATATTATTTCAATTATAGAATATCATTTTGTCTTTTATGTTTTATTTTACTCTTTTAATTACGCGTTAACGTACATGATATACTTTCTCTATTTTAATTTGATTGTATATTCACCATTATAAATGTTGCAGAGTGATCATTCATTAAATGATGAAACCAGATCGCGTACCTACTAACTCATTCAAATCTGTGAGTTCATCCACAGTTATGAGCTAATTCAAAGTTGCGAGCTCATCAAGACGCAAAATTTAATCAAAGATAAGAGCTTATCAAAGATGCAAATTCAACCTCAGTTACGAACTGTTAAAGGTTTTAGGGAACTGCAAGATAAAGTGTGAAAAAGATTCACTTGCTCTAAAATCAATGTTTTTTTGTTTAGTCTGTTTGTTAATTACCTTTTGTCTTTTTTAAGTTTTATTTTACTCTATTTTAGTTTGATTGTATCAGATTTCTTGAATGTCAATGTCAGTAAGTGTAGTGTGTTTGTCGATTAATTTGGCATTTAATATATGTCCTATATATACGCTGAATTAAGAGGAAATGGCAGTGGCCGTCCTAAAGGGGATGGCTAGTGTGAACAAGTGTGCTATGATGTAATTTCTCCTTTCACTGTGAGACAAATAACTTTAATTCACTAATTTCATGGTCTTTGTTCCCAGCTACTGTAATTTCTAAGCATTCACACTAAATTGGAAAACAAAAAAAATAAAGAAAATAAAGAGAGGTGTGGAAGACAATTATGCATGATTGATGAAAATAAAAGTAGTAGTGGAGAGCAGTATATTGACTTGATATGGTCTTGGTCAACCATGTCCACAATTCATTTAAAAGAGTGGTTTCTGTTTTTTATATTATTGCCCGCTTAGCAGACTATGGAAAGAGTAATGTGATCTTGGGCTAATGTGAAAGTAGCTTGAAAGTAAAAGACTATAGACATAATTTCGTATTTAATATCTGCACCAAATCAAGATAACATTTTCTCAAATAAAATATTTCCATCCACTCTGCTATTTTATACTAAAGAATCGATAAAATTAAAATATCAACGTCACAATTTTAAATTTTAAATAAAATGAAAAAAAGTTAACCCTAATTTTTGTTTCGATTATTTGCCACTAGAGTTAATTGTGGTTTTTATTTCAACTCATTTTTACTCGAGTTAATTGCTATTTTTGATCTTTTTATCAAGATTAAAGGTGATCATAGCGATATAATGAGAGTTGATTTTTTTTATCTATTAGCGATATAATTTAGGCTGTTAAACAAGCAAAAGTGAGGATTTGAGCATTATATTGGCTAGGTAGTTTCGAAAACAATCCCTATTTCATAATTTTCTCAAGTTTTGAGCAAGGTTTCGGGTTAATTTTACACACTTGATTGCTAATTTGACAAATCACACGTCTAGAACCCACGAAACTATTCACTCATTAAGTCACAATGATCAATTTCTAAGCATCATAAATTAATATATAAGGATCAAATCATAATTTGAGCATAGTATAGATATCAAAATCAAAATTTAACCATTGTCTAATATAAAAAAAACAGCAAATAGATCTTGTTAATATCCAAAAATAAATCTTAACAATCCTGACAACAGAAACAAAGCAAGAATTGGCAAATTAAGTATAAACAATTCAAACAAAGATGACCAAAACTACAAAGTTTTCTTTGAATATTCAAGAAAAGTTGAATTCAAACACATCAAGGATAAAACATACCTGAAAACAGGAATTAAAACGGTACATATTCTTACAAAAGTAGAACATAAACCCATAAATGTAAATTTACAAATAAAAACACCCATATTATCAAAGTTGAATAATAAGCCAAGAAAGAGCAAGCTATCCTCAAACAACACCTTCATCTTATCATTGAACCACTGTGTTGAAAATGAACCCAAAAGGTAAGAACATAGGCTTCGACCCAAATCTTACAGAAGCAGTTCTGCATTTTCCCTCCAATTCACCTCAGGTTCAACTATGACAAATAGAATGGATAAATTAAGTCTAAATTACTATTTATGCATTATCAATTAAAAAGTAAATACAATTTTTGGTCCAAGTTTAAGCAAAACATATTTGAATCTCACCTACGCAATTTGGATGAAGTGCTAGTTTCTTTTTCTTCCAATCCTGCGGGCCCATCTTGTAAAATTCCTCTGCCAGTCTCTCTCAACCATTCTAACCAACCACCATGGTCTTCCAGTTGTGAATACTATGTATCCCGTACTCAATCCCAACACTACTCCGCAGCCATACCCCATCATTACAAGTTCCCAAATAAAGGGTATTGCAGAATCTTCATCTTCCACAAGCTTTGGTGTTGGTGGCTTTCGTTCCTCGTCACTACCACATTTCTTTGATAGTGGGAAGCCGCACAAATCCAAGTTGCCAGCATAGGAATCAATACCAAAAGTATTGAATTGATTTCCAACAGGAATTGGTCCGAAAAAGTTGTTTTGCGACAAGTTTAACACTGCCAGAAATGTCAGTTTCGTCAACTCGGAAGGAATTGTACCACCAAGCTTGTTAGATGACAGATCTAATGATTCAAGTGCTGCCATATTTGCCAATGACGGTGGTAGGGTATCGTTTAATCTGTTGTGTGAGAGGTTGAGCACTAAAAGAGCATGGAGTTCGCCGAGTGCCTCAGGGATTCGTCCACTGAATCGATTGTTTGAAAAATCTGTAAGTGTGAAATTAGTTAATGATTTGTCCAGATCTAGATCTATCTCCAACCTTTTCATGGTTACTTTCACATAATTTTTATAGTTTTCGGGATCGTGAGATTCGGGACTGTCACCACAATATGCCGAATTAACATTACAATTAGCACTCTGTTGATGTGGTTGTACTTGTGATTGTGAAGCTGCAACTAATTTCATACGTTCAAAATTTTGGAAGAATTCTTCCGGAAAGGGGCCATTGAACTCATTCTTAGAGAGATCAAGAATTTGCAAGCTTGAAAAGCCACAGGTAGCCATGGAATAGTCTAGGCGACCATAAAATCTATTAGAGCGTAAGATAAGAACTTGCAGGTCTGGAAGGACACTGAGACGATGGGGAAAGACATCTTTCAAGGTGTTGTTTGCTAGGTTCAAGAAACGCAGCGAGGTACAATTAACAAGGGACCGTGGCAATAACCCTTCTAATTTGTTGTCATTAAGAGAAAGAGTTGTCAACGTCCTTAATTCAACACAAAAATCAAGGATTTTGCCACTCAAGCTATTCTTTTGTAGGTTTATGATACTGATCCCCCAACTAAAATTTCCAAGACATGATGGAATAATTCCACCGAAGTAATTCTTAGACAAATCAAGAATATCAAGTGAAGTCAAATTACAAATTGAAGGAGGTATTTCTCCTGTCAATTTGTTATCTGAAATCAGGAATTTTTGCAATGAAGGTGGCGGAGCTGGAAGAGGACCTTGGAGTAGGTTGGAACGAAGATCTAGGGTAAGAATATTCTTCCCTGGAAGTTGATCTAAACTCGTCAACAAATTGTTGGAAAGATTCAAATCAATCAATTGTTCCCAACCTTCCGATTCCCATTTGAAAATTGAACCCTGAATTTTGTTATTGGAAAGATCAAGACTTGTCAAGCTTTTCGCAGATCGCAAGAAACTCGGGAATTGGCGTAACTTGTTATTGGAGAGATTAACTTCAGTGAGATTCTTCAACTTTGATGGAACATCTAAGTTGATAACACCACTAAAATTATTTGTCGAAAGATCGAGCGTTTCAAGACTCTCTAGCTTTGAAAGCATATCTGATCTAATGACTCCACTCAAGTTATTTGATGAAAGATCAAGGTGGGTAAGCTTTGAAAGACCTTCCAATTGTTCCCAACCTTCCGATTCCCATTTGAAAATTGAACCCTGAATTTTGTTATTGGAAAGATCAAGACTTGTCAAGCTTTTCGCAGATCGCAAGAAACTCGGGAATTGGCTTAACTTGTTATTGGAAAGATTAACTTCAGTGAGATTCTTCAACTTTGATGGCACATCTAAGTTGATAACACCACTAAAATTATTTGTCGAAAGATCGAGCGTTTCAAGACTCACTAGCTTTGAAAGCATATCTGACCTAATGACACCACTCAAGTTGTTTGATGAAAGATCAAGTTGGGTAAGCTTTGAAAGACCAAAGAAAGAACTTGGTATTTCACCATGGATGCCATTACCCGCTAAAGAAACCCTTTGAATTAAATTAGGCCTTTGAATTTGATTGATTGGACCGGTGAGACTGTTATAACTGAGGTCTAAGGACTCTAAAGATGGCAAAGTAAAAAGCCAAGATGGAACTCCTCCTGTTAACAAGTTACCCTGTAGAAAGAACTCATTCAAATTCTGAAGCCCTGTTACATGAGTTGGGAGTGGACCTTCTAACCTATTGGATGACAAGTATAAAGAAGTAAGTTGTGTGAGGTTGAACATCGATGGGGGAAGTTGACCACTAAAATTACAACCAGAGAAATCCAAAGTAGTAAGTTTGTTAAGGTTTCGAAAGACATCTGGAATTTCTCCCTCTAATTTGCTATAAGAAAAATCAAGATAGGCGACTTTTGTGAGGTTTCCAAGTGAAGAAGGAATTGACCCTCTGAAATTATTACCGGAAAGGTCAAAGAATTTGAGGGGACTACTCCAATTGGACTTAGGGAGATAACCTGTTAAAGAGTTCCCACTTAGATCAACATACTCTAGGTACCCAAGCTGGAATATTTCACTAGGGATATCCCCCTGTAAATCACAAAACTCGAGACTCAAACGCTTTAAAGACGAACGCAAGTTCATGAAGGAGGTAGGCACAACATCAGACATAATTACCGAGCCAAGTAAAACATTTTCTAATTTAGATAAGTTGCGCGTAAGCATGTCAAAACCGTGACTGTCAAATTTCAATAGATCATTTCGAGAAAGATCAAGTGAAATCAGTTTTGATGGCAAAGATATATCTGATGGAACTGAACCACTGAGGAAAGTACGAGAAAGATTAAGATGTGTCAGACTTACTAACTGATTAAACCCAGACGGAATCGAAGAAGCACTGAAGTTGTTCAAAGAGAGGTCAAGTCGTTTGAGTCCTCGAAGGCGAACAAGGGTGGTGTTTGGAGAAAGGGAGCCAACAAGCTTAGAGCAACTAAGGTCGAGGCTAATCACCTGACCCGTTGCCTTTTCACAAGTGACTCCCTCCCATGAGCAGCAGTTGATGCTTTCATTCCAGGAGTTTGTCTTGGGATAACAGTAGGAATAAAAAGCAGAATCATCAATGGACATAGTGTTCCTGAATTGGAGCAAGGCTGAAGTGTCTTCTGGTAGACATGAAGGAGTTGGATTAAGAGAAGAGGAAGACAAACTCAGACAACAATCAACTACGGAAAGAAAGAACAGCACAAAGAGGAGACTACGGATTTGACACAACCATATAAACTTTCCCATTTCCAGAATTTTAGAAACAAGAGATGATAGGAGGCAAAGTTTTAAGGAAATGAAGTTGGAAAGTTACTATGAGTGGAGGGCTTTAGGCTTGAGAGATGCTATGCGAAGGTGGGTTTATTTATATTCTTTAATTTCATGTGGACTGTTATAAGTCTTTCCCGAGTCTTTTAAAATTATTTAAATTCCTTGGAAAGTGAGATTTGTTTTTCATAATTGGCATCAACAATAATTTTGTTATGATTTTGCAATGCAATTCTGAAATGGAAGAAAATGTTTTCTAAGATGTTATACTAGTTCAAAATACCAGAAAAAAAAATTCCTGTAATTAGTTTTGCTTAATCACAATTTTACACTGTTTTATTAAAAAGGAAAGGCAGGAATTTTGCTTAGTCATCTTTTTTGGTAGATAGTTTTGGGCAACTTTCCAGTAATTAGAAAAAAATATATTTAAGGATTAAGAAGGGATTATGGGTGATTTTAAATATCGTATCCAAAAGAGCAGATGTGATTAAATTCTATAATGAGATTAATGTTTAAATATATATTTGCCTTAATCATTTTATTTATACCAGATTTTATCATACTTACTATCAAGATGGATAAAAATACTGTATATTAAAAATATATTTATAATCTTCAAATTGGCACAATAATAAGACATATTACACTCTCAAAGGGAGGGTTTGTGTTTAATCTTTGAAGATGACACTGTTGAGAAAGATAGTGAAGATAATTAAATGTAGCATTAACCACTTATAATAGTTTTAAAAAAAAATCTACACACATTGATCATTGATTATTAAATTTTAAAAATTAAAAAAATTAAAAATTAGAAACATTAAATAATATTATATTATAACACAACCACAACGTAAGTAAAAATAATTATGTAATATATTTACCATTTTATTAAAATAAAGACATATTAATAATTTAACAACTAAATTGAAATTGAGTTATAGGTGACATCAATTTAATCAAAATCTTTACATATAATAATATAAATACTAAAAGTTATGAAAATTCAAAATATTAATAAAAATTTCATAAATTTTGAAAAAGAATAAAAATAATTTTACCAAGAAAAGAAAATCAAGACCCCAAAGATAAGGCAAAGGACTTGGTTTTGTGGGTATCAACTTTTCAAACCATATAATTTGGTCTAATTAAGACTCATATACCATCTACCCATAGAGCAAGTTTGATTTGCTTTCGATTGTTTTCTTCGTGAAAATTACATTAATGCTAACAAAAGAAAAACAAATAAATAATGAGAAGCGAAAGTTATAAGAAAAAAATAAATGAATTCCATGAGACTATCAACTGATTTAGTTAAGGATATATAAATGTTGCTCATCTCTATGAAACAACATCAACATCATCCTTTAATTATTATTAATATATGGAGCATTGATTCGTCTATCTTTGATCAAATAGGCCCCGCTGTTACTTACTGTGTCTTGTTTTAGTCAAGATAAGGACAAAAGATTGAAATAGGTGATTATAAATTAAGTAATCCGAGTAAACGATATTTGGAAATATATACATGTACCGTGTAGTGCTGTGCATGTCCAACCTTCATCAATAATTGTGAGGCTCATGCAGATTTTTTTTCTCTTCCAGGAAAGAAGGCAGTCCTGGACCGATTACGAACACCTTGGAAAGGTTAGTCTTGTTATTGTTGTAGCTTCTTTTAGGCAAATTAAAGACTTAGTTTGATGAAAGTCGTTGGCGTCAACAATACTTGGAAAATGGAAATCAATAATTCAGCCTTATCATGCACGCACCGCCATAAAAATTCTAACATCTGCCCAAAACACAAGTTTGGTAGCTTTCGATTGGTTTCTTCGTGGAAACTATATTAATGCTGACAAAAAAAAAGTTAAATTACATACGAGAATTGTTAATCAATATCTCTCAGTAAATTATATACGAGAAATGTTAATCAATATCTCTCAGTTATCAAAGTGAAACTTATTAAAAATAAATTAAGAATATATAACTACGACTCATCTTAACGACACAACATCCTTTAATTATTATAAATTTCATGAATATATGGAGCATTAATTCATATTGAACTATAAAGTTTAATAGAAAAAATTAAAAATAGATTTGCTTAATACTTATTTATCTTGTATGACCACATCTTGTATCGTTGGAGTCGAAGGCAGGTAAGCAAAGAAAAGAAGCTCCATTATACGCCTCCTAACCTCCTTAGTTATAATGCTAGCTACCATATTTTCTGATCTTGGCGCAAATCGAAACTTAACATATCAATCCTTCGTTATCCAATTATAAATCTCTAATCGAAGCAAAGAAAATTTTTTTAGGGGTCGAAATTAAATTGTGATTTTTACTATAATAAAAATAAAATTTCACTATTTTAATAACCTATATCTTTATAATTTTTAAAAGATTAAACCAAATTTTTATCATTTTTAGGGGATCAAAATGTAATTTTACTGTATATAAAAAAATCAAATTACACAATGTGTAAATGTAAGGGTTACACATGTTTTAGAATAAATACTAAATTGACATAATTTATAAAGTTGAGGGTTAAAGTTACTATTTTACCAACTTTAAAAGCTATCACCGTTACTCCGTTGGTGATAAAAAAAAGGTAAACTTGCATAGTTAAGTGATAATTTTGTAACTTTTTAAAATTAAGAGTGATTATTATTAGAATTTACCCTATAATTATTTATGGGATTGCAGACAAATAGTCAATAGTAGTGGAGAGCAGTCTATTGACTTGAAATCGTCTTGGTCAACCACTTCCAACCAACAAAAAGGAAGTCTTCGTCAACCCTATCCACGTAATGACATTACAGTGAATTTCACTGGGTTCACACTTGTAATTGTATTGTATCAAGTCATATAGTTACCCATTGTTAATTATTTTTAGTTAAATTATATAAAAAGGTTTTACAATTAAAATATATTTTTAAGTTTTGATGTATTTCATCCCTTAATTATATGGTTGAAGTTTAATTCCTGTTTATAGAATAAAATATATTTTATAATCCGCCGTTTATCTTTTTTAGAGAGCAATTGTGGAAAAAGAATTACTAATTATTATAGATGGTGGATACCCTGATTTCGACAAAAAAAATCTATATATTTTGAGATTTTGAATTTACTTCTCTTGCTTTTATATTCATGAATTTATTTTTTCTATTTTTCAGATTTTAAAAGTCAAATTCGCTTATATCTAAGATTCTATGATGTGACTCTTTGAACTTAAAAAAAAATCTTATTTACTATTCATGCAAAAAAAAAGTGTTATAATAAAACTAAATTTAATAAAAATTTAAAGAAATTAACTATTAGACTTGCAATCTAAAATTTTAAAAATAGAAGAATTAATAAGTAGTCATTAATTGTTATTATTCATTTTCTTTTCTATATTTTGCATGAACTTTGTCTTTGGTTAAGTGTATGCCTCATAATTAATAAAAAATACAATACCATTAGTATTTTTTAAATATTATTCCTTTTAAATTTTCTCATTATAATATTATTTCTTTTAATTTCCCTATATTTCATAATTTTTAATGTTGTATGTTGGGCTAATCACACGAAACTAAAAGACAAGGGGACCTAAAATTCAAAATAAGTGTGTGAACGGCTAAACGCCAACCTGAGGGCGGAAGCCAAATTCCTTTAAAGAGAGAAAGGTGCAGGTGAAACTACATGTCTTCTAATTTGTCATCAAAGGACAAGCCAAGGGCGGAAACCGAATTCCTTAAAACACTAATTTCAGTTCATTATAAAAAAGTAAATTTTTTTGTTATTATAAATGTTTGCGAATATTTATATCTAAATAATTAGTAATATTAATTATTTAAATTACTTAATAAAATTATAAAGTAGAAAGATCAAATTATATCAGAAATTAATATATAAATATCAAATCTTAGTATAAATATCAAATTATATCAGTTAATTCGGTTTAAAATTAGATAATTAACCGAACCAATCGAGTTTAATAATTAATAATACAAATTATATGTAGTTTTAATTCGGTTAATTCAGTTAATTCGGTCAAATGAATATTATCAATTTATTTTTTTATATGTTTTATACTTGTTTAATCAAATATATATATATATATATATATATATAAATTTCGATTAATTCGATTAATCGGTCGAATTAATTGAAATATTTTAGTTCAATTAATTTTTTTTAAAATGTTTTGATTTGATTAATAGTTAAAATATTAAAAATTTAATTAATTTAATTAATTCAATTAATATTAATTTAATTCAGTTAACCGTTCGATTAACTGTTTAAACACTCATAATATTTTATTATAATTTTAGTTGCGTGAACAAGTGTGCTACGATGTAATTTCTCTTTTCACTGTGAGACATATTAACTTTAAGTCATTTCAGAAAATATGGAACAAATGTAATAATTGCACTACTTTCATGGTCTTTGTTCCTAGCTACTGTAATTTCTAAGCATTCACACAATAAAAAATGGAAAACAATATAAAAAAAATAAAGAGAGAGGTGTGGAAGACAATAATGCATGATTGATGAAGATAAAAGTAGCAATGGAGAGTAGTATATTGACCTGATATGGTCTTGGTCGTCAACCATGTCCACATCATAAAAATTAATTCATTTAAAAGAATGGTTACTGTTTTTTTTTTTTTAATGTTATTGTCCGATTAGCTGGCTATAAAAAGAGTAATGTGATCTTGTGGAAGTAGCTTGAAATTAAAAGACTACAAAAATTATTTCAGTTTTTGTTGGGCCACTAATTTTTTTTTTGATAAATTATAAGAGAAGAGTAAAATCTTAACAAAAATGTAACTAACATGATTCGAATTCAAGTCACACCTAAAACGATGAATTTCCTAACAATTAAATCAACGCACAAAGTTTTGTCGGGCCTCCGTTTTGATTACGCCTTGATTTTTCAAATGATGTGCTTTTGCTTTTGTACAAAAACTTAATAAAAAATAATGAAGGGACTGGGACAGCAATAATGCAGCCACTAATTAGGTTCCAATACTTGAAGCTATTTAATTTACCATCTCAACCTTTATTTTTCTAATATTTTATAGATGACTAGCATATGAATTTTAATTACTTGAGCATGTTTAAAAAATAATAAAAGTAATTTTATTTAAAAAATAATAAGTAAAACCTAAAACATAATTTCGTATTTAATATATATGCACCAAATCAAGATTAACATATATAAAAATTAAAATATTCTATAATATGCTAGGTTTTTCTCAAATAAAATATTTCCATTCACTCTGCTATTTTATACTAAAGAATCGATACACTTTAAGGAAACTATATTATAATGAAATTTTTAATACTAACCCATTGTATATTAAAGTATAATTAATTACAAAACAAGGGTAAAACCCTAACATCAACACGACTAGTGTGACTCGAATTCAAGTCACGCTTGAGATGATGAACATCTTAACCATTAGTATAATTAAAGTACAATGAAAAAATTGACATAAATACGGATAAGTTGCAATACCCACAATTTTTTAAATGGTTATTATTGTAAAAGCTCAATAATTTTGTAGTTTATTAGTTGTTTTTTTTATGACACTCAATTTTATACGTATTTTCATAGAGTTTTTATAAAAGAAAAGAAAAGAAAAGAAAATTTATTTACTCTACTGTATTTTTCTTAATTTTGGTAATTTGGGAAATTTTAACTCTAAAGAAGGAGAAGTGATGCGAGTCTCAAGGCACAATTTCAGATATATGAATGTGATGGACCCACATTATCTTAAGGCTCAACAATGTCAAAGGCCAAGCCAAGCAAACCAAGATTCGATCAAAGACAATATTCAAGGAAAGGGAGAATGATACAATCACGGATGGGATGAAATTTATTAAATTCCATTCACCGAAGCTGCCAACTTTCAAGTTTGGGAAATCAGCAAACTTGCGATGACATTTTGGATGGGATCCTCACATTTCTGGGTTGCGATACCTTCATGAGCTTGAAAGATTTAGAAGAATGTTTTGTAGGAGCCCCACTTTTCCACACAAAAGTTTTAGTCTCAGCATGTTTTGGCAACCACTCAAAAGGTTTGGTTTCAGCATGTTTTGGCAGCAGCTTATTAGTAGCATAAGGAGGTTTAGAATCCTTGAAAGTAGAATTAGAACTTGTACCTCGATAATAGTATGATGCGCCAAATGGACGAGATTGATGTTGCTAAAATTGTTGTTCAATCTCAATTGCCTTGTGTACCATCCCATCAAGATCAATATAAGTTTGAAGATTAAGAGCATTGGCTATCGAAATGTTCAAGCCATCTACAAATCGCACCATGGTAGTATCTTCATCCTCTTGAATATTTTCTCTTTGCATAAACATCTCCATCTCCTTAAAATACTCATCAGCAGATCGATTACCTTGAACAAGGCGTTGAAGTCTCGTTTTGACCTCTTTGTAGTAATGTGAAAGAACGTAACGCTTTCGCATCACTTGCTTCAACTCATCCCATGTTTCAATTACCCTTTCCTAGTTTCTTTTATGATCAATTTCAATTTGAATCCACCAACTCAACGCATAATCTAAAAATCCACGGGTCGCCAATGAGACTTTTTCCTCTTCCCGACAGTTATAGTAACTGTTGAACTTTGGGATCATACTCTCCTTGGAATGGTGGAATGTTGAACTTTGGTTTAGCTAAAAAATGTTGCCAACGGTCATTATCAACCAAAGTGTCATCATTTGCACAAGAGACACGTCGAGCATTATTTGCACAAATTAAGATGAGGTTGATCAATCTTATCTCCCTAATTATGATTCCAACGCTCAATTTTGGTACTTAGACATTCTAAATTTTTGTTGATCCTATCTAGAATAGTGTCACGTTGTTGATCTCGAACATTTTGAACCTTTTGATTCCTTCTCAACTTCTCAATCATATTATTGCGAATCATTATGAAAGCCTGAAAAGAACACAACACTCAAGAAAAGAAAAATTAAGCAAACCTCAATGTTATGCACTCAGAAATGAAAATCAAATTCTCAATGAAGTAAGAATTAATCTTGTAAGTCTTTTAAAAAGTGTCCATATCAATCAATCAAAATATATTAGAATCAACTAACAAAGCAAATCTAATAACACTACGAGTTCAAAATCGGCTAAACACCAAAGAATTGTGTTGCACGGAGGAAGGAATGTGCAACGTGCTTTAACCTACTAACACCAAAAACAATAAAGTGTTAGAATGCGTACAGGAACAATAAAAAGCAAAAATAAATGAAAACCTAAGGCTAAGAGTAAATGAAAATAGTTGAAACCTGAAAACTCGAAAAATTACGAAACAACTTGACTAACTTTGTTCGAGGTGTTCTCAATTTCCAAAAATCACGAAATTTAAACTGAAGCCTCCTCAAATAATGTAGATCTGATCTGGAAAGTTTCGGCACAAAATTCAACCCACAGAATATTTTCTTATTTTTTTGTATTCTTTTCTATACTTTTTTGATCACTTTTTTGTGGGAAATATTTTTTATACTCTAAAATAGTGTCAATAAATAGTATGTAAAATTTCAGATTGAAAAAATTTACCCACTAAAATATATTTTTTTTCGAAAACTGTCTAAGTAAAAAAAAATATTTTGAGATTATTTGCTAGAAACCAATTTTATAAGAACACAAAAAACACCTAAAATGCTCAAATCTGATACCAATAATAAAGAATGAGACAGATCAATGCAGAAGTGGATTGTAAAGTTTGTTCAGGTCACGAATTTGACTTAGGGCTCTAGATGTTCGAAAATAAATTTGGATTTCAACTTGAAACGCAATAGAATCCAAGTCAAATTAAATAAACAAATCAAATAAATCAAATATTAGAATAATAAGGAAGAAAATAAAGAAGATAGATGGAAAGAAAGAACGTGGTAGGTAGAAATCCTAAGAAACCTTGGAAACATGAAGAATCCACAATCCCTTCAAGCGACTCTAATTTCCTCTCCAAAATAGAAACCTTGACAAGAAAAAGTTTGAAGATGACCCTCACAATCTAAAAAGATTGTTAAAAACTCTTCTAAAAGAAACTCAAGAGAAATTCTTGAAAAGAAAACCTAAAAAGAATTTATTAACTCAAAAGAGAAATAGAATAATAATCAATTGTCTCCATTGTGTACAATGCAAAGATAGCTAAATAAATCTAAATAGAACTCTTAAGTGTACTAGAATTCTAATTTAATCTAAATAAGAAGTAATTTTAAACTAAACTTTCTTATTATCTCAATCAAGAATTTTGTGCTAAAAAACTGTAACACTCTAAAGTAAGTTGAAATTGTTAACACAGATAAATTTGGACAACTGTGATGATTTCTTATGTTTTAAATTTCGAAATTGATTTTGATAAAATAATTTTTTTAGTTTTAGTATTAAATTTTTTTATTCAAAATCATGTTTTTGCTTTGTAGAAATACCAAGTAAAATTTGAGAATGGCTTCAACTAAGCCAAATCATCTCGATGTTTAGGACGATTTCAAAATTTTTGAAAATTTGTTTTTTAATTATTTTTAAAAATATTTATTTGTTAGAAACTATACTAAATTGATTTTTATTAATATATTAAAATTTCTTATAATATGCATGTATTTTATTAAATTTAATTTAATTAATTTTGAGGTAAAAGATAGTTTTATTAAATTGTACAATTGTTTTAATTTATTAAGGGGATTGCTCCACAACTGAAATGTCTTAGGATTATCACGAAAAGTCATAGCTTTTAAGCCTATGCTTTGTTGATCAAATTTTAGTTTTCAAGTTCTATTCTTAAATTTTAAGTTATTAGGAGACTTATAAAAATTGTTGTTCAAGTGTTGATCCAGTAGGCCACACAAGTGACTCAATTGGTGTTTAATTTTCAAAATCGACTTAAAATGTTCTATGGTATTTAAGTAATATATGAAATTTTATTCATGTTTTATGAAAATTAGGTTAAACATGCCAGTATGGTTTTAAATTAACAAAGTGAAATTTTGAATTAGTTAAGTGTTAGTATTTTTCTATATTTAAATTGGATTATGTGATTATTTTTGAGAAATATGTTTTTGAATTATGCTTTTGGTATATTTATGCTTTTCAAATAATGTTTTGGTATATTTATATATAATATGTTTTGAGGAAATATAATATTGAATTACGCCTTTTTATATGAAGTATGTTTTATATGTATATTTGAGACAATACAAGAAATTTAATTTTCTGATTTTAAATTTGTTTTCGGTATGCTATGTTTCAAACTTGCCAATGGGTTAAATATTGGTCATATTGATATGTATTTTGTGCTTAGAAATAAGTTTCAATCGTGTCACTAGGTTAGAATAGTGGTTTTTGAACCATTACTATTGGGGGAGATTTATGGTTTTTGTTTTGACCCATTTCTATTAGGGTGAATTGTGATTTTTGACCTTTGCCATCGAGGTTAGGAGTGATCATAGCAACAAAAAAAGAGTTGATTTTTTTTATTATCTATTAGTGTATTTTGAAATTATTATTTTTTATTAATTACTGTTTTAACATGAAATATGTTTTGGATTATGTCATCACGGGTTACCTATAAATTTTGCGATTACGTATTTTTAATAAGATATTTGGCTTAAATATTTTCATATTTGTTTAACCCAATTAAGAGAAATGCTAGTTACTCACTGAGTAATTAAACTCACTCCTTTTAATATTTTTACAAATTTTGATTTTAATTATAAGCTTGAGAAATTTGAGGTGTTGATGATTTAAGATATTATTTCATTTCTTTGAAATTTTCAAAACATTTCAAAGTTTTATATTTTTGATACTCCTAAGACAAAATTTTATTTTGAACTTCCTTCATTTACTACACAATTTGAAAGTTATTTTCAAAACAAATTTTGATCTCTATGACTTTTATATTAACTGTTTTAATTTATTTAAATTTAATTAAAATAGTGATCGTCTTGTATATTGGTGAGATTTTATCTAACGAGTGAGCGATGTCGAAGCATAAGAGATTCGGTACCATTACCAACTGCCTTGAAGAAAATTGTTACCATCCCTACTAAAATTTTGCAAACAAACACCTATCCAAAACAGAGAACTGCTTATAGGGAGTGTTGCAATTTATTTCAACACTTTAAAACAAACTTTTTGACAAATTGTCAAAATTCCAGACCATGAAAGCTGAAAAACTATGGAAAAATTTTGAAAAACCGGAGCAAGCTACCAGTCAGAACATTCCATGAAGAGAAGCAGCTATGGATGCAGAACATACATGTCAGCTCGTTCTTAAAAAAGTTGTGGAACTTCATCTTTTCTTAGACTCATCTCGGAAGTTACCTGATGAATGAGAATAAAAATGGTCTAATTTTGATTTTACAAAATTATTGAGATCTATCTACTTATAATTAATTTAGCATGCCAAAGAAAGAACATTTATTTTAATGATGTACAGTAACTCACATAATGAAGATGGATTTGCAGGACTCCTTTCTTTTCTTCCCAAACCAGCTTCAAACTTTGTTTTGCATATCTCTCTCAGCCATTCTTACAAGCCACAAACACCCATGAAAACAAAACAATACATCTACCGGTCCAGAACTGATTGCCTTGAAAAAAAAACATTACGATCACTAGTAAAGTTTAGCACACCCAAACTTCTTGCGAAAGGCCAAAATCCCAGACCATGAAAGCTGAAAAACTATGCAAAGAAAAGCAGAAAAACCAAAGCAAACTATCAGTAAGAACTCCCATTATCAGAACATACATTCCATGGGGAGAAGCTGCTATGGATGCAATATTGCATACATACACCTTGCTCTTATTCAAGCTGAGGAACTTCATCTTTTCTCGGACTCATTCCTGATGGATGAAAATAAAAATAATCAATTTGTGATTTACCTAATTATTCATTTCGCATGGAAAAAGTTGCATGTTTATTTCTATGAAATACAGTAACTCACATATAAAGATGGATTTGCAGGACTATTTTCTTTTCTTCCCAAACCAGCTTGAAACTTTGTTTTGCAAATCTCTCTCAATCTTTCTTACAAGCCACTGCGGTCTTCCTGTCCTGAATACAATGTATCCTATGCTAATTCCTAATACCATTCCAGATCCATACCCCATCATTGCAACTTTCCAAATAAAAGCTATTCCATTTCCATTTCCATTTCCATTACCATTACCTTTATCTTCCTCATCTTGTGCTGGTTCAGATATTTCATCATTGTTACATTCTTTTGATAATGGGAATCCACACAAACCCAAGTTTCCTCGATAAGAGTCGTTTTCAAATGTATCAAATTGCTTCCCATGGGGAATGGGCCCCACAAGATTATTGTTCCAAAACCTTAACACTTGAAGAAATGTCAAATTTGTCAATTGGGAAGGGATTCTGCCACTCAGCTTGTTAAATGAGAGATCAAATGATTCAAGTGCTGCCAAATTCCCAAATGACGGTGGGATAGGACCAGTCAGGCTGTTATGAGAGAGATTGAGTGCTTGAAGCAATCTAAGCTCTCCAACTACCTTAGGAATTTCTCCATGGAATCCATTCATCGACAAATCTATGCATGTTAATAAGGGCATACCTACTTTTAGCGTAAACTCTAGCTCCAAGCCTTTAATAGTTAAATTAACAACAAGGGAGTACCAATTACCATTGTCTACGTATTCAGCTTCTTTCAGAGCCTTGAGATTTTGGAAGAAATTGGCAGGCAATAGGCCAGTGAAGTCATTATGAGAGAGATCAATAATTTGCAATTTGGATAAAGAAGATGTGGCTATGTAACTTTGAATGGAACCGTGAAATCTATTAGATCTCAAAATCAGAACTCGAAGCTGTGGAAGAATACCTAACCAATGAGGAAAGGTATCGCTTAGATTGTTGTCTGCAACATTCAAAAATACTAGTTCACTGCAATTAGTTAAAGACAACGGTAATGCTCCTTCCAATTGGTTGTCATTAACGGCAAGGTATCTCAAATCATTATTCCGATTACAAACTCTGTCTGAGATTGCACCTGAAAAATGATTTCCAGAAAAATCCAGATATGTAGCAACATTCCAGTTACCAATTTCCCCTGGAATGCTCCCACTAATGCTGCAACTAGAAGCATCGAAATATTGAAGAGAAACCGAGAGATTTGCTATGGAAGGCGGAAGGTAACCACTGATTAATGGATTCCTTCCAAATGCCAAGGCTGTCAACCCACTACAATTAGCTAATGATGACAGGAAGCTCCTTTCCGTGGATGAAAGTGTTCCACTTAAATCATTATCCGATAGGTCCAGCAATTCTAGATCTCTTAGATTGCCCAAGGTAACTGGAATATGTCCTGCATTATCGATACAATGAACAAATTCAACCTAACCATATCATCCCTTTCCCAATTTTCTAATTCATTGGGTTGGGTTCTATTCCTAATTCTCACAAGGCGCATATATATATATATATATATGCATACTGAAACTACTAATTAGTGAAATTGAACAGTGAAGAAATATTATATAATACCTGTTAAAAAATTATGGGATAAATATAGAACTCTCAGACCTGTTAGATTACTAATTTGCTGTGGGATTACACCTGCACCATAGAATTAATTTGTTAAACAAATGTAAAAAAAAAAAAGGTTTGTGATCGTACCTCTTTTTTTCTTTAAATTAAAAGAGGTATGGTCCAATAATCCAAATTTTATTGCCTATAGTTTATTCTACATCTAATATACACTCTTAATCAAATAAGGCCCAATTTGTAATTTTCCCTTTTTATTATTTTCCATTTACTTTTGTTCTCTTTCTTTCCTAATCAAATAATTATTATATGTGAGTTAAGCAAGTCGTTCACGTCAGAACTTATTATTTGGATAGAAATCTAATATTTTAATAAATAAAAAATTATTTGGGTAAAGGTATATAAAGGTTACTTTAAAAAAAATGAAATAATTCAGCATTTTCTTTTTCTATATTTTAGTCCTTGAAATATTATTATAAAAATTATGAAATGCACAAGGTTAAAATATTAAACAAATTTGTAGAAATTAAACATAAATTTCATTAAGAAATTTAAAAAAATCAATATAAATAATGAAGAAATGTGATATAGTACTTATTAAATTATTACTGGGTAAACCAAAGAGATTCAAACGTTGAAGTGCAAGATATTAACAAGCTATTATGATTGATGAAAAGCATGATGATTTTTATTACAAAAAAATTACTTAGTAAAAGAATATTTGAGGCTTCCCTGTCAAACAAAGCAGACAATTGCAGTCGGAGAAAGACAACAAAATAAGCTAAAATTGAATCCAAATGCTTTTTACCTTGGATCTGGTTGCCGCGGAGATCTAGAGTCCTAAGCATCGTCAAGTTCCCTATTTCTTCTGGTAGAATCCCCTCCAGACTATTGGAAGCCAAAGATATATTCTGTAACCCTTTGCACTTGAATAAACCTATTGGAATTTTCCCAGAAAGCTTGTTGTCAGACAAATAAAGCTCTTTCAATGTGGGTAGACGATCACACATATCAGATGGGAGGGGACCGGTGAAACTGTTATTGCTCAAAGACAAATACTGAAGCTCAGGGAAGTAACCAACCCATGATGAGATTTCTCCGTGGAAATTGTTATCAGACATGCTGATAAATTTCAATCGATACAAATTAGTCAACTGGACCGGTAATAGATCATGAAAATTGTTGTACCCGATATTGAGCCGAGTAAGAAAAGACAGATTTCCCATGTCAGGTGGTATGGTGCCAGAGAGACTCATGTTAAAAATATCGAGAGCTATGACTCTTTGATTACGAGATTCACAGGTGACACCGACCCAATTACAAATCGAGATATCAACAGACCAATTGGTTGTCAAAAAATTTCGAGGATCACTAACATGGGCTTTCAGTGCAAGAAGAGTCGATCGATCTGTGTTGATATCAGTTGTTTTGGTAGAGAATGAAACGACAAAATGAAGCAACAGCACCGCCATCATAAGAGCCATAATTAACTCAGTGTTTCCCATCAAGTTCTGTGGAAATACAACTTGTGAGAGGGAATTTTTTTTAATTATACATGATGGGAAAAAAAAAAGGGGGGGGTCTACTCCAAGTGGAGAAATTTGTGTTGAGATCCTTGTTCTAACGTTGCTTTTAAGAAGTTGACTTTTCCTACAAAATTTGGCTACATCTATGATTTGCTGACGACTTCTAGCTTATAAAAATTGTGGTCGACTTGACTTATAATTTCCTATTCAATATTTTCAATAGGTACGTCATGGTAAGGAACTAATTTCATGACTGACCCAAGCATTGATGTATTAAATTTCAAATGATTTGGCTCCATCTTCACTTACCCAGTAGCTTCCAAACTTTAAAAGTCATTCTGAGAAATCACTGGAATTGCGTCCATCCTTCTTCAAAGTAAATAGGATGAATAAGAGTCCTGTGAAGTGTGAATTTATTTTCAGAGATGAAGCACTTGAACATTGAAAACGGACTTCATGACTGAGTCAAGCATTGATGTTGCAATTCATTTCAAACTTATTGCCAAACCGTCAAAATCCCAGACCATGAAAGCTGTAAAACTATGGAGAAAAAGAAAGCTAAATAATTGAAGTAAGATATCAACTAAGAATTCTCTCAATCAAAACTTTCCATGATACTTGTAATTGTTTTCTTTTTTTCTAAAATGATGTCTTAACTATTGAAATTTATTCCGGACTCTTGAACGGTTCTACTGATAAAGCAATCTGCAGCAAAAGTTTCCATTTTTCTCTAAATCTTTTTACTATTTTAGTGATGATTAGCATAGGAAATCTAAGCCCTGATTCTCATTCAAACTATTTTTTGATAATAAATATGAAAAAAAGATATAAAATAAAATGAGTTACCGTTGGTTTGAATCTGCCTACTTGAAAATAACTGGTCAGTTTGCTTCTTGTTTAAATTGTTGTCTAATTAGATTGTCCAAATACGAGATTGAACAAGCTAGAGAACAGTAATAAAACAGTGTGGATAAGGAGCGCTAAACACACAATGTATTGTTTATATAATTCGCAAATAATTCTACTTTGTGAAGTTTTATTAATAAATGATTTATTCAACAATTCATATAATTATCTCTGTTAAAGCTTAATCTATTTTAAAAAAGAAGCAAATATTGCCCCAATAATTAACCTCAACTTATTACAATTACTTGCCCAAATATTTCACTTACAAACAATTGAAACTGTCACAAATAAAATCTATTAAATGAATTACAAACAATTGTAATAATTCTTTTTAAAAATATTTATCAACTCAAATTGTAATTATATCTATGATAATTTTAAAAATTAAATATTTAAACTATAATTAATTTTCTTGGTTGTTTTATTCCATTAAAGTTCATATTAATGTGTTATTTCTATTAAATTGACTTGAGTCTTAGTTCGATTGGTATAGGCGTTATTGTCAATGCAGAAAAATATGGATTTGAGTATACTGAAACGCATTATCCTCCTATTTATTGTGTAAAAAAAAACCTATAATGAAATTATTCTAAAAAGGACTATTTATTATTGAATTAATGATTTTTAATCTTTAATTAAATTAAAAAGCATCTGATAATTAGAGAATCAGTATATTTATAACTCATAAAGGGATTTAAACTTATATAATTACTTGATAATTAATATTTAATAGTTGAAATAAAAAAAACTGACGTAATTGGAAAACTTATTATTAATTTTGCTGACCAAACTTAAAGCATGATAGAATTGAACAAGCAATGCAAGTTATCCTCCAACGACACCTGGAATCCCATCTTAAAACCACTTGCACTGTAAACGAACCCTGTTGGCGATTTTGGCAGCAAAACAAAGTAAAACAAAAGCAAAGACAGAAGAACCGAAGCAAAAAAGGATAGAGTTTTCAACAAGAAGATAACCAAAAAACTCACACTAATTTCATTTAAAATTTGAAAATATATGTAAGTTACATAAAAATTGGACAGTTACCTAATGACATAACTGCTCCCACTAATGCATGGCTGATACAAACTTGTATTACACACAAAAGTAAGCTGACATATCAGCTATTACATCAAATTCAAATCCAAATCTAATCTTACTAACTTTGTGGACAAATTACAAGGAAACTAAATAAAGTTACCTAGGAACAAAATGAACAAAATGGACTAAAGAAGTTATAGCATTCGGTTCAACTCCAATGTTGATCTTCATGTTGAGCTGCTGCTGATCTCCATGCTGAACTGCTGCTGGTCTCTTGTTGCATTTCAGGCCAATGCTCAACAAACCCAGAAACTATCCTCTTTAATTTCTAGCCAATTGTATTGTAGCAAGGGTGCATTCTTCTCTCAGCTTCAGTTCGAACCACTGTACATGACAGTAAAAAGAGGAAAGAGATTAAGTCTAATCTCTAGATTACAAAACCAATGAGAAATTAATAGATGGTTAAAAACATACCTTGAAATTTTAAATTCAGTGAATGTTTCTTTTTCCTCGAATTTTGCAAACCCACCTTGTAACGTTAGGTTTCCAATCTCTCTCAGCCATTCTCACAAACCACCACGGCCTTCCAGTAGTGAACACGATGTAGCCGGTGCTCAATCCTAGCACTGCTCCACATCCATATCCCATCATTACAAGTTGCCATAAAAAGCTTATTGGAGAACCTTCATCTTCCTTGAACTTCGATGCAGGTGGTTTAGGTTCGTCACCATTGTCGCATTGCTTTGTCAAAGGGAAGCCACATAATCCCAAGTTTCCATGATAGGAATTGTTCTCAAAAGTGTTGAATTGATTTCCATGGGGGATTGGTCCCACCAGATTATTATCGGAAAATTTAACACTGCAAGAAATGTCAAGTTTGTCAACTGAGATGGAATCCTGCCGCTGAGCTTGTTTGATGAAAGATCTAATGATTCAAGTTCCACTAAATTTCCTAACGAGGGTGGGATATGACCTATGAAGTTGTTGTGAGACAGGTTGAGCATGCGAATTGCATGAAGCTCTCCAATGACGTCAGGGATCTTTCCATAGAATTTATTGCTTGAAAAATCAATGCCAGAGAAAATGGGTAACGATCTTTTGTACTCCAACTCTATGTCTGATCTTTTCGTCGTTACATTCAATGAAATTTGACCATAATAATCGAGTGCTAAATGTTGATACAGTCCTCGATTTTCCCAGGCTTCTTGAAACATTGATTTATGTTTGCTTATTGCATGCTTCAAAGCGTCTAGATTTTGGAAGAAAGTTGTTGGCAAGAGGCCAGTAAATTTATTCTGAGAGAGATCAGCAATTTGCAATGATGAAAAGGATGGTTTAGTATCATTGGAAATGCTCAAGGGACCTTGAAAATTGTTGAATCGGAGGATTAAAACTTGCAAATCTGGAAGTACACCCAACCAATGGGGAAAGGTGTCACTTAACTTGTTATTTGCCAGATTTAAGAACTTCAAAGAGGTACAATTACTCAAGGATCGTGGCAATAGCCCTTCCAATTGGTTGTCGTTAAGTGCAAGATTCACCAAAGCATTGTCATCGACGCAAAAATCAGGGATTTTCCCACGAAATTTATTCATTTGTAGGTTTATGTTTAAGATCTCGTGGCTAAAATTTCCAAGACAAGCCGGAATAACTCCTCCCAAGTAATTTCTAGACATATCAAGGACATCAAGTGAAGTCAAATTACAAATTGAAGGAGGGAAATTTCCTGTCAAATTGTTGTTTGAAATCCAAAATCCTTGCAATGAAGGCGGTATTGGAGTCAGAGGAAGATTGTGGAGTAGGTTTGAACGAAGATCAAGGTATTTAAGATTCTTCCCTGGAAAATGCTCTAAACGCGTCAGTGAGTTGTAGGAAAGATTTAAAACAATCAATTGTTCCCAACCTTCTGATTCCCACTTGAAAATTGAACCTAGAATTGAATTATTAGAAAGATCGAGAATCCTCAAGTTTTTGGCTGATCGTAAGAAATTTGGAAATTGCCTTACGTTGCAAGAAGAGAAGTATAAAGTATCGAGCTCTTGAAAAGTAGTGTTAGAGCCACTGTCACTACTCCATGATAGCAATGTGTTGTTTGAAAGATTAAGTACCATAGGCTCCTTTAGCTTTGAAAGCACATCTAACTTGATGACACCGCTAAAACTATTTGATGAAAGATCAAGTGTTAAAAGATTCTCTAACTTTGAAAACATAACTGAGTTGATTACACCATTAAAATTATTTGATGAAAGATCAAGTTCAGTAAGATTTACAAGATCAAAGAACGAACTCGGTATTTCACCATGGATTTCATTGTAGCCCAAATCAACCTTTTGAACTGAATTAGGCTTTTGAATCTGGTTGATAGGACCAGAGAGCCTGTTACCACTGAGGTCTAACTCTTCCAAAGATGGCAAAGTAAAAGGCCAAGATGGAATTGCACCGGTTAACAAATTATTACTTAAACACAAAACTTTTAGATCCTGAAACCCGCGTACATGAGTCGGGAGGAAACCCTCTAGATTGTTGTTTGATAACACTAAATCAGTAAGCTGTTTAAGGCTGAAAAGTGAAGAGGGAAGTTGACCTTGGAATTCATTATTAGATAAATCCAGAAAGGTGATTTTTGTGAGGTTTCCAATGGATGCAGGAATTGACCCTCTGAATTGATTATCATTAAGGTTAATGTACTTGAGGTGACTACTCCAATTGGAGCTAGGGAGGTAACCTGTCAAAGAGTTCAAGCTTAGATCAACATATTCTAGGTACCGGAACTGGAATATTTCTGTAGGGAATTTTCCCTTCAAATTACAAAACTTAAGCCCCAACCGCTTTAGAGATGAAGGCAAGTTCATGAAGGAGGTAGGCACAACATCAGACATATTTACCAAGTCAAGTAAAAGATTTTCTAATTTAGATAAGTTGCGCGTAAGCATGTCAAAACTTTGCCTATCAAGTTTCAAATCATTTGTAGAAAGATTAAGTGAAATCAATTTTGATAGCAAAGAAATATCTGACGGAACTGAACCAGAGAAGAAACAACAAGAAAGATCAAGATACGTCAGACTTACTAACTGACTAAACCCAGATGGAATCGAAGTACCACTGAAATTGTTAAAAGAAAGGTCGAGTCGTTTGAGTCCTTGAAGGCGGAAAAGGCTGGTGTTTGGGTAAAGTGAGCCGGTAAGCATAGAGCAACGAAGGTCGAGGCTAATCACCTGACCAGTTACTTTATTACAAGTGACTCCCTCCCATGTGCAGCAGTTTGTGCTTTCATTCCAAGATTGTGTTTTGGAATATGGACATAAAGCATATTCATCAATGAATAGGGTGTTCTTGAATTGGAGCAAGGCGGAGGTGTCTTCTGGTAGACACAAAGGGGTAGGATTAAGAGAAGAGGAAGACAAACTCAAAAAAGAATCGACTACGGAAAGAAAGAACAGCACAAAGAGGAGACTACGGATTTGACACAACCATATAAACTTTCCCATTTCTAGAATCTAAGAAACAAGAGATGATAGGAGGCAAAAGTTTTAAGGAAATGAAGTTGGAAATTTGCTATGAGTGGAGGCTTGAGATATGCTATGCGAAGGTGGATTTATTTATATTCCTTAATTTCATGTGGACTGTTATAAGTCTTTCCCGAGTCTTTTAAAATTATTTAAATTTCTTGGAATGTGAGTTTTGTTTTATAATAAAAATAAATAATAAAACTTTTCTATAAAAAATTTGAAAAACAATAAGTAGATAAAAAATAGAAAGTATTCTCTCCAGTTTAAAATATTTCTAAAGTCTGTCTTATATATATATATATATATTATTATAGATAGATATCACCATTTACGTTTGCTTTTGCTGTTAGTAACTCTTCCTACTTTTTGCTTTTGTTTATTACCTCTATTTTAGGGACACGTTGATTCTTTTAGATGATATGCCTTCTTTTTTTTTTTTAGCGTAAACTTTATCAAAGAAAATAATGGAGGGACCCAATATTATTGCCATAATTAGATCCCAATAATTGAAGTTTTACTAGCAGGGTGTAATTTTTTTCTTTCATGAGAATGATTAAATTTATCTTTTAAGAGTAATTTCTTAATAAGGAATGTAAGAACATCTTAATAGTAGTTAAATTAACTTTATTAGAGGAACATGATTTGGCTAATTAATCAACAACCATATTTCTTTTCTTGTTTACAAATTGAATTTTAGTTGATACAAATTATCGAGATACTATTTTTATTTGTTTAACGAGAGTCATTAAAAATGTACTTCCTACGTAAATTTTTTTATCATTTTCACTAGGATATAAATTTAATCGTATTAACAATCAGATTCTCAAATCTCTACATCGGTAAGTGCAGTCCAATTTACACGAGTTTGTTTGTTCATTTAACAATTAATTAGGAGAAAATTATGGCAGTGAACATCTTAAAAGTGATGGCTAGTGTGAACAAGTGTGCTATGATGTAATTTTTCTTTGCACATCTTTAAGTCATTTCGAAAATATCTACTTTCATATCCTTGTGTCCTAGCTACTGTGATTTTTACGCATTCACACTTAAAGGAAAAACAAAAAATAATAAAAAGGGCGTGCAAGACAATCACGCATGCTTGATAAAGCTAAAAATAGTAATACTAGAGAGCTGTATATTGACTTGAAATGGTCTTCGTCAACCTTATCCACATAATAAAAATTAATTCATTTAAAAGATATTTTTTTCTCAGCCAAAATTCACATTATTATAAATAAATCAAGTTACTGAAATATCAGTAACATTGCAATCGATAGACAGTAATTTTATTCTTTTAGTAGAGAATTAATTTAATTGTATCGACCATATGATTTTTTGTATTTATGCTAGTAATAATAGATTTAGATGAGAGATATCGTGCGGTATAGTATATTTAGCTTATTTTTTATTTTACTCTATAGTATTGCTATATTATCTAATCTCATCGCCACCTCTATTTTTATATTAAATGCACCGACCATCTAAACTCACCCTAAGTTTAATCCAATTTCATCAGTTTTTTTATATAATATTATTACATGGGAATGAATAATTAAATAGGTACAAACATATAGATTTCAAGGCAATCAACATATAGATCGGGATTGTTAATTTATTTACTCATTTTCGATACGACAACACTATTAACTTCTATAATTGTAAAGTTTAAATTTAATACAATAAATAATTTAAAATTATTATAAAATAAATAATTAATTAAAATATTTATACTAATACATAAAGTGATACATCATATTTAAATAAATCATACAGAATACTTCATTAATGAAAACAAAAATATGGTACATAGTATTATTCTATTGATGAAATTATAAACCCACTTGAAATTTTTTAAAAATATTGAATAACTCAAAATTTTCATTATATATAATTTTTAGTTTAATATTTTTATGATCATTTTGTATTCTTATTTTACCTTATTACTTCATTCGAATTTAAACATATATTTTGTCATTAATTTTAATTTTATTATTATAATATGTAATCTCACTACGAAAATGACTAATCTTATAATTATCAAAATTTTTAACTTTATCTGAGCCAATCGTACCGCTCAACCAAATCAACAGCCTGGACATTGGCTTTCTACTAACCTGCGCACGGAAACAACCGTACGCTGAGTATGGATATACTCAGTGGTATTTCCATAATTCAAAATTTATAACATTAATCGTGTATATAATTTATACCTACAATTATTCATTAATTATCTCATACTTTAAATCAACTTGATAATTAATAACAACAAGCAATATTTCAAATCTTGTATTTAATTGTATTCATGCCTTATTTCACTATCTCAATTCCATTAAAATTTTCACATCTCATTCCAGTAATTCATTTCAATTCATATACAATTCATTTCATTTATCACTATATTCAATATCAATTATATTGCAATTTGTACTCACTAATATCATTTAACAAAAATTTACTCTTAATCACATCATGAACTTTGGGTTCATATCTTCAAACCTCGTATCTCGATTTCCAGTTCACATATCAGTTCATAATTTCACTTTCTCATTTCTTTTCTTTCCATAGCTCAATCAATCACACTTATTCAAATTTTCTCATTTCAATTATTTACCCCTATTAACAAGACTCGAACCTTGGCGGATACAGGATCCAACCAAACACACCAGAATGGCACCCAGTGCCTCATCGGATAGTAAGAAGCAATAGTTGACACCCAGTGTCTCATCGGCCAAGCCGAAGTAAGTTGATACCCAGTACCTCATCGAATCTATCCGAAGTAACAGTATGACACCCAGTGCCTCATTGACTCAAGGTCGAAGTATCCCTGAACACTTCCAATCCTATGGCATGCCAACCATATCCGACTCAGCCCGACTAGTTAATAGGGTATTCAAATCATTTTTCTATTTCAAATTCACTTTCGATTCAATCACAATTCATTTCAAATTCACTTTCCACTTTCTAATCAATATACAATTCAATACCAATACATTTTCCACTTTCCAATCAATGTACCATCAAATGCTCATATATATTCATACTTCATTTCAACTTCATTCAATTAACAATTTCTCATGTTCACAATTCAAATCAATTTCTCAATCCAAATGCATTTCAATACCACATTAATTCTTTTAATTCAAATCATATTACTAGTAATTTACATTCAATTCACATACAATTCAATATCATTTAATTCAATATTGTTATTCACCTTATTTTTATTTACTAAACATATTATTCAAAATTCAACAATTGCTATTTATAAATTCAATACCAATATGTATTTATCATTCAATTCAATCATGATACTTACCTCAATTTGCTTATCATGTATATTAATTTAAATTTTAACAATTAATAATTAAATTCGAATTATAGTAATACTAACCGAAATTTTCTCGAATCACTCCTTGTCCAACTTCTCCTTTCCTTTCTCGGACAATGACTCTTGCATGACATTAGCTACGTAATTAAACAATTAAAAATCATTAATACACAATTTCATCAAAATATTTCCACTTATACATAAACTTTACCTAAATTCTAATTTAATCCCTTATCAATACTAATTTTATTTTCCCAATCTAACTCCATATTCTCTCTTAATTCTTACTATAAACTCATTTTAACTCTTCATTTTCACCATAAATCCCTAATTTCAAAATTCTCTCAATTTTGTCCCTATTAATTCAAAGCTTATAATTTATTTTACAATTCAACCTTTTACTAACTTCTAACTTGAAATTCAATCAATTTAATCCCTAATTCTTCAATTTATTCAACATAAACAACATCTAAAAATTTACTAACTTTTAAAATTTCAACTTAAATCAAGTAGTATTTTGTTCTAGGAATCCAAAAATATCAAAATTATAAGAAAAAGGGACTAAATTAACTTACCAATTGAATTTGAAACTTTTGGAACCCCTAAGCCGTGATTCTCTCTCTTTTTCTTCTTTCTCTTTTTCTTTCTCAATTTTCGTCTTGCTTCTGTGTTTCTTTCTTTCTCATTTCTATTCTTTCTTTTGTTTTATATATATAATAATATAATATAATATATTAATAATAATATAATATAAAAATACTCATTAATTAAGTAAATATAATATAATATATTTTAAATTAAAAATATCTTAGATATTTCTTTTGTTATGCCGCCTCACCTTTAGAAAAAGGCATAATGTCCTATTTAGTCCTTTTAACTTTCTTTAACCTATAATTAAATTTTTATCTCTACTGCAATTTAATCTTTTTTAATTAATTAACTATCGGAACATTAAAATTTCTTAACGAAACTTTAATACTACCCTAATGACACTCCGTAAATATTTATAAAAATATTTACGACTCAGTTTATAATATCGAGGTCTCGATACCTCGTTTTCGACCCAATTTACCTAATAATTTCTTTTAAAACACAAAATTCGCTAATTTCAGAAATATTTTTAAAATCACGCTTAACTTATAATTATTAATTAATAAATTTTTCTAACTTTTTTATCGAATTTAGTGATCTTAAATCACTGTTCTGACACTACTAAAAATTGGGCTATTACATTTTTTGAATTGATTCCTGCTGAATTAGTGCTTTTATATTTTAATCTTATCAGAGATGCAATTGGGATGCTAAGAGTAAAAAAAGGAGCAAAAAAGGACCAAATTGAAACACAATCAATGAAATGAGGCTGAATCAAAAATGTGGAGAAAGCCAAGGACTCATCAGATTTTTTTGACTTTGTAAAAGCCAAAAATAGAAAAAATCTTTTTTTATTTTTTATTTAATTTTAATTATATGTTGAACTGGTTAAAGCCAAAATTAGTAAATACCATGTGTATAAATAGGGCTTTAATGTACTTAGGAAATACACATTGAATTTCACATTTTGATTTCAATTTGGAATTGAATAGAATTATTTTCTTTTTCTTCCAATTTGGGCGTGAGGATTCTGCTGCTTCCATTTACATTTCTTTGTTCTTTCTAAATTGGTCTAATTTATTTCCAAGTACCTTTCTTTCCCATTCTTCACCATCATCATCAAATCACCTTTCAAAATCTACAAAGCATAGATAATTTCATGCTTCACTAAATTCCATCTTAGCTTTAGACCGGTGTTCTTTCTGGTCGGGAATCGTGAGATACGTATTCATGCTAAAAATCCTTCCAATCGGTATTCACATTTTTCATAAGTATCGGGATTAACAACTCATCCCTTAAAATTAACTTGATTTTAAGTTAAAAAGTGCACGTTGGGTTGGAGTCGTGTTTGCTGACAATTGGGAAAACGAGTCAGCCGTGCTGTATTTGGATCTCCGAGAACAAATCAAGAAAGAGGTGATCGGGTTTAAACGACCCATGCTGTTGAGGCTGTTAATTCGAGTTGGGTTCTTCAGAGCGCAAGGCTGCCTGAATCTTAAATCGAGAACACGTGTATCTCGGTTAGATAATCGATAAGGGTTGGTTTGTAGGTCGTATAGGGACTAGCTACGAGAGGAAGAATTGGTGGTTAGGACGTTCTTAACTGCTATAACCAGCTTATTGCTTGGAGGAAAAATTTAATTTTCAAGGATCGATTTAGAAATTCGGAATCCACCGAGTCTAGGGCTAAGGCTTATTATCTCTATTTACAAAAATATGAATTTATTTCCCAATTTAAATTTATTTCCAATATCAATTAATTATTTATTTATGCTGATTCAATTTTTTACTTTCTAAACATTTTCAAAACCCCCTGATTTATTTATTTTTTTTTGTGTAGGTCTGTTTGGAGTCGTGGGCACGAATTTTGCCGCAACTTTCGACACGACAAAAATTTTGATCATAACTTAAACACGAAAGTTGATTATAACATCCAATCCTGTGGAATCGACCCTACTACCACCCTTACTACTATTTAGAGTTATTTTTGTAGGAATTATTTTTGGTGGTTTCGACGCCCATCAAATTTTGGCGCCGTTGCTGGGGAGTGGAGATATTTTTTTCTAATTTTTGTTTGTTTACCTTATGACCAGATCAGAACCAGGAACTCTAGAGTTTGAACCAGAAATTGAGGAATTGGTCCGACAACTAAGGAAAAAAGCCATTCGACATGGTAAACGACCAAATCCCGGATTCGAAACCATATCACACACCGAGGAAATTTTCTCGTTCGACAAACCAAACGAGATGGCTAAACAGATGGTACGCCAACTCGCTGCGACACCGGATGAACAACAACCCTTATGTATAACCTACCCAACAGGAGGAACACTGATAAAGGATGAGGAGGATGAATGTGAAAGCGGATCGTAAAGTTTGTCAAAGTCGCAGATTTTACTTAGGGCTCTAGACATTCGGAAAGAAACTTGGATTTTGACACAACCTGAAACGAAATTGAATCCAAGTCAGATAAAAAATTAAAATAAATAACTAAAATAAAATAATAGATCAAAGATTAAGGACGTGAATAAAGAAGATAAATGGAAAGATAGAACGTGGCGTGTAGAAGTCCTAAGAAGCCTTGGAAACACGAAGAATCCACAACCCCCTTCAAGCGGCTCTAATTTCCCTTCCAAGATAGAAACCTTGGCAAGAAAAAGTTTGAAGATGATCCCCATAATCTAAAAAAATTGTTAAAACTCTTCTAAAAAAAAACTCAAGAGAAATTCTTGAAAAGAAAAACCTAGAGAGAATTTATTAACTTAAAAGAGAAATAGAATAATAATGAATTGAATAAATTTCACCCAATCCGTGCATGTATCATTCTCCCTTTCCTAAAAAAGATTCGTCCTCGAATCTTGTCTTTGACCTAATCCTGATTTAATTTGCTTAGCCTTTGACATTGTTGTTGGGCCTTGAGTTAGTGTGAACCCATCACATTCATGAGTCTGAAATTGGGCCTTGAGATTCACATCATTCCTCCTTTCCTCAAGTACATTTGTCCCCAAATCTTTAGCTACATAGAAAGAAAATGGATCAAAATAAATAAAATGAATAAAATACTTAAAATAAATAAAATGAATAAAATACTTACTTAAGCTTTTTTGTGCGTCAAAACTATCTCCAGGATCAAAAATATGATTTTGATATCCCAAATCAGCATGAATCAAGTGTCTCTCCTTCAAAAACAAACTATTAATACTAGACAAAGAAATATTAGGCACATGAATATTCAAGTAAAAAAAAATAAGAGACTAATTTTTCTCTTGAAAATTTCTATCTGTTTTTATTCGAATTTTTCATATATTTTAAGAATAATACGATCATTTACATTTGCTTTTGTGAAATCTCATGGTAATTGCTTCCGTTTTTGTTTGACCTCTGTTTTGATTACGCGTTGATTTTTCAAATGATATGATTTTACTTTTGTACGTGAACTTAATAAAAGAATAATGAAGGGACACCAATAATGCTGCGGAGAATTAGGTCCCAATACTTGACCTTTATTTTTCTAATATTTTAGTGATGACTAGCATATGAATTTTAATTTCTTGAGCATATATATGATTAGAAAAATGGATAATAGAGTAAAACCTAAAATCTTGAGCACTTGCATTTTTTTTTGTTGTTAAAAAATGTATTATTAGGATATTTTGCTTTTGCATTAAGAAATTTATTGAATCTTGGTTTTAACCTTGCAATCTGAGAATTGTTTATATTAAAAATTTTATTTTGAGAGTGAGAGTTGTATGTAACTTTAAGGAACATTTCAAACAATATTAAACAAAAATAGTAATTGAAGTAGTCATCGGTCTTTGTTCCCATCAGACATCGATCCTTTTGGTGTAGGGATCTGTGATTCTTCACAATGTTGTTGAAATTTCTAAGCAATCATACGAAAAGGGTAGACAACAAAAATAAAAAGAAGGGTGACAAAGATAAAAGAGAAATAGTAGTCCACACTTTAAAAAAGAAAAATAATTATGGGTAAATTTTATTGATAATCACCTAATTATTATTATTTGTTTGAGTTATGTGACCCAAATTTATGTTAAAAATAAAATACAAGTGGCAAGATAGAGGGATCTACGAGTGCGAAGGCCGATTAGAATAAGATATTTTAACATTACTGTATTACTTCTATTTGACTTTAATTCAAATATGATTTTACAAACATATAAATAGATGTAGTCTATACTCCTCTTTCATCATTCGAATTCAATATAGTGAATTTTTTTCTTCTCTACCCGTGATTTTTTTCTTAAAAGGGTTTCCACGTAAAAATCTGTGTGTTCTATTTTTCTCTTTTTATTTGTAATTCATTACCATTATTGATGTTCTATTTTTACAATATTTTTTATTATTCAATTATGAAAAATAAGAAAATGATCACTTTATTATTTAATTTTACCTTCTTCTTTTTATCACTGAGTTTACGACGATAACTTTTAACATTGACATTATAACAAATTAAATCCTCAATATTTATATATTGTATCAATTTAGTCTTTTTGTTGGAGTTTTATAAAAATAAAGTTACTACTCGGCAAAAGTCCATTACAAACTAGAATAAAAGAACAAAAAAACTGATGCAACATCAAAAAAAAAAAAAAAAAAAAAAAACACAATCAGCACCAATCCTGAAACATAGAAAATCCTATCTCCCCGGCTTTATCAAGAGCATCCACCATGAAACTTCAAAAGCATTTTAAAAGCTGAAAAACTGACCAAATTAAACTTTACGCCAAACTTTGCCATACTATATAATAGCAATGCGATGTCCATACAATCTAAAACCGTTCAGTCTCTTTATTGCTCTAGTAACATCTCTCAAACTTTCGTATCGAATGAACCCAAACCTACGCCCACTCTTTGCCCTATTTTGCGGAATAAAAGCATCAATGACCTTACCATGGAATTGGAAAATATACCGTAATCCTTTCCAGTGGATTTTCGGTGGCAAATTATTGATACAAATGGCGCGTTTGATAGTGACTCATCTGATGGCCACTCTTATGTGGTTGTGTAGTGGCGGTTTATCTTACCGTCAAGCATTCATCTTCTTCGGTGGTTCACAAATTGATTTTTTCTTTAACCAAACAGATTATTACGTATTGACCAAAAATCTTTTTTCCAATTTAAATAGAATGACCAAAAGAGGAAAGAAAAACCAAGTTATAAAAATATCATGCAGATAGGAATTCACATCAATGAAATGCAGTCCGTATTATAAAACTATCACTGGCCTGTATTATGGAAGTATGAATTTATTGTTGATTCTAACAAAAGTTTATCTTTATATATTTATATATTTATATATTTTTTATTTTTTTTCTCATTTTTTTAAGTTAATGATAGTTAGATTATTATTACAATTTACCCTAAAATTATTTTTGGGATTGCTGACAAATAGTCATTAGTGGAGGGTAGTCTATTGACATGGAATGGTCTTGGACCAAAGACTCTTGGTCAACCACTCCCAACCGACAAAAGTAAGTCTTCGTCAACACTATCCACGCAATGACATTACAGTATTCACTGGGTTTACACATTTACTTTTATACTCAAAATTTTTTTATTTTCCAGATTTTAAAATTCAAATATATTTATAATTCTGTTATTTTTATTTAATTTGACGATGTGATATTTTAAAATTAAAAATGTTTATTTATTATCCATATAACAAAAAAAATTGTTATAATAGAGTTGAATTTAACAGAAAAATTTAAAGATATTAATTATTATACTTGTAATTTAAAGAAATGGTATGTCTTCTAATTTGTTATCAAAGGCGAATTTAAGGATGGAAGCCGAATTCTTTAAAAGCACTAATTTCAGTTCATCATAATGAAGTAAATTTTTGTTACTGTTTTTATTAATATTAATTAATAATATTATAAGATACAAAGATCAATTTATATCATAAATTAATATATAAGGATCAAATCTTAATTTGAGCATAGTATAGATATCAAAATCAAAATTTAACCATTGTCTAATATAAAAAAAAAACAGCAAATAAATCTTATTAATATCCAAAAATAAATCTTAACAATCCTGACAACAGAAACAAAGCAAGAATTGGCAAAGTATAAACAATTCAAACAAAGATGGCCAAAACTACTAAGTTTTCTTTGAATATTCAAGAAAAGTTGTATTCAAACACATCAAGGATAAAACATACCTGAAGACAGGAATTAAAATAGTACATATTCTTACAAAAGTAGAATATAAACCCATAAACGTAAATTTACAAATAAAAACACCCATATTATCAAAGTTGAGTAATAAGCCAAGAAAGAGCAAGCTATCCTCAAACAACACCTTCATCTTATCATTGAACCACTGCGTTGAAAATGAACCCAAAAGGTAAGAACATAGGCTTCGACCCAAATCTTACAGAAGCAGTTCTGCATTTTTCCTCCAATTCACCTCAGGTTCAACTATGACAAATAGAATGGATAAATTAAGTCTAAATTACTCTACATGTATTATCAATTCAAAAGTAAATACAAATTTTGGTCCAAGTTTAAGCAAAACATATTTGAAACTCACCTATGCAATTTGGATGAAGTGCTAGTTTCTTTTTCTTCCAATCCTGCGAACCCATCTTGTAAAATTCCTCTGCCAGTCTCTCTCAACCATTCTATCCAACCACCATGGTCTTCCAGTTGTGAATTGCTTTGGTGTTTTGTCTATGCCAAAATTATGAATACATGTGCTTGTTAATTATTTGGCCTTGAATTACTACATTATTTCTGTTCAGTTTTGACATATATGGTTAAAATATATACATCAGTTAAAGATTTAAGAAACAATATAGCAGTAAACAATCTTATTTTGGGTTATTTAAGAAACTATATAGCAGTAAAAAAAAAAATTTAGTTTTAACCTTTAATTGTTATGAAAATTTTAAATTTGAATATTTATTTGTTTATGTATATTTTAAAATAATTTAATTGAAGCAATAAGTCACCCAAATGATTATTTTTTATAAATTATTTTGTTTTAAAATATAAAATGTTATGTGCATGTAACTTAAGTTAAGTTAATATTGATTGGCCCAAATGAAAGTTAATAATATTACATGTGCAACTATGGTAATAAACATGTGACAATTATTCGGTTTTACATGTGAGTAATAAATTGGCCCAAAGGAAGATTTATGGTTCGACATGTTCTTATTGTTAATGCTTGATTATTACACTAATATATCACTTACAAGTTAATATTTTGTCCAAAGATTAAATATTAATAGAGTGTCCGATATCTTGAGATGAGGTTTACCTTTATTTAAATTATATTGGTTTAAATTTGAAGTCTTATGTAAAGTTGTTTATGATACCTTTTTAATTCATTAAAATATGGAAAATGAGAAATTTTGTGTGTGTGAAATTGTTAAGAAATATGATACTTTTTTTCATCAAATGACATTAAATTCAGGTCATCCGCGTAAATAATACTTCTGCCTAGTTGTGCAGGACTATGAATATCAGGGGCAGCGGCTGGAGTGTGGAGTGCGTTTCTAAGATATGGGACATATATGAGTGGACTCAAGACGTACATCATCTACCCAAAACGCAAGTTTAATTTGCTTTCGATTGCTTTTCTTCTAGAAATTACATTGATGCTGACCAAAGCAAAGAAACAAGAAATTATAAAAAAAGTATATTACGTGCTCATCTTTATAAAGCAACATGAACATCATCATTTTATGACCAATTTCATGGATATATGGAGCATTATCTCATCATCTTTCATCAGTTACTTTTTGCGGTAGTCAAGATAAAGACCATATCATTTTGATAAATGACTTAAATTGGTGGCTATGATTAAGTCATCCCCGTAAATAGTATTTGGAAATTTATACTTGTATCCTATGGGTTTGATGCATGTCCATCTTATTGCGGTCACCTTCCAAATGTTTAACGTTCATCGATAATAGTAGGCTTCATGTAGATTTGCTTTTTATTACTTGGAAACTGGAGTTGCTTGGAAAATTTGTATCTCAGTTGACTCAAGACTTTTAACAAATCTTAGATTTGATTTACCACAACACCCACGTTAATTGCATATCACTAGTCTACCACTGATGTCTTAAATTTCGAAGTATTTGCCTTCATTTTTCTTCACTTTCCTGATGGCTTTCAAAATTTCAAAATTATCTATTCATAAATTTGAAAGTAGATTCGGTCATCAATGCAAATTTGCCTAACCAACCATATTTAAGAGAACCAAAAATGCCTACAAACAACAAATACCTTTGCAGCATTAGCATCTGTAGGTGTTTTTTCAACGACAAACAGAGAAAAAAAAAAAGAGTAAAAAACAACAGCAAAAACGTTGCTGAATTGATTTCACTTCTTTAAAAAATACAACATATATAGTAAAACCAACACCAAATACAACCAAACTTATAACTACTCTCATTAATAACCTTGTAACTTGCAAAACTTTGTTTGCCCATAACCGGATTATGTCAATCAGTACCTAAACACATAAGAACATCAACAACTAATTTCATTTTCAACTGAATTACATAACAAAGGAACAAAAAAAAAAATGTGTCATGCTAAGTCGATGATAAGTGCTAATTATTGATTCTTTCGTTTGATTTTTAAATACCTAGGGAAGATGAAGCATATGATGGATTCTGTCGTTTGATTTTTATTTTACACAATAAATACTTAATTTCTTTTTCACAATTACGTGTGCTTAATTATTGGTTTGATATTTTTAGATTATTAATTCATGTTTGATGTGCTTAAATCGGCGGTTGAATAGAGCTTATTTAAAAGTAGATCTTGTGTAATTGAGTGAAGTTGTATATAATCCTAGAAATAGGACAATATAAATTTATCGGATTAGAGCCAAATCTAAAAGGAGAATCCATACTATAAGTTAATGTGATAATAAGGGTTTTAATTAGAAAGAAATTTCAATTAATCAAAATAGAGTCAATTGCTCTTATTCTTGAAAGAGATATTAGCATAATTTATGGATTTCTAGGGATCAAGTTACTAAATAAAGATATTGCATAATTTAGATTGATAGTGACATATGAAATCTAGGTGAATTTTTTCTTGGGTATCATTTTGCTTCTTGGTTGTTACACGATTATTTTCGTGTTTTGTTCTTTGTCATGTTTGTTAGCTAATTAATTTAGTTAATTTTAGTTTTTAATTAATCACTCGATTTATTCGGTTAAATAATAGAAAGATGGTAATTACTAGTACGTTTAGTTTTCATGGGAACGATATCTTTGCTCACCGTAGCTATACTATTAATTAATAGGTGCACTTGTATTAGTCAAATTTTTAGTTGATTCAAGATGCTTCACTCGACAAAGTCAGCATGCACCAAAGCTTCAATTGTGTCTCGCACCTTGACACTTCGCGGTGCCATCTCGCTGTTTGCCTCTTCACGGAGTATTTCGCACTTTGATACTTCGCGGAGCATCTCACACTCCGTCATGTGTGGAGACAGCTCCCATAGTTACAAAAAGTTATATCCTAGGAATGAGTTACAAAAAGTTCCTTCTTGCAGCTACCATGGTGCTAGAAGATTTCAACATGAGACATCGAGCTTAATTTGTTGTCGCAATGGAAAAGTTAAATTAACGACAATTCAAATTCCAGGTGAATTATATAAGCCTTTTACTTCTCAATCTGGCGAAACTTATCATTTCAAAAGCAAATAAGAACATATAATACTATATTTCCACTCACATAGTTTGGATTTCATTTGGATAAAGAATATACATCTTCAAGAAACGGGACTTACACATTTCGAGCACAAGAACAAATATATCACGAAAGTTTTTGTAGCATAGTGAAATTATATTTTATTTACTAAAAAAATAAATTAATTCATGTAAAATACTAATTTTTCTCTTGAAAATTTTTATCAATTTTTATTCGAATGTTATATATTTTAAAAATCATACTGTCATTTGCCTTTGCTTTTGCTTTTGTGAAGTCTCGTGGTAGTTGCTTCAGTTTTTGTTGGGTGCCTCTGTTTAGATTACGCGTTGATTTTCCAAATGATATGCTTTTGCTTTTGTACATGAACTTAATAAAAGAATAATGAAGGGACTGGGACAGCAATAATGTAGCCACTAATCAGGTCCCAATACTTGAAGCTATTTAATTTACCATCTCAACCTTTATTTTTCTAATATTTTAGTGATGATTAGCAAATGAATTTTAATTTCTTGAGCACATATGATAGGAAAGATGAATAATAAAAGTAATTTTTTTTAAAAAATAATAAGTTAATATTTAGAGTAAAACCTAAAATCTTGAGCACTTGCTTGTTTTTGTTAAAAAAATGTATTATTAGGATATATTCTTGTTGCATTAACAAATTTATTGCATCTCGATCGGCTTTAACCTTGCAATATGAGAAAGGTTTATATTAAAAATTTTATTTTGAGAGTGAGAGATATATGTAACTTTAAGGATCATTTCAAATAATATTAAACAAAGATAGTAATTGCAGTAGTGATCGGTCTTTGTTACTACCATACATCGATCCTTTTGGTGTGGGGATCTGTGATTTTTCACAACGTTGTTCACAAACAAAAATAAAAAGAAAGGTGACAAAAGATAAAAGAGGAATAGTCGTACACTTAAAAAAAAAACCTATATATTATAATTATGGGTAAATTAAACGGGTAGTTATTTAACTATTAATGATTTTTTTGTCAACTAATTATAAAAAAATATTTTTAATCATTTAATCATTAAATTTTATCTTTTTTCATCACCAACATACTAACAGCGTAAATTTTAAAATTGGCATAATAATAACTTTAACCCTAAATATGTATATATATTATATCAATTTAATCTTTTTTCTTTATCAGCAATCAAGGGAGTTTTATAAAAATAAAGGTCCTACGTACCAAAAGTCCATTACAAATGGCACAAGAATAAAAGAACAAAAATTTGATGCAACATCAAAACAAATCATCCTGAAACATAGAAAATCCTATCCACCCGGAGCATCCACCATGAACCTTCAAAGGCATTTTACAAGCTCAAAAACTGATCGAATCAAACTTTACGCTAAACTTTGTCATACTAACAGCAATGCCATGTCCATACAATCTAAAACCTTTTAGTCTCTCTATTGCTCTAGTGACATCTCTCACACTTTCGCATCGAATGAACCTAAACCTACGCCCACTCTTTTCCCTATTTCGCGGAATAAAAGCATCAATGACCTTACCATGGAACTAGAAAATATGCCATAATCCTTTCCAGTGGATTTTCGGTGCTAAATTATTGATAAAAATGGTTTGACAGTGACCCATCTGATGGCCGTTCTTAAGTAGTTGTGTAGTGGTGGTTTATCTTACTGTTAATGCGAAGTCACAAAATTTTTTTAGGGGTCGAAATTAAATTGTAATTTTTACTATAATAAAAATACAATTTCACCATTTTAATAATCTATATCTTTATAATTTTTAAAAGATTACATCAAATTTTTATCATTTTTAGAGGATCAAAATGTAATTTTACTGTATATAAAAAATGAAAATATCTAAAAATTCAAGATAATTTTTATTTTTTTCTCATTCTTTTAAATTTAACTCTCAATGATATAAAAAAAAGCAAAATTGCAAAAAAAAAAAAAGAAAAATTTAAATTACACAATGTGTAAATGTAAGGGTTACATATTCAAATCCACTTATATCTAAGATTTGATGATGTAACTTTTTGAACTTAGAAAAAAAAAGCTTATTTACTATTCATGCAAAAAAAAGTGTTATAATAAAACTAAATTTAATAAAAAATTTAAAGAAATTAACTATTAGACTTGCAATCTAAAATTTAAAAAAAATAGAAGAATTAATAAGTAGTCATTAATTATTATTATTCATTTTCTTTTCTATATTTTGCATGAACTTTGTCTTTGTTTAAGTAACGGTGTATGCCTCATAATTAATAAAAAAATACAATACCATTAGTATTATATAAATATTATTCCTTTTAAATTTTCTCATTATAATTTAATTTCCCTATATTTGATAATATTTTAATGTTGTATGTTGGGCTAATCACACGAAACTAAAATTCAAAATAAGTGTGTGAACGCCAACTTGAGGGCAGAAGCCAAATTCCTTTAAAGAGAGGAAGGTGCAGGTGAAACTACATGTCTTCTAATTTGTCATCAAAGGACAAGCCAAGGGCAGAAACCGAATTCCTTCAAACACTAATTTCAGTTCATTATAAAAAAAGTACATTTTTTTTTTGTTATTCTTAAAAGATAAATTTTCACGAATATTTAAATCAAAATAATTAGTAATATTAATTATTTAACTTACTTAATAAAATTATAAATTAGAAAGATCAAATTATATCAGAAATTAATATATAAATATCAAATTATGTAAAATATATATATATTTTTTGAATATTGAAAGAAAAGTTTTATTGAAAAACACACCTAAAAACGGGAATTAAAACAGTACATATTCTTACAAATGTAGAACATAAACCCATAAATGTAAATTTAGAAATAAAAACACCCATATTATCGAAGTTGAATAATAAGCCAAGAAAGAGCAAGCTATCCTCAAACAACACCTTCATCTTATCATTGAACTACTGCGTTGAAAATGAACCCAAAAGGTAAGAACATAGGCTTCGACCCAAATCTTACAGAAGCAGTTCTGCATTTTTCCTCCAATTCAGCTCAGGTCCAACTATGACAAATAGAATGGAAAAATTAAGTCTAAATTACTATTTATGCATTATCAATTAAAAAGTAAATACAATTTTTGGTCCAAGTTTAAGCAAAACATATTTGAATCTCACCTACGCAATTTGGATGAAGTGCTAGTTTCTTTTTCTTCCAATCCTGCGGGCCCATCTTGTAAAATTCCTCTGCCAGTCTCTCTCAACCATTCTAACCAACCACCATGGTCTTCCAGTTGTGAATACTATGTATCCCGTACTCAATCCCAACACTACTCCGCAGCCATACCCCATCATTACAAGTTCCCAAATAAAGGGTATTGCAGAATCTTCATCTTCCACAAGCTTTGGTGTTGGTGGCTTTCGTTCCTCGTCACTACCACATTTCTTTGATAGTGGGAAGCCGCACAAATCCAAGTTGCCAGCATAGGAATCAATATCAAAAGTATTGAATTGATTTCCAACAGGAATTGGTCCGAAAAAGTTGTTTTGCGACAAGTTTAACACTGCCAGAAATGTCAGTTTCGTCAACTCGGAAGGAATTTTACCACCAAGCTTGTTAGATGACAGATCTAATGATTCAAGTGCTGCCATATTTGCCAATGACGGTGGTAGGGTATCGTTTAATCTGTTGTGTGAGAGGTTGAGCACTAAAAGAGCATGGAGTTCGCCGAGTGCCTCAGGGATTCGTCCATTGAATCGATTGTTTGAAAAATCTATGAGTGTGAAATCAGTTAAAGATTTGTCCAGATCTAGCTCTATCTCCAACCTTTTCATGGTTACTTTCACAAATTTTTTATAGTTTTCGGGATCGGGACCTTGACGACAATATACCGAACAAGTAGCAATGTGTTGATGTGGTTGTACTTGTGATTGTGAAGCTGCAACTAATTTCATACGATCAAAATTTTGGAAGAATTTTTCCGGAAAGGGGCCAGTGAACTCATTCTTAGAGAGATCAAGAATTTGCAAGCTTGAACAGCCACAGGTAGCCATGGAATAGTCTAGGCGACCATAAAATCTATTAGAGCGTAAGATAAGAACTTGCAGGTCTGGAAGGACACTGAGCCGATGGGGAAAGACATCTTTCAAGGTGTTGTTTGCTAGGTTCAAGAAACGCAGCGAGGTACAATTAACAAGGGACCGTGGCAATAACCCTTCTAATTTGTTGTCATTAAGAGAAAGAGTTGTCAACGTTCTTAATTCAACACAAAAATCAGGGATTTTGCCACTCAAGCTATTCTTTTGTAGGTTTATGATACTGATCCCCCAACTAAAATTTCCAAGACATGATGGAATAATTCCACCAAAGTAATTCTTAGACAAATCAAGAATATCAAGTGAAGTCAAATTACAAATTGAAGGAGGTATTTCTCCTGTCAATTTGTTATCTGAAATCAGGAATTTTTGCAATGAAGGTGGCAGAGCTGGAAGAGGACCTTGGAGTAGGTTGGAACGAAGATCTAGGGTAAGAATATTCTCCCCTGGAAGACATGATGGAATAATTCCACCAAAGTAATTCTTAGACAAATCAAGAGTATCAAGTGAAGTCAAATTACAAATTGAAGGAGGTATTTCTCCTGTCAATTTGTTATCTGAAATCAGGAATATTTGCAATAAAGGTGGCGGAGCTGGAAGAGGACCATGGAGTAGGTTGGAACGAAGATCTAGGGTAAGAATATTCTTCCCTGGAAGTTGATCTAAACTCGTCAACAAATTGTTGGAAAGATTCAAATCAATCAATTGTTCCCAACCTTCCGATTCCCATTTGAAAATTGAACCCTGAATTTTGTTATTGGAAAGATCAAGACTTGTCAAGCTTTTCGCAGATCGCAAGAAACTCGGGAATTGCCTTAACTTGTTATTGGAAAGATTAACTTCAGTGAGATTCTTCAACTTTGATGGAACATCTAAGTTGATAACACCACTAAAATTATTTGTCGAAAGATCGAGCGTTTCAAGACTCTCTAGCTTCGAAAGCATATCTGATCTAATGACTCCACTCAAGTTGTTTGATGAAAGATTAAGTTGGGTAAGCCTTGAAAGACCAAAGAAAGAACTTGGTATTTCACCATGGATGTCATTATCCGCCAAATCAACCAATTGAATTGAATTAGGCTTTTGAATTTGATTGATTGGACCTGTGAGACTGTTATTTCTGAGGACTAAGGATTCTAAAGGTGGCAAAGTAAAAAGCCAAGATGGAACTCCTCCTGTTAACAAGTTATCATATAGAAAAAACTCATTCAAATTCTGAAGCCCTGTTACATGAGTTGGGAGGGGACCTTCTAACCTATTGGATGACAAGTCTAAAGAAGTAAGTTGTGTGAGGTTGAACATCGATGGGGGAAGTTGACCACTAAAATAACAACCAGAGAAATACAAAGTAGCAAGTTTGTTAAGGTTTCCAAAGACATCTGGAATTTGTCCCTCTAATATGTTATCAGAAAAACCGAGATAGGCGACTTTTGTGAGGTTTCCAAGTGAAGAAGGAATTGACCCTCTGAAATAATTATAGGAAAGGTCAAAGAATTTGAGGGGACTACTCCAATTGGACTTAGGGAGATAACCTGTTAAAGAGTTCCAACTTAGATCAACATACTCTAGGTACCCAAGCTGGAATATTTCACTAGGGATATCCCCCTGTAAATCACAAAACTCGAGACTCAAACGCTTTAAAGACGAACGCAAGTTCATGAAGGAGATAGGCACAACATCAGACATATTTACCCGGCCAAGTAAAAGATTTTCTAATTTAGATAAGTTGCGCGTAAGCATGTCAAAACCGTGACTGTCAAATTTCAATTGATCATTTCCAGAAAGATCAAGTGAAATCAATTTTGATGGCAAAGATATAGCTGATGGGACTGAACCACTGAGAAAAGAACCAGAAAGATCAAGATGTGTCAGACTTACTAACTGATTAAACCCAGACGGAATAGAAGAAGCACTGAAATTGTTCAAAGAGAGGTCAAGTCGTTTAAGTCCTCGAAGGCGGAAAAGGGTGGTGTTTGGAGAAAGGGAGCCAACAAGCTTAGAGCAACTAAGGTCTAGGCTAATCACCTGACCGGTTGCCTTATCACAAGTGACTCCCTCCCATGAGCAACAGTTGGTGCTTTCATTCCAGGAGTTTGTTTTGGGATAACAGTAGGAAGAAATAGCAGAATCATCAATGGACATAGTGTTCTTGAATTGGAGCAAGGCTGAAGTGTCTTCTGGTAGACCTGAAGGAGTTGGATTAAGTGATGAGGAAGACAAACTCAGAGAACAATCGACTACGGAAAGAAAAAACAGCACAAAGAGGAGACAACGGATTTGAAACAACCATATAAACTTTCCCATTTTTAGAACCTAATAAGGAACAAGCTATGAAAGGGGGCAATGTTTTAAGGAAAACGGAATTGGAAATTTGCTATAAGTTGAGGGTTGTAGGCTTTAGAGATGCTATGCCAAAGTTGATTCATTGGCCTATATTTATATTCTCTAATTTCATGTGGACTGTTATGAAGTCTTTCCCAAGTCTTTTAAATTTATTTAAATCTGTAATCTGTTTATATTTCATAATCGGTATCAATCATGATTTTAGTTAATTTAGAGTGGTGTTGAAATTTTGGTTAAAATCTAGTTAATTGATCAAATCAATTTATTTTGATTAATTGATCTAATTTAGTCGGGAGTTGGTTAATATTTTGTTGGAAGTTTGGTTATCAGTTACTTAGGTTTGAAATTAAATAATTAACCAAATTAAATAAACCAACCGAATTTAATAATTAATAATTTTAAATTATATCTAGTTTTAATTCGGTTAATTCAATTAATTCGGTCAAATAAATATTATCAATTTATTTTTTATATGTTTTATACTACTTGTTTTAACCAAAAAAAAAAAAGTATATAAATTTCGATTAATTTGATTAACCAATCGAATTAATTGAAATATTTAGGTTCAGTTAATTTTTTTAAATTTTTTTATTTGATTAATAGATAAAATATTGAAAAATTTAATTAATTCGATGAATATTAACTTAATTTAATTAACCGTTCGATTAACCGTTTAAATATCCATATAATAATTTATCATAATTTAAGTAGCGTGAACAAAGTGTGCTACGATGTAATTTCTCTTTTCACTGTGAGACATATAACGTCAAGTCATTTCAGAAAATATGGAACAAATGTAATAATTGCACTACTTTCATGGTCTTTGTTCCTAGCAACTGTAATTTCTAAGCATTCACACAATAAAAATTGGAAAACAATATAAAAAAAATAAAATAAAGAGAGAGGTGTGGAAGACAATAATGCATGATTGATGAAGATAAAAAGTAGTACTGGAGAGCAGTAAATTGACCTGATATGGTCTTGGTCGTCAACCATGTCCACATCATAAAAATTAATTCATTTAAAAGAATGGTTACTGTTTTTGTTAAGCCTCTATTTTTTTTGGTAAATTATAAGAGGAGAGTAAAGTTTTATAATGTGATTAACATAATTCGAATTCAAACTACACCCGAGACGATAAATTCTTTAATTATCAAATCAACACACAAAATTTTGTTGGGCCTCTATTTTTATTACACATTGATTTTTCAAATGATATGTCTTTTGCTTTTGTACGAAAACTTAATAAAAAATGATGAAGGGATTGGGACAGCAATAATGCAGCCACTAATTAGTCTAGAGGTGATCATGGGCTGGGCCGGGCTCAGACAAAATTTTATGCCTATTTTTTAGGCCCGGGCCCAGTTCGGCCCGAAAGATGGGCTTAAAAATTTATCAAAGCTTGGCCCAAAAGAAAATTACTAAGCTCAAGTCCAGCCAAGCCCGGCCCATATTAAATTTTACAACACCAAAATAGTATCAAAAACCTGCAAAATATAATCAACCTTATGAATGGTCTAATTGCCCTTTAAGTACTTGTACATTTTAATTCCATATCCATTTAATACATTTAAACTATAGAGCTCAACTTTTACGCTTTGCGCGATTTAGCCCTTTTTACCGAATTACGCATTTAAACGGTAAAATTGGGAAAAAAGGGAGGGCACGATCTGATGACGAAAGTGAAACATGAAAGTTAAAAAGTATATTTGATTAAAAATAAAATATATATATATTTAATATATAATTCGGGTCGGGCCCGGGCCAAAAAAGTTTTACCCGAGGCCCGGCTCGTTTTCTAAATGGGCCTCATTTTTTGCCCAAACTCATATTTCGGGCCTATATTTTTACCCGAACCCTCCCATTTTTCAGGCGGACCGTTGGGCCGGGCCGGGTAGCCCAACCCATGATCACCTCTAATTAGGTCCCAATACTTGAAGCTATTTAATTTACCATCTCAACCTTTATTTTTCTAATATTTTAGGGATGACTAGCATATGAATTTTAATTACTTGAGCATATATGATAGGAAAGATGAATAATAAAAGTAATTTTATTTAGAAAATAATAAGTAAAACCTAAAACATAATTCCGTATTTAATATATATGCACCAAATCAAGTTTAACATATATAAAAATTAAAATATCCTACAATATGCTAGGTTTTCTCAAATGAAATATTTCCATTCACCCTGCTATTTTATATTAAAGAATCGATAAAACCAAAATAGCAACGTCACCATGTTAAACTTTAAGGAAACTATATTAGAATGAAAATTTTAATACTAACCCATAGTATATTAAAGTATAATGAATTACAAGAGGAGAGTAAAGCTCTAAAATCAACACGACTATTGTGACTCAAATTCAAGTCACACTTGAGACTATGAACACCTTAACCATCAGTATAATTAAAGTACAATAAAAAATTGACATAAATACGGATAATTTGTAGCCACTAATCAGGTCCCAATACTTGAAGCTATTTAATTTACCATCTCAACCTTTATTTTTCTAATATTTTAGTGATGATTAGCAAATGAATTTTAATTTCTTGAGCACATATGATAGGAAAGATGAATAATAAAAGTAATTTTTTTTAAAAAATAATAAGTTAATATTTAGAGTAAAACCTAAAATCTTGAGCACTTGCTTGTTTTTGTTAAAAAAATGTATTATTAGGATATTTTCTTGTTGCATTAACAAATTTATTGCATCTCGATCGGCTTTAACCTTGCAATATGAGAAAGGTTTATATTAAAAAATTTATTTTGAGAGTGAGAGATATATGTAACTCTAAGGATCATTTCAAATAATATTAAACAAAGATAGTAATTGCAGTAGTGATCGGTCTTTGTTCCTACCATACATCGATCCTTTTGGTGTGGGGATCTGTGATTCTTCACAACGTTGTTCACAAGCAAAAATAAAAAGAAAGGTGACAAAAGATAAAAGAGGAATAGTCGTACACTTAACAAAAAACCTATATATTATAATTATGGGTAAATTAAACGGGTAGTTATTTAACTATTAATGATTTTTTTGTCAACTAATTATAAAAAAATATTTTTTAATCATCTAAATATTAAATTTTATCTTTTTTCATCACCAACATACTAACAGCGTAACTTTTAAAATTAGTAGAATAATAACTTTAACCCTAAATATTTATATATATTATATCAATTTAATCTTTTTTCTTTATCAGCAATCAAGGGAGTTTTATAAAAATAAAGGTCCTAGGTACCAAAAGTCCATTACAAATGCTACAAGAATAAAAGAACAAAAATTTGATGCAACATCAAAACAAATCATCCTGAAACATAGAAAATCCTATCCACCCGGCTTTATCAAGAGCATCCACCATGTACCTTCAAAAGCATTTTACAAGCTCAAAAACTGATCGAATCAAACTTTACGCTAAACTTTGTCATACTAACAGCAATGCCATGTCCATACAATCTAAAACCTTTTAGTCTCTCTATTGCTCTAGCGACATCTCTCACACTTTCGCATCGAATGAACCTAAACCTACGCCCACTCTTTTCCCTATTTCGCGGAATAAAAGCATCAATGACCTTACCATGGAACTAGAAAATATGCCATAATCCTTTCCAGTGGATTTTCGGTGGTAAATTATTGATAAAAATGGTTTGACAGTGACCCATCTGATGGCCGTTCTTAAGTGGTTGTGTAGTGGTGGTTTATCTTACTGTTAATGCGAAGTCACAAAATTTTTTTAGGGGTCGAAATTAAATTGTAATTTTTACTATAATAAAAATACAATTTCACCATTTTAATAATCTATATCTTTATAATTTTTAAAAGATTAAATCAAATTTTTATCATTTTTAGAGGATCAAAATGTAATTTTACTGTATATAAAAAATGAAAATATCTAAAAATTCAAGATAATTTTTATTTTTTCTCATTCTTTTAAATTTAACTCTCAATGATATTAAAAAAAAAAGCAAAATTGCAAAAAAAAAAGAAGAAAAATTTAAATTACACAATGTGTAAATGTAAGGGTTACATATTCAAATCCACTTATATCTAAGATTTGATGATGTAACTTTTTGAACTTAGAAAAAAAAAATCTTATTTACTATTCATGCAAAAAAAAAGTGTTATAATAAAACTAAATTTAATAAAAAATTTAAAGAAATTAACTATTAGACTTGCAATCTAAAATTTAAAAAAATAGAAGAATTAATAAGTAGTCATTAATTATTATTATTCATTTTCTTTTCTATATTTTGCATTAACTTTGTCTTTGTTTAAGTAATGGTGTATGCCTCATAATTAATAAAAAAATACAATACCATTAGTATTATATAAATATTATTCCTTTTAAATTTTCTCATTATAATTTAATTTCCCTATATTTGATAATATTTTAATGTTGTATGTTGGGCTAATCATACGAAACTAAAATTCAAAATAAGTGTGTGAACGCCAACTTGAGGGCAGAAGCCAAATTCCTTTAAAGAGAGGAAGGTGCAGGTGAAACTACATGTCTTCTAATTTGTCATCAAAGGACAAGCCAAGGGCAGAAACCGAATTCCTTCAAACACTAATTTCAGTTCATTATAAAAAAAGTACTTTTTTTTTGTTATTCTTAAAAGATAAATTTTCACGAATATTTAAATCAAAATAATTAGTAATATTAATTATTTAACTTACTTAATAAAATTATAAATTAGAAAGATCAAATTATATCAGAAATTAATATATAAATATCAAATTATGTAAAAAATATATATTTTTTGAATATTGAAAGAAAAGTTTTATTGAAAAACACACCTGAAAACGGGAATTAAAACAGTACATATTCTTACAAAAGTAGAACATAAACCCATAAATGTAAATTTACAAATAAAAACACCCATATTATCGAAGTTGAATAATAAGCCAAGAAAGAGCAAGCTATCCTCAAACAACACCTTCATCTTATCATTGAACTACTGCGTTGAAAATGAACCCAAAAGGTAAGAACATAGGCTTCGACCCAAATCTTACAGAAGCAGTTCTGCATTTTTCCTCCAATTCAGCTCAGGTCCAACTATGACAAATAGAATGGAAAAATTAAGTCTAAATTACTATTTATGCATTATCAATTAAAAAGTAAATACAATTTTTGGTCCAAGTTTAAGCAAAACATATTTGAATCTCACCTACGCAATTTGGATGAAGTGCTAGTTTCTTTTTCTTCCAATCCTGCGGGCCCATCTTGTAAAATTCCTCTGCCAGTCTCTCTCAACCATTCTAACCAACCACCATGGTCTTCCAGTTGTGAATACTATGTATCCCGTACTCAATCCCAACACTACTCCGCAGCCATACCCCATCATTACAAGTTCCCAAATAAAGGGTATTGCAGAATCTTCATCTTCCACAAGCTTTGGTGTTGGTGGCTTTCGTTCCTCGTCACTACCACATTTCTTTGATAGTGGGAAGCCGCACAAATCCAAGTTGCCAGCATAGGAATCAATACCAAAAGTATTGAATTGATTTCCAACTGGAATTGGTCCGAAAAAGTTGTTTTGCGAGAAGTTTAACACTGCCAGAAATGTCAGTTTCGTTAACTCGGAAGGAATTGTACCACCAAGCTTGTTAGATGACAGATCTAATGATTCAAGTGCTGCCATATTTGCCAATGACGGTGGTAGGGTATCGTTTAATCTGTTGTGTGAGAGGTTGAGCACTAAAAGAGCATTAAGTTCGCCGAGTGCCTCAGGGATTCGTCCACTGAATCGATTGTTTGAAAAATCTGTAAGTGTGAAATCAGTTAATGATTTGTCCAGATCTAGATCTATCTCCAACCTTTTCATGGTTACTTTCACATAATTTTTATAGTTTTCGGGATCGGAACCTTGACGACAATATACCGAACAAGTAGCAATGTTTTGATGTGGTTGTACTTGTAGTTGTGAAGCTGCTACTAATTTCATGCGTTCAAAATTTTGGAAGAATTCTTCCGGAAAGGGGCCAGTGAACTCATTTTTAGAGAGATCAAGAATTTGCAAGCTCAAAAAGCTAGAGGTAGCCATGGAATAGTCTAGGCGACCATAAAATCTATTAGAGCGTAAGACAAGAACTTGCAGTTCTGGAAGGACACTGAGCCAATGGGGAAAGACATCGTTCAAGGTGTTGTTTGCTAGGTTCAAGAAACGTAGCCAGGTACAATTAACAAAGGACCGTGGCAATAACCCTTCCAATTTGTTGTCATTAAGAGCAAGAGTTGTCAAACTACTTAATTCAACACAAAAATCAGGGATTTTGCCACTCAAGTAATTCTTTTGTAGGTTTATGATACTGATCCCCCGACTAAAATTTCCAAGACATGATGGAATAATTCCACCAAAGTAATTCTTAGACAAATCAAGAATATCAAGTGAAGTCAAATTACAAATTGAAGGAGGTATTTCTCCTGTCAATTTGTTATCTGAAATCAGGAATTTTTGCAATGAAGGTGGCGGAGCTGGAAGAGGACCTTGGAGTACGTTGGAACGAAGATCTAGGGTAAGAATATTCTTCCCTGGAAGACATGATGGAATAATTCCACCAAAGTAATTCTTAGACAAATCAAGAATATCAAGTGAAGTCAAATTACAAATTGAAGGAGGTATTTCTCCAATCAATTTGTTATCTGAAAGCAGGAATATTTGCAATGAAGGTGGCGGAGCTGGAAGAGGACCTTGGAGTTGGTTGGAACGAAGATCTAGGGTAAGAATATTCTTCCCTGGAAGTTGATCTAAACTCGTCAACAAATTGTTGGAAAGATTCAAATCAATCAATTGTTCCCAACCTTCCGATTCCCATTTGAAAATTGAACCCTGAATTTTGTTATTGGAAAGATCAAGACTTGTCAAGCTTTTCGCAGATCGCAAGAAACTCGGGAATTGCCTTAACTTGTTATTGGAAAGATTAACTTTAGTGAGATTCTTCAACTTTGATGGAACACCTAAGTTGATAACACCACTAAAATTATTTGTCGAAAGATCGAGCGTTTCAAGACTCTCTAGCTTCGAAAGCATATCTGATCTAATGACTCCACTCAAGTTGTTTGATGAAAGATCAAGGTGGGTAAGCTTTGAAAGACCAAAGAAAGAACTTGGTATTTCACCATGGATGTCATTATCCGCCAAATAAACCAATTGAGTTGAATTAGGCTTTTCAATTTGATTGATTGGACCTGTGAGACTGTTATTGCTGAGGTCTAAGGATTCTAAAGATGGCAAAGTAAAAAGCCAAGATGGAACTCCTCCTGTTAACAAGTTATCATATAGAAAGAACTCATTCAAATTCTGAAGCCCTGTTACATGAGTTGGGAGTGGACCTTCTAACCTATTGGATGACAAGTCTAAAGAAGTAAGTTGTGTGAGGTTGAACATCGATGGGGGAAGTTGACCACTAAAATTACAACTAGAGAAATCCAAAGTAGTAAGTTTGTTAAGGTTTCGAAAGACATCTGGAATTTCTCCCTCTAATTTGCTATAAGAAAAATCAAGATAGGAGACTTTTGTGAGGTTTCCAAGTGAAGAAGGAATTGACCCTCTCAAACAATTATCGGAAAGGTCAAAGAATTTGAGGGGACTACTCCAATTGGACTTAGGGAGATAACCTGTTAAAGAGTTCCCACTTAGATCAACATACTCCAGGTACCCAAGCTGGAATATTTCACTAGGGATATCCCCCTGTAAATCACAAAACTCGAGACTCAAACGCTTTAAAGACGAACGCAAGTTCATGAAGGAGGTAGGCACAACATCAGACATATTTACCGATCCAAGTAAAAGATTTTCTAATTTAGATAAGTTGCGCGTAAGCATGTCAAAACTGTGACTGTCAAATTCCAGTATTTCATTTCCAGAAAGATCGAGTGAAATCAGTTTTGATAGCAAAGATATATCTGATGGAACTGAACCATTGAGGTAAGAACCAGAAAGATTAAGATGTGTCAGACTTACTAACTGATTAAACCCAGACGGAATCGAAGAAGCACTGAAATTGTTCAAAGAGAGGTCAAGTCGTTTGAGTCCTCGAAGGCGGAAAAGGGTGGTGTTTGGAGAAAGGAAGCCAACAAGCTTAGAGCAACTAAGGTCTAGGCTAATCACCTGACCGGTTGCCTTATCACAAGTGACTCCCTCCCATGAGCAACAGTTGGTGCTTTCATTCCAGGAGTTTGTCTTGGGATAACAGTAGGAATAAACAGCAGAATCATCAATGGACATAGTGTTCTTGAATTGGAGCAAGGCTGAAGTGTCTTCTGGTAGACATGGAGGAGTTGGATTAAGAGAAGAGGATGACAAACTCAGACAACAATCAACTACGGAAAGAAAGAACAGCACAAAGAGGAGACTACGGATTTGACACAACCATATAAACTTTACCATTTTTAGAACCTAATAAGGAACAAGCTATGAAAGGGGGCAATGTTTTAAGGAAAACGGAATTGGAAATTTGCTATAAGTTGAGGGTTGTAGGCTTTAGAGATGCTATGCCAAAGTTGATTCATTGGCCTATATTTATATTCTCTAATTTCATGTGGACTGTTATGAAGTCTTTCCCAAGTCTTTTAAATTTATTTAAATCTGTAATTCGTTTATATTTCATAATCGGTATCAATCATGATTTTAGTTAATTTAGAGTGGTGTTGAAATTTTGGTTAAAATCTAGTTAATTGATCAAATCAATTTATTTTGATTAATTGATCTAATTTAGTCGGGAGTTGGTTAATATTTTGTTGGAAGTTTGGTTATCAGTTACTTAGGTTTGAAATTAAATAATTAACCAAATTAAATAAACCAGCCGAATTTAATAATTAATAATTTCAAATTATATCTAGTTTTAATTCAGTTAATTCAATTAATTCGGTCAAATAAATATTATCAATTTATTTTTTATATGTTTTATACTACTTGTTTTAACCAAAAAAATAAAAGTATATAAATTTCGATTAATTTGATTAACCAGTCGAATTAATCAAAATATTTAAGTTCAGTTAATTTTTTTAAATTTTTTTATTTGATTAATAGATAAAATATTGAAAAATTTAATTAATTCGATGAATATTAACTTGATTTAATTAACCGTTCGATTAACCGTTTAAATATCCATATAATAATTTATCATAATTTAAGTAGTGTGAACAAAGTGTGCTACGATGTAATTTCTCTTTTCACTGTGAGACATATAACTTCAAGTCATTTCAGAAAATATGGAACAAATGTAATAATTGCACTACTTTCATGGTCTTTGTTCCTAGCAACTGTAATTTCTAAGCATTCACACAATAAAAATTGGAAAACAATATAAAAAAAATAAAATAAAGAGAGAGGTGTGGAAGACAATAATGCATGATTGATGAAGATAAAAAGTAGTACTGGAGAGCAGTAAATTGACCTGATATGGTCTTGGTCGTCAACCATGTCCACATCATAAAAATTAATTCATTTAAAAGAATGGTTACTGTTTTTTTTTTTTTTTATGTTATCTGACTATAAAAAGAGTAATGTGATCTTGGACTAATGTGAAAGTAGCTTGAAATTAAAAGACTATAAAAATTAATTCAGTTTTTGTTAAGCCTCTATTTTTTTTGATAAATTATAAGAGGAGAGTAAAGTTTTATAATGTGATGAACATAATTCGAATCCAAACTACACCCGAGACGATGAATTCTTTAACTATCAAATCAACACACAAAATTTTGTTGGGCCTCTATTTTTATTACACATTGATTTTTCAAATGATATGTCTTTTGCTTTTGTACGAAAACTTAATAAAAAATGATGAAGGGATTGGGATAGCAATAATGCAGCCACTAATTAGTCTAGAGGTGATCATGGGCTGGGCCGGGCTCAGACAAAATTTTATGCCTGTTTTTTAGGCCCGGGCCCAGTTCGGCCCAAAAGATGGGCTTAAAAATTTATCCAAGCTTGGCCCAAAAGAAAATTGCTAAGCTCAAGTCCAGCCAAGCCCGGCCCATATTAAATTTTACAACACCAAAATAGCATCAAAAACCTGCAAAATATAATCAACCTTATGAATGGTCTAATTGCCCTTTAAGTACTTGTACATTTTAATTCCTTGTACATTTTAATTCCATATCCATTTAATACATTTAAACTATAGAGCTCAACTTTTACGCTTTGTGCGATTTAGCCCTTTTTACCGAATTACGCATTTAAACGGTAAAATTGGGAAAAAAAGGGAGGGCACGATCTGATGACGAAAGTGAAACATGAAAGTTAAAAAGTATATTTGATTAAAAATAAAAAATATATATTTAATATATAATTCGGGTCGGGCCCGGGCCAAAAAAGTTTTACCCGAGGCCCGGCTCTTTTTCTAAACGGGCCTCATTTTTTGCCCAAACTCATATTTCGGGCTTATATTTTTACCCGAACCCTCCCATTTTTCAGGCGGACCGTTGGGCCGGGCCGGGTAGCCCAACCCATGATCACCTCTAATTAGGTCCCAATACTTGAAGCTATTTAATTTACCATCTCAACCTTTATTTTTCTAATATTTTAGGGATGACTAGCATATGAATTTTAATTACTTGAGCATATATGATAGGAAAGATGAATAATAAAAGTAATTTTATTTAGAAAATAATAAGTAAAACCTAAAACATAATTCCGTATTTAATATATATGCACCAAATCAAGTTTAACATATATAAAAATTAAAATATCCTACAATATTGTAGGTTTTTCTCAAATGAAATATTTCCATTCACCCTGCTATTTTATATTAAAGAATCGATAAAACCAAAATAGCAACGTCACCATGTTAAACTTTAAGGAAACTATATTAGAATGAAAATTTTAATACTAACCCATAGTATATTAAAGTATAATGAATTACAAGATGAGAGTAAAGCTCAAATTTAAGTCACACTTGAGACAATGAACACCTTAACCATCAGTATAATTAAAGTACAATAAAAAAATTGACATAAATATGGATAATTTGTAATACTCACAATTTTTTAAATGGTTATTATTGTAAAAGCTCAATAATTTTGTGGTTTATTAGTTGTTGTTTTTTAATGACCTTCAATTTTATATGTATTTTTATAGAGTTTTTATAAAAGAAAAGAAAAATGATTTACTCTACTGTATTTTTCTTAGTACGTGGTTTTGGTAATTTGGAAAATTTTAACTCTAAGGAAGGAGAAGTGATGTGAGTCTCAAAGCACAATTTCAGACCCATGAATGTGATGAACTCAGACGATCTTAAAGCTTAACAAAAGGCCAAGCAAATCAAACCAAGATTTGATCAAAGACAAGATTCGAAGACGAATCTTTTCGAGGAAAGGGAGAATGATACATGCACGAATGGAGTGGAATTTATTAAATTCCATTCACCAAGGCTACCAACTTTCAGGATTGGGAAATCAGTAGACTTGCGACAACGTTTTGGATGAGATCCTGACATTTCTGGGTTGCGATGTCTTTATGGGCTTGAAAGATGTAGAAGAATGTTTTGTAGGGGCCCCACTTTTCCACTCAAAAGGTTTAGTCTCAGCATGTTTTGGCAGCCACTCAAAAGGTTTGGTTTCAGCATGTTTTAGTTCGAATTCTTGAAAGTAGAATTAGAACTTGTACCTCGATAATAGTGTGATACGCCAAATGGATGAAATTGATGTTGCTGAAATTGTTGCTCAATCTTAATTGCCGTGTGTACTATCTCCTTAAGATCATTATAGGTTTGAAGATTAAGAACACTGACTATCGAAACGTTCAAGCCATCTACAAATTGCACCATGGTAGTATCTTTATCCTCTCGTATATTTTCTCTTTGCATAAGCATCTCCATCTCCTTAAAGTACTCATCAACAAATCGATTACCTTGAATAAGGCGTTGAAGTCTCATTTTGACCTCTTTGTGGTAATGAGAAGGAATGTGATAACATGTTAATTTGCATGATTTTTTGTGTTTAATTTGGTTAATTTTTGAATTGATCCCTGCTGAATTAGTGCTTTTATATTTTAATCTTATCAGGGATGCAATTGGGACGCTAAGAGTAAAAAATGAGCAGAAAATGACCAAATTGAAACACAATCAATGAAATGAGGCCAAATAAAAAATGTGGAGAAAGCTAAGGACTCATCAGATTTTTTTAACTTTGTAAAAGCCAAAAATAGAAAAAATCTTACTTTATTTTTATTCAATTTTAATTATATGTTGGACTGGTTAAAGCCAAATTTAGTAAATACCATGTGTATAAATAGGGCTTTAATATACTTAGGAAAGACACAGTGAATTTCACATTTTGATTTCAATTTGGAATTGAATAGAATTATTTTCTTTTTCTTCCAATTTCGGCGTGAGGATTCTGTTGCTTCCATTTACATTTCTTTGTTCTTTCTAAATTAGTCTAATTGCTTTCCAAGTATCTTTCTTTCCCATTCTTCACCATCATCATCAAATCATCTTTCAAAATCTGCAAAGCATGAATAATTTCATACTTCACTAAATTCCATCTTAGCTTTAAGCCGGTGTTCTTTCTGGTCGGGAATCGTGAGATATTTATTCGTGCTAAAAATCCTTCCAATCGGTATTCACATTTTTCCTAAGTATCGGGATTGACAACTCTTCCCTTAAAGTTAACTCGATTTCAAGTTAAAAAGTGCATGTTGGGTTGGAGTCGTGTTTGCTAGCAATTGGGGAAACGAGTCAACCGTGCTGTATTTGGATCTCCGAGAACAAATCAAGGAAGAGGTGATCGGGTTTAAACGACCCATACTGTTGAGGCCGTTAATTCGAGTTGGGTTCTTTAGAGCGCAAGGCTGCCAGAATCTTGAATCGGGAACACTGTATCTCGGTTAAATAATTGGTAAGGGTTGGTTTGTAGGCCGTATCGGGACCAGCTACAAGAGGAAGAATTGGTGGTTAGGACGTTCTTAACTGCTATAACGAGCTTATTGTTTGGAGGAGAAAATTATTTTTCAAGGATCGATTCAGAAATCCATAATCCACCGAGTCTAGGGCTGAGGCTTATTTTCTCTGTTTACAAAAATATGAATTTATTTTCTGATTTAAATTTATTTCCAATATCAATTAATTATTTATTTACACTGATTCTATTTTTTACTTTCTAAACATTTTCAAAACCCCCTGATTTATTTGTTTATTTTTTTGTGCAGGTCCGTTTGGAGTTGTGGGCACAACTTTTGCCACGACTTTCGACACGACAAAAATTTTGATCATAAGTTAAACATGAAAGTTAATTATAACATCCAATCCCTGTGGAATCGACCCTACTACCACTCTTACTACTATTTAGAGTTATTTTTATAAGAATTATTTTTGGTGTTTCGACGCCCATCAAATTTTGGCGCAATTGCCGGGGACTGGAGATATTTTTTCTAATTTTTGTTTGTTTACCTTATGACTAGATCAGAACTAGGAACTCTAGAGTTTGAACGAAAAATTGAGAAATTGGTCCGACAACTAAGGAAAAAAGCCATTCGACATGGTGAACGACCAAATCTCGGATTCGAAACCATATCATACACTGAGGAAATTTTCTCGTTCGATAAACCAAACGAGATGGCTGAACAGACGATACGCCAACTCGCTGCAGCACTGGATGAACAACAACCCTTATGTATAACCTATCCGGCAAGAGGAGCATTGATAAAGGATGAGAAGCATGAACGTGAAAGCGGACCGTAAAGTTTGTCAAAATCGTGGATTTGACTTAGGGCTCTAGATGTTCAGAAAGAAACTTGGATTTTGACACAACTTGAAACGAAATTGAATCCAAGTCAGATAAAAAAATTAAAATAAATAATTAAAATAAAATAATAAATCAAAGATTAAGGACGTGAATAAAGAAGATAAATGGAAAGATAGAATCTAGCATGTAGAAGTCCTAAGAAGCATTGGAAACACGAAGAATCCATAACCCCCTTCAAGCAGCTCTAATTTCCCCTCCAAGATAGAAACCTTGGCAAGAAAAGTTTGAAGATGATCCCCATAATCTAAAAAGATTGTTAAAACTTTTCTAAAAAAACTCAAGATAAATTCTTGAAAAGAAAAACCTAGAGAGAATTTATTAACTTAAAAGAGAAATAGAATAATAATGAATTGAATAAATTTCACCCATCCGTGCATGTATCATTCTCCTTTTCCTCAAAAAGATTCATCCTCGAATCTTGTCTTTGACCTAATCCTGATTTGATTTACTTAGCCTTTGACATTGTTGCTGGGCCTTGAGGTAGTGTGAACCCATCACATTCATGGGTCTGAAATTGGGCCTTGAGACTCGCATCATTCCCCCCTTCCTCAAGTATATTTGTCCCGCATCTTTAACTGCATAGAAAGAAAATGGATCAAAATAAATAAAATAAATAAAATACTTACCTAAGCTTTCTTGTGCGCCAAAACTATCTCCGGGATCAAAGATATGATTTTGTTATCCCAAATCAGCTTGGGTCAAGTATCTCTCATTCAAAAACAAACTATCGTACTAGACAAAGAAATATTAGGCACATGAGTGTTCAAGTAAAAAAATAAGAGACTGATTTTTCTCTTGAAAATTTCTATATGTTTTTATTCGAATTTTTCATATATTTTAAGAATCATACGATCATTTACATTTGCTTTTGTGAAATCTCATGGTAATTGCTTCCGTTTTTGTTGGGCCTCTGTTTTGATTACGCGTTGATTTTTCAAATGATATGATTTTACTTTTATACGTGAACTTAATAAAAGAATAATGATGGGGCACCAATAATGCTGCCACTAATTAGGTCCCAGACCTTAATTTTTATAATATTTTAGTGATGACTAGCATATGCATTTTAATTTCTTGAGCATATATGATTAGAAAAATGGATAATGGAGTAAAATCTAAAATCTTGAGCACTTGCATTTTTTTTGTTAAAAAAATGTATTATTAGGACATTTTCCTTTTGCATTAAGAAATTTATTGAATCTTAGTTTTAACGTCCTTGCAATCTGAGAATTGTTTATATTAAAAATTTTATTTTGAGAGTGAGAGTTGTATGCAACTTTAAGGAACATTTCAAACAATATTAAACAAAAATAGTAATTGAAGTAGTCATCGGTCTTTGTTCCTACCAGACATCGATCCTTTTGGTGTAGGGATCTGTGATTCTTCACAATGTTGTTGAAATTTCTAAGAAATCATACGAAAAGGGTAGACAACAAAAATAAAAAGAAGGGTGACAAAGATAAAAGAGAAATAGTAGTCCACACTTTAAAAAAGAAAAATAATTATGGGTAAATTTTATTGATAATCACCTAATTATTATTATTTGTTAGAGTTGTGTAACTCAAATTTATGTTAAAAAAAATACAAGTGGCAAGATAGGGAGATCTACGAGTGCGAAGGCCGATTACAATAAGATGTTTTAACATTATTGCATTACTTCTATTTGACTTTAATTCGAATATAATTTTACAAACATATAAATAGATGTAGTCTATACTCCTCTTACATCATTCGAATTCAATATAGTGAATTTTTTTCTTCTCTACCCGTGATTTTTTTTCTTAAAAGGGTTTCACGTAAAAATCTATGTGTTCTATTTTTCTCTTTTTATTTGTAATTCATTACCACTATTGGTGTTCTATTTTTACAATATTTTTTATTATTCAATTATGAAAAAATAAGAAAATGATCACTTTATTATTTAGTTTTATCTTTTTTTTCATCACTGAGTTTACGATAATAACTTTTAACTTTGACATTATAACAAATTAAATCCTCAATATTTATATATTGTATTAATTTAATCTTTGTTTGAGTTTATAAGAATAAAGTTACTTCTCGGCAAAAGTCCCTTACAAATGCTACTAGAACAAAAGAACAAAAAACTAATGTAACATTAAAAAAAAAAAAAAAAAACCACAATCAGCACCAATCCTGAAACATAGAAAATCCTATCTCCCCGGCTTTATCAAGCGCATCCACCATGAAACTTCAAAAGCATTTTAAAAGCTGAAAAACTGACCAAATTAAACTTTACGCCAAAAAGAAGACCTTATGCCAAACTTTGCCATACTGATAGCAATGCGATGTCCATACAATCTAAAACCGTTCAGTCTCTCTATTGCTCTAGTAACATCTCTCAAACTTTCGTATCGAATGAACCCAAACCTACGCCCACTCTTTGCCCTATTTTGCGGAATAAAAGCATCAATGACCTTAACATATAATTGGAAAATATACCGTAATCCTTTCCAGTGAATTTTCGGTGGTAAATTATTGATAGAAATGGTTTGATTGTGACTCATCTGATGGCCATTCTTATGTGGTTGTGCAGTGGCGGTTTATCTTACCATCAAGCATTCATCTTCTTCAGTGGTTCACAAATTGATTTTCCTTTTAACCAAACTGATTATTACGTATTGACCAAAAATCTTTTTTCCAGATTAAATAGAATGACCAAAAGAGGAAAGAAAAACCAAGTTATAAAAATATCATGCAAATAGGAATTCACATCAATGAAATGCAGTCCGTATTATAAAACTATCACTAGCCCGTATTATGGAAGTATGGATTTATTGTTGATTCTAACAAAAGTTGATATTTATATATTTTTATTTTTATATTTTTATATTTTCTCATTTTTTTAAATTAATGATAGTTAGATTATTATTACAATTTACCCTAAAATTATTTATGGGATTGCAGACAAATAGTCTGTAATGGAAGGTAGTCTATTGACATGGAATGGTCTTGGACCAAAGACTCTTCGTCAACCACTTCCAACCGACAAAAGTAAGTCTTCGTCAACACTATCCACGCAATGACATTACAGTATTCAGTGGGTTCACACTTTTACTTTTATACTCAAATTTTTTTTATTTTTCAGATTTTAAAATTTAAATATATTTATAACTCTATTATTTTTTATTTAATTTGATGATGTGATATTTTAAAATTAAAAAAGTTTATTTACTATCCATATAATAAAAAAATTGATATAATAGAAATGAATTTAATAGAAAATTTTAAAGACATTAATTATTATACTTGTAATTTAAAGAAACGGTATGTTATCAAAGGCGAATCTAAGGATGAAAGCCAAATTCCTTAAAAGCACTAATTTCAATTCCTCATAATGAAGTAAATTTTTCGTTACTGTTTTTCTTAAAAGATAAATTTACGAAAATATTACAATAAAAATAAATAGTAATATTAATAATTTAAATTAATTAATAATATTATAAGATACAAAGATTAATTTATATCATAAATTAATATATAAGGATCAAATCTTAATTTGGGCATAGTATAGATATAAATTCAAAATTTAATCATTGTCTAATATAAAAAAAACAGCAAGTAAATCTTATTAATATCCAAAAATAAATCTTAACAATCCTGACAACAGAAGCAAAGCAAGAATTGGCAAAGTATAAACAATTCAAACAAAGATGACCAAAACTACTAAGTTTTCTTTGAATATTCAAGAAAAGTTGTATTCAAACATCAAGGATAAAACATACCTAAAAACAGGAATTAAAACAGTACATATTCTTACAAAAGTAGAACATAAACCCATAAATGTAAATTTACAAATAAAAACACCCATATTATCAAAGTTGAATAATAAGCTAAGAAAGAGCAAGCTATCCTCTAACTACACCTTCATCTTATCATTGAACCACTGCGATGAAAATGAACCCAAAAGGTAAGAACATTGGCTTCGACCCAAATCTTACAGAAACAGTTCTGCAGTTTCCCTCCAATTCACCTCAGGTTCAACTATGACAAATAGAATGGATAAATTAAGTCTAAATTACTCTACATGTATTATCAATTCAAAAGTAAATACAAATTTTGGTCCAAGTTTAAGCAAAACATATTTGAAACTCACCTATGCAATTTGGATGAAGTGCTAGCTTCTTTTTCTTCCAATCCTGCGAACCCATCTTGTAAAATTCCTCTGCCAGTCTCTCTCAACCATTCTAACCAACCACCATGGTCTTCCAGTTGTGAATACTATGTATCCCGTACTCAATCCCAACACTACTCCGCAGCCATACCCCATCATTACAAGTTCCCAAATAAAGGGTATTGCAGAATCTTCATCTTTCACAAGCTTTGGTGTTGGTGGCTTTCGTTCCTCCTCACTACCACATTTCGTTCATCGTTACCAAACGCTAATCGGGATTGTACCTGAAAAATGATTTCGTTAAAAATCCAGGGATTCAGAAACATTTAACCTTCAAATTTAAATTTAAAAAAAAGGAAGGGGCAAAAAAGTTAAAAAGTTTAAAATCAACATTCAATCTTGAAATTTAGTTTTCTTTTTTAAAAAAACCTTGGTCTCTAATTTTTTTTGGCTGATATAATTTTTGGGATTTAGAAAAATTTCCTAATTTAATCACTAAAATTAGATTTCATTGAATGTGATGATATGATACTTTGAAATTGTGTAACTCCATCACTTGCAAATAGAAAAAAAGTTGGGTGATGATGTGGCATAATCTCAAGTGTCATGTCATCACAGTTTAATGGAATCCAAGTGTAGTGATCAAATTGAGAAAAGTTGTCAAGTTTCAAAATTAATATGGATAAAAAACTCATAGATCAAGGTAAAGAGCATTATTAAGTTTAAGGACTAAATGTTATTTTATTTCGATGTTGTTTTTAATTGATTTTGTGTCAGTTTAATCTTTCTCAAAAATTTTTATATTGGTTGAATCAGTCTCGATACTTTGTTGTCTAAGTCTCAAGAACTGCAATCCTTGCACCCATACAAAGATAGTAACATTAAGTCATTTCAAATAATATGAAACAAAGATAGTAATTGCAATAGTCGTGGTATTTCTTCCGACCAAACATCAACCCTTTGGTGTTGGGATCTGTAATTTCTTATTACAATTTCTAAGCATTCACACTATATTGGGAAAAAAAAAAGTTGACAAAAACAAAAGAGTACTAGTACTCTTAGTACTCTTTGAAACAAAAGAAAGGCAGCCTATATATTATAACCACAACTTTTGTCCAGTTATCGAAAAATCATAAGATTTTTCATTTTAATTTAATTCTAAAAAGATAAATTAAAAGAAATTAAAAGATAAAATAATTTTTCCTCTAAAAATTCAACAATTTCTTATAAAATTTCAAAGTAATTTCCTACAAAACCCCAAATATTTCCTTCTTACTGAAAAACCTAAAACTAATTTTAAAAAATGAAAATGAAAAAAATGAATTGGTTTTTCCACTAAAAACTCAAGTTCTTCCTATTAAAATCCAAATAATTCTCTGCAAAATCTTAAGTTTTTCCCTTCCTTTTATTGAGAAAAAAATTGAAATTAATTCTAAAATTAAAAAATAAAAGAAATTAAAAAGATAAAATGATTTTTCTAACCCGACATAAGTTAATTTTTTAAAAAGTATATAAAAAATTAAAAATATAAAATGAGTGACTAAAATAAAATTTTATTTAAGTTGGATGACTAAAATAATTCTATGTAATGACAAATTAATAATGAGTGATTAAAATGATAAAAATATGTAACATCAATACTCATATTACAAACTTTTTATTTTTAGTACTAAAAATAAAATTTTATAAAAGTTGTGGAATTTGCCAAATTGATACCTTGACTAATGACTTTTTAACAGATTAAGTTATGATTTTGTCTCAACCGTCACTTTAATTACATGACCGGGTCAACCATTGACGTGTTAGATTTCAAATTATTGGCCCCATCTTCACTTTCCTATTCTTTCTTTATTCATACTTTTCTTCGCTTCCTTAATAGCACATCTTTAGTTCGAATGAATTATAAGCCTTACACAAATTTTCTCATCATGGCTCTACTATTAAATTTTACTATGGGTATTTCTTTAATTACTGGTATAGAGTTTAATTTTCGCCCAAATTATTAAGTAATTTTAAAACTCGTGATCAATATTTATTTCTTTAATAGATCAATAAAGTACGAAAGATTAATTATATATATTGAGAAAAAAATGTTTATTATGAATTATTTGTTAATTATATTTTTATTAATTTGTAGAGTAAATATTTAAATATTAAAATATATTTCAAGCCTTTGTCTTATATTCATAAATAAATAATAAAAAATTAGATTTAAATTATATCAAGGTATTACAAGATAACAAGAAGTGAAGTTGGAAAATGGATAATCGTAAACGCACAAAAAGGGGTCTTGGATAGATCTGCGATTGGAGTTTATGTTAAACAAATTAGAATGATGGCTCTTAATTTTGATTCTATTTTTTTTTCAACATGCAGATCGAGAATCTAATTTAGTTACTCATACAATAGCAAGCATGGGTTTCAAAATAAGGAACTCTCAATACTAGGTTGAAGAAGTACCTCCAGATGCTGTTGCGGTTATTGAAAGGGATCGACATTTGACGCAGCAGACCGACCAGGCTAGATCGATCATTGCTTGAGTTTTTCTAGAAGACGATCGGAGCTTTGAATTTGGATGACTGATACACAAAGGAGAAGATGAAAGGCTTCTTTCTGTGTTTTGATCCTTTTTTCTTCTCTCATCGAGGCAGTTTTTATGTTTTCTTCTCTTTTTTCTTTTTATTTGGTATGCTTTTTATTGTTTTGTCAGTTCTACTTGCCCTTTAAGGATGTGTAGACGAACACATGTGTTTGAGTTTGATATGTTTTGTTTTATTTTTAATTTAAGAGGTGTCTCGGTATTTTCTCTAAAAAAATTTGAAAAAAGGATGATTTTCCCAACATTTATTAGTGGGCTTAGAAATATTTAGATGCAATGGCTTAGTACAACCACTTGAAAAGTCGTAAATTTTTTTATAACTATAACATGCAATCCAGAATGGAAAGAAGACTAATTATATATATAAATAAAATAAGTTTATTTATTAAAATAAATTACATTATCATTTTTGTGTCTGCCAACAAATTCTTCTTTGTAGGTTATCTATTTAAGAAAATATCAAAGAGAATACAATATCAAAGGGCAAATTCAACATTTCCTTTGAACATTGAACATAGTTTAAATTCAAACAACTCGAGGAAAACACACCAAAGCCATAGATTTGACGAAAAAAAGGAAAAGAAAAAACTATAAAATAAAACAGCATACAACGTCTCAAAAACGTAACAAAGCCCAAAAATACTAATTTACAAATGCAAACACTCATATGATCAAATTGAACAAGAAGGAAAGCAAGTTATCTTCCAAGACCACCTTGAATCCTTTCTTCAAATCACTGGACACGAAAATGAACTCCAAAAACATGCTATTTCTGGCCAAAACATACAGTAGCAAGGCAGCATCTTCCTCTCGAACCACTACATATGACAAAAAGAAAGAATAAGGCTTGTCTGTAAACTACAAAATCAGAAAAACAAACTAATAGATGGTTAAAAACGTACCTTGGAATGTGGGTTCAGTGCATGTTTCTTTTTCCTCTAATTCTGCAAATCCATCTTGTAACATTCGGTTTCCAATATCTCTCAACCATTCTTACAAACCACCATGGCCTTCCAGTGGTGAACACAATGTAGCCAGTGCTCAATCCTAGCACTACTCCACATCTGTATCCCATCATCACAAGTTTCCATATAAAGGCTACTGGAGAACCTTTAGCTTCCTTACGCTTCGGTGCAGGTGGTTTCGATCCCTCACCATTGCCGCATTGCTTTGTCAAGGGGAAGCCACATAATCCCAAGTTACCGTAATAGGAATCATTCTCAAAATTGTTGAATTGGTTTCCATGTGGGATGGGTCCCACAAGATTGTTGTGTGAAAAATTTAACACTTCGAGAAACGTCAATTTTGTCATTTGAGAAGGAATCTCGCCACTGAGGTTATTTGATGAAAGATCTAATGATTCAAGTTCTACTAAGTTCCCCAACGATGGTGGCATATTACCGGTGAAGCTGTTGTGAGACAGGTTTAGCACCTCAAGTGTACGAAGCTCTCCAATTGCGTCCGGGATTTTTCCAGAGAATCTATTATTTGAAAAATCAATGGCAGTGAAAATGGGTAACGTTCTTATATACTCCAACTCCGTTTCTGATTTTTTCCATGTTACATTGACCGAAACTTGATCATAGAAATGTAGCGCGTAAAGCGGAGTCAGTCCTTCCTTATCGGATTCTTGTAAGACTAGTTCACTTAGGTTTCTTGCATGCTTCAGAGAATTTAGATTTTGGAAGAAAGTTGTAGGTAGGACTCCATTAAATTCATTCCCAGAGAGATCAACAATTTGCAATGATGAAAAGGATGGTCTAATATTTTCGGAAATGTTCAAGAGACCATGAAACCTGTTGAATCGTAGGATTAAAACTTGCAGAGCTGGAAGTGCACCCAACCAACGGGGAAAAGTATCATTTAACTTGTTATTTGCCAAATTTAAAAACTTTAAAAAGGTACAATTGATCAAGGATCGTGGCAATGGCCCTTCCAACTGGTTGTCATTAAGGGCAAGATTTATCAAACTATTGTAATCAGCACAAAAATCAGGGATTTTTCCTTTAAAGTTATTCTTTTGTAGGTTTATGATTCTGGAACCATAACTCGAACTTCCAAGACATTTCGGAATTATTCCACCCAAGTAATTTCTAGATAAATCAAGAATCTGAGGGAAAGTCAAATTACAAATAGAAGGAGGGATTTCTCCTGTCAAAGTGTTATTTGAAATCCAGAATTCTTCCAATGAAGGTGGTAATGGAGCTAGAAGGGGACCCTGGAGTTGGTTAGAACGAAGATCCAGGATATGAAGATTCTCCCCTGGAAATTGCTCTAAACTCATCAGTAAATTGTGGGAAAGATTTAAATAGAACAATTGTTCCCAACCTTCTGATTCCCACTTGAAAATTGAACCCTTAATTGCATTATTAGAAAGATCAAGATAACGCAAGCTTTTGGCTGATCTCAAGATATTCGGAAATTGTTGTACATTGCAAGAAGAGAAGTATAAAGTCTCCAGCTTTTGAAAAGTGGAGTTAACACCATCGTCACTACTGAATGATAGCAACTTGTTATTCGAAAGCTCAAGCATTGTAAGATTCTTCAGCTTTGAAAGCACATCTAACTTGATGGCACCACTAAAATTATTTGACGAAAGGACGAGTGTTTCAAGGTTCTTCAACTTTAAAAGCATATCTGACTTTATGAGACCACTAAAATTATTTGATGAAAGATCAAGTTCGATCAGATTTGCAAGATTGAAGAACGAACTTGGTATTTCACCATGCATGTGATTATATGCCAAATAAACCTCTTGAACTGAATTAGGCTTTTGAATCTTGTCAATTGGACCGGTTAGACTGTTATTACTAAGGTCTAAATATTTTAAAGATGGCAAAGTAAAAGGCCAAGATGGAATTCCTCCGGTTAACAAGTTATCATTTAGAAAGAACTCATTCAAATTCTGAAGCCCTGTTACATGAGTTGGGAGGGGACCTTCTAGTCTATTGGATGATAAGCCCAAATGAGTAAGTTGTTTAAGGCTGAATAGAGTTGAGGGAAGCTGACCTTCGAATTCATTGAGGGATAAATCAAGAAAGGTGATTTTTGTGAGGTTTCCCATGGACGCAGGAATGGACCCTCCAAAGTGATTATTGTAAAGTTAAAAGTACTTGAGGGTACCGCTCCAATTGGACTTTGGGAGATAACCTGATAAAGAGTTCCAACTTAGATCAACATGCTCAAGGTACGTTAGCTGGAATATTTCACTAGGGAATTCCCCCTTTAAATCACAAAACTCGAGACGCAAACGCTTTAGAGACGAAGGCAAGTTGTTGAAGGAAGTAGGCACAACATCAAACATATTTACACTGTTAAGAAAAAGGTTTTCTAATTTAGATAAGTTGCGTGTAAGCATGGCCAAACTACGGCTATCAAATTTCAAATGGTTATTTTGAGAAAGATCAAGTGAAATCAGTTTTGCTGGCAAAGAAATATCTGATGGAACTGAACCGGAGAAAGAAGAATCAGAAAGATCAAGATGTATCAAACTTACTTACTGACTAAACCCGGACGGAATCGAAGAACCATTGAAATCATTGGAAGCAAGGTTGAGCCGTTTGAGTCCTTGAAGGCGGAAAAGGCTAGTGTTTGGAGAAAGAGAGCCAACAAGCAAAGAGCAACTAAGGTCGAGGCCAATCAGTTGACCAGTTGCCTTATCACAACTGACTCCTTTCCATGCACAGCAATTGGTGCTTTCATTCCAGGAACTTGTTTTGGGATAACAAGAGGAATCATCACTAGAATAATCAATGGACATGGTGTTCTTGAATTGGAGCAAGGCTGAGGCGTCTTCTGGTAGACATAAAGGAGTTGGCTTAAGAGAAGAGATAGACAAACCCAGACAACAATCGACAACGGAAAGAAAGAACAGCACTAAGAGAAGACTACGGATTTGACACAACCATATAAATTTTCCCATTTTAAAAATATTTGAAGCAAGCGATGGCAGGAGACAAAGTTTTAAGGAAATGAACTTGGAAATGTGCTATGGGTTGAACGCTTAAGGTATGAAAGTGGAATAAGGAGGTTTATATCATTTCAAGTCCACTATAAGTCTTTTAAAATTCTTTAAATTCCTAACGTGGAACTTGCAAGCTGAGATTTTTTTTCTTAATTGGGTCCTTTTGAATTCAATCTTTTCTAAATCTCTTAAATTTTCATTTATTTCTATTCGAATTTTTGTTATCTATTTTAAAAATCAATTGTTACTTAATTAGTGTTGGTCATTTACCTTTGCTTTTGCTTTTGTTAAGTCTCATGGTAATTGCCTCAGTTTTTGTTGAGCCTCTGTTTTAATTACGCGTTGATCTTTCAAATGATATGCTTTTGTTTTTGTACGTAAACTTAATAAAAAATAATGAAAGGACATCAATTAGGTCCCAATACTTGAAGCTATTTAATTTACCATCTCAACCTTTATTTTTCTAATATTTTAGTGGTGATGAACATATGAATTTTAATTTCTTGAGCATATATGATAAGAAAGATGAAAAATAAAAGTAATTTTTATCTAAATAATAAGTTAATATTTAGAGTAAAACCAAAAATCTTGAGCACTTGCTTTCTTTTTTTGCATTAAGAAACTTATTGCATCTTGGCTTTAACCTTGCAATCTGAGAATTGTTTGTATTAAAAAAATTATTTTGAGAGTAAGAGATATATGTAACTTTAAAGATAATTTCAAACAATATTAAATAAAAAGGGTAATTGCAGTAGTCATTGGTCTTTGAAGCAATCTATATATTATAATTATAGGTAAATTATATTAATACTCAATTATTTGTCATCTAATTATGCAAAGGTATAAAATGTCACTCAAATATTAGTAAATTTATTTTTTTAATTAATCAATTATAAAAAGTTATAAAATAATCACTCAATTATTCAATTTTATCTTTTTTCATCATCAACGGATTAACAGTAATAACTTTTAACATTAACATAATAATAATTTTAATCTTCGACATTTATATATGATATCAATTTAATTTTTTTCTTTTATCAACAATCAAGCGAGTTTTATAAAAATAAAGGAACTAGGTACCAAAAGTCCATTACAACGACAAAAAAAAGACACCAAAGCATGCTACAAGCATAAAAAAGAACAAAAAACTGATGCAACATCAAAACAAAACAACACAATCAACACCAATCCTGAAACATAGAAAATCCTATCTCCCCAACTTTATCAAGAGCATCCACCATGAAACTTCAAAAGTGTTTTACAAGTTGAAAAATTGACCGAATCAAACTTTACATTAAAAAGAAGACCTTGCGCCAAACTTTGCCATACTAACAGCAATGCGATATCCATACAATCTAAAATCGTTCAGTCTCTATATTGCTCTAGTAACATCTCTCACACTTTCGTATCGAATGAACCCAAACCTATGCCCACTCTTTCCCCTATTTCGCGGAATAAAAGCATCAATGACTTTACCATGGAATTGGAAAATATGCCATAAACCTTTCCAGTGGATTTTCGGTGGTATTGATAAAAATGGTTTGACAATGACTCATCTGATGGCCGTTTTTAAGTGGTTGTGTAGTGGTGGTTTATTTCTCCGTCAAGCATTCATCTTGTTCTGTGGTTCACAAATTGATTTTCTCTTGAACCAAATAGATTATTACGTAGTGACCAAAAATATTTTTTCCAGTTTAAATAGAATGACCAAAAGGGTAAAGAAAAACCAAGTTATAAAAGCATCATGAGAAAATTGTTTTCAACATTTACGTATTATATAATTGGTATTTTTACAGATTTCTTTTAATCTTTCCTCCAAAAAGTTATAAAAAATTATTAATTAAGTTTAATTTAAAATATATAAAAAATGAAAACACCCAAAAATAAGATAATTTTTATTTTTTCTCATTTTTTAAAATTAATCCTAAATATTATAAAAAATAAAACTGAAAAAGAAATGTACACAATATATAGATATTACAGGTTAAATTTATTTTTAAAATAAAAATAAAATTAAAGTAATTTATACATATTGAGGGTTAAAATTATTATTTTTTCAATTTTAAAAGCTATCACTATTTTGTTGGTGATAAAAAAGATAAAATTAAATAATTAAGTGATATTTTATAATTTAAATTTACCCTATAAGGGACCACAGACAAATAGTGAATAGCGGAGAGCAGTCTATTGACTGGAAATGGTCTTGGTCAACCACTTCCAACCAACAAAGTAAGTCTTCGTCAACCCTATCCACGTAATGAGCGGTCATAATTATTAAAATACAATACAACTAACTAGTAAGCGGTCATTAATTATTATTAATCTTTTTCTTTTCTGTCTTTAGCATGAACTTTGTCTTTGGTGCATGCTTCATAATTAAGAAAAAAAATACAATACCACTAGCATTATATAAAATATTACTTCTTTTAATTTTTCTCATTATAATATAATTACATTTTAATTTCCCTATATTTCATAATATTTTAATGTTGCATTTTGGCTAATCACGTGAAACTAAAAGACAAGGGGTCTTAAATTTCAAAATATATGTGTGTGAAAGCCAACTTGAGGGTCGAAGCCAAATTCCTTTAAACAGAGGTGGATCTGTATGTCTTCCAATTTGTCATCAAAGGCCAACTCAAGAGCCAAAGTTGAACAAGAAGCCAAGAAAGAGCAAGCTATCCTCTAACAACACCTTAATCATATCTTTAAACCACTGCCTTGAAAATGAACCCAAAAGGTAAGAACAGAGGCTTCGACCCAAATCTTACAGAAGCAGTTCTTCATTTTCCCTCCAATTCAGCTCAGGTCCAACTATGGCAAATAGAATGGAAAAATTAAGTCTAAACTACTATATATGCATTATCAATTAAAAAGTAAATACAATTTTTGCTCCAAGTTTAAGCAAAACATATTTGAATCTCACCTATGCAATTTGGATGAAGTGCTAGTTTCTTTTTCTTCCAATCCTGCGGGCCCATCTTGTAAAATTCCTCTGCCAGTCTCTCTCAACCATTCTAACCAACCACCACGGTCTTCCAGTTGTGAATACTATGTATCCCGTACTCAATCCCATCACTACTCCGCAGCCATACCCCATCATTACAAGTTCCCAAATAAAGGGTATTGCAGAATCTTCATCTTCCACAAGCTTTGGTGTTGGTGGCTTTCGTTCCTCCTCACTGCCACATTTCTTTGATAGTGGGAAGCCGCATAAACCCAAGTTTCCAGCATAGGAATCAATATCGAAAGTATTGAATTGATGTCCAACCGGAATTGGTCCGAAAAAATTGTTTTGCGACAAGTTTAGCACTTCCAGAAATGTCAGTTTCGTTAACTCGGAAGGAATTCTACCACCAAGCTTGTTAGATGACAGATCTAATGATTCAAGTGCTGCCATATTTGCCAATGACGGTGGTAGGGTATCGTTTAATCTGTTGTGTGAGAGGTTGAGCACTAAAAGAGCATGAAGTTCGCCGACTGCCTCAGGGATTCGTCCACTGAATCGATTGTTTGAAAAATCAATGAGTGTGAAATTAGTTAATGATTTGTCCAGATCTAGCTCTATCTCCAACCTTTTCATGGTTAATTTCACATATTTTTTATAGTTTTCGGGACTGTCATAACGATCTCGAGGACTAGGAAAACAAGATACACCAACTCTACCACATTTACTCATTTGTTGTGGTTGTGAAGCTGCAACTAATTTCAAACGTCTAAAACTTTGGAAGAATTTTTTCGGAAAGGGGCCAGTGAACTCATTTTTAGAGAGATCAAGGATTTGCAAGCTTAAAAAGCTAGATGTAGCCATGGGATGGTCTAGGCGACCATAAAATCTATTAGAGCGTAAGATAAGAACTTGCAGGACTGGAAGTACACTGAGCCAACGGGGAAAGAGATCGTACAAGGTGTTGTTTGCTAGGTTCAAAAAACGTAGCACGGTACAATTAACAAAGGACCGTGGCAATAACCCTTCCAATGTTGTCATTAAGAGCAAGAGTTGTCAAACTATTTAATTCAACACAAAAATCAGGGATTTTGCCACTCAAGTTATTCTTTTGTAGGTTTATGACACTGATCCCCCGACTAAAATTTCCAAGACATGATGGAATAATTCCACCAAAGTAATTCTTAGACAAATCAAGAATATCAAGTGAAGTCAAATTACAAATTGAAGGAGGTATATCTCCTGTCAATTTGTTATCTGAAATCAGGAATTCCTGCAATGAAGGTGGCGTAGCTGGAAGAGGACCTTGGAGTCGGTTGGAACGAAGATCTAGGCTAAGAATATTCTTCCCTGGAAGTTGCTCTAAACTCGTCAACGAATTGTTGGAAAGATTGAAATCAATCAATTGTTCCCAACCTTCCGATTCCCATTTGAAAATTGAACCCTGAATTTTGTTATTGGAAAGATCAAGACTTCTCAAGCTTTTCGCAGATCGCAAGAAACTCGGGAATTGCCTTAACTTGTTATTGGAAAGATTAACTTCAGTGAGATTCTTCAACTTTGATGGAACATCTAAGTTGATAACACCACTAAAATTATTTGTCGAAAGATCGAGCGTTTCAAGACTCTCTAGCTTTGAAAGCATATCTGATCTAATGACTCCACTCAAGTTGTTTGATGAAAGATCAAGTTGGGTAAGCCTTGAAAGACCAAAGAAAGAAGTTGGTATTTCACCATGGATGTCATTATCCGCTAAATAAACCCTTTGAATTGAATTAGGCCTTTGAGTTTGATTGATTGGACCTGTGAGACTGTTATAACTGAGGTCTAAGGATTCTAAAGATGGCAAAGTAAAAAGCCAAGATGGAACTCCTCCTGTTAGTAAGTTATCAATTAAACTTAAGTCCTTCAAATTCTGAAATCCTGTTACATGAGTTGGAAGGGGACCTTCTAGCCTATTGAGTGATAAGTCTAAATAAGTAAGTTGTGTGAGGTTGAACATCGATGGGGGAAGTTGACCACTAAAATTACAATCAGAGAAATCCAAAGTAGTAAGTTTGTTAAGGTTTCCAAAGACATCTGGAATTTGTCCCTCTAATTTGTTATAAGAAAAACCGAGATAAGTGATTTTTGTGAGGTTTTCAAGTGAAGAAGGAATTGACCCTCCGAAATAATTACTGGAAAGGTCAAAGAATTTGAGGGGACTACTCCAATTGGACTTAGGGAGATAACCTGTTAAATAATTCCATCTTAGATCAACATACTCTAGGTACCCAAGCTGGAATATTTCACTAGGGAAATCCCCCTGTAAATCACAAAACTCGAGACTCAAACGCTTTAAAGACGAACGCAAGTTCTTGAAGGAGGTAGGCACAACATCAGACATATTTACCGATCCAAGTAAAAGATTTTCTAATTTAGATAAGTTGCGCGTAAGCATGTCAAAACCGTGACTGTCAAATTTCAATTGATCATTTCCAGAAAGATCAAGTGAAATCAATTTTGATGGCAAAGATATATCTGATGGGACTGAACCACTGAGTAAAGAACCAGAAAGATTAAGATGTGTTAGGCTTACTAACTGATTAAACCCAGATGGAATCGAAGAAGCATCGAAATTGTTCAAAGAGAGGTCAAGTCGTTTAAGTCCTCGAAGGCGGAAAAGGGTGGTGTTTGGAGAAAGGGAGCCAACAAGCTTAGAGCAACTAAGGTCTAGGCTAATCACCTGACCGGTTGCCTTATCACAAGTGACTCCCTCCCATGAGCAACAGTTGGTGCTTTCATTCCAGGAGTTTGTTTTGGGATAACAGTAGGAAAAAATAGCAGAATCATCAATGGACATAGTGTTCTTGAATTGGAGCAAGGCTGAAGTGTCTTCTGGTAGACCTGAAGGAGTTGGATTAAGTGATGAGGAAGACAAACTCAGAGAACAATCGACTACGGAAAGAAAAAACAGCACAAAGAGGAGACTACGGATTTGACACAACCATATAAACTTTCCCATTTTTAGGTAAAAACCTAATAAGGAACAAGCTATGAAAGGGGGCAATGTTTTAAGGAAAACGGCATTGGAAATTTGCTATAAGTTGAGGGTTGTAGGCTTTAGAGATGCTATGCCAAAGTTGATTCATTGGCCTCTATTTATATTCTCTAATTTCATGTGGACTGTTATAAAGTCTTTCCCGAGTGTTTAAAAAAACTTATTTTACTTATTCAGAAAAGACCTTTCCTTCCAGCTGTTCTTTTATTATATTATTTCAATTATAGAATATCATTTTGTCTTTTATGTTTTATTTTACTCTTTTAATTACGCGTTAACGTACATGATATACTTTCTCTATTTTAATTTGATTGTATATTCACCATTATAAATGTTGCCGAGTGATCATTCATTAAATGATGAAACCAGATCGCGTACCTACTAACTCATTCCAATCTGTGAGTTCATCCACAGTTATGAGCTAATTCAAAGTTGCGAGCTCATCAAGACGCAAAATTTAATCAAAGATAAGAGCTCATCAAAGATGCAAATTCAACTGTTAAAGGTTTTGGCGAACTGCAAGATAACATTCACTTGTTCTAAAATCAATGTTTTTTTGTTTAGTCTGTTTGTTTCTTTTTTAAGTTTTATTTTACTCTATTTTAGTTTGATTGTATCAGATTTCTTGAATGTCAATTTCAGTAAGTGTAGTGAGTTTGTCGATTAATTTGGCATTTAATATATGTCCTATATATACGCTGAATTAAGAGGAAATGGCAGTGGCCGTCCTAAAGGGGATGGCTAGTGTGAACAAGTGTTCTATGATGTAATTTCTCCTTTCACTGTGAGACAAATAACTTTAAGTCATTTCAGAAAATATGGAACAAATATATTAATTTACTAATTTCATGGTCTTTGTTCCCAGCTATTGTAATTTCTGAGCATTCACACTAAATTGGAAAACAAAAAAATAAAAAAAAAAATAAAGAGAACGGTGTGGAAGACAATTATGCATGATTGATGAAAATAAAAGTAGTAGTGGAGAGCAGTATATTGACTTGATATGGTCTTGGTCAACCATGTCCACAATTCATTTAAAAGAGTGGTTTCTGTTTTTTATATTATTGCCCGCTTAGCAGACTATGGAAAGAGTAATGTGATCTTGGGCTAATGTGAAAGTAGCTTGAAATTAAAAGACTATAAACATAATTTCGTATTTAATATCTGCACCAAATCAAGATAACATTTTCTCAAATAAAATATTTCCATCCACCCTGCTATTTTATACTAAAGAATCGATAAAATTAAAATATCAACGTCACAATTTTAAATTTTAAATAAAATGAAAAAAAGTTAACCCTAATTTTTGTTTCGATTATTTGCCACTAGAGTTAATTGTGGTTTTTGTTTCAACTCATTTTCATTCGAGTTAATTGTTATTTTTGACTTTTTTATCAAGATTAAAGGTGATCATAGCGATATAATGAGAGTTGATTTTTTTTATCTATTAGCAATATAATTTAGGCTGTTAAACAAGCACAAAAGTGAGGATTTGAGCATTATATTGGCTAGGTAGTTTCGAAAACAATCCCTATTTTATAATTTTCTCAAGTTTCGAGCAAGATTTCGGGTTAGTTTTACACACTTGATTGCTAATTTGACAAATCACACGTCTGGAACCCACGAGTCACAATGATCAATTTCTAAGCAACATAAATTAATATATAAGGATATCAAATCATAATTTGAGCATAGTATAGATATCAAAATCAAAATTTAACCATTGTCTAATATAAAAAAAAACAGCAAATAAATCTTGTTAATATCCAAAAATAAATCTTAACAATCCTGACAACAGAAACAAAGCAAGAATTGGCAAAGTATAAACAATTCAAACAAAGATGACCAAAACTACTAAGTTTTCTTTGAATATTCAAGAAAAGTTGTATTCAAAGACATCAAGGATAAAACATACCTGAAAACAGGAATTAAAACAGTACATATTCTTACAAAAGTAGAACATAAACCCATAAATGTAAATTTACAAATAAAACCCATATTATCAAAGTTGAATAATAAGCCAAGAAAGAGCAAGCTATCCTCAAACAACACCTTCATCTTATCATTGAACCACTGCGTTGAGAATGAACCCAAAAGGTAAGAACATAGGCTTCGACCCAAATCTTACAGAAGCAGTTCTGCATTTTCCCTCCAATTCACCTCAGGTTCAACTATGCAAATAGAATGGATAAATTAAGTCTAAATTACTCTACATGAATTATCAATTCAAAAGTAAATACAAATTTTGGTCCAAGTTTAAGCAAAACATATTTGAAACTCACCTATGCAATTTGGATGAAGTGCTATTTTCTTTTTCTCCCAATCCTGCGGGCCCATCTTGTAAAATTCCTCTGCCAGTCGATCTCAACCATTCTAACCAACCACCCTGGTCTTCCAGTTGTGAATACTATGTATCCCGTACTCAATCCCAACACTACTCCGCAGCCATACCCCATCATTACAAGTTCCCAAATAAAGGGTATTGCAGAATCTTCATCTTCCACAAGCTTTGGTGTTGGTGGCTTTCGTTCCTCCTCACTAACACATTTCTTTGATAGTGGGAAGCCGCATAAACCCAAGTTTCCAGCATAGGAATCAATATCGAAAGTATTGAATTGGTCCGAAAAAATTATTTTGCGACAAGTTTAGCACTTCCAGAAATGTCAGTTTCGTTAACTCGGAAGGAATTGTACCACCAAGCTTGTTAGATGACAGATCTAATGATTCAAGTGCTGCCATATTTGCCAATGACGGTGGTATAGGGTATCGTTTAATCTGTTGTCTGAGAGGTTGAGCACTAAAAGAGCATGAAGTTCGCCGAGTGCCTCAGGGATTCGTCCACTGAATCGATTGTTTGAAAAATCAATGAGTGTGAAATTAGTTAATGATTTGTCCAGATCTAGCTCTATCTCCAGCCATTTCATGGTTACTTTCACATTTTTTTTTATAGTTTTCGGGACTGTCATAACGATCTTGAGGACTGTCCAATCTTTTTTTTTCTATTCTTTTCTATACTTTTTTATCACTTTTTTTGTGGAAAATATTTTTTATATTCTAAAATAGTACTAATAAATAGTATGTAAAATTTCAGATCGAAAAACGTTTACCCACTGAAATATATTTTTTTCCGAAAATTGTCTAAGTAAAAAAAAATTGTTTTGATGTTATTTGTTGGAAACCAATTTTATAAGAATACAAAAAACACCTAAAATGCCCAAATCTGATACCAATGATAAAGAATGAGGCGGATCAATGCGGAAGTGGATTGTAAAGTTTGTTCAGGTCACGAATTTGACTTAGGGCTCTAGAGTCTAGACGTTCAAAAATAAATTTGGATTTCAACCTGAACTGCCATAGAATCCAAGTCAAAATAAATCAAATAAATCAAATATTAGAACAATAAGGATGAAAATAAAGAAGATAGATGGAAAGAAAGAACATGGTAGGTAGAAATCCTAAGAAACCTGGGAACACGAAGAATACACAATCCCTTTAAGCGACTCTAATTTCCTCTCCAAAATAGAAATCTTGACAAGAAAAAGTTTCAAAATGACCCTCATAATCTAAAAAGATTGTTAAAAACTTTTCTAAAAAGAAACTCAAAAGGAAATTTTAAAAAGAAAACATAAAAGGAATTTATTAACTCAAAACAGAAATAGAATAATAATCAATTGTCTCCATTGTGTACAATACAAAGATAGCTAAATAAATCTAAATAGAACTCTTAAGTATACTAGAGCTCTAATTTAATCTAAATAAGAAGTAATTTTAAACTAAACTTTCTTATTATCTTAATCAAGAATTTTGTGCTACAAAACTATAAGACTCTAAAGTAAGTTGAAATTGTTAACACAGATAAATCTTGATAACTGTGATGATTTCTTATGTTTAAAATTTCGAAATTGATTTTGATAAAATAAATTTTTTAGTTTTAGTATTAAATTTTTTATTCAAAATCATGTTTTTGCTTTGTAGAAATACCAAGTAAAATTTGAGAATGGCTTCAACTAAGCCAAATCATCTCGATGTTTAGGATGATTTAAAATTTTTTTGAAAATTTGATTTTTAATTATTTTTAAAAATATTTATTTGTGGGAAACTATACTAAATTGATTTTTATTAATATATTAAAATTTCTTATAACATGCATGTATTTTATTAAATTTAATTTACTTAATTTTGAGGTAAAAGATAGTCTTATTAAATTGTACAATTGTCTTAATTTATTAAGGGAATTGCTCCACAACTGAAATGTCTTAGGATTATCACGAAAAGTCATAGCTTTTAAGCCTATGCTTTGTTGATCAAATTTTAATTTTCAAGTTCTATTCTTAAATTTTAAGTTATTAGGAGACTTATAAAAATTGTTGTTCAAGTGTTGATCCAGTAGGCCACACAAGTGACTCAATTGGTGTTTAATTTTCAAAAATCGACTTAAAATGTTCTATGGTATTTAAGTAATATATGAAATTTTATTCATGTTTTATGAAAATTAGGTTAAACATGCCAGTATGGTTTTAAATTAACAAAGTGAAATTTTGAATTAGTTAAGTGTTAGTATTTTTCTATATTTAAATTGGATTATGTGATTATTTTTGAGAAATATGTTTTTGAATTATGCTTTTGGTATATTTATGCTTTTCAAATAATGTTTTGGTATATTTATATATAATATGTTTTGAGGAAATATAATATTGAATTACGCCTTTTTATATGAAGTATGTTTTATATGTATATTTGAGACAATACAAGAAATTTAATTTTCTGATTTTAAATTTGTTTTCGGTATGCTATGTTTCAAACTTGCCAATGGGTTAAATATTGGTCATATTGATATGTATTTTGTGCTTAGAAATAAGTTTCAATCGTGTCACTAGGTTAGAATAGTGGTTTTTGAACCATTACTATTGGGGGAGATTTATGGTTTTTGTTTTGACCCATTTCTATTAGGGTGAATTGTGATTTTTGACCTTTGCCATCGAGGTTAGGAGTGATCATAGCAACAAAAAAAGAGTTGATTTTTTTTATTATCTATTAGTGTATTTTGAAATTATTATTTTTTATTAATTACTGTTTTAACATGAAATATGTTTTGGATTATGTCATCACGGGTTATCTATAAATTTTGCGATTACGTATTTTTAATAAGATATTTGGCTTAAATATTTTCCAATTAAGAGAAATGCTAGTTACTCACTGAGTAATTAAACTCACTCCTTTTAATATTTTTACAAATTTTGATTTTAATTATAAACTTGAGAAATTTGAGGCGTTGATGATTCAAGATATTATTTCATTTCTTTGAAATTTTCAAAACATTTCAAAGTTTTATATTTTTGATACTGCTAAGACAAAATTTTATTTTGAACTTCCTTCATTTACTACACAATTTGAAAGTTATTTTCGAAACAAATTTTGATCTCTATGATTTTTATATTAACTGTTTTAATTTTTTTAAATTTAATTACAATAGTGATCGTCTTGTATATTGGTGAGATTTTATCTAACGAGTGAGCGATGTCGAAGTATAAGAGATTCGGTACCATTACCAACTGCCTTGAAGAAAATTGTTACCATCCCTATTAAAATTTTGCAAACAAACACCTATCCAAAACAGAGAACTGCTTATAGGGAGTGTTGCAATTTATTTCAACACTTTAAAACAAACTTTTTGACAAATTGTCAAAATTCCAGACCATGAAAGCTGAAAAACTATGGAAAAATTTTGAAAAACTGGAGCAAGCTACCGGTCAGAACATTCCATGAAGAGAAGCAGCTATGGATGCAGAACATACATGTCAGCTCGTTCTTAAAAAAGTTGTGGAACTTCATCTTTTCTTAGACTCATCTCGGAAGTTACCTGATGAATGAGAATAAAAATGGTCTAATTTTGATTTTACAAAATTATTGAGATCTATCTACTTATAATTAATTTAGCATGCCAAAGAAAGAACATTTATTTTAATGATGTACAGTAACTCACATAATGAAGATGGATTTGCAGGACTCCTTTCTTTTCTTCCCAAACCAGCTTCAAACTTTGTTTTGCATATCTCTCTCAGCCATTCTTACAAGCTTCAAACACCCATGAAAACAAAACAATACATCTACCGGTCCAGAACTGATTGCCTTGAAAAAAAACATTACGATCATTAGTAAAGTTTAGCACACCCAAACTTCTTGCGAAAGGCCAAAATCCCAGACCATGAAAGCTGAAAAACTATGCAAAGAAAAGCAGAAAAACCAAAGCAAACTATCAGTAAGAACTCCCATTATCAGAACATACATTCCCTGGGGAGAAGCTGCTATGGATGCAATATTGCATACATACACCTTGCTCCTATTCAAGCTGAGGAACTTCATCTTTTCTCGGACTCATTCCTGATGGATGAAAATAAAAATAATCAATTTGTGATTTACCTAATTATTCATTTCGCATGGAAAAAGTTGCATGTTTATTTCTATGAAACACAGTAACTCACATATAAAGATGGATTTGCAGGACTACTTTCTTTTCTTCCCAAACCAGCTTGAAACTTTGTTTTGCAAATCTCTCTCAATCTTTCTTACAAGCCACTGCGGTCTTCCTGTCCTGAATACAATGTATCCTATGCTAATTCCTAATACCATTCCAGATCCATACCCCATCATTGCAACTTTCCAAATAAAAGCTATTCCATTTCCATTTCCATTTCCATTACCATTACCATTATCTTCCTCATCTTGTGCTGGTTCAGATATTTCATCATTGTTACATTCTTTTGATAATGGGAATCCACACAAACCCAAGTTTCCTCGATAAGAGTCGTTTTCAAATGTATCAAATTGCTTCCCATGGGGAATGGGCCCCACAAGATTATTGTTCCAAAACCTTAACACTTGAAGAAATGTCAAACTTGTCAATTGGGAAGGGATTCTGCCACTCAGCTTGTTAAATGAGAGATCAAATGATTCAAGTGCTGCCAAATTCCCAAATGACGGTGGGATAGGACCAGTCAGGCTGTTATGAGAGAGATTGAGTGCTTGAAGCAATCTAAGCTCTCCAACTACCTTAGGAATTTCTCCATGGAATCCATTCATCGACAAATCTATGCATGTTAATAAGGGCATACCTACTTTTAGCGTAAACTCTAGCTCCAAGCCTTTAATAGTTAAATTAACAACAAGGGAGTACCAATTACCATTGTCTACGTATTCAGCTTCTTTCAGAGCCTTGAGATTTTGGAAGAAATTGGCAGGCAATAGGCCAGTGAAGTCATTATGAGAGAGATCAATAATTTGCAATTTGGATAAAGAAGATGTGGCTATGTAACTTTGAATGGAACCGTGAAATCTATTAGATCTCAAAATCAGAACTCGAAGCTGTGGAAGAATACCTAACCAATGAGGAAAGGTATCGCTTAGATTGTTGTCTGCAACATTCAAAAATACTAGTTCACTGCAATTAGTTAAAGACAACGGTAATGCTCCTTCCAATTGGTTGTCATTAACGGCAAGGTATCTCAAATCATTATTCCGATTACAAACTCTGTCTGAGATTGCACCTGAAAAATGATTTCCAGAAAAATCCAGATATGTAGCAACATTCCAGTTACCAATTTCCCCTGGAATGCTCCCACTAATGCTGCAACTCGAAGCATCGAAATATTGAAGAGAAACCGAGAGATTTGCTATAGAAGGCGGAAGGTAACCACTGATTAATGGATTCCTTCCAAATGCCAAGGCTGTCAACCCACTACAATTAGCTAATGATGACAGGAAGGTCCTTTCCGAGGATGAAAGTGTTCCACTTAAATCATTATCCGATAGGTCCAGCAATTCTAGATCTCTTAGATTGCCCAAGGTAACTGGAATATGTCCTGCATTATCGATACAATGAACAAATTCAACCTAACCATATCATCCCTTTCCCAATTTTCTAATTCATTGGGTTGGGTTCTATTCCTAATTCTCACAAGGCGCATATATATATATGCATACTGAACTACTAATTAGTGAAATTGAACAGTGAAGAAATATTATATAATACCTGTTAAAAAATTATGGGATAAATATAGAACTCTCAGACCTGTTAGATTACTAATTTGCTGTGGGATTACACCTGCACCATAGAATTAATTTGTTAAACAAATGTAAAAAAAAAAAAAAAAGGTTTGTGATCGTACCTCTTTTTTTCTTTAAATTAAAAGAGGTATGGTCCAATAATCCAAATTTTATTGCCTATAGTTTATTCTACATCTAATATACACTCTTAATCAAATAAGGCCCAATTTGTAATTTTCCCTTTTTATTATTTTCCATTTACTTTTGTTCTCTTTCTTTCCTAATCAAATAATTATTATATGTGAGTTAAGCAAGTCGTTCACGTCAGAACTTATTATTTGGATAGAAATCTAATATTTTAATAAATAAAAAATTATTTGGGTAAAGGTATATAAAGGTTACTTTAAAAAAAAATGAAATAATTCAGCATTTTCTTTTTCTATATTTTAGTCCTTGAAATATTATTATAAAAATTATGAAATGCACAAGGTTAAAATATTAAACAAATTTGTAGAAATTAAACATAAATTTCATTAAGAAATTTAAAAAAATCAATATAAATAATGAAGAAATGTGATATAGTACTTATTAAATTATTACTGGGTAAACCAAAGAGATTCAAACGTTGAAGTGCGATATTAACAAGCTATTATGATTGATGAAAAGCATGATGATTTTTATTACAAAAAAATTACTTAGTAAAAGAATATTTGAGGCTTCCCTGTCAAACAAAGCAGACAATTGCAGTCGGAGAAAGACAACAAAATAAGCTAAAATTGAATCCAAATGCTTTTTACCTTGGATCTGGTTGCCGCGGAGATCTAGAGTCCTAAGCATCGTCAAGTTCCCTATTTCTTCTGGTAGAATCCCCTCCAGACTATTGAAAGCCAAAGATATATTCTGTAACCCTTTGCACTTGAATAAACCTATTGGAATTTTCCCAGAAAGCTTGTTGTCAGACAAATAAAGCTCTTTCAATGTGGGTAGACGATCACACATATCAGATGGGATGGGACCGGTGAAACTGTTATTGCTCAAAGACAAATACTGAAGCTCAGGGAAGTAACCAACCCATGATGAGATTTCTCCGTGGAAATTGTTATCAGACATGCTGATAAATTTCAATCGATACAAATTAGTCAACTGGACCGGTAATAGATCATGAAAATTGTTGTACCCGATATTGAGCCGAGTAAGAAAAGACAGATTTCCCATGTCAGGTGGTATGGTGCCAGAGAGACTCATGTTAAAAAGATCGAGAGCTATGACTCTTTGATTACGAGATTCACAGGTGACACCGACCCAATTGCAAATCGAGATATCAACAGACCAATTGGTTGTCAAAAAATTTCGAGGATCACTAACATGGGCTTTCAGTGCTAGAAGAGTCGATCGATCTGTGTTGATATCAGTTGTTTTTGTAGAGAATGAAACGACAAAATGAAGCAACAGCACCGCCATCATAAGAGCCATAATTAACCCAGTGTTTCCCATCAAGTTCTGTGGAAATACAACTTGTGAGAGGGAATTTTTTTTAATTATACATGATGGGAAAAAAAATAAAGAGGGGGGGGTCTATTCCAAGTGGAGAAATTTGTGTTGAGATCCTTGTTCTAACGTTGCTTTTAAGAAGTTGACTTTTCCTACAAAATTTGGCTACATCTATGATTTACTGACGACTTCTAGCTTATAAAAATTGTGGTCGACTTGACTTATAATTTCCTATTCAATATTTTCAATAGGTACGTCATGGTAAGGAACTAATTTCATGACTGACTCAAGCATTGATGTATTAAATTTCAAATGATTTGGCTCCATCTTCACTTTCCCAGTAGCTTCCAAACTTTAAAAGTCATTCTGAGAAATCACTGGAATTGCGTCCATCCTTCTTCACTTCTTTAATAGCATTTACTGTTTCAAAGTAAATAGGATGAATAAGAGTCCTGTGAAGTGTGAATTTATTTTCAGAGATGAAGCACTTGAACATTGAAAACGGACTTCATGACTGAGTCAAGCATTGATGTAGCAATTCATTTCAAACTTGTTGCCAAACCGTCAAAATCCCAGACCATGAAAGCTGTAAAACTATGGAGAAAAGGAAAGCTAAATAATTGAAGTAAGATATCAACTAAGAATCCTCTCAATCAAAACTTTCCATGATACTTGTAATTGTTTTCTTTTTTTCTAAAATGATGTCGTAACTATTGAAATTTATTCCGGACTCATGAACGGTTCAACTGATAAAGCAATCTGCAGCAAAAGTTTCCATTTTTCTCTAAATCTTTTTAATATTTTAGTGATGATTAGCATAGGAAATCTAAACCCTGATTCCCATTCAAACTATTTTTTTGATAATAAATATGAAAAAAAGATATAAAATAAAATGAGTTACCGCTGGTTTTAATCTGCCAAATTGAAAATAACTGGTCAGTTTGCTTCTTGTTTAAATTGTTGTCTAAAGAGATTGTCCAAATACGAGATTGAACAAGCTAGAGAACAGTAATAAAACAGTGTGGATAAGGAGAGCTAAACACACAATGTATTGTTTATATAATTCGCAAATAATTTTATTTTGTAAAGTTTTATTCAATAAATGATTTATTCAACAATTCATATAATCATCTCTGTTAAAGTTTAATCTATTTTTACAAAAGAAGCAAATATTACCCCAATAAATAGCCCCAACTTATTAAAATTACTTACCCAAATATTTCACTTACAAACAATTTAAACTGTCACAAATAGAATCTATTAAATGAATGCAAAAATACAAAAAAAAAAAAAAAGTTAACACCAAATAAACTAACAAAATCAGCACAAACACTCTCCCAACCCAGTGATGGATCTAGGGGTGACAGGGGATCTTAATATGGAAAATTATTTATTTAGATTTTTTAGAAATTTTAAATTTTGAGTTAATAAAATTAATATTACACTTTGAACTCTTAAAAATGATAAAATTTTAATTTAATATTTTAAAAATTATTAAAATATAAATTATTAAAATTTAAAATTTAACTTTAACCCTTAAAATTTAAGGTTTTCTGACTTCGTCCTTACGCCCAACTGCATCTTCAACTTGCCAATTGCAACCTATTTAGGCAGCCATTCATAACAATTCTGAATAAATAAACTCTAGAAATTATCTTAAGATAAAGTCTAAAAAACCTATTAAACCATTACTAAAACCACCAAAAATAAAAGCTGAAGGATAAATATAAGTTTTATCCAATAAAACAAGTGGATTACAGTCTCCTTAAGCCACTACTTTCAATTTGCAAGGTTTGAGACAATATATATATATATATGCCTTGAGCCCATTTGCTTATGATAAAATCACCTCAAGTAAAAAAAAACTTTAATAGTTAAAAATTGAAACTTTAAAAAATTAAAAGAATATGTCCAAAAATTGAAACTATATATATATATTTTTTAAATTGTAATAATTCTTTTTTAAAATATTTATCAACTCAAAAATTATTAACAGTGAATGACGTATTTGCTCTTAGTAATTTTTAAAATTACCTATTCATATTGTAATTATATCTATGATAATTTAAAAATTAAATATTTAAACTATAATTAATTTTCTTGGTTGTTTTATTCCATTAAAGTTCATATCAATGTGTTATTTCTATCAAATTAAAATATAAATTAATTTATCTTAGTAAATAAAATTAATTATTAAATTGACTTGAATCTTAGTTCGATTGGTATGGGTGTTATTGTCAATGTAGGAAAATATGAGTTTGAGTGTACTGAAATGCATTATCGTTCTATTTACGGGTTGAGAAGAAACTACGGGTAGTTCTAGGTATTGTGTAAAAAAAATATTATCAGGACCTATAATGTAATTATTCTAAAATGGACTATTTATTATTGAATTAATGATTTTTAATCGTTAATTAAATTAAAAAGCATCTGATAATTAGAGCATTAGTATATCTGTAACTTATAAAGGGATTTAAACTTTTATAATTACTTGATAATTAATATTTAATAGTTGAAATAAAAAAACGTGACGTAATAAAACAAGCAATGCAAGTTATCCTCCAACGACACCTTGAATCCTATCTTAAAACCACTTGCACTGTAAACGAACCCAGAAACTATCCTCTTTAATTTCTAGCCAATTGTATTGTGGCAAGGGTGCATTCTTCTCTCAGCTTCAGTTCGAATCACTGTACATGACAGTAAAAAGAGGAAAGAGATTAAGTCTAATCTCTAGATTACAAAACCAATTAGAAATTAATAGATGGTTAAAAACGTACCTTTAAATTTTAAATTCAGTGAATGTTTCTAATTTTTCCTCGAATTTTGCAAACCCACCTTGTAACATTCGGTTTCCAATCTCTCTCGACCATTCTCACAAACCACCACGGCCTTCCAGTAGTGAACACGATGTAGCTGGTGCTCCATCCTAGCACTGCTCCACATCCATATCCCATCATTACAAGTTGCCATAAAAAGCTTATTGGAGAACCTTCATCTTCCTTGAACTTCGATGCAGGTGGTTTAGGTTCGTCACCATTGTCGCATTGCTTTGTCAAAGGGAAGCCACATAATCCCAAGTTTCCATGATAGGAATCGTTCTCAAAAGTGTTGAATTGATTTCCATGGGGGATTGATCCCACCAGATTATTATAGGAAAAATTCAACACTGCAAGAAATGTCAAGTTTGTCAACTGAGATGGAATCCTGCCGCTGAGCTTGTTTGATGAAAGATCTAATGATTCAAGTTCCACTAAATTTCCCAACGAGGGTGGGATATGACCTGTGAAGTTGTTGTTAGACAGGTTGAGCATGTGAATTGCATGAAGCTCTCCAATGACGTCAGGGATCTTTCCATAGAATTTATTGCTTGAAAAATCAATGCCAGAGAAAATGGGTAACGATCTTTTGTACTCCAACTCTATGTCTGATCCTTTCATCGTTACATTCAATGAAACTTTACCATAAAAATCGAGTGCTGAATGTTGATGCAGTCCTTGATTTTCCCAGGCTTCTTGAACCATTGATTTATGTTTGCTTATTGCATGCTTCAAAGCGTCTAGCTTTTGGAAGAAAGTTGTAGGCAAGAGGCCAGTAAATTTATTGTGAGAGAGATCAGCAATTTGCAATGATGAAAAGGATGGTTTAGTATCATTGGATATGCTCAAGGGACCTTGAAAATTGTTGAATCGGAGGATTAAAACTTGCAAATCTGGAAGTACACCCAGCCAATGGGGAAAGGTGTCACTTAACTTGTTATTTGCCAGATTTAATAACTTCAAAGAAGTACAATTACTCAAGGATCGTGGCAATAGCCCTTCCAATTGGTTGTCGTTAAGTGCAAGATTCATCAAAGCATTGTCATCGACGCAAAAATCAGGGATTTTGCCACGAAATTTATTCATTTGTAGGTTTATGTTTAAGATCTCGTGGCTAAAATTTCCAAGACAAGCCGGAATAACTCCTCCCAAGTAATTTCTAGACATATCAAGGGCATCAAGTGAAGTCAAATTACAAATTGAAGGAGGGATTTTTCCTGTCAAATTGTTGTTTGAAATAAAAAATCCTTGCAATGAAGGCGGTAGTGGAGTCAGAGGAAGATTGTGGAGTAGGTTTGAACGAAGATCAAGGAATTTAAGATTCTTCCCTGGAAAATGCTCTAAACCCGTCAGTGAGTTGTAGGAAAGATTTAAAACAATCAATTGTTCCCAACCTTCTAATTCCCACTTGAAAATTGAACCTTGAATTGAATTATTAGAAAGATCGAGAAGGCTCAATTTTTTGGCTGATCGTAAGAAATTTGGAAATTGCCTTACGTTGCAAGAAGAGAAGTATAAAGTATGGAGCTCTTGAAAAGTAGTGTTAGAGCCACTGTCACTACTCCATGATAGCAATGTGTTGTTTGAAAGATTAAGTTCTCTAAGCTCCTTTAGCTTTGAAAGCACATCTAACTTGATGACACCGCTAAAACTATTTGATGAAAGATCAAGTGTTAAAAGATTCTCTAACTTTGAAAACATAACTGAGTTGATTACACCATTAAAATTATTTGATGAAAGATCAAGTTCAGTAAGATTTACAAGATCAAAGAACGAACTCGGTATTTCACCATGGATTTCATTGTAGCCCAAATCAACCTTTTGAACTGAATTAGGCTTTTGAATCTGGTTGATAAGACCAGAAAGCCTGTTACCACTGAGGTCTAACTCTTCCAAAGATGGCAAAGTAAAAGGCCAAGATGGAATTGCACCGGTTAACAAATTATTACTTAAACACAAAACTTTTAGATCCTGAAACCCGCGTACATGAGTCGGGAGGAAACCCTCTAGACTGTTGTTTGATAAATCCAGAAAGGTGATTTTTGTGAGGTTTCCAATGGATGCAGGAATTGACCCTCTAAATTGATTATCATTAAGGTCAATGTACTTGAGGTGACTACTCCAATTGGAGCTAGGGAGGTAACCCGTCAAAGAGTTCAAGCTTAGATCAACATATTCTAGGTACCGGAACTGGAATATTTCTGTAGGGAATTTCCCCTTCAAATTACAAAACTTAAGCCCCAACTGCTTTAGAGATGAAGGCAAGTTCATGAAGGAGGTAGGCACAACATCAGACATATTTACCAGGTCAAGTACAAGATTTTCTAATTTAGATGAGTTGCGCGTAAGCATGTCAAAACTTTGGCTACCAAATTTCAAACCATTTGAAGAAAGATTAAGTGAAATCAATTTTGATAGCAAAGAAATATCTAACGGAACTAAACCAGAGAAGGAACAACCAGAAAGATCAAGATATGTCAGACTTACTAACTGACTAAACCCAGATGGAATCGAACCACTGAAATTGTTGAAAGAAAGGTCGAGTCGTTTGAGTCCTTGAAGGCGGAAAAGGCTGGTGTTTGGGGAAAGTGAGCCGGCAAGCATAGAGCAACTAAGGTCGAGGCTAATCACCTGACCAGTTACCTTATTACAAGTGACTCCCTCCCATGTGCAGCAGTTTGTGCTTTCATTCCAAGATTTTGTTTTGGGATATGCACATAAATCATTAGCAGATTCATCAATGAACAGGGTGTTGTTGAATTGGATCAAGGCGGAGGTATCTTCTGGTAGACACAAAGGGGTAGGATTAAGAGAAGAGGAAGACAAACTCAAAAAAGAATCGACTACGGAAAGAAAGAACAGCACAAAGAGGAGACTACGGATTTGACACAACCATATAAACTTTCCCATTTCTAGAACCTAAGAAACAAGAGATGATAGGAGGCAAAAGTTTTAAGGAAATGAAGTTGGAAATTTGCTATGAGTGGAGGCTTGAGAGATGCTATGCGAAGGTGGATTTATTTATATTCCTTAATTTCATGTGGACTGTTGTAAGTCTTTCCCGAGTCTTTTAAAATTATTTAAATTTCTTGGAATGTGAGATTTGTTTTATAATAAAAATAAATAATAAAATTTTTCTATAAAAAATTATGAAAAATAATAAGTAGATAAAGAATGAATAATTTTGTAAAATAATCTCGTTATAAGTTTTGATTATATATATTTTTTTAAAAAATATCTAAAATTATCTATACTCTCTCCTCAACTCATGAGAAGAGAAAACATTTTAGCACACTCGAACTTACATCCTCCTGCATTACAATAATATCTATGTCAATTGAGTTAAGACTAAATTAATTTTTAAATATAAATTTAATAATACAATTAAAAATAGAAAGTAATCTTTCCAGTTTAAATACTTCTAAAGTCGTACTTATGTATATTAAGATAGATATATATCACCTTTTACGTTTGCTTTTGCTGTTAGTAACTCTTCCTACTTATTTTGCTTTTGTTTAGCTCTATTTTAGGGACACGTTGATTCTTTTAGATGATATTTGTTTTTAGTGTAAACTTTATCAAAGAAAATAATGGAGGGACCCAACATTAGATCCCAATAATTGAAGTTTTACTAGCAGGGTGTAATTTTTTTTTTCATGAGAATGATCAAATTTATCTTCGAAGAGTAATTTTTTACTACGGAATGTAAGAACATCTTAATAGTAGTTAAATTAACTTTATTAGAGGAACATGATTTGGCTGATTAATCAACAATCATATTTCATTTCCTGTTTACAAATTGAATTTTGATTGATACAAATTACCGAGATACTATTTTTATTTTTTTGACGAGAGTTATTAAAGACGTACTTCCCACGTAAATTTTTTTATCATTTCCTCTAGGATGTAAATTTGATCGTATTAACAATCAGATTCTTGAATTTCTAGGTCGGTAAGTGCAGTCCAATTTCATGAGTTTGTTTGCTCATTTAACAATTAATTAGGAGGAAATGGCAGTGAGCATCTTAAAAGTGATGGCTAGTGTGAACAGGTGTGGTATGATGTAATTTCTCTTTGCACATCTTTAAGTCATTTCGAAAATATCTACTTTCATATCCTTGTTCCTAGCTACGGTGATTTTTAAGCCTTCATACTAAAAGGAAAAACAAAAATTAAGAAAAGGGCGTGCAAGACAATCATGCATGATTGATAAAGATAAAAATAGTAATACTAGATAGCTGTGTATTGACTTGAAATGGTCTTCGTCAACCTTATCCACATAATAAAAATTAATTCATTTAAAAGTTTTTTTTTCTCAGCCAAAATTCATATTATTATAAATAAATCAAGTTACTGAAATATCATTAAAATTGCAATCGATAGACAGTAATTTTTATTGTTTTAGCAGGGAATTAATTTAATTGTATCGACCATCAGATTTCTTGTATCTATGCCAGTAATGATGGATTCAGATGGGCGGTGGAGTGTGATACAGTACGTTTAACTTACTTTTTATTTTATGCTATAGTATTGCTATAGTATCTAATATCACCATCACCTATATTTTTATACTAAATGCACCGTCTATCCAAACTCACCCTAAATCTAGTCCAATTTCATTAGTTTTTTTTTTTATATAATATAATTACATGGGAATAAATAAATAGGTACAAACATATAGATTTCAAGGCAATTAACATATAGAGGGATTGTTAATTTATTTACTCATTTTCGATACAACACCACCATTAACTTCTATAATTGTAAAGTTTAAATTTAATACAATAAATAATTTAAAATTATTATAAAATAATTAATTAATTAAAATATTTATACTAATACATAAAGTGATACATCATATTTAAATAAATCATACAGAATACTTCATTAATGAAAACAAAAATATGGTACATAGTATTATTCTATTAATGAAATTATAAACCCACTTGAAATTTTCAAAAATATTGAATAACTCAAAAATTTCATTATATATAATTTTTAGTTTAATATCTTTTATGATCATTTTGTATTCTTATTTTATGTTATTAATATGTTTGAATTTAAACACATATTTTATCATTAATTTAAATTTTACTATTATAATATTTAATCTCACTACTAAAATGACCAATCTTATAATTATCATAATTTTTAATTTTATTTGAGCCAATCGTACCGCTCAACCAAATCAACGGCCTGGCCACACGGCCATGTGACCTTTGTTTTCAAGTTTTTCCAAATTTTTTTATTTTATTTCAAAATGACTCCAAAATGTTTTCAAACTATTTTTAGGTCCCCGTAAGCTCGATTTAAGACCTGTGAGTGTATTTTTACTATATTTAAATTATGTTACTGAATGTTATTAATTTAATCGTATGATTGTTCAATTGTAAGTTAAATGTTCCAATTTGTACCGTAGTTCTCCATAACCTTAATCCGATGACGGAGATATATTAGGCGTGTTACAGATAACCCCCCAAGTTAGGATGAAGATGCGACATCCCAAGGGTCTCGGCTCGGCTTATATATTAAAATACTTATTCTCAGTATTTGATATATTATTATTTAAAAATTGTATTATTTTATTTCGTACAGTTCTGGCATGAGAAATTTGGGTTGTTGTGGTTTACTGGTGCTTAAGTATAATTAAAATTTTGAGTAATAAATAAATCTATAATTAACTAAGTTTTTCCTTCTAAGATAAATTAAATATTTTAAAATGACTGATTTCAAAAACTCCAATAACTCACTGAGCCATTTCGATGACTAATATAATCTTCTGAATTTGAGTCTAACGTTTAGGCTGGGTTGGTGAGGTTACAAAAATTTATCACACAAACGCTTGTCTAAAATAAAGAAGTATTTATAGTGGGTGCTGCAATTTGTTTCAAAACTTGAAAACAAATCAGCTTCTTGCGAAATGTTAAAATCCCACACCATGAAAGCTGAAAAACTATGCAAGGAAAAACTGAAAAACCAAAGCAAACTATCAGTAAGAACACCCATTATCAGAACATATATTCCACGGAGAGAAGCAGCTATCGGCGCAGAACATACATGACATCTTGCTCTTATAGAAGCTGAGGAACTTCATCTTTTCGCGGACTCATTCCTGATGGATGAAAAAAAAAAAACCAATTCGAGATTTTCCTAATTATTCATTTAGCATGTTTATTTCTATGAAATAAAACAACTCACATATAAAGATGGATTTGCAGGGCTACTTTCTTTTCTTCCCAAACCAGCTTGAAACTTTGTTTTGCAAGTCTCTCTCAATTATCCTTACAAGCCACCATGGTCTTCCTGTCGTGATTACGATATATGCAATGCTAATTCCTAACACCATTCCACATCCATACCCCATCATCGCAACTTTCCAAATAAAAGCTATTCCATTTCCATTATCTTCCTCATCTTGTGCTTGTTGTGATCTTTCATCATTGCTACATTCCTTTGACAATGGGAACCCACACAAACCCAAGTGCCCTCGATAAGAGTCGTTTTCAAATGTATCAAATTGCTTGCCTTGGGGAATGGGCCCCACAAGATTATTGTTCCAAAACTTTAACACTTCAAGAAATGTCAAATTTGTCAATTGAGAAGGGATTCTGCCACTCTGCTTATTAAATGAGAGATCTAATGATTCAAGTGCTGCCAAATTCCCAAATGACGGTGGGATAGGACCAGTCAGGCTATTATGAGAGAGATTGGGTGCAAGAAGCAATCTAAGCTCTCCAACTACCTTAGGAATTTCTCCATGGAATCCATTGTCCGACAAATCTATGCATGTGAATATGGGCATATGTACGGTTTTTGTAAACTCTAGCTCCAAACCTTTTGTTGTTAAATTAACAGAGTATGAGAAATATTCAGAATCATATCCAACTTCTTCTTTCAGAGCCTTGAGATTTTGAAAGAACTCGATTGGCAATAAGCCTGTGAAGTCATTATGAGAGAGATCAACCATTTGCAATTTGGAGAAGGAAAAATTGGTTAAGGGGTCTTGAATGGAACCATGGAATCTATTAGATCTCAAAATAAGAACTCGCAGCCTTGGAAGCATGCCTAACCAATGGGGAAAGGTATCACTTAAGTTGTTGTTTGCAACAATCAGAACTAGTAGTTCGCTGCAATTAATCAAAGATAACGGCAGTATCCCTTCCAATTGATTTCCATTAAGGCCAAGATGTTGGATTCCAGTTCTCAATTTCCCCTGGAATTCTGCCACTAATGTTGCAGCTCGAAGCATCGAAATATTGAAGAGGAATCGACGGATTTCCTATAAAATCCGGAAGGTAACCACTGATCAATGGATTTCTTGCAAATGACAAGTAACTCAATTCACTGCAGTTTGCTAATGGTGATAGAAAGCAGCTTTTCGAGGTTGACAGTGTGCTGCTTAAATCATTATCCGATATGTCCAGCAGTTGTAGATATCTTAGATTATCCAAGGTAATTGGAATATGTCTTGCAAAATCAATTATTTAAAAGGTAAAGATATGTAAGTTGAAAGGCATTCGAGTGGGTAGTTATCTATCCATCGACTGAACAAATTCAACATTCAACCTGATCATATCACCCCTTTCCCAATTATCTAATCCATTGGGTTGGGTTCTACTCCTAATTATCACAATATTATCTATATCTATATTTGGCCAGTGTTGTTGGAATCAGACTAGATAGATTTGATGAATCGATTAAACCACAAATCAAAATGCAACCAGTGACATAACATAAAACAAGAAATTTGCTTTGAACTGACAAAAAGAAAATTAGAAACCGAAAAAATCCATTAAAAACTGAAATAACTAAAATTATTGTTTATAATTTATTTTTAACAAAAAAAAAATTAAATTTTTCATCGAGTTCCAACTGATTCAAAAATCTTTGTAGATAGAAATACATTGTTTCTCAACTTACAAAATGAGATTTGTACGGAATCCAAATATGAGGAGGGATTATATATTTTATCATTTTATGGTCTAAGTACTTACTTGCTTCAATGTCACCTTTTACACCTTGGTAATTTTAGAAGTATATAATTTTGAAATTAGATCAATTAAACATTAATTAAATGTCTAAATGTCAAATATTCAACACATTGATAACTACATATATAAAGTACTGACAAAAAAATTTAAGAAAGAAAAAATAATAATCAAGGAAAAAGATGAGTGAAGAAATAATATATAATACCAGTTAGAGTATTATTGGATAAAAAGAGATTCCAAACGTGTTAAATTGATGATAGATGGAGGAAGATGCCCTTTAAGAAGATCGTTAGAAAGGAATAATTGTTCCAAATTGAGAACATCTCCGATTTGCTGTGGGATGACACCTACACAATCAAATTAATTTGTTAAAAAAATCTAAAAAATATTTGTTATTTTTGTTTTAAGATTAAAAGATCAAGGTTCAGTAGTCCAAATTTTATTATTCACACTTTATTCTAAATCTAACAGACTAAATTAAATCTCAGAAAATGAAAGCAAAAAATAAAAATCATGAAACTGAACATATATATTGGAGAAATATTATATAATACCTGTTAGGGAATTATAGAATAACTAAGTAAATCGAGAAATCTCAAACATGTTAAATTACTGGTGGTGTAAATTTTATTGGTCCCTATACTATGTATAAGTTGTGGATTTAGTTATTATCGTTTAATTTGATCAAATTTAGTTCATGTACTTTTCAAATTCGTCTATTTTAATCCTTGTATTTTTTTTATAATTTTAAAATTTTAGTTTTGATCCAAATTGTTACTAAACTTGTACTATGCATAAAGTTATAGATTTAGTCAATGTTCTTCAATTCAATCATTCATAGTCCTTATACTTTTTGAATTTTGAAATCTTACTCTTGACACAAATAATAACCATTAAATCCATTATCTACCTTTTCTTTATGTGTAGCATGTAGAAATAACAAACTGACATAGCATTGAACATGTGATAATATGCTTGCCATATAGGATTTAGGAAATAGTAGAACTTAATAAAATTAATAATTATCTTTTGGTTAGGACTGAAATTTCAAATTTCAAAAAATTAAAAAAGACCAAATTAAAATATAATGACTAAATTTACAACTATACACAGGAGTGAGAGCAAACTTTAACTAAATTTATTTAACATAAGGTTTTAAATATTTTAATTAATAATGTTCAAAATTGACAAATCTTCAAATTATAAAACTATCCTTTTCACCTATAACTTTGTATTTTTTTTCTCGTCTTTAATTCACATATAACTTCCTCTTTTTCCTTTTTTTTGTTTTCATTTTTAATTTCTTATTTTCTTTTTTCCTGAAGCGTTGCCTAAGTAGGAGATGAAACCCTCGAGTGGGTCTCCACCAACAGAGGAGCTTCCTCGAGTGGGAGACAAAGTCCTCGAGTGAGACAACGTCTTCCATTGTTGAGGAATCGGATCGATGTTCCCGAAAATAACATTTCAAAGACTTCTCCTAAGAATCAATCCCACCTCAACAAAAATATTTATGTGAATTTTAAGCATTCCAATTCTATTAAATTCTTTGTTAAAAATCTAGGTTTTTTTAATAATTATAATAATTAAAATATGTAATAGACAATTGTTAGAATTTAGTGACCCGAATCCTTATTTAAATAAAATAGAGTGGTAAAAAAAATAAAAGTAAAATCCATATAGACTTCTTTTATTTTATTTTAGAATAAGGTTTTTTAAACCTTACTAAACTCCATCTACTTTATATTGATTAAAATAAGGTGTTTCAATCTTACTACACTCCTATTAGAATATGGTTTTACAAGCCTATAAATAGACATAGTCTACTCCTCTTGTAATCATTCAAATTCGACATAGTGAATTTTCTTCTCCTCTACTCGTGATTTTTTTTCCCTAAAGGGTTTCTATGTAAAAATATATGTGTTCTTTATTTTTTCTTTCTCTTTTCTTTGCGATATATTGTCATTACCAACATTCTATTTTTACAAACTAGTATCAGAGCTTCCGACTTGCTCATCTCAATTACAGTAATGACATCTTTGAAGTATGAAATTTCTCTATTAGATCACAACACCAAATTCGCGTTGTGGCATATAAAGATGTAGACAGTTCTTGCACAAATGGACTTAGAGGAAGCCCTGCTAGGATCAAAAGGCGTTAACATTGTTACATCTGTATTTGTCTAACGAAATTTTACAGGATATGATGAAGGAGAATACCGCCGCTGGATTATGGAAGAGGCTGGAACAAATATGTATGTCAAAAACTCTAACCAGCAAACTGCATATGAAGCAGCGCATTTATGCTCATTGTTTGGAGGAAGGTGCGTCAGTGCACAAACACTTAACAGTGTTTTAAGAAATTCACTCAAACCTGGAAGCCATGGAGGTTCAGTATGATAAGGAAGATCTAAGGTTGATTCTACTTTGTTCGTTGCCCCCGTCTTATTCAACCTTTAGAGACACAATTTTATATAGCCGCGAGTCTCTCATAGTTCATGAGATTTATGATTTTTTGACCTCGTATGATAAGATGAAGCATCTTATGGTTAAAACCGACTCTCAAAGAGTGTGTCTCATTGTTCATGGGAGACAAGATCGAAATGCTGATGATGATCGTGGAAGGACACAGGAATTGAATCCTCACGGTAAATTTAAGGGTAGATTTCAATCAGAGGTAAAACTTGTAACTTCTGCAAGAAGAAAGGGCACATTAAATTTGAGTGTTATAAGCTACAGAACAAGATCAAAAGGGAGGCTGCGAACTTACCAAAGTCGTTTTGGGTCGAAGCAGTCTCTACTACATGTTTTTTTATCAGCCGATCCCCATCTGTTGCCATTGAGAAAAAGACTCCACAAGAGGTATGGTCTGGTAATCCTACTGACTATTCTGATTTAAAGATCTTTGGATGTCCTACGCATGCTCATGTTAATAATGGAAAATTAGAACCAAGATCCATTAAATGTGTTTTTCTTGGTTATAAAGCTGGTGTAAAAGGGTATAAGTTATGGTGTCTTCAAAATAGATAAGTCATAATTAGCAAATATGTTGTTTTTGATGAAACTGTTATGCTACCTAACTTATCTCTTAAATACTCTTCCAATGAAAAAAATCAAAAGCAGGTGGAGTATCAGATTAATTTAGAATCTACAACAGAGTCGACTCCTCAAGCCAGTACAAAAATTCAGAATAGAGTTGCTTCTTCATCACAATACTCTATCGCCAAAAACGAAACTAGAAGAGAAATTAAACCTCCAAAGAAGTATGTCGAGGCTGATCTAGTTACTTATGCTTTAAATGTGGTTGAAGATATAGATGCAAACGAAGAGCCATCTAATTATTCTAAGGGGGTTAGCTGTGAAGACTCAGAAAAGTGGATGTTTGCTATGCAAGAGGAGATGGAATCACTCCACAAAAAATAGAACATGAGATCTTATGAAACTTCCTAGAGGTAAAAAGGTTGTTCATGGTAAATGAGTGTTTAAAAAGAAAGAAGGAACTCCAGGAGTTGAAGAACCCAGATATAAAGTAAGGCTTGTTGCAAAGGTTTATAGTCAAATTCCAGGAGTGGACTTCGCAGATTTGTTCTCCTCAGTGGTGAAGCATAGTTCGATTCGAGCTTTGCTTGGTATCGTGGTCATGCATGATTTGGAGCTTGAGCAGTTAGATGTGTTGATGTTGATTTTGCTGGAGACCTTGATAGAAAAAAAAACTCTCACAGGTTATATCTTTACAATCAGAGGTTGTGCAATCAGCTGGAAAGCCAATTTGCAAACTACAGCTCCGCTTTGGCTACCATTGAAGCTGAGTACATGGCGATTACTGAGGCTTGTAAAGAAGCCATTTGGTTGAAGGGACTCTTTAGTGAACTTAATGAAGACCTTCAAATCAGTACAGTATTTTGTGACAGTCAGAGTGCCATATTCCTTACAAAAGATTAAATGTTTCATGAGAGAACAAAACACATTGATGTTTGGTATCATTTTGTTCATGATATTATTGCTCGTGGTGAAAATCCTATAGATATGATGACTAAGTCACTTCCTATAACCAGGTTTGAGCATTGCTCAAACTTGGTTGGTGTTCATTGTTGAAGTTAAACCCTTAAGGGGTTTTATGGAAGAGGTGGAGAACTTGTTCGTTGAGAGTTGCGATGAAGAACTTGTTAATTGAGAATTTGTGTCAAGGTGGAGATTTTTAGAATTGAATGACCCGAATCCTTATTTAAATAAAATACAGTGTAAAATAAAATGAAAGTAAAATCTATATAGAATTACACTTCTTTTATTTTATTTTAGAATAAGGTTTTTTTAAAACCTTATTAAACTCCATCTATTTGATATTGATTAGAATAAGGTGTTTTAATCTTACTACACTCCTATTAGGATATGGTTTTACAAGCCTGTAAATAGACATAGTCTACTTCTCTTACAATCATTCGAATTTGACATAGTGAATTTTCTTCTTCTCTACTCGTAGTTTTTTTTTTCTCGAAGGGTTTCCACATAAAAATCTATGTGTTCTTTATTTTTTTCTTTCTCTTTTCTTTGTGATATATTGTCATTACCGACATTTTATTTTTACAAATCTTTGCTTGATTAAATAAAATACGAATAAAAGTTAAAATTTATATTTGTTTTAGAAAAAGAAAAGAATTGAGGCTTTCCTACCCAACAAAGATAATTACTATTAATAAAACTCTTAATCGAGTTGGTATTACGGGTTAATTGAATATCAACTTGGTTAGAAAATGACTAACATATCTTTTTATTAAATGATTACTATTATTATTTTGATGATATTTTGCCTTTTCCTACTTTTATACCGCTTTTAAATAAAAGAACTAAAATTAACATATCTAAGGATTGAACTCATATTTAATGGATTTATAAACAAATCCTCTATCACTACACCAATAATGATTCTTAAGTAAACTTTAAAAAAATATTTTTAACATAAAATGGTTTCTCTCACCAAATTTGTGTATTTATACTTCTATCCTAATAACTATTAATAAAATCCGTGACTAATTTGAAATTTCTTTTCACTAACATGATAGCTTTTTGACATGCCGTAAAAAAATGATAATATCATAATAAACAATTGTAGTGCATATGATGTATTTACTTATTTCTATTTTCTTTTACTCACAAGTTAAATTAATTTTTATTTTAATATTGTACATATTTCATATGTGTTATTATTAGTTTTAAACTTTACGTTTCAGATTTATTGTGTGTTATTTTTAAACATACAAATTTATTTTAAATACATAAATTCTACACGTATTTACGATACCATAGTGCAAACACATAAGTATTATTGTTTTTGGGTTCTCTTATTTCCTTTTAAAGTTTTGTCATTAGTAAAAGGGGTTTTTTGTTTTTTAAATTCAATAAGATCATAGCTTAAACCAAAAAGAAGGAAGAAGGGGAAAAAACAGAGAGCAAAAAAGAGTTTTCGAGTAATTAAACGGCTAAGAGGGGAAAAAACGCTTAAGGTTTTTATAATTATAATAATTATATAAATTAATGTTCCTAAAAAAATCTTTGATTCGTTTAATAAAATTTGAAGATATTTAGATTATTAGCATTAGTCATATGGTTAAAATCAAGAATTTAGCACGCTATCATGATCGATGAAAAGCATGAAAATTAAAACAACTTTAAAATTTTACTTGGTAAAAAAAAATTAAGAATTGAAGCTTTCTTACCAAACAAAGCAGATATTGCAGTCGGAGAAAGACAACAAATTAAAATAACACCTAGCTGCTTTTCGTTTACCTTCGAATAGGTTGTTGTAGAGATATAGACTTCTAAGTATTGTCAAGTTTCCTATTTCTTTCGGTAGAATCCCTTCCAACCTATTATCAGCCAAGGATATGTCCTCTAACTCTTTGCACTTGAATAAACCCAATGGAATTTTGCCAGACGGATTGTTCTTACCCAAGTAAAGCACTTGCAATCTAGATAGATGATCAAACATATTTGATGGGATCTCACCTGCAAGATTGGTAAAGCTCAAACACAAGGTATTGAAGTTTAGGGAAGGAATCAAACCATGACGAGATTTCTCCCTAGAAATTGTTTCAAAACAAGTCTATAAGTTTAAAATGAACTTCAAATTTTTACTTGGTAAAAAGAAAAAAGTATTGAAGCTTTCTTACCAAACAAAGCAGATATTGCAGTTGGAGAAAGACAACAAATTAAAATAACATTCACCTGCTTTCCGTTTACCTTCGAACAGGTTGTTGTAGAGATATAGATTCCTAAGCATTGTCAAGTTCCCTATTTCTTTCGGTAGAATCCCTTCCAGCCTATTATCAGCCAAGGATATGAACACTAACTCTTTGCACTTGAATAACCCAATGGAATTTTTCCGGAGAGCTTGTTCCCTTCCAAGTAAAGCTGTTGCAATCTAGGTAGATGATCAAACATATTGGATAGGATCTCACCTGCAAGTTTGTTAGAGCTCAAAGACAAGTATTGAAGTTTAGGGAAGGAATCAAACCATGATGGAATTTCTCTGTAGAAATTGTTCCAAAACAAGTCTATAAGTTTAAAATGAACTTTAAAATTTTACTAGGTAAAAAAATAAAAAAGAATTGAAGCTTTGTTAGCAAATAAAGCAGATATTGCAGTTGGAGAAGGACAACAAATTAAAATAACATCCAACTGCTTTCCGTTTACCTTCGAACAGGTTGTTATCGAGATATAGACTCCTAAGCATTGTCAAGTTTCCTATTTCTTTTGGTAGAATCCCTTCCAACCTGTTATCAGCCAAGGATATGTATTCTAACTCTTTGCACTTGAATAAACCCAATGGAATTTTTCCGGAGAGCTTGTTGCCGTCCAAGTAAAGCTATTGCAATCTAGGTAGATGATCAAACATATTGGATGGGATCTCTCCTGCAAGATTGTTAGAGATCAAAGACAAGTATTGAAGTTTAGGGAAGGAATCAAACCATGATGGGATTTCTCCATAGAAATTGTTCAAAAACAAGTCTATAAGTTTCAATCGATGCAAATTAGTCAACTAAATGGATAATGAGCCGAAAGAGTTGTTCATTAGATCAAGTGAAATACGAAAAGACAGATTCCCAATTTGAAGTGGTACGGTGCCAATGAGAAGCATGCTAGAAAGATTAAGAACTATGACTCTTTGGTGTTGGGATCCGCAAGGAGCACCAACCCAATTACAAACAGAAGTACCATTTGGTTTTCAGAATATTTTGAGGATCGGTAACAACATGAACTTTCAGTGTCTTAAGAGCTGACTGATCTTTGCTGATATCGATTTTTGTTATTGTAGAGATTGAAACCACAAAATTAGGTAACAGCACCGCCATCGTAAGAGCCAGAATGAACTGAGTGACGTTTCTCATCAAAATTTGTGGAAGTGCAACAATTGTGATCAGAGGTATGCTCCAAGTGGCGAAATTTGTGATGAGACTTACTCCACTGTTGATTTTGTTTTGATAATTTTTCTTACATATCTGATGATGAGCTGAGACTTGAAGGGGAATTTTTTTCACTTGTTGTGGCGACTGTCACGTTGCATTGCGTAATGAGTGAATGAATTCATGCAGTTGACTATAAAATTATCATTTTATAAATGTTAGGATTAAATTGATTGAATTTTTTTAAATTTGAACTAAAATGATAAATTTTATAAAATTAAATTAAATTTTTTATATTTATGATAAATTAATAGAATATATAAATATTGAAAGGCTAAATTTATTATTACACCAATAATTTAATCACTATTTTTCTAGAAACTGCTGGAGCTTTACTTGGGACCCTTGTATCCGGTTAGCATTGTGAAAGCAAAGCTCCTTGCTAGTAGTAAGGTTCTGAATAACTTCAAAAACTCTGGTGGGTTTGATTTGACAAGACTCGTCATTGAATTTGATACCTTGGACTCTTGCTAATTTTGGTGCACATCGTACCTATATTTTTTACAACCTAGGTTATATCTGAGACGGTAAACATCTTTAATCATTATTCCAATACATAAAGTTTAAGTTTTGTCTCCTTTAAACACTCTTCTTCGGCATTGTACCTTTTGACTTCCCTTATTTCATCCTATTATTAAAATTATTGCCTTAAAAAACAAAATATGCTATAGCATGATTCAAAAGTAAATTTACCATTAAATGAAATGCAGAAGTATAATATATTTAGCACATTTGTAAAAATTTAACATAAATTTAATTTAAGGCAGAAAGAAAGCAAAAAAAAAAAAAAAAACAATAATCATAAAATTAAACATATATAATGAAGAAATATAATATAATACTTATTAGGAAATTATAAGATAAATAAAGGTTTCTCAACCGTGTTAAATTATTAATTTGTTGTGGGATTACACCTACGCAATAAAATTAATTTATTAAACCAATATAAAAGTATTTCATTTTTTACTTTACTTCTGAAAAAAAAAACAAATTAAAAGGTCGAGATTTCAATAGTCTAAATTTTATCACCACACAAATTAAAGCTCAAATCATGAATTTTTTAATTTAAGACAATTAATTTAATTATGTTAAGCACCAAAATCAAATCAAATCAAAATCATGGAATTTTGCCACAGTTTGTTCCCTTCCTAGTAAAGTACTTGCAATCTAGATAGATGATCAAAAATATATGATGGGATCTCACCTGTAAAACCGTTATAGCTCAAAGACAAGAATTGAAGTTTAGAGAAGAAACTAAACCATGATGGGATTTCTCCATAAAAATTATTCGAAAACAACCTTATACAGGCCCATTTTGACCAAACTCTCAACAAACTAAATCAAACCCACAAGCCCAAATCCGTTATTCAACCTGAAGCCCAAATTAACAAAGCCGAACTACCCTGGCCCATTAACCTAAACCTAACAGAATCCCTAGCAGAAAAATTTCTAACCCTAAGCGCCGCACCTAGGGCCTTCAGCGCCGCACACCCACTTGCCCTGCCACAACTGCCACCCCCGCCAGACGTCCCATCGCCGCTCACCTGCCCTCTGCCACCGCCAGTCTCCTGCAAATACACAACAAAAATCAACAACACAGGGGCAAAAAGAGGGATTTTTTGGGGATTTTCTTTCGGCTATAAAGCCGAAATTATAAAACAAAGAGGGGGGTTCTTTTTTTCTTTTTTTCGACGATTGTAACCAAAAAAAAAAAAAGAACAAATATCAACAATACAATAAAAAAGATTTCTTCAGGGTGATTTCCAAGTTTTGTTTCAGATTTCAATCTTCCGTTTTTATTTTTATCACTGTTTTTATTTTTTATTTTTATTTAACGAAAATAAAAATAAAGAAAAGGGAAAAACTCACCGAGGATAGGGCTTGAACGCCTTTCTGGCGCTTCCCCGGCCGTCGGAGGCGGTGGCGGTGTGGCGAGCGTTATGGCGGACTGTGACGGCGCGGACAACGGCCATGTTGGCCGAGTTTTGAGGGCTGCGAAGGGGAGAACGTTGAAAGCTCTCAATTATTTTTGGATGGGGGGAGTTAAAACTGATTTTTTTTTTTCTGTTTTTCAACATTTATATTGGGGATAATACGGCGCCGTTTTGAGCCTTAGCAACCATGGTCAAAACGACGCCGTTTTCAATCTGACCCGACACCCGACCCGTTCCATGGATGGGATCCGCTTTTTTTGTTGGAAGGGCTAATTTCACCTTTAGCCCTTCCGCTTTTTAATGATTTTTCAATTAAGTGTGTTTGTTGTTTTTAATTTTACCCCATAAAATTTTTACATTTTCGATTTAGTCCCCACTGAAGCTGTCCGTTTTAAAGGCCTGGATAAATTTCCTTTCCGGTCCCTTCCCTTTCACGCGTGTTGTGATTAGGTCATTTTAGTGTTTTTCTCTTTTAATTTCGACCCTAAACTTTATTTATTTTAATTTAATCCCTAATCTGTTTTTGTAGTTATTTTTCTACTTAATTAATTGCTTAAATATTATTAATGCTATCATTATTATTTTTGTATAAGCATTTATTATTATTATTATTATTATTATTATTATTACCTACGTATTTATACCTTTTTTTTAAACTTCAAATTTCGGTATATATATATATATATATATATATATACATGCATATATTTTTATGACATACATACATTATTTTTTTATATAACTTATATATATACTTATATATTTTTATATATTTTACAGCTTATATACATATCTATATATCTATATACATATTTTCATTTTCATAAATATATATACATACTTATATACAATCTTTAGAATTTAAAATATACCTTTTTATATATTTTTTTAAAATTCATATATACCTACATATTACTTTATATATTTTTAGTTTATATACATATATATCTACATATATATATTTTATTCACTTTATAATCTTAATATACATATATATATTTATATACTCATTTATATATATATATATATTTTATGATTCATATTTTCTACATACATATATATACGTATATATATCTACATATTTTAATTCATATACATATATATGTACATATACATACTTACATATATTTTTGTTTCATAATTTTAAAATATGCATACCTACATACATCCTTCATATTTTTATGTATATACATACATATATATTCCCCTTATATGTACATACATATTTTCATATTTTATAATTTTCATCTATTTTCCTTTATTATTTTTTTTTATGTTCATTTATGTATTTATTTATATGTCCATGTTTTATGTTTTAGTTTATTTATTTATTTGTTATGTTATATACATGATTGATTTGCTTTTTTATTATTATTATTCGATTTTTTTGCTCATATTATTTTTGTTCACATTATCATATTTATTATTCCATTATGTATATTAACACCATACTTCAAAAAAGGAAAATTTTTCTAAATGAGGCAATGTTTTGTCGTTTGGAAATTCGAGAAAACATGCCCTAAGGTGCTGGGTGTCGATTTTTCTCATTCAACCAAATGGCTAAATATCCTTTTAAAAATTTCAAAATAAGGCAATGTTTTGCGTTTGGAAATTCGAGAAAACATGCCCTAAGGTGCTGGGTGTCGATTTTTCTCATTCAACCAAATGGCTAAATATCCTTTTAAAAATTTCAAAATAAGGTAATATTTTGCGTTTGGAAATTCGAGGAACGTGCCCTAATGTGCTGGGTTTCGATTTCTCGATTGACCGAATAGCCAAATATCCTCTTGAATTTCAATCCATATCATCCGAGTTTTTTTTAGGATCGTATTTTAAGTCTTTCTAAAGTTTTCAGTTTTTCGACACTAAGACATTAAGTAATCAACTAGGTACCAATTTTGGGCGTATCGAGGGTGCTAATCCTTCCTCATGCGTAACCGACTCCCGAACCCGTTTTTCTGAATTTCGTAGACCAAAATTATTGTTTTAATAAAATTAAATTGATTATTAAAAACAACCGCTTCGCAAGGTGATCCAATAACACCTTATAAAAAAAAAGGATTGGTGGCGACTCTCGTTTTCATTTTCAAAACCCAAGTCGACCCCGTTTTTCAATCAAAAAAATGGTGTCAACAGCTTGGCGACTCCACTGGGGAATTTTTCAAAATAAGTGAGTCGAGCCACGAGTTGATTACCTTTTGTCTTTTTGTCGAAAGTTGAAAATTTGGTTTAAATTTACGATCCTTCCATTGCATTTCATTCGTCTTTATTACAATTTTCATTATTGTGGTTTATAATTGTTGTGTTGGTTTAAATTTTTGTATCCTTCTGCATTGCATTGCATGACCGTTGGTCACACCCTTTTAAGTGGGAGTGAGAAGCTACTCCTTCGTGAGGTTTTCACCTCCGTGTAGGATAGTGGATCGCTTTCGGGATACATCCGTACCTATGTCTTCGTGAGATTTTCATCTCCGTGCAGCCATAGGGAAATGTATTCCCCTGAACCGAACTCGTTCTATATGAGCCTATAATGGGTGAAGATCGAGGAATCTACTGGTTCGGGTACCGTTACTTTAGAGCCAAACCTCATGTAGTGAACCTTAGGAGCCCACCCTAGGTAAAACCACTTCGAACCCATAGTATTCACCCGAATAGGTGTTCTATTTATTCTTGCTTGCTTTTGTTTTGTACTAACCTGTTTTTTTTTATGATTGCATTGCATTTTCATCATAAAAAGAGGTGTTGATTCACGTTCGATTGTTAAATAAAGAGCTTGTCACAAGGAAATGGGTCTTTTGATAAAGTGGAAAATAATACGGTTGCCCGAATATGTTCCGAGAAAACACAACAAGAGGAAGATGATAGTATAATAAAGGACAACACAACTATTGCTCTGTTGCCCGAGGATTCAAGGTGACAAAGATTATTCGAGAGCCACTGAACTTTCTTAAAGAGAAGCCAATGAGCATCACGAGGATGAGCGAGCAACGAGTCGAGGCCCGGATCAAGCAAATAGGAGATAAAAAAGACATCCCTTTTGAAGAGTTTGTGAGATTCATCTTAACACGCGAATGAAAAAAATGATCGTTGTCTTGGAATATGAGGGCAAGGCCGTATATATATCCGCTTTATGTAAAGAGATTTGTTTTCTAGTAAAGTTGTTCTAATAAGAATTGAACCAAGAATCAACGTCTCTTTTTGCATTCATGAATTTGCATTACATCATGTGCATTAAGGACCATTAAAAGACTCTAATTGAATAAAATTATTTCAGTTAACCTAGAAAACCAACACCCCTACGGAACTCGAGCGAAATCAAAGAACATGGATCAAAGACTAGAAAAACTTGAACAGCTCCAAAAAGATATGCAAGATCAGATACATGAGCGGCTGGAAAGAATTCAGCAAGAGATGACAGAAAAGATGCGGAAGTCCCAGAATGACATGATGGCAAAGTTAACGCAGCTGTTGAGATGAGGAAAGGACAAGGGAAAGGACCCTATAGTTAATGTTGAAGAGGGAAATAATGATGAACCCCTTTACCCTCTAGGCTTTACCCCTCTGTACGCGCATACTCAAGCTGAGCTGTACCCACACAAATCCTCTGTTACAATCAGACCCCAGCAGTCTTAGACGGACCCTTCAGTGCCAATCAACTTTCAAATCGGAGTAGGTACTAATCCCAGAGAGAATCCTACCAATTTTATGGTTCCTGATCTAGATGCCATGGCAGAAGTGGAGAAAGCGAAAGTAGATCTGTCAAAGCAATTAGAGGACCGGTGTAAATGGTTGGAGGAAAACTTTAAGGCCTTGGAAGGTGCTGATAGTTATCATGGAATCGACGCTAAAGATCTGAGCTTGGTACCAGACTTAGTACTTCCTCACAAGTTCAAAATGCCTGAATTTGAAAAATACAATGGAACAATTTGTCTCGAAGCTCATATCACTATGTTTTGCCGAAGGATGGCCGGATACATCAACAATGATCAGCTGCTGATTCACTGCTTCCAGGACAGTTTGATCGGGTCAGCAGCTAGATGGTATAATCAATTGAGTCGGGCTAACATCCACTCGTGGAAAGATTTGGCACAGGCCTTTATCAAGCAATACAGACATGTGATGGATATAGCACCCGATCGAATTGTATTGCAAAACATGGAGAAGAAACCGAGTGAGAGTTTCAGGCAATACGCACAAAGATAGAGGGAGGTCGCTATCCAAGTTCAGCTGCCACTTCTAGAGAAAGAAATGACGATGCTCTTCATCAACACATTGAAGGCCCCGTTCATCACTCACATGTTGGGAAGTGCTTCGAAGAGTTTTTCAGACATAGTCATGAGCGGTGAAATGATTGAAAGTGCCGTGAAAAGTGGAAAGATTGATAGAGAAAATAATAGAAGGTCAGACTTAAAGAAGAAGGAAAACGAGGTGAGCAATGTGAACACTTACAACAAATCGATTACACAGCCAAGAAAGGTGATTGCCAGTCAGTAAGGTTCATCTAAACAAGAACCTTGTGTGAAACAAGGTACTAAGAACCTCCTGTTCACGCCAATTACGATGACGTATAAGGAGCTGTATCAAAAGTTATTCGATGCGCACATTGTTTCCCCTTTCTACTCAAAACCCCCACAGCCTCCGTACCCCAAATGGCACGATGCGAATGCACAATGCGAATATCATGCAGGAAATACGGGGCATTCCATAGAAAATTGCGTTGCCTTTAAAAAATTGATTGAAAGGCTTATCAGTAAGGGCGTCGTCAAATTTGATGACGACTCCAGTGCGAAAAATCCATTACCCAATCATAATTTATAATGGAGTCAATGCAACGCATGGAGAAGAGTGGGAAATGTTCACATCAATGAAAAGAGACCTTGTTAGATATCTGCCCTTATAAATCTAGAGTGTTCTAAGCAATTAAACTGCAGAAGAAACCCCTGTAGTTTTTAGAGCTTATTTAGAGTAATGTTCAGAACATTTTTGTTGTTTTTAGCCTAAAAATGATTGAAATTCCTTTGTGAAATAGGCTCATGTCTGAACGTTATTATTCTAATGACATACATCTTTGCGATCACTTTTGAGCCAATGTTCTTCCATTCTTTTTGAATAACTATTTCTGATTATCCTTTTGGATTTTCTTCACATCATTCATTCATTCATAATCATATTGTATAAATAATTATTCATAAATTTATATATTCTTTGGTACTTATTATGAGTCCCCAGATATCAATGACATGAATAACACTGCTACAGACTCAGATTTTCCTCTTAAACGAGGCATGTGTTTAGACGGATCTCATGACTTTGGAAATGACATAGATCGTGGCTTATCTCCGAACTTGTTGAGAATGGTAGAATAAGAGGATAGACAGATCCTACCTCACAATGAATCATTAGAAATTATGAGCGAGGTAAAGATTAGAATTGATCTGACCGCAGAGACGAAGTAAAACTTTGTTGAGTCACCTCTAGAGTTCAAAGATGTCTTTGTATGATCATACCAGGATATGCCCGAATTAATCGCTGATAATGAAATCAGCACAGCAGCACGTTTTCAGAAATTTACAGTGAACGATGCGATTCTTCGTCAGGGCAAATGCCTCTCTCGTTGACTCAGCATAGCTTTGCCCATTTGAAGTCGAGCTTCCATCTCTTCAAGTTCTATGGGATTTTATCCTGATTAAAGAGGAAGATCAAAAGTTTTCTGTTGCAGTTTCGTCCCAGAAGGCTCTATGAAGGAAATTCGATCAACGAAGATCCTTCGAAAAGGATAACAAGGACTTGCCTAACCCTATGAGTTCAGGTTCCATAAAAAAAAGTAAAAAGAGGGAAAAGAAAAAAGAAAAAAAAATCAAAGTCAAAAGCAAAAAAGAAAAAATCAATCAAAGTCAAAAATAAGAGAAAAAAGAAAAAAAGAAGAGAAAAAGAAAAGAAAAATGAGAGGTCATGTAATACCTCCTACCCGTTTCCGTCGCCGGAATAGGATACGAGGCATTACCAGATTTTACTGAATTTTTTTTTAATATAACCCCTTTTATAAATGTCAATTCTTCCCTGCAAATTTTAAACCGAGACTAATTTGACACAACCAATCCATTTCAATATATTTTCGAGATAGATTTATAATATTCATAAGATAATCTCATCACATACCAAAACCAAAGTTTGTTAGCCATACTAGTGGCTAACCATACATTCATTTCATATTAATATCTACTTTACTAGCTTATACATGCCATTGATTTCCAAAATAAAGTTTCTTTATATACCGAGATCTTGAGGTTGATAGTGTGATGCGTCTCCGACCAAATCCGACTTCTGAGCTCTTAATACTACAAAATAGGGAAAAAGGAAACAGGGTAAGCACTTTGTGCTTAGTAAGCTCATGTAACAAGAATTATACTTACCTAATATTTTCAATACAGTACAATAAACATTCATACATTCATTCAATACATTATTCCCCTATCATGCACAAACTCAACATTCAAATTAGTCCAATAATTTCCATGTATCAATAATTTATACCATGATTGATGAGCTCATCAATTCCATGATTTCCATTTCCTTGTTATTTTTCCATATTTATCCCGTTGAACTGCTTGGAATTTCGATGGATTTTCAGGGGTACACCTAAGTGTACAAATCCGGGTCCGTCAATTCATATTCATGTGCGCACATTTCCATTTCAGAGAGCACACTCCCGCGAACCTCATCCTTATAGCGGGATTACCAGTCCAGGCTAAATCCCCTGTAATATAAACTCATAGAGTATTGTCGGGATTACCAGTCCAGGCTAAATCCCCTGCAACGACAAATACTCTAATGAGCTTGGATCTGAATTACCAGTCCAGGCTAAATTCAGACCCTAATTCGGATTACCCGTCCGGGCTAAATCCATTTTCCACATATTCTTCGGGAGGGCTATATCAGAATAGGATCACCCGTCCGGGCTAGATCCTTTTTACCGTCAATTCCTTTTCAGAGATCCATCGAATTTTCCTTTCATTCAACCGGGATTTGTTTCCTCTTTTCATCAAGAATATCAATACTTCATCAATTATCATACAATAAACATCCAAATCATATTCACATCAATAACAAACATTTCAAGCATTCTGGGAATATAATTCAAGTTACACGAACTTACCTCGATACTTGTTCGTAACCAAAAATCTACAAATCCCAAACTTTTTCTTTTCCTCGATCTTGCTTCGCATTTGAACTTTCCGGATCTAAATAAATAAATTTAATCATTAATCCAATACTTTTCATGTTCATATGTAACATTCTCTATAATTCCATTATTATTTATAGTGCATTCAAAGCTGTCTCGCTGAGTCGCAGTCACTAAATTATTTATATCTTGAGCTACGGAACTCAAAATTAAGATCCGTTAATTTTCCCTGAAACTAGACTCACATATATTTTTACCATAAAAATTTCAGAATTTTTGGTTTATCCAACAAGTACAGTTTATTCTTTAAAGTTTCCCCTGTTTCAGTGTTTGACAGTTCCGACCCCTCTTCACTAAAAATTAATTATCTAATTGTACAGAATTCGGATGATGTTTCCATTTGTTTCTTCTGAAAATAGACTCATTAAGGATTCTAACCATATAAATTATAACTCATAATCATTTTTGTACAATTTTTACTGATTTTCCAAAGTCAGAATAGGGGAACCCGAATTCATTCTGACCTTGTCTCACAAAATCTATTATATCTCGTGATTTACAATTCCATTGATTAAACCGTTTCTTCTATGAGAAACTAGACTTAATAAGCTTTAATTCCATATTTTTTTCATCCTCTAATTCAATTTCTACAATTTTTGTTGAATTTTCAAAGTTAACTTACTGCTGCTGTCCAAATCTGTTTTAGTGCATACTGTTAATTACCAATTTTCCCTAAACTTTCAATAAATGATAATTTCATCCCTGCTCAATTAACCTCTCAATTGAGCTGATTTTTCTCAATTAACACTTTATCCCATCACTTTAGACTACTTTATAACCTCTGTAAATCAGAATTTTAACACTAGACTTTGATTCCAAACTTTTTCTCAATTAGGTCCTACAAAACAAATTTCTATTGGAATTACCTAATAAAATCATCTCATAAACAATTTAAAGCTTCAATTTCATGCTATTTCATCATAAACTTCCAGCACAGAATCATAACAACTTTCAACTTCATCCATAAAATCAAAAACTAATGAATTTAGTAATAGGACCTAGTTGTAAAAGTCTTAGAAACACAAAAATTACAAGAAAAAGGCAAGAATTAACTCACTTGGTGCAAAAATTATGGAAAACCAGCTAGAAGAAACCCTTAGGACGTTTTTTGCTGATGGGAATGCTGAAAACTAAAGAGAATTCTGGATATTCCCAATTTGGTCCTATATTTATATTATTAAATTTTGTTATTTTCCCATTTTACCCCTAATTCATTAATTCTCCTGATTTTTCTCAGCGTATGCCGCCCACAGTATCCCTTTTGGGTCTATTTGCAATTTATGTCCCTCCTTATTTAACAATTGAGCTATTTAATCCTTCTAATAACTTTTACACCTTTTTCAATTTAGTCCTTTTCACTTAATTGACTACCCAAACGTTAAAATTTTCTAACGAAATTTTAATACCATATTACTAACATTTCATAAATATTTATAAATATTTATAAAAATATTTTTGACTCGGTTTTACGAGATTGAGGTCTCGATACCTTATTTTTACCCAATTTTTTTCAATAATTTCTTTTTCTAACTAACCACTAAATCGGTAAAATTTTTCTATCGATATTTTTATACTATTTTCCTATCATACCAATATTCATGCAAAAATATTAAAATAAATTTCTCTTTAAATCAGATTTGTGGTTACGAAACCACTATTCCGATAACCTTGAATTTGGGCCATTACAACTCTCCCCCCTTAAGGATTTTCGTCCTCGAAAATCTTACCAGTAAAGAGGTTCGGGTATTGTTTCCTCATTGCCTCCTCCGGTTCCCATGTCGCTTCCTCAACCCCGTGCTTTTGCCATAATACTTTCACCAAATTTATCTTTTTATTTCTAAGCTCCTTTGTTTCCCGTGCCAATATCTTGACCGGTTCTTCATTATAAGTCATATCTGGCTGAATCTCCACTTCAGTTGGAGAAATAACATGTGAAGGATCTGATCGATACCGTCGTAGCATAGACACATGAAAAACATTATGAATTCTATCGAGTTCCGGTGGTAATGCCAATCGATAAGCGACCGGTCCAATTCTTTCTACGATTTCATATGGCCCGATAAATCTTGGACTCAATTTGCCCTTTCGACCGAATCGGAGAACTTTCTTCCAAGGAGACACTTTTAAAAATACCTTATCACCCACTTGAAATTCAATCTCTTTTTGTTTAAGATCAGCATATGACTTCTGACGATCGGAAGCTGCTTTTAGACTATCTCGAATCACCTTGACTTTTTCTTCTGTTTCCCGGATCAAATCAACCCCATGTATCTTCTTTTCGCCGAGCTCTGTCCAATATAACGGTGTTCTACATTTTCTACCATACAAAGCTTCATACGGAGCCATTTTAATACTGGACTGATAACTGTTATTATAAGCAAATTCAATCAAAGGTAGATACCTCTCCCAATTACCTTCAAACTCTATTATACAACATCGGAGCATATCTTCCAATACCTGAATTACACGCTCAGATTGGCCATCTGTCTGAGGATGAAATGCAGTGCTGAAATACAACTGAGTACCCAAGGCTTCTTGCAATTTGTCCAAGAAACGAGATGTGAATCGGGGATCTCTATCTGATATAATGGAGATTGGCACTCCATGTAGCCTGACAATCTCATATATATACAGTTCAGCCAATTTATCTAGAGAATAATCCATACGTACCGGAATAAAATGTGCTGATTTTGTTAATCGATCAACGATCACCCAAATGGCATCTTTCTTCTTCGGAGACAATGGTAATCCCGACACAAAATCCATAGTAATTCTTTCCCACTTCCATTCCGGTATAGTAATTGGCTGGAGCAATCCCGAAGGTACCTGATGTTCTGCTTTGACCTGTTGACATATCAGACATCTTGATACAAACTCGGAAATATCACGTTTCATACCTGGCCACCAGTACATCTTCTTCAAATCATTATACATTTTATTACCTCCCGGATGTACGGACATAATACCACTGTGTGCCTCATGTAAAATCTTCTGTATAAGCTCTGAATTCTTCGGTATACATACTCTGTCTTTGAATAATAAACAATCATGAGTTCCAATCTGAAATTCTGAATCATTACCTGACTCACATTGTACCCGTTTAGCCTGTAGCTTCTCATCATTTTTCTGAGCTTCATATATTTGTTGTAAAAATGTCGGTTTAACTCTCAACTCAGCTACGACTGAACCATCATCCACCAAAGACAACCGGGCATTCATAGCTCGTAATGCAAACAGAGATTTTCGACTCAGAGCATCAGCTACAACATTAGCCTTACCCGGATGGTAATCAATAACCAAATCATAATCTTTTATCAGTTCAAGCCACCTGCGCTGTCTCAAATTCAAATCTTTCTGTGTCATCAAATATTTCAGGCTTTTATGATCAGTATAAATGCGACACTTTTCACCATACAAATAATGCCGCCATATTTTCAATGCAAATACAATAGCAGCTAATTCAAGATCATGCACTGGGTAATTTCTTTCATGTGGCTTAAGTTGTCTCGAAGCATAGGCTATAACTCTACCTTCTTGCATCAAGACACAACCTAAACCATTTAATGATGCATCACTATAAATAATAAATTCTTTACCCGGTTCAGGCTGTACCAACACAGGTGCTTTCGTCAACAACTCTTTCAATCGATCAAAACTCTGTTGGCATTTATCAGTCCACTCGAATTTAACATCTTTCTGTAATAAACGAGTCATCGGTGAAGCTATCATAGAGAACCCCTGTACAAATCTCCGATAATAACCGGCTAAACCCAAGAAACTTCTAACTTCAGATACATTTTTCGGTGGACTCCAATTGACAATAGCTGAGATTTTACTCGGATCTACTCTGATGCCTTCTGCAGATACAATATGTCCGAGAAAACCCACTTCTCGCAGCCAAAATTCACATTTACTGAATTTAGCATATAGCTGCTTCTCTCGCAGAATTTGCAATACAATTCTCAAATGTTCTACATGCTCATTTTCATCTCGGGAATAGACCAATATATCATCAATAAAAACTACCACAAACCTGTCTAAGTACAGTCTGAATATCCGATTCATTAGGTCCATAAATACTGCAGGTGCATTAGTCAGCCCAAACGGCATAACCAAAAACTCGTAATGCCCATACCTGGTTCTGAAAGCTATTTTCGATACATCTGACTCCTTTACCCGTAACTGATAGTAGCCCGATCGGAGATCAATCTTTGAAAATACAATGGCACCCTTCAACTGGTCAAACAGATCGTCAATCCGAGGCAATGGGTACTTATTCTTTATAGTGACTTTGTTAAGCTGTCGGTAATCAATACATAATCTTAAGGATCCGTCCTTCTTCTTCACAAATAGAATCGGAGCACCTCAAGGTGAATGACTCGGTCGAACAAAACCCCTGTCAACAAGTTCTTGCAACTGTGTCTTTAACTCCTTTAATTCCGTAGGAGCCATATGATACGGAGCTATGGAGATTGGAGTAGTTCCCGGAATCAGATCTATAGAAAATTCCACTTCTCTTTCTGGCGGCAACCCCGGTAATTCCTCTGGAAACACATCAGAAAATTCACATACAACTGGCACTGCCTGTATCTTTGACTCAGATACCTTAGTGTCTAACACATATGCCAAATAAGCATCATACCCTTTTCTGATACACCTCTGAGCTGTCAGCACTGAAATCACATTAGATAATTCCTCTGTCTGATCAGATTTCACCCGAAGTAATTCTCCATTCTGACACTTCAACACAATATATTTCTGTCTACAATTTACTACCGCATCATGCTGAGTTAGCCAATCCATACCCAATATCACATCGAACTCATCAAAAGGGAGTAACATCAAGTCAGCCGAGAAACAATAACCTTTTACCATCAGTGGATAGTTTTTACAAATTTTATCCACTAACACAGACTGGCCCAGGGGGTTCGAGACTTTAACCATAAATTCGGTAGGTTCAACAGATAAATTTTTAACAAATACTAATTTTGTGCATATGTATGAATATGTAGAACCAGGATCAATCAATGCAGTAATATCAGTATCAAGTAAAGAAAATGTACCAGTAATAACATCAGGTGTTGAAGCATCTTCTCTAGTACGGATGGCATATGTCCTAGCAGGTGCTCGTACCTCAGGCCTACCTGCAGTATCTCTCGTAGCTCCTCGGCTACCACCGACATCACCAGATGGTCGAGGTGGTCTACCCCTCAAAACTGGATTACTCGGCTTTGATGTCTGTTCAGCTTCTTTTTCACCCCTTTCTGGACAATCTCTGAGGAAATGATCGAAAGAACCACATCGGTAACAAGCCCCGCTCTTTAATCGACATTCACCAAAATAAGTTTTATTACAATACTGGCATCTTGGCTTAGGGGTACCAACACTGCCAACACTGGTCACTGATGGAGTAGAAGGTCTTGGATTAGTACGCTGAAAACCTCGCTCTCTACCCGAATACCCAGTGGCTGAGGTAGAACGATCCTGGTATTTCTTCAATTTCTTTGAAGCAGAAAACTGAGATTTTTCCATCGATCTTTTACTGAAAACCCGAGCTTCTCTTTCAGCTTGTTTCTTTTCTTTGCTTAATTCTTCTGCTTTATAAGCTCGCTCTGCCAATGTAGCAAACTCTCGAATTTCAAGAATTCCGATCAGTAGCTTAATTTCTTCATTCAACCCTTCTTCGAACCGTTTGCACATTTCAGCCTCTGATTGTACCCATTCCCGAGCATATTTGCTCAATCGGACAAATTCTCTTTCATACTCAGATACTGATCTGTTACCCTGTTTCAGCTCAAGAAATTCTTTTCTCTTCTGATCAAGGAACCTCTGACTAATATATTTCTTTCTGAACTCAGTCTGAAAGAATTCCCACGTAATTTCTTCTTTCGGAACAACTGAAACTTTAGTATTCCACCAGTGGTAAGCTGTATCTTTTAGCATTGATACTGCACATTTCAGACACTCTTCTGGTGTGCAAGATAGTTCCTCCAAAACCCGAATAGTATTCTCTAACCAAAACTCAGCTCGTTCAGGATCATCATTAACTGTAGCTCTGAATTCCTCTGCCCCATATTTTCTAATTTTATCAACCGGAGCTTTCCCTTTTCTGATAGATTTGGCATCTGTACCCTGCGAAATCTCGGAAACTGATGGAGGAGGAGGAGGGGGAGCTTGAGTTTGCTGCACTATAGGGTTAGTTCTCATATACTGAGTAAACCATTCATTCATCATTTGATAGAAGGCCATTTTAGCTTCTTCATTTTGGTCCCTTGTCTCGGACCTTCTACTACTAGTAGCTTCAACTTCTCTTTGTTCTGAAGCCGGAGCATGACTCCCGGCTTCCTCAGTTTGAGCTCGGTCGGCAGACATTTACTATAAGAAAATCACATTTCAAATGGTTAGGAGATATCACACTATCAACAATAATTTAAATGGCATGTATAGCTAACCCCGTATTTGCTACGTCGGTCCGAGAACCGGCTAAACCGTAGCTCTGATACCAATAAATGTAATACCTCCTACCCTTTTCCGTCGCCGGAATAGAATACGAGGCATTACCAGATTTTACTGAATTTTTTTTAATATAACCCTTTTTATAAATGTCAATTCTTCCCTGCAAATTTTAAACCGAGACTAATTTGACACAACCAATCCATTTCAATATATTTTCAAGATAGATTTATAATATTCATAAGATAATCTCATCACATACCAAAACCAAAGTTTGTTAGCCATACTAGTGGCTAACCATACATTCATTTCATATTAATATCTACTTTACTAGCTTATACATGCCATTGATTTCCAAAATAAAGTTTCTTTATATACCGAGATCTTGAGGTTGATAGTGTGATGCGTCTCCGACCAAATCCAACTTCTGAGTTCTTAATACTACAAAATAGGGAAAAAGGAAACAGGGTAAGCACTTTGTGCTTAGTAAGCTCATGTAACAAGAATTATACTTACCTAATATTTTCAATACAGTACAATAAACATTCATACATTCATTCAATACATTATTCCCCTATCATGCACAAACTCAACATTCAAATTAGTCCAATAATTTCCATGTATCAATAATTTATACCATGATTGATGAGCTCATCAATTCCATGATTTCCATTTCCTTGTTATTTTTCCATATTTATCCCGTTGAACTGCTTGGAATTTCGATGGATTTTTAGGGGTACACCTAAGTGTACAAATCCGGGTCCGTCAATTCATATTCATGTGCGCACATTTCCATTTCAGAGAGCACACTCCCGCGAACCTCATCCTTACAGCGGGATTACCAGTCCAGGCTAAATCCCCTGTAATATAAACTCATAGAGTATTGTCGGGATTACCAGTCCAGGCTAAATCCCATGCAACGACAAATACTCTAATGAGCTTGGATCTGAATTACCAGTCCAGGCTAAATTCAGACCCTAATTCGGATTACCCGTCCGGGCTAAATCCATTTTCCACATATTCTTCGGGAGGGCTATATCAGAATAGGATCACCCGTCCGGGCTAGATCCTTTTTACCGTCAATTCCTTTTCAGAGATCCATCGAATTTTCCTTTCATTCAACCGGGATTTGTTTCCTCTTTTCATCAAGAATATCAATACTTCATCAATTATCATACAATAAACATCCAAATCATATTCACATCAATAACAAACATTTCAAGCATTCTGGGAATATAATTCAAGTTACACGAACTTACCTCGATACTTGTTCGTAACCAAAAATCTACTAATCCCAAACTTTTTCTTTTCCTCGATCTTGCTTCGCATTTGAACTTTTCGGATCTAAATAAATAAATTTAATCATTAATCCAATACTTTTCATGTTCATATGTAACATTCTCTATAATTCCATTATTATTTATAGTGCATTCAAAGCTGTCTCGCTGAGTCGCAGTCACTAAATTATTTATATCTTGAGCTACGGAACTCAAAATTAAGATCCGTTAATTTTCCCTGAAACTAGACTCACATATCTTTTTATCATAAAAATTTCAGAATTTTTGGTTTATCCAACAAGTACAGTTTATTCTTTAAAGTTTCCCCTGTTTCAGTGTTTGACAGTTCCGACCCCTCTTCACTAAAAATTAATTATCTAATTGTACAGAATTCGGATGATGTTTCCATTTGTTTCTTCTGAAAATAGACTCATTAAGGATTCTAACCATATAAATTATAACTCATAATCATTTTTTTACAATTTTTACTGATTTTCCAAATTCAGAATAGGGGAACCCGAATTCATTCTGACCTTGTCTCACAAAATCTATTATATCTCGTGATTTACAATTCCATTGATTAAACCGTTTCTTCTATGAGAAACTAGACTCAATAAGCTTTAATTCAATATTTTTTCATCCTCTAATTCGATTTCTACAATTTTTGTTGAATTTTCAAAGTTAACTTACTGCTGCTGTCCAAATCTGTTTTAGTGCATACTGTTAATTACCAATTTTCCCTAAACTTTCAATAAATGATAATTTCATCCCTGCTCAATTAACCTCTCAATTGAGCTGATTTTTCTCAATTAACACTTTATCCCATCACTTTAGACTACTTTATAACCTCTGTAAATCAGAATTTTAACACTAGACTTTGATTCCAAACTTTTTCTCAATTAGGTCCTACAAAACAAATTTCTATTGGAATTACCTAATAAAATCATCTCATAAACAATTTAAAGCTTCAATTTCATGCTATTTCATCATAAACTTCCAGCACAGAATCATAACAACTTTCAACTTCATCCATAAAATCAAAAACTAATGAATTTAGTAATAGGACCTAGTTGTAAAAGTCTTAGAAACACAAAAATTACAAGAAAAAGGCAAGAATTAACTCACTTGGTGCAAAAATTATGGAAAACCAGCTAGAAGAAACCCTTAGGACGTTTTTTGCTAATGGGAATGCAGAAAACTAAAGAGAATTCTGGATATTCCCAATTTGGTCCTATATTTATATTATTAAATTTTGTTATTTTCCCATTTTACCCCTAATTCATTAATTCTCCTGATTTTTCTCAGCGTATGCCGCCCACAATATCCCTTTTGGGTCTATTTGCAATTTATGTCCCTCCTTATTTAACAATTAAGCTATATAATCCTTCTAATAACTTTTACACCTTTTTCAATTTAGTCCTTTTCACTTAATTGACTACCCAAACGTTAAAATTTTCTAACGAAATTTTAATACCATATTACTAGCATTTCATAAATATTTATAAATATTTATAAAAATATTTTTGACTCGGTTTTACGAGATTGAGGTCTCGATACCTTATTTTTACCCAATTTTTTTCAATAATTTCTTTTTCTAACTAACCACTAAATCGGTAAAATTTTTCTATCGATATTTTCATACTATTTTCCTATCATACCAATATTCATGCAAAAATATTAAAATAAATTTCTCTTTAAATCGGATTTGTGGTTACGAAACCACTATTCCGATAACCTTGAATTTGGGCCATTACAGGTCAAGGCGAAAACCCGCAAAGGGTGCTTTGACCAAAGGTGGATCTGAGTTGAAAACCCGAAGGGCGACTCAAATTTTGAGCAAAATAGGGCATGGACATCACCATTATCAAAGACTTCTAATGGGCACTGCTTTATTTTTTGAGAGGCTACTTCATGGATCAAGGTCATCCTATACTGATACAGAATTTCAGAGAGGTTGGTATTGGAAAATGCATTAAACTTAAATGATAGCACGATAACTGAGGTCTGAAATCAATTCAGAAGCAGACACCACGTTACAAGGACTGGCATGAGAAATTACCATTTGCCCTCATTGCTTGTCGAACATCTGTACTGGGCAACACCTCTCTTTTTGGTTTACAGGATTGAGGTAGTTTTACCTATTGAAATCCCCTCATTGCTTGTTGGAGGGATCCAATCGCGATGTGATCAGTTGGCCCTAGGAAAAGGGTTAAAAGCTATTCATCAGGGTCGGATGTACCAGAAATAAATGATATGAGCCTATAATAAACAAGCTCGTCTTAGAGAATTCCACGAGAGGGCTGGATGTTGAAAGATTCTTCCTTAATGAAAGGATTCTAAAGGGAAATGAATGCCAAACCGGGAATGCCCCTATGTTGTAAAGAATACCATTTTCAAAGGAGCACTGATCATGAGTAAGATTGCTAATCCTATAAACTCGGATCCAGTCAAGAAACACGTCGAAGAATAAAGGACCGAGGTGAAAACTCCCAAAGGGCACTTTGAGTAAAAAAAATGAATGAAAATGAAAAATGAAAAATGGAGAGGCTAAGGGGAAAACCAGCAAAGGGCATCTTAGGCCAAAGGGGATTTGAGTTGAAAACCCGAAAAGGGCGGCTCAAATATTGATCAGAATAGGGTATGAGGTGATCAGAGCAATTCAAATTTTGATCAGATTAGGGCATGTGGTGATCTTGTTATGCCTGAATCAACAAGAAAGGGTAGGCGACATCTTGGGGCATCGACAAAGCAATGTAGATCTCCTAAACACATGTCAAACTCAGAATGGTCTTCAGAAAGTTTGTACAGAGAAGTTCAAGCTGCGATATCTAGGGCACCCAATTCTTATATTATTTATATTGAATTTGTTGTTCTTGGAAATACTTTATTCTTTTCCAAGATATACATTCCCAATCAATTTCTTTATTATCCTTCTTTACTATTTTGGATAATTTATTCATTTTGAATCATGCTCAGAACCAGCTTTATTCTTATTCATTGTTATGCCCTTTTTGCAAGCATGTTGCATTGGAATAATGATTAGTGGAGTAATAAAACTTTCACAAAGGAAGTTTTACATATTACTCTGAAAAGTTTCTAAATAATATAGGAACTTGAAACAGGACTATTGTTTAGAACACACCAAATTTAAAAGTTGGAAATTTGAGAAGGAAGAGTCTAAATTTGGACTTTCTCTTTGGATTTTGTTGTCAAGTGCATTGATTGAACAAAATGACAAGATGTCGTGTCAATGACAAAGCTTAAATAAACAAGCAAGTAATGATTATCAGGCAATAAGAAGAGGTTACCTCGGAGAAGAGATCCTTCATTTGCACATGAGTATGACACCTTGGGAATGGTGTGAGGAACTAGAACGATTCAGGTCATGTATCCTTGAATTGTGGTAGGAAAGGATTGAGGAAAGGCCACATATTTCTACCCTTAGATTTCAGTAGGAGAATGATGGTACAAATTTTGCGCCCTAATGAATTAAACTTTAAGGTTCACAGTGGGGGGCAACCTGGCTAAATGCTTCTTCAGAAAAGCCAGTCAAGCAAGAAGGCGTCGTAACACGTTAGTCACAAAGCCTTAATAAACTTCGAGTAATGACAACCTAAGCGGGATCATTCTCAAAAAAATAAAATTTTGCATTCATGCAAACACCATTTACACAATACTAGTTAGGAGCATTTGATTCATTTTGATCATGCCATCCTAATCATTAGGCATAATTAGGTTCATTGTACAACTCTTGCCTTCCTGCATTGACAGCGAAGCAGATCGAAGACACAAACCTTGCCTCTCTCGGTTGTAGTGGAGTTGGTTGAAGACAACAGATCTTGCCTTCCTGCCTTGACAGCGAAGCAGATCGAAGACACAAACCTTGCCTCTCTCAGTTGTAGTGGAGCTGGTTGAAGACAACAGATCTTGCCTTCCTGCCTTGACAGCGAAGCAGATCGAAGACACAAACCTTGCCTCTCTCGGTTGTAGTGGAGCTGGTTGAAGACAATAGATCTTGCCTTCCTGGCTTGACAGCGAAGCAGATCAAAGACACAAACCTTGCCTCTCTCAGTTGTAGTGGAGCTGGTTGAAGACAACAGATCTTGCCTTCCTGCCTTGACAGAAAAGCAGATCGAAGACACAAACCTTGCCTCTCTCGGTTGTAGTGGAGCTGGTTAAAGACAACAGATCTAGCCTTCTTGCCTTGACAGCGAAGCAGATCGAAGACACAAACCTTGCCTCTCTCAGTTGTAGTGGAGCTGGTTGAAGACAACAGATCTTGCCTTCCTGCCTTGACAGAAAAGCAGATCGAAGACACAAACCTTGCCTCTCTCGGTTGTAGTGGAGCTGGTTGAAGACAACAGATCTAGCCTTCTTGCCTTGACAGCGAAGCAGATCGAAGACACAAACCTTGCCTCTCTCAGTTGTAGTGGAGCTGGTTGAAGACAACAGATCTTGCCTTCCTGCCTTGACAGCGAAGCAGATCGAAGACACAAACCTTGCCTCTCTCGGTTATAGTGGAGCTGGTTGAAGATAGCAGATCTTGTCTTCCTGCATTGACAGCGAAGCAGATCGAAGATGGCAGATTTTACCTCCCTGTGATTACAGTGGAGTACATTGAAGCCAATAATTCTATCTCCCTGGGCAGCAGTGGAATAGATTGAAGATTACAGATCCTATTTCCCTAAGCAGTAGTGGAGCAGATCGAAGATGGCAAATTTTACCTCTCTGTGGTTACAGTAGAGTATATTGAAGCTAGTAATTCTATCTCCCCGACGTTGCGGAGTGGGCCGAAGCGCCAATGCCTATACCTCTGAAGTTGTAATAGGTCAGATTAAATCTATCATAGTAAGTCTTATCTCCCTAATGTTGCAGTGGAACAGACTAAAACCACAAACTTCACCCCTCTAAAGTCACAGCAGAGTGGATTGGAGCCACAAGTCATATCTCTTTTTGAAGTTGCAGCGGAATAGATCGAAGCAACAAGGCACAGTGGACTGGAATGAAGCTACTTGAAGAAGAGAAGCACCAGAACAAGTCAAGAATCGGTAAGGCCAGACAAAATGGGCCTTACTTAGTCTTTGCTCTGTTATCGTTACACGACAACGAGCAAAGAGAGGCAGCTGTACAGGCCCATTTTGACCAAACTCTCAACAAACTAAATCAAACCCACAAGCCCAAATCCGTTATTCAACCTGAAGCCCAAATTAACAAAGCCCGACTACCCTGGCCCATTAACCTAAACCTAACAGAAACCCTAGCAGAAAAATTTCAAACCCTAGGCGCCGCACCTAGGGCCTTCAGCGCCGCACACCCACTTGCCCTACCACAACTGCCACCGCCGCCAGACGTCCCATCGCCGCTCACCTGCCCTCTGCCACCACCAGTCTTCTGCAAATACACAACAAAAATCAACAACACAGGGGCAAAAAGAGGGATTTTTTGGGGATTTTCTTTCGGCTATAAAGCCGAAATTATAAAACAAAGAGGGGGTTCTTTTTTTCTTTTTTTCGACGATTGTAACCAAAAAAAAAAACAAATATCAACAATACAATAAAAAAGATTTCTTCAAGGTGATTTCCAAGTTTTGTTTCAGATTTCAATCTTCCGTTTTTATTTTTATCGCTGTTTTTATTTTTTATTTTTATTTAACGAAAATAAAAATAAAGAAAAGGGAAAAACTCACCGAGGATAGGGCTTTGAACGCCTTTCTGGCTCTTCCCCGGCCGTCGGAGGTGGTGGCGGTGTGGCGAGCGTTATGGCGGACTGTGACGGCGCGGACAACGGCCATGTTGGCCTAGTTTTAAGGGCTGCGAAGGGGAGAGCGTTGAAAGCTCTCAGTTTTTTTTTGGATGGGGGGAGTTAAAACTAATTTTTTTTCTGTTTTTCAACATTTATATTGGGGATAATACGGCGCCGTTTTGAGCCTTAGCAACCATGGCCAAAACGACGCCGTTTTCAATCTGACTTGACACCCGACCCGTTCCATGGATGGGATCCGCGTGTTTTTGTTGGAAGGGCTAATTTCACCTTTAGCCTTCCGCTTTTTAATGATTTTTCAATTAAGTGTGTTTGTTGTTTTTAATTTTACCCCATAAAATTTTTACATTTTTGATTTAGTCCCCACTGAAGCTGTCCGTTTTAAAGGCCTGGATAAATTTCCTTTCCGGTCCCTTCCCTTTCACGCGTGTTGTGATTAGGTCCTTTTAGTGTTTTTCTCTTTTAATTTCGACCCTAAACTTTATTTATTTTTAATTTAATCCCTAATCTATTTTTGTAGTTATTTTTCTACTTAATTAATTGCTTAAATATTATTAATGCTATCATTATTATTTTTGTATAAGCATTTATTATTATTATTATTATTATTACCTACTTATTTATACCTTTTTTTAAACTTCAAATTTCGGTATATATATATATATAAATATATATATATATATATATATATATATATATATATATATATATATACATGCATATATTTTTATGACATACATACATTATTTTTTATATAACTTATATATATACTTATATATTTTTATATATTTTACAGCTTATATACATATCTATATATCTATATACATATTTTCATTTTCATAAATATATATACATACTTATATACAATCTTTAGAATTTAAAATATACCTTTTTATATATTTTTTTTAAATTCATATATACCTACATATTACTTTATATATTTTTAGTTTATATACATATATATCTACATATATATATTTTATTCACTTTATAATCTTAATATACATATATATATTTACATACTCATTTATATATATATATTTTATGATTCATATTTTCTACATACATATATATACGTATATATATATACATATTTTAATTCATATACATATATATATGTACATATACATACTTACATATATTTTTGTTTCAAAATTTTAAAATATGCATACCTACATACATCCTTCATATTTTTATGTATATACATACATATATATTCCCCTTATATGTACATACATATTTTCATATTTTATAATTTTCATCTATTTTCCTTTATTATTTTTTTTTATGTTCATTTATGTATTTATTTATATGTCCATGTTTTATGTTTTAGTTTATTTATTTATTTGTTATGTTATATACGTGATTGATTTGCTTTTTTATTATTATTATTCGATTTTTTTGCTCATATTATTTTTGTTCACATTATCATATTTATTATTCCATTATGTATATTAACACCATACTTCAAAAAAGGAAAATTTTTCTAAATGAGGCAATGTTTTGCCGTTTGGAAATTCGAGAAAACATGCCTTAAGGTGCTGGGTGTCGATTTTTCTCATTCAACCAAATGGCTAAATATCCTTTTAAAAATTTCAAAATAAGGCAATGTTTTGCGTTTGGAAATTCGAGAAAACATGCCCTAAGGTGCTGGGTGTCGATTTTTCTCATTCAACCAAATGGCAAAATATCCTTTTAAAAATTTCAAAATAAGGCAATATTTTGCGTTTGGAAATTCGAGGAACGTGCCCTAATGTGCTGGGTTTCGATTTCTCGATTGACCGAATAGCCAAATATCCTCTTGAATTTCAATCCATATCATCCGAGTTTTTTTTAGGATCGTATTTTAAGTCTTTCTAAAGTTTTCAGTTTTTCGACACTAAGACATTAAGTAATCAACTAGGTACCAATTTTGGGCGTATCGAGGGTGCTAATCCTTCCTCATGCGTAACCGACTCCCGAACCCGTTTTTCTGAATTTCGTAGACCAAAATTATTGTTTTAATAAAATTAAATTGATTATTAAAAACAACCGCTTCGCAAGGTGATCCAATAACACCTTATAAAAAAAAGGATTGGTGGCGACTCCCGTTTTCATTTTCAAAACCCAAGTCGACCCCGTTTTTCAATCAAAAAAATGGTGTCAACAAACCTTATATATTTCAACCGATGCAAATTAGCCATTTGGACAGATAAAAAGCCATGAAAATTGTTGTTCCTCATGTTGAGCCAAGTAAGGAAAGATAACTTTCCAGTATGAGGTGGTACGGTACCAGTGAGAAGCATGCTAGAAAGATTAAGAGCTATGACTCTTTGATGTCGAGATCCGCATGTGAGACCAACCCAATTACAAATGGAGGTAGTAGTATACCAATTGGTTTTCAACATCTTTTGAGGATCACTAACAATATGGGCTTTCAGTGCCAGAAGAGGTGACTGATCTGTGCTAATATTGGTTGTTGTTTTGGTGGAGAATGTAACCACAAAATGAAGAAACAGCAGCGCCATCATAAGAGCCAGATAGAACCCAGTGTTCCCCATAAAGTGAAACAATTGTGATCAGAGCTGGTATGCTCCAAGTAATCTAGCGGTGTTTAGGAATAGTTAATATTTCTTGCAAAATTGAATCATATATAGAAAACCGAAGAAGTTTCCTAATCCTGTAATTGTCTACACATATCACTTATCGGCGACTTGTGGCTTAAAGAAACAGCGGTTGGCCTTGACTTGTAATTTCCTGTAAAATTGTTTTTGATTGGTTTCTTCGTGGAAACATATTAGTGATGATTCGTCACAAACGTCACTTCAATTACATGACTAGGTTAGGATTGATGGTATCTGGGGAATGAAATTGATTTTCAGGTTGTGAAATTTGTACTTTGCTGGTTTGGCCCCTTTAAGGCATGTTTATGGCAGCTTAAGTTGTGCTTGGAGGCTCAATGATGGTGTTTTCTTAAGAGCTTTCTTGTATTCTATTCACACTTTGAGGTGTGTGTTTTTGGTTCAGACTTGTATTTTTCTTTTATTTAGGTGTTAGTTTGGGTTTGCTTTAGGTGCTCTTGTCGTTGACTTGTGTTTTCCATGTTGAACTAATTTTTTAATAACTTTTATTTTGGCTGAGAAAAAAATTTGGCCCCATCAATTCACTTTCCTAGTAGCTTCCAAAACTTTAAAGTATTTGCTCATAAATTTCAAAGTAATTAGTTGGAAAAAGAGACCTGTGAAGTCATTCGAAAGATCAAGGAACTGTATTTTTTTAATAAATTTTATTTTGGCTGAAAAGATTTGGCCCCATCTTCACTTTCCTAGTAGCTTCCAAAACTTTCAAGTCTTCTCTTTGCCCATAATTATGTCTTAACTGTGTAATTTTTTGTCCTCATAAGCCGTATTAAAAACAGTTTATTTAAAAAAAAAAATTCTCTCAATCAAAAAATTCCATGAGGATTGTAATTGTTTTTTTTTAATTGTCTTAACTATTTAAATTTTGTTCCTCATAAGCTAAATATTTGTAGATATATAAACTAAGAATTTTCTCAATCAAAACATTCCATGATAATTGTAATTTTTTTAGAAAAACTATGTCTTAATTGTTTAATTTTAGTTCCTCATAAGCCATATTTAAATTTAGTCTTAACCCATGAATAAATCTATTGGTAAGATAATATGCGGCGAGAGTTTCTGTTATCCTCTAAATCTTTCTAAGAAAATGGGTTACCATTGATTGTTATGTACCTAATATAATATTAGAGAGAACAATATTTTCAAACAAATTATAAAACGTTATATCTCAAGTTGAAATGGTTGAGGAGCGGTTGAAGGTGGCAGAGATTAGGAGCGGCGGCGGCGCAAGCTAGGGTAAGGTTTCTGTTTAGCTTGAAACAGTATAGGTGTTTGGGTTAGTTGGGCTGTTAAGGTTTCTTTATTTATTGAGTCTTTTGAGTTTGTAATTTTGAGCATATAATTTGGGTTAGTATTGTAACTAGACTGACCTTTTAATATTTTTGTTTTATTTATTTTTTCTGTTTGTTTGGCCCGGACGAAATTGAGCTTTCACAGTAACCATTGACAAATGGATTCATTCCAAATGCCAAGACAATTTGCTAATGATGATAGTAAGATGATTTCCGAGGGTGAAAGTGTGCTACTTAAATCATTACCTGAGAGCACCTGCGCTGGTGGATCTCTTAGTTTTCTCTGGGAACAACACATCATAGGAAAAGTTTGAACTGGGAATCATTGGGGAGAGAAACAAGAGATAGACTTGGGCGTTGAAAGAACAGAAAACTAGATTAATAATTTTAAGTTTTATATTTACATTTAAATATACTTATATGTATATTTGTATTTATAAATATTATACATAAAAAATAATTAAACAAATCGATAAATTTAAAATGGTATACTAAACACATTGCAGTTGATATAAATTAGTACGGAAAAAAAGAATATATCTACTGATAGAGAATTGATTTTCCTGAAGAAAAAAACATTAAGATACTTCGGTGAAATTTAGCAGACAAACACTAGTCTAAAATAAAGAAAAGCTGAAAAACTATGGAAAAAAAAAAAGAAGCTGAAAAACCAAAGCAAACTATCAATAAGAACCCATGACCTGAACATACATTCCATGGAGAGAAGCAGCTATGGATGCAGAACATACATGACACCTTGCTCTTATACAAGCTGAAGAACTTCATCTTTTCTCAGACTCAATCCTGATGGATGAAAATAAAAATAATCAATTTGAGATTTACCTAATTATTCATTTAGCATGGTAAAAGTAGCATGTTTATTTCTATGAAATACAATAACTCACATGTAAAGACGGTTTTGCAGGACTACTTTCTTTTCTTCCCAAACCAGCTGGAAACTTTGTTTCGCAAGTCTCTCTCAATCATTCTTACAAGCCACCATGGTCTTCCTGTCGTGAATACAATATATGCCATGCTAATTCCTAATACCATTCCACATCCATACCCCATCATTACCACTTTCCAAATAAAAGCTATTCCATTTCCATTATCTTCCTCATCTTGTGCTGTTTCTGATATTTTATCATTGCTACATTCCTTTGACAATGGGAATCCACACAAACCCAAGTTCCCTTGATAAGAGTCGTTTTCAAATGTATCAAACTGCTTGCCATGGGGAATGGGTCCCACAAAATTGTTGTTCGAAAACCTTAACACTTCAAGAAATGTCAAATTTGTCAATTGGGAAGGGATTCTGCCACTTAGCTTGTTAAATGAGAGATCTAATGATTCAAGTGCTGCCAAATTCCCAAATGATGGTGGGATAGGACCAGTCAGGCTATTATGAGGGAGATTGAGTGCATGAAGCGATCTAAGCTCTCCAACTACCTCAGGAATTTCTCCATGGAATCCATTGTCCGATAAATCTATGCAAGTGAATATTGGCTTACTTACTTTTATTTTAAACTCACGCTCCAAACCTTTTATTGTTAAGTTAACAGAGTACTGATAACCACCATATACATAATTAGCTTGTTCTTTTAGAGACTTGAGACTTTGGAAGAACTCGGTTGGCAATAAGCCGGTGAAGTCATTATGAGAGAGATCAACCATTTGCAAGTTGGAGAAGGAAAATTTGGTTGAGTAATTATGAGAGAGATCAGAGATTTGAAATTTGGGGAAGGAAAAATTGGTTGTGTCTGGAATGGAACCATGAAATCTATTTGATCTCAAAACAAGAACTCGCAGCACTGGAAGCTTGCCTAACCAATGGGGAAAGGTATCACTTAAGTTGTTGTTTGCAACATTCAGAATTTGTAGGTTGCTGCAATTAGTCAAAGATAACGGCAGTATCCCTTCCAATTGATTTTCGTGAAGGCTAAGATATCTCAAATTATTTTCTCTAACGCAAACTCTATCCGGGATTGTACCTGAAAATTGATTTCCTGAAAAATCCACATATTCAACAAGATCCCACTTCCCAATATCCTCTGGAATTCTACCACTAATGTTGCAGCTCGAAGCATCGAAATGTCGAAGAGAAGACGACTGGTTTCCTATAGAATCTGGAAGGTAACCACTGATCAACGGATTTCTCGCAAATGACAAGTAAAGCAAGGATTTGCAATTTTCTAATGATGATAGGAAGCTGCTTTTCGAGGATGAAAGCGTGCTGCTCAAATCATTATCCGATATGTCCAGCACTTGTAGATCTCTTAGATTACCCAAGGTAAATGGAATTCGTCCTGCAAAATCAATTACTTGAAAGGTAAATATACGCAAGTTGAAAGGCATTCAAGTGGGCAGTTATATATCGACCTAGTGAACAAATTCAACATTCAACTTGATCATATCACCCCTTTCCCATTTATCTATTCCATTGGGCTGGGTTCTACTAATAATCACAATGAGCAAAAATTTTAAAATGCTATATAACTGTAAATACAATATTATCTATATTTATATCTATATGATTAATGTTATCAGAATTAGACTGAATAAATCAGTTGAATCGATTGAACCACAAATAAAATATGCAACTAGTGACATATAATGGTAAAACAGCTCTAAATGGAAAAAAGAAAATTTATAACTGGAAAAATCCATAAAAAAACTGAAAAGACTAAAAATATTATTTATTTATTTATTTTTTAAATAGATATTATGTCTTATTTTAAAGTGGTTAAACAAGTGGAATCGAGAATCGAAGGCAAAAATATATTGTATCTCAATTTACAAAATGAGATTTATGCGGAATCCAAATATGAGAAGTTGGGATTATTTATTTTGGAGGAAAGGCTAAGGTTAAGGCTTAGAAATTTCGCTCTTTCGACTACCGAAACTTCTCACCTGCTTGGAATTTGCCTTTGCTGTGTATGCAGCATCATTTGTGGAAAGGAAGGAGGAAGCCGAGAAAGAGACAGGAAAAGGTAGAGACAATTGAGGAAGAAAAACTAGAGGGACTCCAATAAGCTGAATTGTTTTCGAAATCAGAGTATCTATTGTTAGTAATAGTGACTAATAGTTATTAATTTCCTCACCACGAGTATTATTTAAAGAAGTAAACGACTGGCTATATGTACTTCATTTTCATGAGTGAAATTAAACCTCGATCATATGATTAAGGAATGAAGTTAACAACCTTCACACTACATCTTATAATTAAGTTAATTCTATGCCTGTATGTTGACATTCATAATTAGGTTAAACAAGTTTTAATTCTATGCATTAATGTTCACATTTAACTAAAAAAACATAACAACTTTGTTTAAATAATGTGCTATAATTCAAGACTATTTTAATGTGTTAGCTTTATTTTTATTTTCATTCAATATGAGTGTATTATAATTTAATTATATTAATACCTCATATAAAACATAAAAAAAGTGATTGAAATAATTAAATAAATGACATTATCACAATTTTAAAAAATAGTTTAAAAAACTCTAATAATACGAGTGAATATTTTTATTATCAATAAATTTATACACATAATTAATTCGTATATTTTATAACTGGAAAAAAATTAATTTCTACTAATTAAACAAACATTTGGTTTGAATTTAATCAAGTTAACCTTTAATTGGTATCAAAATAAGCTATATATTGATCTTTAATTTATACTTACATAAATCTTTAACATAATTCCACATTTCATTTGAAATAAAAGTTTATTTGAATAGAAATCAAATATATTAGTAAATAAAAATTTATTTGGGTAAACAACCTTAAAAATTGAAATAATTCAGCATCTTCCTTTCTTTATATATATTTTAATCGTTGAAATATTATTATAAAAAAGGCAACAAATACCATGATTCAAAAGCAAGTTTACCACTTTCAAAATGCACATATATACAGTACTTAATAAATTTGTATTTTCTCAAAAAATTTGGTAGAAATTGAAAATTTTCATTTAATAAATAAATAAAGAATCTCAATATATATCGAAGAAAAGTGGTATAGTACTTATCTAATCATAAATGCCCTACCAAAATAGGGGTGAAGAAAAAAATTAATTTAAGGTCAAATTAAATTATAATTTTTTGGGAAGATTATAATGTAGTTTGTCATGGATAATTTTTTGAGTTGATGTTATTTGTTTTTGAGGTATAATTAAATAATTGGAAAAGACACTTACAGTATCTTAAATGCATTTGTGGAGTTTTTTTACTCCATTAGTAGTGGACAGAATAATTACCCATTTATTATTATAGATCCAACTATTTTCAAATTTGAATAATTTTAAAAGCATGTAATTTTGAATTTAGACCATCTCAATTAAACATTAAGTTAAATGCCCAAGTGTCAAATATTTAACACATTGATAATTACACATATATAAATTGAAAAAAACTAAATTTAAGAAAGAAAAATAATAATAAAAAAAGGATAAGTGAAGAAATGATATATAATACCTGTTAGAGAATTATGGGATAAATCGAGAATTCTCAAACGTGTTAAATTACCGATAGATGGAGGAAGATATCCTTCTAATAGACCCCGAGAACTGTTTACTTCTTCCAAATAGATAAAATCTCCGCTTAGGGGTGCGAAGTTAACTGCACAATCAAATTAATTTGTGAAAACAAATATAAAAACTTATTTATTACTTTTATTTTAAGATTAAAAGATTAAGATCCAATAGTCAAAGTTTTATTATCCATACTTTATTTTAAATCTAACATGCACTAAATTAAAATTGAAATAATGTTTATATTGTAATTTAGGCGAATTAATTTTGTGATGTCAAGTATAAAAGATTCAAAACAACGATAAGTTTATTATGGAGTTTCAAAAAATACTTTTTAAACTAAATCTGTTTTTCAAAGTTAAAAGTAATGGTAAATAGATAGTTTTGTAGGTCAAGATTTTCAATTTGACTTTTAAAGCCAAAGAAAAAGAATACCGCTAATGTGATAGCATGATTAAAAAAAAATTACCACAATGTAATGCTAAAAATATTATTATTAAAAGGCAACCAGCATGATTCAAAAGTAAATTTACCACTAATGAAATTCACAAGTATACAATACTTGATAAATTAGTATTTTCCAAAAAAAAAATTGTAGAGATTGAACAATTTTATTTAAGAAATAAATAAAAAACACAACTTCAATATATATGGAAGAAATGTGATAAAGTATTTAACTAATTATTGCTAGGTAAATAGAAGAAATTGAAATATTGTGGCCCAACATATTTCAAATTATAAATTTTGGTAGGGGGGAACCAAAAGAAAATTAATTAAAGGTGAAATTAAATTACAATTTTTTTCAAATTATAATATATTTTTATTATGGATAATTATTTTATACCTTGTTAGTGGAGTAAAAAATCTCACAAATAGATTTGGCTTGATGCCATTTGTTTTTAAGGTATAATAAAATGATGATTAAATAATTAAAAAATACATTTGATATTATCTTAAACGTGTTTGTAGAGTTCTTTTACTCCACTAACAATAGATAGAATAATTAACCATTTATTATTATAGACACAACTATTTTCAAATTTGAGTAATTTTTAAAGCATATAATTTTGAATTTAGATTATCTCAATTAAACATTAAGTTAAATGTCCAAATGTCAAATATTTAACGCATTGATAACTCCACAATTTATAAATTGAATAAAAAATAAATTTAAGATAAATAACAATCAAGAAAAAGGATGAGTGAAGAAATTATATATAATACCTGGAAAAATATGGGATGGAGGAAGAAAATCTTTTAGCAAACCACTAGAAATGCTTAATTCTTCCAAATTGAGAAGATTTCCAATTTGGTGTGGGATTACACCTGCATGAACAAATACTTTTGTTTTAAGATTAAAAGATTAAGATCCAATAGTCCAAACTTTATTATCACACTTATTCTAAATATAACACACTAAATTAAAGCTCAAATAATATCTATATTATAATTTAGGCCTGGTAATTTCTTTCTGTCAAGCATAAAAAATTCAAAACAAGAGTCAATTTACCATTGAATTTCAAAAATGCTTTTTAAGCTAAATCTGATTTTCAAATTAAATTTAATAGTAAATATAAATAGCTTTTTAAAGTAAAACCAGCTTTTCTAATTCACATTTCTAACAAAAAACAGATTCTTTGTTTTTCAATTTGGAATGCCTAAACATTATTTCAAAAGAAATAAGTAGATAATTATATACAAGTAATCAAACCTATCTTAAATTATATAATATGGTATAACTACAGCAAGTCTTTCTACAAAATGGAGAGGCACGCGCACAGCCATTATATTTGTATGAAGATATTTTTTTCATAAAGATTAATTTTTTTTGAAGTTTAAACATTCTATCTTTAAATATTCTTATTTTCTCTTAAAATTTTGTCACCAAAAACCATACTTTAACTCAAGTTTTTTGTTTAAAAAGAAAAACACACTCAAATTCAATGGGATATAGCTGAAAAAAAAAAACAGAGAGAGAAAAAGTTTATACAGTGATTAAATGGCTAAAAGAGAAAAAAATCTATTTTAGTAATTAAAACATGTAACAGTTAAACATAGATGTTCCTTAAAATTATGAAACTATTTTAGATTTTAAAAAATTAATGTTTAAGCCGATAACCATATTTGCTTCTTTAAATAAAACATGAAAATATTTTAGATTTTAAAAAATTAATCACAATCATTAAAATTATGAATTGAGCACTCTGGCGCTATCACTGCATCCAACTGCTTTCCTTTTTACCTTTGATTCGGTTGCCGTCGAGATATAGACTCCTAAGCATTGTCATGTTTCCTATTTCTTTTGGTAGAATGCCTTCCAAATTGTTTATACCCAAGTGAAGCTCTTGCAATTTAGGTAAACGTTCAAACATATCTGATGGGATTTGACCTGTAAAATTGTTATGGCTCAACTACAAGTATTGGAGTCATGATGGGATGTTTCTGTAAAAATTGTTTTGTTTCCCCCCAGTTAGCCAACTGAACGGGTAATGAGTCATGAAATGTGTTGTTCATTAGGTTTAAGGAAAGATCAAATTCCAATTTGAGATGGTAGAGTACCAATGAGAAGCATGATAGACTGAATTTTGAAATTTTGCAATCACTATAATATATTCCGCCTTAATAAATTTTTAAATTATGTTATTACTAAAATCTTGCATTACTTTTAATTGTATCTTTCAAATTATTATGAAAGGTTAAAGAATTTATGTAAATATATTTGGCAACAAATTAATGTGGTTGTTATTTTAAAAAATTCTTTAAGGTCAACATTGTTTCTGATTCAAAAATACCGAAAGTAATTATATTTATTTTTATATTTATTTATTAAATATTTTCAACTATGTTTAAAATGTATGTCAAGTTTATTTAAATTACTTGTAATATATATATATATATATATATATATATATATATATTCTAAAGTAAGGTTTGAACATAAAAAAGTATGTCTATAAATTAATATTTACATATTTTATTTGTTTAATATTAATATTTGTTTTCTGCAATTTTTATGCATGTAATATATTTAAATATTAAAAATATATTATATTCCAAATATTTTTATACATATATTAAATCCCTGTATTGCATGAGAAAGAAAACTAATGTATATATATGAAGTTGTAAGATGATGGTAATTTTTGAGACTATAATTCTTAATTCTGTGTTCATATTACACTTAAATTTGTGTTTTAATATTTATATTTTAATTTTTAAAATAATTTGGTATCTTAACTTATCATTTTTTATTTTAAATATTTTATTTTGATTAAAATTGTTAAGGTGGGATCAACATCTTCCGAGAAAGGTCTTCGAAATGTCATCTTCGAGGACGTCGATCCAGTCCCTCAACAATGGAAGGTATTGTCCAACTCAGGGGAGTGCATAGGTTGTTGGAGACCCACTCGGGGGTTGTCTCCCACTCGGGAGAGCGCTTCGATTTTGTAGTGACCGATACGTGCAAGACTCGAGATAAGTGTTAGTATTGGACGTGTGAATAATCACAAAGATACCTAGGCGCACCATAGGTCAGATTAGGTTTGCTTATAAGTCCTATATAAGAACTCAGTGGGTGGTTTGATCCACAGCGTGCCCAAGTACCTTTGTAATTATTCACACGCCCAATACTAATACTTATCTCAAGTCTTGCAGGTACCAGTCACCACAAAACTGAAGCACTCCCTTGAATGGGTCTCCGTCAATCGAAGTGCTCCCTCGAGTGGGACAATACCTTCTATTGTTAAGGGGTCAGGTCGACATCCTGGAAATGCCACTTCAAAAACTTTTCCCAAAGAAGCCAATCCCACCTCAACAAAAATATTTATATAAATTTAATCATTGCTGACTTTCTTAAATTCTCTGTTAAAATAGGCTTTTTTATAATTATAATAATAACAATATGTGATAAATAATTAAATAAATTAATCTTCTTAAAAATTCTTTGCTTGTTTTAATAAAATACGAAAATATTTTAGATTTTTGAAATTAATTTTAATAGGTAAAATTAAGATTTTTTTTGGAAAAAAAAAATTGAGTCTTTCCAACTAAACCGCTGATATTGCATTGGGAGAAAGACAAACAAACTAAAAAAAATTAAAACTTAGCTATTATGCGAAAAGCGCACTTAGTTAAGTCTTTAAATGTTAAAAATTCGTCAGTCAATTTTTCAATCAACAATTTTCGTTATTGTCTGTTGTTACTTTGTTTGTTTTTTAAATAATATTTTAATATCTTTTTATTTTTTTTTGAATTGTGTTGGTGTCTATGTCATAATGAGTGACTCAAATACTATTAACGATTATATTAATACAATAATGATCAATGACAGATATAGCTGCTCTAAGGGTTTAATTGTTGAACTTTTAACATTTGAGGACTTAATTAGGCGCATTTTTTATAGAGGGATTTGAATTAAACTTTTTGAAAATTTAAAGAGTTTATTATACCTTTTAGCCTAAAATATTTTAGGTTTGAATATGTTAAAAGTTTTTGTATTCTTTTTCAATTTAAAAATTAGTCTTTATACTTTATTTTTGAGATATTGAATACCTATTTTTTTATTTAAAAATTTTAGTTGATGAGTCAAATTTTGCCGTTAAAATTTTAGATATTGCTTTTAACAAAAATTAAAATAAAATAATTCAAGCAAAAAAAGTAAAATATAAAAATCATGAAAATGAATATATATTAAAAAATATTAAATAATACCTGTTAAGGAATTATTGAATAAATGGAGAAATGTCAAACGTGTTAAATTACTGATGAATGACGGAATAGGCCCTTTTAGCAGATTAGAATAAATGCTTAATTGTTCCAAATTGAGAAGATTCCGAATTTGGTGTGGGATTACACCTACAAGTAGAAATATTATTATAAAAATGTAATCATGTGATAGCATGATTGAAAAGCAAAGTTACCGCTAATGAAATGTAATACAATTGCTATACGACACTTAATAATATTGTATTTTCTAAAAAAAATAGAAATTGAACAATCTCATTTAAGAAATAACCAAAAAAAAGAATCAATATATTGAAGAAATGTGATGTAGTACTTAACTAATTATTACTAGGTAAATAGAAGAAATTTAAATGTTGAGGCCCAATATATTCCAAATCACGAATGCTAGGGCGAAGCTAAGAAAACTAATTAAAGGCCAAATTAAATTATAAATATTTTGGAAGATTATAATATAATTTTAGTATAGATAATTATTTTATACATTGTTATTGAAGGAAAAAAGATTCCACAAATAAGATTTGGTTGATGCTATTTGATTTTAAGGTATAATAAAATAATAATTAAATAATTAAAAAAGATAATTGACATTATTTTAGACCTGTTTATGAATTTTTTTTCCACTAATAGTGCACAAAATAATTACCCATTTATTATTATATTAACTTACAATTTTAATTTTTTTGTAAAAAATTAAATTACAATTTTATATATTATTTTAGAGTCTAAGTACTTACTCCCCTCGATGCTACCTTTACACCAAAGTGAAGGTGACTTACAACATATTTAGATACAACTATTTTTAAATTTGAGTAATTTTAAAAGCATATAATTTTGAATTTAAATTGCTCAATTAAGCACTAAATTAAAAAGTTTTAAATATTTAATGCATGGATAATTACAAATATAAATTGAAAAAAATAAAGAAAAAATAGCAATCACGAAAAAGGATGAGTGAAGAAATTATATATAATACCTGTTAGAGAATTATGGGATAAATCGAGAATTCTCAAATGTGTTAAATTACCAATTTGGTGTGGAATTGCACCTGCACAATCAAATTAATTTGTGAAACAAAGATTAAAAAAAATATTTGTTATTTTTATTTTAAGATTAAAAGATCAAGATTTATTAGTCCAAATTTTATCATCCGCACATTATTCTTAATCTAACACACTAAATTAAAACTCAAATAATGTCTATTTTATAATTTAGACATAAAAGATTCAAAACAAGGGTCAAGACTATCAAAAATATTTTTTTTAAGTTAAATTTGTTTTCAAATAGATAGTTTTTTAAGTCAAACAGATTTTCAACCTGACTTTTTAAGCCAAAGGAGCAAAAATTTACCACTAATGAAATCACAAGTATACAATATTTAATAAAATTGTATTTTCTCAAAAAAAAAAAAAAAGAGAGAGTAAAAGTTGAACAATTTCATTTAAGAAACAAAAAAAAATCAGTACATTGAAGAAACGTAATATAGAACTTAATTAATTGTTACTTGTTAAATAGAAGAAATTGAAATGTTGAGGTACAATATATTCCAAATCATAAATGCCCTACCAAAGTAGTGGCAACGCTTAAAAAAAATTAATTGAAGTTGAAGTTACATTATAAAATTTTGGAAAGTTAATAATGTAATTTTGTTATGGATAACTATCTTATATATTATTAGTGGAGTAAACAAATTATATAAGTGAATTTGAGTTGATGTAATTTGTTTTTAGGGTATAATAAAATAAGAATTAAATAATTAAAAAATATATATTTGACATTATTTTAGACCTGCTTATGAAATATAATTACCCATTTATTATATTGATTTACAAATTTAAATTTTTTGCAAAAATCAAATTACAATTTCATCATTTTAGAGTCTAAGTACTTTTTGAAGATGACATTTTGATTCAACTATTTTTATATTTGAATAATTTTAAAAGCATATAATTTTGAATGTAAATCATCTCAATTAAACATTAAGTTAAATGTCCAAATGTCAAATATTTAACGCATTAATACTTATATATATATATATATATATATATATATAAGTTGGACAAAAAATAAATTTAAGAAAGAAAAAATAACAATAAAAAAATATGAGTGAAGAAATTATATATGGTACCTGCTAGAAAATTATAGGATAAATCGAGATTTCTCAAACGAGTTAAATTACTGATGGATGTAAAATGCCGTTTTAGCCCATTAGAAGAAATGCTTAACTGTTCCAAATTGAGAAGATCTCCGATTTGGTGTGGGATTACACCTGCACAATCAAATAATTTTGTGAAATAAATATAAAAAAATATGTAACTTTGTTTTAAGATTAAAAGATCAAGATCCAATAGTCAAAATTTTATTATCCAATTCTAAATCTAGCAAAATAATGTTTATTTTTTAATTTAGGCCAATTAATTTCTTGATGTCAAGCATAAAAGATTCAAAAGAAGGGTTAGTTTTCTATTGAGTTTTAAAAATACTTTTTAAGCTAAATCTGTTTTTTAAGTTAAAAGTAATGGTAAATAGATAGGTTTTTTTTTTTTTTTTTTAAACCAAACCAGCTTTTCAATCTGACTTTTCAAGCCAAAACAAAATAAAAAATTTTCTAATTTGCATTCCAAAAGCTACTTTCAGTGGGAATTTATAAATTTGCCTCTCATTTGTATAAATTATAAAAATAAATATGATTTATATATTCCAATTAAATTTTATAAATCATTTATATTAATTATTTAAAAAGTATTTAAAAATTTTTATATATCATAATGTTAACAATAAATTATCATGAATCATTTTATTTTATCTATAATTTAAGTTGAATATTTTTAATACTAAAATACTATTAAATACCTAATAAATTATTTTTAATTATAACTTAGGTTTATATATATTACATATATCATAATATTAATTAATTTAAATACCATTTAAATACACATATTAATTTTTTAATTACAAAATTATGTTTGAAATAGAGATTTTATTATTCTTTTTTCAAATTTACTTCTTAAAAACAGTTCGAACTTTTTAAAATAACTTTTCAATCTTAAACAATAATCCTGAGTAATTTGATTATTGCTTTTACTTCTAATAAATAATGGATTCTTTTTTTAAAAAAATTTAATACATAAACATTATTTCAAAATATATAAAAAATTAAAATGATAATTAGATAATTATATAAAGTTAATTATGATATAATTACAGTAAATCTTTTTACAAAATTATGATGCACTTGCACAAACATCAAAATATTTTTCATGTCATCTTTACAATTCATATATATTAACCTTTTTGAGGTTTAAACATTGTATCTTTAAATATTCTTATTTCCTCTTAAATTTTTGTCACCATAAACGTGCTTTTAACTCAAACTTTTTTTAAGAAAAACACACTCAAATTCAATAGGATATAGCTGAAAAAAGTTTTATACAGTAATTAAATGGCCAAAAGAGAAAAAGCATTTTAAGTTTTTCTTGCAGTTTTAATAATTAAAACATGTAAATTAAACATATAAATTGATCTTCCGTAAAATATCACATTAATGTTTAAGCACAATCATTAAAATTATGAATTGAGCACTTTGGCACTATTATGATTGATGAAAAGCATGAAAATACTAAAAAGAACAATCATCGTTGCTTCGGATGTGTATTTAGCAATGGGCTGGAAAGATAAAGGTTTTCTAATCATTGAGATTGGATCAAATGAGGTATTTAGTTAGATTGAGAACAAAAGGCTGAGACCGTGGATGCTGCAATTTATCTTCAAGGATATCAAAAACAGAATGGATAGAGTAGGTAATGTTTCCTTCTCGAAGGTTGAGAAGCAAGAAAATGAGATGGCCTCTGCTCTGACGTTAAAAAGGCCTGGAATGTTTAAAGCATGGTGGTGAATATATTACGAGCAATGTTGCTGAATTTCTTCTAAAGAACTGGTTAGTTGTTAATTAATGTCTAAAGGATCTTTGGTTATATGGGGTTTATGTTTCGGTTGCTTGCACAATTGCTTTTTAGAGAGCAGAATAACAAAGGGGGGTTTTGTGGGTCTGGTGATATGGAGTTATGATGTTATCGATATGAGATTTTGGTGATTTGTACTTGGTAGAAGGACACTTTTTGTGGGGGATTGCTGCATTTTGCAGATTATAATATTGTTTGCAAAAGCTTAAAATGTATAATAATTTGATTGAGGAAATTTTACCCTACACTCTGAAAGAGACAATAAAACACTAAAACATCATCCAAAAGCTTTCCATTACCTTCGATCTCGTTGAAGCTGAGATCTAGACTCCTAAGCATTGTCAAGTTTCCTATTTCTTTTGGTAGAATCCCTCCAAAACCACAACCAGCTAAATTCATAATCTGTAACTCTTTGCACTTGAATAAACTCATCGGAATGCTTGTGTGGATCCAGGATGAAACCAAGTCAAGAACTTGCAATTTAGATAGACGTTCAAACATATCTGATGGGATTTCACCTGTAAAATTGTTAGTACTCAAAGATTAGTATTAAAATTTAGGGAAGGAATCAAACTATGATGGATATTTCCATAAAAATTGTTTTCACCCAATTCTAAATTTCAATCGATGCAAATTAGCCAACTGAACGGATAATGAGTCGTAAAATGAGTTGTTCATTAGGTTGAGTGAAGTAAGGGAAGATAAATTTGCAATTTGAGGTGGTAGAGTGCCAGTGAGAAGCATGCTAGAAAGATTAATACAAACAGGCTTAATTTGTCAAAATTTTTTTATTCAAAACATTTTCTTCTCTTAACGATGCATTTTTTAAACATTAAAAATCTAAAATGAAACTATTAAAAAATTTTATAATTTTTTAACCTTCAATATTTAATTCAATATTTATAATTTTTATTATTTTAGTCCTTACTTTTTAAAGGTACATAAAATAAAACCTAAAATAAAATGAAACTATTCAAAAATGAAACAATGTTATAGCATGATTCAAAAGCAAATTTTCCATTAAATGAAATGTTAAAAGTATAAAATATTTAACACATTAGTAGATATTCAACATAAATTTAATTCAAAGAAAAAAGAAAGCAAAATAATAAAAATTATAAACTGAACATATATTCAGAAGAAATATTATATAATACCTGATAAGTAATTAGCAGATATATCAAGAATTGTCAAACGTGTTAGATTACTCAAGGTTGACGGAATAAACCCTCTAAACCTATTGCAAGAAATGTTTAATTGTTCCAAATTGAGAAGATTCGGGAAGTCGAATGGGATTACACCTGCAAATTGAAATATTATTATAAAAAAGGCAACCATGTGATAGCATGATTCAACAGTAAATTTACCACTAACGAAATTTACAAGTATACAATTTAACAAATTTGTATTTTCTTAAAATAAATGATAGAAATTGAACAATTTCATTTAAGAAATAAAAAAAAATTCAATATATATTGAAGAAATGTGATATGGTACTCAACTAATTATTACTGGGTAAATAGAAAAAATTGAAATGTTGAGGTCCTATGAAAGTAAGAGAGAAGCTAAAACAAAAAATTTAATTGAAGGGAAAAGTAAATTATAAATTTTTGGGAAAATTAAAATATAATTTTATTATGAATAATTATCTTATATATTACCAATGGAGTAAAAAGAAGTTCACAAGTGAATTTGGATTGATACAATTTGTTTTTAAGGTAAAATAAAATAATAATTAAATAATTAAAAAAGACATTTGATATTATCTTAGACCCGTTTGTGAAGTTTCTTTATTCTATTGATAGTGGATAGAATAATTACCAGCTCTTATTACATGAACTTACAATTTTAAAATTTTTGCAAAAATTAAATTACAATTTTATTATTTTAGAGTCTAAGTATTTACTTACCCGGTTGTCACCTTTTCACCAAAGTGAAGATGACATATAATATATTTAGACCCAACTATTTTTAAATTTGAGTAATTTTAGAAGCATATAATTTTTAATTTAAATCACTCAATTAAGCATTAAATTAAAAGGTTTCAAATATTTAATGCATGGATAATTACACACATATAAATTGAAAAAAATAAATTTAAGAAAGAAAAATAACAATCAAGAAAAAAGGTGAGTGAAGAAATGATATATAATACCAGTTAGAGCATTTTTGGATAAATCGAGAATTCTCAAACGTGTTAAATTATACATAGGTGGAGGATACCAAAATAACCCATTGTTAGACATGGTTAATTGTTCCAAATTGAGAAGATCTCCAATTTGCTGTGGAATTTCACCTACACAATCAAATTAATTTGTGAAACAAATATAAAATAAATATTTGTTACTTTTGTTTTAAGATTAAAAGATCAAAGTCCAATAATTCGAATTTTATTATCCCGCTTTATTCTAAATGTAACACACTAAATTGAAGCTTAAATAATGTCTATTTTATAATTTAGTCCAATTAATTTCTTGATGTCAAAGGGACAGTTTTCTATTGATGAGTTTCAAAAATACCTTTTAAGATAAATATGTTTTTCAAGTTAAAAGTAAATAGACAGTTTTTTAAATTAAACCATACTTTTCGAGTCAAACCAAAACAAATAAGAATTATAATTTTCTTTTCAAAATATATTTTGAGTTTCAATTTATAAATTTACCTCTCATTTATATAAACTATACAAGATTAATATTATTTATATATTCCATAAATCATTATATTAATTAATTTAAATATCATTTAAATTCATATATTAATTTTATTCATTACAAAATCATGTTTAAAATAAAAAATTTATTTTTTTCAAAAACACTTCAAACAACTTTTCAATCTCAAAACTTGTACATTAGTACAATTGAGCAATGATCCTGAGTAATTTGATTATTCCTTTTACTTCTAACAAATAATGGATTCTTAGTTTTTCAAATTTGAATACCTAAACATTATTTCAAAAGAAATAGAAAAATAGAATGATAATTATTTAAAATTAATCAAAGCTATCTTAAATTATATAATATGATATAACTACACCAAGACCTTTTACAAAACCGTGATGCACGCGCACAGCCATTATATTTTTTATGATCAAGATATTTTTATGACGATTTTACAATACATAAAGTTCTTTTTTTTTTTTTTCAAAATTCAAGCAATGTCATTTTTAAATATTTTTATTTCCCCTAAAAATTTTGTCACCAAAACTCAAGTTTCTTTTTGGTTTTTTTAAGAAAAATACACTCAAATTCAATAGGATATAGCTGGAAAAGAAAGCAAAAAAAGTTTATACAGTAATTAAATAGCCAAAAGAGAAAAAAATCAAGCCTTTTTTTTTACAATTTTAATAATTAAAATATGTAACAATTATCTTCTTTAAAATAACACATTAATATTTAAGCCAATAACCATATTTGCTTCTTTTAATCAAATATGAAAATATTTTAGATTTTTAAAAATTAATCATCATTAAAATTATGAATTGAGCACATTAGCGCTATCATGATTGATGAAAAGCATGAAAATTCTTGTTTTTGCTACCTTGCAATCGGAAAGAGAATAATTTTTTTCCGTTTACCTTGGATCCGGTTATTGTCGAGATGTAGACTCCTAAGCATTGTCAAGTTTCCTATTTCTTTTGGTAGAATCCCTTCCAACCTATTACTTTCTAAATTTATGAACTGTAACTCTTTGCACTTGAGTAAATCCATCGGAATTTTTCCCGACAGATTGTTCATACCCAAGTTAAGACTTTGCAGTTTAGGTAGACGTTCAAACATATTTGATGGGATTTGACCTGTAAATTTGTTAGCACTTAAAGACAAGTATTGAAGTTTAGGGAAGGAATCAAACCATGATGGGATCTCTTCGTAAAAATAGTTTTCACCCAATTCTATAAATCTCAATCGATGCAAATTAGCCAACTGAATGGCCAATGAGCCATGAAATGAGTTGTTCATCAAGTTGAGTGAAGCAAGGAAAGATAAATTTCCAATTTGAGGTGGTAGAGTGCCAGTGAGAAGCATGGTAGAAAGATTAAGAGATATGACTCTTTGATGTTGAGATCCACAAGTGACACCAACCCAATTACAAACAGAAGTTGTAATAGACCAGTTGGTTTCCAAAATCTTTTGAGGGTCGCTAACAACATGAGCTTTCAGTGCTTGAAGAGCTGACTGATCTGTGCTGGTATCGATTTTTGTTTTGGTAGAGAATGAAACAACAAAATTAGGTAACAGCACGGCCATCGTAAAACCCAGAATGAACCGAGGGACATTTCCCATGAAAATTTGTGGAGCTGCAACAATTGTGATCAGAGGTATGCTCCAAGTGGCGAAATTTGTGATGAGACTTGCTCTACTTTGTTAAATTTTCTTACAAAATTCAATCACATATATAGAAAACCAATGAGGTTTTTTTAATCCAAACAAATTGACCGTAATTGTCTACACAGGCGACTTATTGACGACTTGTAGCTTAGCTGTGGTTGACTTTGACTAATAATTTTCTTTTCAGTTGTTTACAATAGGGACGTCATGGTTAGAGATTATCCAAATTCACTTGTAGCTTAGAAAAAGTTGGATTTCTTTTTAAAGTTAGAAATTATTTTTATTGGATTAAGGGAACCTAGAAATCAAAACAATTTTCCAATAATTTTTCGAAATTTAGTTAATTTTTGCCAACTCTGCAAATCACTGATGAATTTTAATTTCAAAAGATGAATACAATCAAAACTATTTACTCTACTGATTAAATGCCATAACCAAGCAAAGCTAATTTGTTATTTTGTAACATAATTCTTTGGTGAAAGTATCATGGAAGCTTCTGTACTAGGAATTAGTTTACATTTTGTCTCTTCTACTCAGAAAATAAGTAAATTAGTCATCATGCATATCAAAGAGAAAATTGATCTTTCTTTTAAAAATTTCATCCATTTATATCATTAAAAACTGGTGTGACTCACAGAATAACTAGACAATGATATGTACCTATTTTTAATAATAAAAATAGATAAAAATTTTAATAGAATTACCAATTTACTTTTTAATTTAATGCACAAAATTTAATTTACTTATTTTCCGAATATAAAAACTAAAATACACTCTTAATATAAATACTTCTATAATAAATTTATCCAATTTTTTATATCAAAACTTTTCCTCTTTTTTTTCCACTTCCTATCAAAAGCGCCATGACTATATTAGCTGGTAACTTTTCCAATTTAGTGCAATAATGACCACCTTAAAAGGCTAACCAATAAGAGAATAATCTTTTAAGGATTAGGTATAATGGACATGTATTTATCCACGTGTCCCCTCATGGCTCATATCTTTCATATTATTGTTTTCTTCATAATCTCATTTTATCTAATTTTTTCATGATGAAGTTTTTCACCGACATAAATATTGATTTTTATTTTATAAAGACAAGAAATAATTAAGACCAAGAAAAGATAATAAAGGATTCAGAGGTAGTTTTAGCCCAACGAAAAGTTTAGCTCTTTAGGTGGTAATTGTTTGTTCGTTGTTGAACAATATTGACGTTCCGGAGGAGAGATTTGACATCTTCAAAGATTAGCAGCAGTTTCCACGTTATTTAAAAAAACAACTTGTGATGATGTTACTCCATTTCTTATTAGCGCTTATAGCCTGCAATATTTAACATTATGGGTTCTAAAAAGTAGGGAGTATAACTCGAAGAGGAAGGACATGAGCAAGGACCATGTTCGTAAATATGAAATTGTTATAATTGAGTAACTCGAATTCTTATTAAAATAAAATATAGTAGTAAAATAAAAAAATTAAAATTTATATAGAACTACACTTTTTTTATTTTATTTTAGAATAAAGTTTTTAAACCTTATTACACTTAATCTATTTGATATTTATTAGAATAAGGTGTTTCAATCTTATTACACACCTTTTGTTATAATATGATATTATAAGCCTATAAATAAATATAGTCTACTCCTCTTGTAATCATTCAAATTTGACTTAGTGACTTATCTTCTCCTCTGCCCGTGGTTTTTTTCCAAAAGGGTTTCCATGTAAAATCTATGTGTTCTTTCTTTTTCTTTCTCTTTACTTTGTGATACATTAATTGCTATTATCGACGTTCTATTTTTTAACAAATTAGTATCAGAGCTTTCTGGGTTACTTATCTCGATCACGGTAATGACATCACTGAAGTATGAAATTTCGTTGTTGGATTACAACACCAGATTTGCGTTGTGGCAAATTAAGATGCAGGCAGTTCTTATGCGGATGGATCTGGAGGTTGCCCTGCTATGGATGGATATAAGATGCCTTTGACATTGACCGATGAAGAGAAAAAGCATAAGGATCGAAAGACGTTAACACAGTTACATCTGCATTTGTCTAACGAAATTTTACAGGATGTGATGAAGGAGAAGACCATCGCTGCATTCTTGAAGAGGTAGAACAAATATGTACATCGAAAACTCTAACCAGGAAGCTATATATAAAGTAATGTCATTATGCTCATCGTTTGGAGGAAGATGCGTCTGTGCACGAACACTTAATAGTATTTAAAAAAATTCTCTCAAACTTGAAGGCCATGGAGGTTTAGTATGATAAGAAAGATTTAGGGTTGATTCTACTTTGTCTGTTGCCCCTGTCTTATTCAACCTTTAGAGACACGATTTTATATGGCAGCGAATCTCTTATAGTTGATGAGATCTATGATTCTTTGACCTCGTATGATAAGATGAAGCATCTTATGGTTAAACTCGACTCTCAAGGAGAGGGTCTCATTGTTCGTGGGAGACAAGATCGGAATGCTGATGATGATCGTGGAAGGACACAGGAATAAAATCCTCGTGGTAAATCTAAGAAAAGATCGAAGTCTTCAAACAGAAGTGAAACTTGTAACTTCTATAAGAAGAAGGAGCACATTAAATCTGAGTGTTTTAAGCTGCAGAACAAGATCAAAAGAGAGGCTACAAATCAAAAGAGCAAACAACCAGAAAAATTTAGTAAAGTTGATGATGTAAAAGACTATAGTGACAGTGAACTTCTAGTCGCTTCTATCAACAATTCTAAAGTGAGCAAGAGTGGATCCTTAATTTAGGTTGCACCTTTCATATGAGTCCCAATCGGGATTGGTTTACAACTTACAAAACTGTGTCTGAAGGTGTTGTTTTGATGGAAAATAATGTTTCGTGTAAGATTGTAGGTGTTGGAACGATTAAAGTTAAGATGTTTGACGGAGTTGAAGAGAAATTTTATTTCGTTGAGTACTTTTGATTCAAAAGGGTACAAATACACAGCTGAAAGTGGAGTTTTGAAGATTTCCAAATGTTCCCTCATTGTGATGAAAGGGTAGAGAAAAGACTATCAAATTATATGTTTTGCAGGGTTCTACGGTTACTAGTGACGCAACTGTCGCTTCCTCTTCCTTGTCAGATGATGATATTACTAGACTTTATCATATGTGCCTAGGGCATATGAGTGAGAATAGCATGGCAGAATTGAGTAAAAGTGGACTTCTTAATGGGCAAGGAATTTGCAAACTGAAATTCTATGAGCACTGCATTTTTGGGAAGAAAAAGGGAGTTCAATTTACCAAAAGGAATCCATAACACGAAGGGAACATTAAAGCATATTCATTATGATCTGTGGGGGCAATCCAGAGTGCCTTCGAGAGGTGGAGCTAATTATATGCTAACTTTTATTGATGATTTTTTTAGAAAAGTTTGGGCATTCTTCCTAAAGCAGAAAAGCGATGTGTTTTCCGCGTTCAAGTCTTGGAAAACTATGATTGAAAAATAGATAGGAAAACAAATAAAACACCTCAGCATAGACAATGGCTTAGAGTTCTATTCTGATGAGTTTAATGAATTACGCAAGTTAGAAGGGATCGTGAGACACTTGACAGTTCGTCATACACCACAGCAAAACGGCATTGCAAAACGAGGAAATAGAATGATCATAGAGAAGGTTCGATGTATGTTGTCAAATGTTAACTTACCGAAGTCGTTTTGGGCTGAAGTAGCTTTTACTGCATTTTTTTATAAACCAATCTCCATTCGTTGCCATTGAGAAAAAAACTCCACAAGAGGTATGGGCTGGTAATCCTGCTGATTGTTTTGATTTAAAGATCTTTGGGTGTCTTGCATATGCTCTGTTGGTAATGGAAAATTGGAACTGAAATCTATTAATTGTGTTTTTCTTGGTTATAAAGCTAGTGTAAAAAGGTATAAGTTATGGTGTCCTGAAAATAGAAAAGTTGTGATTAGCAAAAATGTTATTTTTTATGGAACTACTATGCTACCTAACTTATCTCTTAAAGACTCTTCCAATAAAGAACAGCAAAAGCAAGTGGAGCATTAAATTAATCCAGAATCTATAATAGAGTCGACTCTTTAAGCTAGTATAGAAATTTAGAATAGAGTTGCTTCTTCACCATAATACTCTATCGCCAAAAACAAAATTAGAAGAGAGATTAAACCTCTAAAGAAGTATGGTGAGGATGATCTAGCTGCTTATGCTTTAAATGTGGCTGAAGATATAGATGCAAACCAAGATCCATCTAATTATTCTGAGGCAGTTAGCTGTGAAGACTTAGAAAAGTGGATGTTTGCTATGCAAGAGGAGATGTAATCGCTCCACAAAAACAGAACATAGGATCTTGTGAAGCTTCCTAAAGGTAAAAAGGTTATTCGTTGTAAATGAGTGTTTAAAAAGAAAGAAAATACTCTAGGAATTGAAGAACCCAGATATAAAGCAAGGCTTGCTGCAAAGGGTTATAGTCAAATTCCAAGTGTGGACTTCACAGATGTGTTCTCCCCAGTTGTGAAGCATAGTTCGATTCGAGTTTGACTCAATATTGAGGCCATACATGATTTAGGGCTTGAGCAGTTAGATGTAAAAACTATATTTTTCCATGGAGAACTTGAGGAGGATATTTACATGCAACAACCAGAGGGCTTTACAGTCTCAGAAAAAGAAAACTATATTTGCTTGCTAAAAAAGTCTCTTTACAGTTTGAAACAGTCACCAAGCTAGTGGTACAAGAGGTTTGATTCCTTTATGACTTTTCATGATTTCAAAAGTAATACCGTGATGATAGTATTTAGGTTCCATAAAGCAACACTGCAACGGCGGTCAATAGGCTCTATAGGTCGACACCTCAAGAGAAGTATAAAACATAATACCATAACTCAACTATGGAAACTAACAGAGAGCCCGTCGGGATAATAAACATGGGGTAGTCCACTAGGACAGTAAACACGGTGTAGTCCACTATGATAGTAAGAGAAGCCCACTAAGACACTAAACATGGGTTCAAATTGGGTACATCGTAACTCGGCTACAATTCTAGGTGAAGTCTGCCAGAAAATTTGGCTAGGAAAAATGACAGTATAAGGTACGAGAGAGGTCAAAGTGTGATCTACTTGGATAGTAACACGAAAAGACGAATACAGCTTGTCCGATAACGCGAGTAGATGGGATAGCCCTAGGATCACCAAATTAAAAAGATAATAAATGAGAGTATGAACTTATGAGTTTTAATGTATTGGCAAGTAAACCCAAGTCAAGGAAAAACTAGGAAGATACAGTAGAACCTAAGTCTAAGGGGTTCACTGGAAAAAGACAGTTTGGGCGGATAAGTCCATTGGGGTTTCACTTGGGAACAACAATAATGTAACGGTTTGACTAGTAGAGTTTATCTGAACCTATAGAGAGGAAGGATGTTTGACCCAAGACTAAATAACACCAAATAGACTGCATGAACTAACAAAATGAGTGTCCGTCAGGGACAAATCGGGGACGAATAGCCCGTCAAGAATAACAGAGGATAAGGATCTAGATTCTGAGGAATTAAATGGATGACAACCAATGGTAAATAATGGAATTCACATCCAAGGTTGTGAGAAAAAGGGAATATGAGCTTGTTATGCAGTAAAGAAAGTTGAGATGAAGCAGAATTAGGCCTGTACTAATAGAGGACAGTCACCATAAACGAACACACTTGTGTCTCAAATAGAGAATGAGACCGCCAACGGTAAGCTGTGGGACAAAGGGGAGACATCAACCTCGCCGGTAAAATTTGAGGAAAGCCAAGGATGACCAGAAAGTTGAAATATCTACTTAAAACTTGTTCTTTAAAGTTTCTAGATTATTACTATAGTACAGTCATGTAGATTCTCATTTAGTTCATTCAAACTTACAAATTTAATGCTTATTTACAGGATAAAGCTTTGTCTTGAGAACTGAGTGGATGGACCAAGCCAAACATCATCAGCTTGTGAAAGGGGCATGATTGTTGTTCATGTGTCTAGAGAGGACTCCTTAGATGTTATGACTCGGGAGCTGGGTCAAATGTATTAAAGTAGTAGATCGAAATCAAAATGGCAAATAATGTCAAGAATTTACCATCATTATGAAATTGTAAGAATTCTAAAAGTTTGTTTAAAATAGATTAAAAGTGATGCTAAATTTTGAGAAATGTTAAAACCCAAAATATGTAATTACGATAGTTAAAGAGTTTGTTGAATTATAGATGGTTTGTGACATTTTGTACCCAGACCCATGGATCAAGTTGAGTATACGGTGTTACAGATATGTAGGACTATAAAAAGTGTCCTAGCTACAAGTGTGCAATTTTATAGTGCTTGGGTCATGGCTCCACCAAAAGGATTTAATTCTCTTTTCAATTTCTTCACAAATATTAATAGGAGCTTTAAAGATAGATAAAGATAAAGAGGAATTGAGAAAAGGGTAAACTTGACTAGAGTAAGATTTATAATAAGCCAATTTTGTGTTTATCTTATCAAACAAATTGTGAAAGAATTCTCTCTTTTTTCGAATTTTCACCAGTTCATGACCAAGATACTTTCTAGGGATGTCAACTACTTTTGCATTAATAATACCACCATCCCTTCTTCTTGCTTAAACCTTAGTGGAATGGCTAAGAAAAAGCTCGGACTTCTCAAAGTTAATCTAAAGAACAGAAATTAAGAAGAAAAGCTTTAAGTGACTTGCATGATTGAACAAAAGTATTGAAAAAGATATAGCAATCATCAGCAAAAAGAAGGTGATTACTAGGAGGAGTATTTCTTAATATTTGATTCCTCGAATAGAACCATTATTTTCAGTATCTTGAAGCATATGAGAAAGCACATTCATACAAATGAAAAAAAAAAAGAGATAGAGGGTCTCCCAACCATAGACCTCTATTGGGGGAAAAACCTTTCAACAGTAAGCCATTGACCAATACATGATAAGAGATAGTAGAGATGCTCTAATAAGGTTGATCCAATATTGGTTGAAGCCCATAAAATCTAGGACAAAAAGGAATAAGTCCCAATTGATCTTATTAAAAGTCTTGCTCACAAATAAGACGTCCAATGACAAAAGTATTTGAAATGGGTGATAAGAGAGGGAAGAGCATTCTTAAGGTTGACAATGGTCTTTGAAATGATCTTATAAGCCACATTGTAGAGGCTAATGGGACAGAAATCAATTGAGCGAGTCTAGGAATTTCCTTTTAGGATGAGAACAATTAGAGTTTCATTAAGTACTCTTAGGAAGTGTAAGTTGAAAAAGGATAGAGGGGAATTGATTGCTCCAATATGGAACACCACCTTTTTTTCTTTATTTTAAAAGCTTCAAATTGCTTGTTAAGACAAGTAGAACCATTATGGGAGAGATCAAATTTGGAATACCAAAAACTTGGTGTCGCGACATCACCAATAGCCTACTCCCAAAGTCATTTGTTAGCTTCAACATTGTGACCCTAATCTCTTGGTGTCATGATTATAGACCCTAGATGGCTGGAGCTTCTCAACCTAGGTATCGCCTTCGAATTCTCGACTTTAGGAGTTCAATATCACGACTCTAAAGCTTAATTTTGTAAACAAGCATACATGTAAAATCCTATACCCAACACGATCGTTGGGTCCGGATACTAAATGCTAGAAGAACCCGTTAAATTTTACTATATATCAATAGTTAATTTAATTATATACAAGAACAACTTAATCACCTTGGCCTAATTGCCACTAATAACATACATTGAAAATTTCGTAATGATTTCCTATGATATTAGTTTCTATGTATTGTTACAATGTTTGAATATAGTTCTATTGTTCTTATGTTTGACTTAACCCTCCGAGGTAAGGCCTCTACGAGTGCCCCTCTACATACACATACAGCTTCTACTATGCCACACTGATTGAGTGATGGTTGGCTTGGTCCCTCCATTCGAATCTCTTATCATGCTTGGTCTTACTATTAAGTGGTAAAATCTGTAAATTCTGATGGACTTAGTGAGAATCTGCTAACGACATTATATAACAAACTTTTGAGAGAACAATAAGAAACAAGTTTTGAGCAGATATTACAAAATTCACCAAAAATGTTGTTGTCTCTTCATTTCTCTTACAGCTTCTTGTTGCCCTAACTCAATCTCATTATGAGACACAAGCGTGATCTTTCATGATATTGGTCACTTGATAGGGTAGACCTATCTTTGTCTTACCCCAACCTCACCTTTTTCATTCGTTCACCACTAATCTTGGCGAACTATCTGCTCCAGTTTGGCTCTTAATGGATCCCTTCCCTTGTTAGCCCGAATGATCAATTCTTCATGTGGTTATCAGCAAACTTATTCCACCTCTAGCGAACCCTAACCTGCGGATCCTTATTGACTAAGTTTCTCTTGATCACCCATTGCTACCTTACATTCCCATATTCTGTTGATGAACTATTTTAAACAATTAGTCATTTACCACCTCTTCCCCCTACGACTTGTTGACAGACCTGCTATCTACCTAAGGCTCATAACGTTAGGCCAATAAAGTTTGCCCCATATTTGTTTATCCTCATAAGATCCTCCATTTCTCTGGCGGACTCAATTGACATGTTGTTGGCCCCATTTTGTATCATCCTCGGCAAACCCCTTTATTATTCCAGATATCCACACCGCTCGGATGCACCTCTCTTATGCATACTTGTAGTTCATCATGTCATTCACGTTGCTCTTTCTATCTTAGCCCATGGCGTACCTCCTGTGTGGTGAACTCCCTCGGTGGGATCCCACAGCTTACATCTTGACAAACCTTTCCACATTTTAAGTCATGGCAGACTTTCTGTAATGTTGCTTAAAGGCACTTAGGCAAAGTCAACAGGAGGGTCAACAATAATTATGCTATTGACACGTGCTCGTACTGGCGGAGGGATTCAACATGTAACAACTTTAGTTCTCCACGTTTACACATTTGTGTCCATTTGGTCTGAGTTCTAAAATATAAAAATTTTAAGAAATAATTTTAAATTAAAATTTTAAAACTTGAAAATTTAAAATAATTTTTAAAATGCAACACAATTTACCCAAAATAATAGTTAACTTAAATATTTTACAATACAAATAAAATTTCCATTAGTTCTATCATATTATATAAAAAATGATTTAAAAGATCAACGTCACAATTTTTAAATTTAAGAAAATTAAAACATAAATGAAATAATTTAATACTGACTCATGATAACTAACAACAACTATATAATAATAACAACAAGAGCTCATGTTTATGAAATAACATGAAAATCATCCTTTATTATCAAATATGGAGCACTATTTCACGACTTTATATTGTTCATAAATTTTTAGTTCGAATATGAAATTCTAGGAAACAATTATTTGAGGTTAAAAAACTAAACTAGTGGGAGTTAATTTGATTCTATTGACCATCAGGTTTCTTGAATCTCTATGTTCGTAAGTGCAGTCCAATTTCATGAGTTATTTTTTCTATTCATTTGAAAATTAATAATTTACTGAAAATCTCAAAAGGTGATGGCTAGTGTGAGCAGGTCTACTATCATCTAATTTCTCTTTTGACAATGACGCATAACTTTTAGAGTCATTTCAATTAATAAAAAATAATTTCAGTAGTAATGGCGTTTGTTCCCCGCTAACATTCGACCCATTATTCCATAAACATCGAATAAATAAAATAATAAAAGATTCCTCAAAAAAAAAATTATAGATAAAAATAATTTCATTGGAAGCAAAAGATGGAAATGGAATTAAATTTGAAATAAGAACTTCAAAGATAAACACAAATTTCTTTAAAAGTTTGTAAAAGTTAATAACTAGATGTGTAATGAATTTTTATTATAAGGTAAAAAAAATATTTATAGATAAAATTTAGAGGTCAAATAATATTAAAATAATTTATATTAATTAAAATTTAAGTAAAAATTAAAAATAAAATGTTTTCAGTATTGTAGCACAAATCATAAATAAAATGTAATAGGTATAGGATTTGGAAATCTAAATCGTTGTCTATGTAAGTAGAGCATATTTACGTGAATATTTATTCAAATTCATATTTAGAATTATTTATTACTTATTAATGACGTCTTCTAATATAAATATAATTTACTGAATTTATATTCTATCAATATAAAATTCTTTTTTATCATGTATTAAAAAAAGCAAAATCATATCGAAAGAAGGAAATTGGAAAATAAAATAAAAGAAGTCCTTTTGTACCGTGGTTTTTCTTTAATGATTAGGCAGTCTTCTGCAATTTATGTACACCAATTCTACGAATTCAATCTTTAGCTTTTGCTTTTGCATTTTGCTTTTTTGGTAATTAATTTTATGGTAATTTTTTTTCTTTAGTCTTAATTAATTAATTTACTTTCAATTCCTATTGCATAGTTTTGCCTTTTGCTTTTGTTCTTATTCGGCAGTTTCAATTACACGTTGATTGTTCAACGAATATGCTTCTTCTTTTTATTAAAATGAACATTGTGGATAAACTCCATCAGTGCTACAAAATAACAAGTCACCTAATTCCGGGCAAGTTTATTCGAAGTAGTTTACGCCGTTTCAATAGTAGTGATCATTGTGGTTAATACTGTGGTAAGGAGTTAGACAATTTTTTAAGTAAAATTTTGAGTTCTCAATTATGTTGATATTGTAGTAATATGACAGTATATTTATGAAAATAGATCTATTTAAAGTAATATATCTTAAGAATTGAATCGGATTCGATTTGTTTAAGCAATCGGATCTTTTAAATTTGTAAATCGTATTAAAATTACGTTACAAATTTATCTCATATAATCTTACTTTATCTTATATTTTATTAATATATTGTACATGTTACAGGGGGAAGTGATTGTAATTTTGGTGAAAATTTATTACTAGAGCAAAGCCAAAAGGTTGAGGTACAACTACAGACGCCCAAAGTATAGAATAAAATACAGTTATCAGGATACATAAAGAGGAAGCAAAGTGAAAGGAAATTCAAATAATCAAGTGAATTAGTCCTCAACAGACCACCGAAGGAGAGGGCCGAGAAAGTCCGGCTTTTGCAAGTCACCTCCCCAATTTTCCAACCATTTTGTCAATTAATTTAAAAAACTCCCATAGTTTCCGCCGAGGTTCAGGAGAATCTGTAAAGTGATTTATTAGGTTAACAACTCTTAACTTTAATTTCAAAAGGGTCCAACTTAAGGGAGAATTTTCCAAAAGCTTTTTTGTTTATACAAAATAATAGATATTATTTTGAGGACAATTTTATATTTTCATCTAAAATCTAAAAAAAATATTTACATATGATAAGATTTAAATCTAAAATATTATCAATTTTATCATTTCAACTAATATATTTTATTATTATATTTATTTTTTAAAATTTTTGTTAAATAAAATTTTCACCCTATAATCATAATCTAATATAAATAGTATGGGTTGGAGTGAAAGAGGTAGGTTGGATCTTAGGCAAGCCTCTAGTTTCACGAGGTTAGATTTTTCGTCTCGCGATCCGTGCGGTCTTAGGCAATCCGTTCATTCCAAACTCGACTAAGTCAACCTAAACACCACAAGTGAGGATTCCTTTAGAATTCCTCCAAGACACCAATTTGTATAGTGAAACCAATTATGCCAAAAGAAGCTACAAAAGAACAACAGAAAATCACAAAAAAGAACGCACGAGAAGTATTTGAGTAAATGCTCTCAATATTCTATTATTCACAAAGAATAAAGAAACAAGGGATGAAGTGAAGTGATTTACAAGTGAGAGGGAGGCTCTCTATTTATAGTTAAGCTCCCCCAAAACCGATAGCCTAGATCAAGTTACATCGACGGGCGAGATTAGCCTATCCCTTGATTTTAGGGACTTACAAGATCACATAATATTAAATCTAGTCTAATCTTTACAAGATATGATTCATATCAATCTTCTAAGATTAGTTCCCATATTTACCAAGAAAGTCTATGTTGCCATATTTTCATCATTGGGCCACCCAGGCTTCAATCTGACAGGCTTCTCCAACATTTCTTGGAATCATCCCATATTTACCAAGATAGCATGTGTTGTCATATTTTCATCATTGGGCCACCAAGCTTCAATCTGACAGGCTTCTCAAACATTTCTTGGAATTAGGTCAGTTCTCGTGGGCTAAATGACCCCCATCTAATCGATAGACCTCTATGGGGTGCATCTTGTGCCATGTCACGGGCTTCACACTTTGGCCTGTGACACTAGAACGTTGATCATCCTCATCATCAACGAATCTTGGTGAAGGCAGTTGTGCAATGTTTCTGCATTTCTTTGACAATGGCAAGCCACACCAATCCCAAGTCGCTGCTAAAGGAAGTGTCAAATTGCTTTTCAATGGAATGAGGAATGAATTTAGAAATATTTTAGGAGTGTATTTTGGATGAAAATTTTTGACATTTTTTAAGATTTTTAAATGTTAGTAGTTTAGAATTCATCAATTTAAAATGTTAGTATTTGTAACTATTTTGTTTGGATAAATAATTGATTTAGAAAAATTAGTTTATTAGAATTTTACAAATTAAAAAATAATTATAAAAGAAGAATAATTATACTGAAAATAAATAATATAAAAATTCAATATAGATATTATTATATTTTTAAAAAATATAAATAATTTTAATAAATAAGTTTTAAAAATTATATATTAAAATTAAATAAAAATTATTTTTGAAGTTTAAGTTTTTTAACTCATAGTGAGACATGTGTATTAAATCAAATAAAGTTATGAGGAATTTTGAAAAATCACCTCTTTAGGTAGAATTTGAGAAAGGAAATTGAGCTATTGAAATCTCCTAGAGTGCATTTGGATGAAAAATTTTAAATTCTTTGTGATTTTTAAAATACTTGCCTTTTAGAATTTATCAATTCAAAATGTTAGCATCTATAATTTCTTTTTATTGATAAATAATTGATTTAGGAAAAACTAGATTATCGAAATTATATAAATTAAAAAGTATTTATAAAAGAAGAATTATATTTAAATAAAATAAAATAAAAAATGTTCAATATGGATATCATTATATTTATAAATATTTTTAATAAAATATATATTAAAATTAAATAACAATAATTTTTAATTTGATTTTTTATCTTATGGTGGGGCCATGTGTATTAAATAAAATAAAATAAAATAAGGATGAATTTTAAAAAACCACTTCTTTTGGTGGAATTTCAAAAGGGAAATTGAACTACTGAAATCCTCTCTTGAAATTACTCACGAATTTTGAAATTATTCAATGTTTTTATTCAAACAAGTAAATTTATTTTTAAAATTTTAAAAACCTTGACTCTTCAAGTGCTGTAGATGTTACTGGTGCCGACTCTTGTTTTTCATCTAGAGAATCTTCAATGGGAAAAGAAATCTCCTGCTGTACCTGCTCTACAGTCATATCTCAGCTTGCATTTTCATCAAACACTACATCTCTTCTACTTGAAAATTTTTCACTATGAGGGTTATACAATCTATATGCTTTGGATTGAGCACAATAATCAAAAAAAAAAAATTTTAGATTTTTCATCAAGTTTTTTACGAGTATGAGAATTTACCAAAGCATAAGCAACACACCCAAAAATTCTTAAATGACTTACATTCGGTTTTCTACCACACCAAGCTTCATATGGAGTTTTGTTCATGATAGCCATTATTGGCGAGAGATTCAGTAGATAGACTGATGTTGCTACAGCTTCTACCCAAAATTGATTTGAGAATCCCATTGCTTGTAACATGCTTCTCGCCATCTCCACAACAATACGGTTCTTCCGTTCAGCGACACCATTCTGCTCTAGAGTGTAAGGGATTGTTAACTTTCTACAGATGTCATTGTCTTCACAAAACAGATTGAACTCTTTGGACACAAACTCTCTTCCTCGATCCGTGCAAAGAATTTTGATATGGCAGTCGCTTTGGTTCTCCACTATAGCCTTGAATTTATAGAACTTTTCATAAGTTTCTGACTTATTTTCCAAAATATACACCCAATTCATGCAGTTATAATCATCAGTGAATAACAAGAAGTAATGGCTCTCACCCAATGACTCGGTTTGCATAGGACCACATAGATCAGCATGAATTAATTCTAAACATTTAGTAGCTCTCAATGCTTTTCCAATAGGAAATGGCTTCCTAGTTTGCTTTCCATAAATGCACCCCTCACATAAATCAAGAGTACCAATTTTTGGTAGTCTAAGAACCATACCTTAATCACTTAGCAATTTCAGGCCTTTAATATTGAGATGTCCATACCTCAAATGTCATATCTTCGAGTCATCCTTTGCACTTGTAGCAAGAACAAAGTTTTCCATGTTTGAAACATCCAACGGAAGTATCTTGTGTGGAGTTATGTGGATATAGACTTGTTTGCCTGACTTTTTGTTTTAGATGATACATACATTAGCATCAAGTATGGCAGAATATCCACCAACCATTAGTTGTCCAACACTTAATAAATTGTATCCTAAATCAGGAACAAATTGAACATTGTCCAAAATTTTTCCTTCTCCATGGCTAGTAAACAAAATTTCACCATGCATTTTCCTTCAACTTGTATCTCCCTTTTGTTCCCAAGCTGCACCTTTATCTTTTGTGACTCATCAAGCACCTTGAACAATGATTTGGTGCCTGTCATATGATTCGAACAGCCGTTGTCCACAAACCACAAACCACTTGGCTTATGGTTAGCATCAATACAAGCCATAAAAAGCTTGTTTTCCTCATCATTTTCTACTACAAAGTTAATTTTTTAATCCTTATACCAGCAATCAGCTTTTATATGCCCATATCTGTTGCAATGATAACATTGCATGTAATATTTTATGTTACCTTGGTAATTGTATTGCCTCTGTCCATTATTCTTTCCTCTGCCTCTGCCTCTACCATAACCACGGCCACGACCACCACGAAATCCTCCTCTTCCTTGATCATTATTTGTTGAACGATCATTGTCGCCTTGATTTGTGAATGTCTCCTTCACTTGAAATGCCTACTCTTCCCTCTTTTCTGTTGATCTGTTGATTCTCGCCTTATGAGATTGAAGAGACCCCATCAGTTCATCAACAGAGAGAACTGACAGATCATTGGTTTCTTCTATAGCAGCCATAACATGATCAAATTTTGTCGTCAGGCTTCGCGAAACTTTCGCTATAATTATCTCGTCTGAAATTTGTTTGTCGTAAGAGCACAATTGGCTAACTATTGTCCTTGTTCATGACAAAAAAATCAGTAATTGATTCACCTTTCTTCATCATTAAGGTTTCAAAATCACGTCGTAGTGATTGCAATTTCACTACTAATTGCAATTTCACCACTATAACCTTTAAATCACCTTGATACTCTTTCTGTAAAATTGACCATGCTTCATTCGATGTGGTTGCTGCAACAATTCGTGAGAAAATAGAGTCATGAACCACTTGCCGGATAATAAACTATGCCTTAGCATCATTTTTCTTGGTTTCTTTCAATCTATTTTCTTCTTATTCATCGGGTTCAAGTATGTCAGCGAACCCGTACTCGACCAAGTCCATAGCTCTTGTAATTTGAGCAATGTCTTCACCTTGATGCTCCACCACTCATATTTCTCACCATTAAAAATGGGTATAAGTGGTTGAGAGGAAGAAAAATCGGCTGATGCCATTCCAAGAACACACACTCTCTTCTCTCGTGTTTCCTAAAGACCTAAAAAGGTGTTTCTCTCAAATACCCAATTGACTCAAATCTAACTTTCACTCAATTACCTAAAAGATCGAACCTTACTCTGATACCAAATTTGTTGAAGAAGAAAACGTGAAAGAGACAATTACAATATGCATCAAAGTTATTCTATTATTAATGAATACTGAATTGATTAAACAAAGCATAAATGCCTATATTTATAGGCTTACAAAGAAACTCCCTTAACACAAAAATAGCTATCAACTTATTCAATTAAACTGAAAATCTGGAACTAATAAAGATTCTACCGAGATACTTGGTCAACTAAATAACCCACTACTTTGAATTAATTCTCAATAGTTCTGGTCTTTCATCATTGCTACATTCATTTGACAATGGAAATCCACACAAACCCAAGTTACCTCTATAAGTATCATTCTCAAATATGTTAAACTGCTTTCCACTAGGAATGGGTCCAATAAGATTATTGTTCCAAAACCTTAACACTTCAAGAAATGTCAAATTTGTTAATTGGGAAGGGATTCTGCCACTCAGCTTATTAAATAAGAGAGCTAATGATTCAAATACTGCCAAATTCCCAAATGACGGTGGGATAGGACCAGTCAGGCTGTTATGAGAGAGATTAAGTGCTTGAAGCCATCTAATCTCTCCAACTACCTTAGGAATTTCTCCATGGAATCAATTCATCGACAAATCTATGCATTTGAATATGGGGATATATAATTTTTTTTGTAAACTCTATCTCCAAACCTTTTATTGTTAAATTAATAGATTATGGATAACCATGTCTATATTCATAGTCATATTCAGATTCAGATTCATATCCATATCCAATTTCTTTCAGAGCCTTGAGATTTTGGAAGAATTTGGTTGGCAATAAGCCAATGAAGTCATTACAAGAGAGATTAACCATTTTGCAAATTGGAGAAGGAAGTGGCTAAGGAGTCTTGGATGGAACCATGAAATCTGTTAGATCTCAAAATAAGACTTTACAGCTTTGGAAGAATACCTAACCAATGGGGAAAGGTATCACTTAAGTTGTTGTCTGCGACATTTAAAGATACGAGTACATTGTAATTAATCAAATATAGTGGCAAAATCCCTTCCAATTGATTGTCATTAAAGGCAAGATATCTCAAATCATTATTTCGATCGCAAATTCTATCAGGAATTGTACCCGAAAAAAGATTTCCTGAAAAATCCACATAGTCAACATACCAGTTCCCAATTTCCCCTGGAATGCTACCACTAATGTTGCAGCTCGAAGCATCAAAACATTGAAGAGAATGCAACATATTTCCTATAGAAGCCGGAAGGTAACCACTGATCAATGGATTTCTTGCAAATGACATGTAACTCAAGCTGCTTTTCGAGGATGACAGCGTGCTGCTTAAATCATTATCCGATATGTCCAGCAATACTAGATATCCAAGATTACCCAAGGCAATTGGAATACGTCCTGTAAAATCAATTAGTTGAAAGGTAAATATAGGCAAGTTGAAAGGTATTCAAGTGAACAGTTATAAATCGACCTAGTGAACAAATTCATCATACCACCCCTTTCCCCATTTTCTAATCCTTTGGGTTGGGTTCTATTCCTAATTATCACAATAAGCAAAAATTAAAAATGTTGTATAACTACAAACATAATTTTATTTATTATCTTTATATTAGAATCAAATTGGATCCATCTGCTCAAATGCCCAACTAATGACATAAAAAAAATGCTTTGAAAAAAGAATGTTAAAATTTTGAAAAAAGTAAAATACTTATTTTATTTATAACTTCTTCAACTATGTTTGGTTTCATGGATTAATGGAATACTAACTTAGTTGGGAATTTTTTTTTTTATTTTGAAAACATTTAAAGTAAATCAATGGTGTAAAATTTTTGATCAATTTTTTATATTAGTTCCTATACTATACGTAAGTTGTGGATTTGGTCATTTTACTTTAATTTGATCAAATTTAGTTCATATATTTTTTGAATTAGTCAATTTTAGTTCCTATATTTTTTAAATTTTAAAATTTCAGTTTTAATCCAAATTGTAACAATTAAATATATTTAAATTCTATTTCTAAACTTCTAGTATACATAAAATTCTAGATTTTGTCTATGTTCTTTAATTTCTCCCACATTATTTTATAAGTTTTTTTTTTTGAAAAAAATAATTATCTATCATATCTCATGCAGGTTTGTTCTTTAAACAACCTTAACTTCTCTCAAATAATTTTAGTTATTTAATTTTAGGTTAATGGGTTAAAAAAGAAAACCCTTAAACTACCACACTTTGTTTAAACAAGCCTTTGTATTTTTTTTCGTTAAGTAAAGTCCAATTATATGATTTTTTTTTTTTTTCATAGAAGCTCTTAATTTTAATTGAAGTGATAAAATTGTTAATTTTTTAGGCATGGCATTTTCACATGGTTATTTAAATCATATCATACCAATTGATTGGACTGAGAATTGGTCGGGGTATCGATTCAAAGAGAGGTATCATATTAATTGACTTGAGAATCGATACAAATTAGTTGAACTAAGCTAAAAATTAGTTGAACTAGATTTTTTTATTTTTAATATTTTTATTTTTTTATAAATTTTTAATAATTTATTTAATAAAACCAAAAGAACTGATCGAATCAATTTTACCGAGAAATCGGTACAACAAACCACCGTGAAACCTTGCATTTCCATTCTTATGTGTAAGTTGACGGTAAACACATAAGAAAAATGAATTAACTTTATCTTTTTTGCTTTACTTTTACGCATGTCACAGTTTATTTGCTTTAAGATTTTAATAGTAATCTCATTTCACATTTTATGTTCTAACCCTGTCCAGATTTATTTTATATAGATTGTAATTGCAATTCCCTAATTCGTCGATGGAAGTCAGACGAATGTAATTTTAGTTTTAGTTTTAGTTTTAGTTTTACATTGTAGTATTGATTCTAATTAGAATTGTAGTTATATGAAATTTGCCTTTATGATTGAAATGTGTATTTTCGTGCAAACTTTTTTCCATCAAATAATTTTAACGTGGCTAACATATTGACCTTGGGTTTTCCTTTTTCTTTTTTCTTTTTTTTTTTTTTACGGTTGAACAAATTAAAAAGAGATGCATAACATGTCCAACCGTAGAAAAACTGTTAAGATATATTCGTCACCTCACCACATGTTTAACAAAAAAATCACGCCAAATTACTTTTGGAAATTAATGAATATTTGTTGGCTTCAAAAATTGGAACACATCTTAAAAAAAAAAAAAAAAAAGTAAAGCGACTAAAAGTATTAAATTAAAGGACTAAATCCAACAAAAATCTATACCTACTATAGAATTTAACCAAAAATCATCTATTACACTAGACCCGAGTGCTCAATACTTGGATTTTTTTAATTAATGCATCATTTGTGCCATTTTCATGCCATTTATAGATGGATAAAAAGAAGTCTCTTTGAACCTTATATTATCCTCCATTTACAGAAACAAGGAGCTAAGTTTCTTATCAAATTAAGCCATTCCTTTGCCATTTACTAGCTTTCAGTGGACAATGAAATGAGGCATGAATTCTGTCTACAACATACATACATTTCATAGAACCTTAATTTGTGGTTCTAAGAGAAGCAAACTCAGTTGTAGGTAAAGAAATCAAATTGAGAACAGAGACGGAACATTTGAACTTTCTATGTAAAATTTTCAATTAAGAAAACGATTCAGCACTGACAACTGACCTGAGTCTCCATTCAACAAAAACACTTCGAGAGGAACATAAGGAGAGTCTGATAATGATCCAAACCTGTATGTTGGCTGTAACAATCTGCAACCTTTAGCACACTGGATAGCTAAGACACGTGGTCCGGTTCTCATCTGCCACACCTGTGCACGTTCAGATACTCAACCACTTGACACAAGAAATTGATATTATCAAGTGCATAACGGTAATTGCATATGAAGATCTAAAAGCTGCATATATAAAGAAAACCATCCAAATGTTGTCTAGTTTTCAGTCCCCAACACAACTCAAATCAGAACAGCAAAGCCAAAAATCAGTCAAATTCATATATCCTGATAGAGTAAATATTAGTAACATTCAATTCACTCATGAGAAGATAAAATGAAGATGTTTCCTTTAAGAGTGAACCAAGTTTTAAACTAATACATCAATCCATTCACACAATTATTTCTACTTGAAATATGTAATTACTCGATCAAATCATAACAGCACGGCCAATTGTTTTAGTAAGAGTTTTGACTAAAGCCCATGAGTAAAAAACACACTAGGGTTAAAAAAATGGAAACCTAAGGAAATAAAAATCAAAGTTGCCATCAATTTCTTATAAAGCATGCAAGAAGGAAAAAAAATTGAGAGAAAGTGGAGAAGCTCTAAAGAGAAGAGGAATTGTAGAGAATGGTTTTTGGTCTTACAATTGAAATAAAAAGTAAGTGAAAGCTCTTTTTTATTTCTAATGAAATTATTAGGATATATTGTGAAAATGTGGGTGAACATCATTTTGGAGAACACCTAGAAAAGTTATGAAATTTCTTATGATTCTTATTAATTTATTGGATAAAACTATTGGAATTGTTCTATTATTGATTAAGAGATAATAATAAAAAGTTACAACAACACACAGGCAAAGGTAAGGGGGTAGATGGGCCCAGGCCCCCCAAAATGATAAAATTTTGATTTAGTCCTAAAATCTAAAGATATATGCCAATGCAATGGTGAAATTGCATTTTAGCTCTCATAAAAATATAACTTAATCTTCCCTCCCACTCCACAGAAAAAATTTGGCCCCTTACAACACATCATCAGTTAAGGGTTTTTTTAATATTCTCCCTATCCGTTTTACGGATATTTGGGGTTCGTGATGACCCATCCCAACAATATCGTCTCCAAAGTTCAAACCTGCGTTCTACCTTAGAAGTGCAATGTGCCCTACCATTGTTGGTATTAGTTAAGGAACAAGTGTCGGGCACGATGGTAAGGCACACTGGCTTAGTAAAAAAACCTTAATAATATATATACAAGTTGCAACCACCCATAGGCGAGGGTTCCCACTGGCTTTTTGCGTGTAGCCCTTATGCACCCCATACATGTGGATCGTTAGATGATATAAAACCAATAAATGTCAGACTCTTGCTTCTCTTACCTTAATGGTCATAGCATAAAAATAGATTCTCAAGGTCCTAACACAACAAGCAAACTGGGCTCTATATCGAAAGTTACTTGATCTTAGATTTGTAAACCCTCAAACATTTAAACTATAAACTGGAAATTCCAAATAAAGGACAATAAGGACCAAGTAAGAATATTAAAACCTCAATAATTCCTTTTCGGGGCGCATGAATGGCTAAACAGAGGCAATAGTCACTCTTTCCTGGTACATGGAAAGAGGAACTTGCACGTTTATCATCTCTATTCACTAACATTTCCATGAAAAAGCAGTTTGCATCACGATATCCCTGAAAGAGTGCATGAAAAATACTGCTTAGACCAGAAAAAGGAGCAGTTGGTTCCCAAGAATTCAAAATTATAAAAGCAGAAGAAACCTTCCAAATTCGCACTACTACAAGTGCCTGAGTATCTAAGAGTAATATACGACCAAGTGAATCCGTGATAGCAGCCAAAGTGCCACTGGGTGATAAGGTCAGCTTTTCACCCTTTCTTGGGTAGTCCTTCAAACATGTCAATGAAGAAGCTGGCATAAGTCATGATATCAGTAACTTATTCTATAGGTCTTGGACAAGCATTAATAAGGAGAACAAAAAATGGCTATGATTTGTGTGCTAAGCCTGTTAGCATTCACAACACCTAAAAAATACACAATGAACTTGTAACATTCTTTATCTGAGATTATGATAGAAACATATTAAATATTTAACTTCACATCAGAACGCACTAATATTGAACTCTGTTGCTCAGTATAAGCACATAATTGAACAGCATAAATAAGCATGTAGCATGAATGAGAAGGAAAATTTATGAAATTAAGAGACTAAGAGCTTGGTAAATACAATAAGATGAGAAAGATGCAAGCAGCATTTCCATGTTTAAATATAAGATATGCTGCTAAACGTACTTGTGAGTTGTGAAATGTGATTGTACCAAAGCAATAAAGAGAACTAAAGATCAGTTAAAACAAATGTTTATTAACTTCAATAACCTGAAATTTGATTCTGATAACACATTTCTTGAAGGACAATTAAAAGAATAAATGGATTTTGGACAAGCACATACTTTTAGAGATTCATCCTAGGACAAGACAATACCCCAACAAAATAAGGAAACACAAGAAAAGAAATTAACAAACTCCACCTCGAGCAAATGACTGAAGCTTCTCTTCTGGTTTACTGGTTGGTGTTGGTTCACTCCGCCATATCATTTTGGAAAACGAAGCAATAGTGGAAAATGTGACAGGCATAACTTTTGACAAAATAACTCCTACCAAGGAACGTTTCCTATCTTCTGAAAGTCTTCAATATAGTTAAAAAATTTTGATCAGTAAAACACAATAAAAGGAAGAAAAGAATCCATTTTTTATGGAAGGTAAATCATATTATATTTCAAAATGCAGAGAAACTAACCTGAAAGCAGAGATCACAGCATCATCTCCAATGGTGACAGCACAATAGTAACGTTGACTTGACTGCCCAACAATAAAAGCAGCTGAATTCATATAACAGCATAACTTCAGAAAACTTCCATAATTTATTAGAGAAGAACCAAAAGCATAGATAACAATGTACTACAAGGAACAAGAAATGAACAGAGAACAAGCAAAAACTGTTTTCCATATGCACATTCAAAGTCAAGTGGCCAGTAATTAAGAATAAGAAAATGAGTAATTGCATTTCTAACTCGAGTTTTGGGCCTATAAGATTAAGCAATATAAAAAAAATCACCTGGAGTTCCATGAGTGGAGGTGGCATTATGCCAGTGATTGCTGCATCAACACATGACCCATACTTATTAACATTCCATATCTGGTAAGGCAATCTGTTGTCAGAGTTTCCGTCATCCTCTAAATCTTTATTTGATTTCTCATCCCAAAAACGAGAATGAGTTTCTTGAAACCACCTTTGAAGCATACTCTACAATAACAGAGGCAAGTAGTCTAAGTTAGTCAAACATGTCCCACATATACATATTGATAACATTTTGCTTCTGCATAAAATAAACAGGTAGGCTCATGCCAATTGCAGAATGACTAGTACACTTTCAAACAGCTATGTAACTCACCCGTATATCAGACCCATCAAAACGAGCGATTACACCGGGCATGACAACACAAACATCCTCTGAAGATATATCTTGCATCAGATCTTTCTTAGTTCCCCTAACTCTTAGCTTTATGATTTGTCCGTGATATACCATCTATAAAATTAAATATTAAACATATGAGTTCACCCATTCCAACAGCAATTTGACCTAAACTGATCTCTACCTAATAAAACTAGATACAACTGATTATAACACAAGAAGACTCATATGGCTCATCATTTAATGAAACATATAAAACTTTCAGGTTTATAGTTTCCTCAAATATTATACAAAAAAGAAAAAAAAAGAACACCGATAATGTTAATTTCACTTTGCACAAGTTAATTTTTTTACAACGAGAAGCTCATTCTCCATTGTGAGACATTCGAGCCAATTGAGCATTTGCATTCTAACACACCAAGCCTGGTATGCAACAAAGGTTAAGCATCAACAAACTTATGGCAATAGTAAACTAGATATGTCTTAATGAAGTTAGCAAAGCATAAAATTCAAAAATAATAATAAATAAACCCAGCATTGAATAAATGGAAAATCATCAAACTACAATTTTGTAGATGCTTCTACTACTTCTTTCCAAAAGCATAATATAAAAAGCAATAAGTGCGAAGAATTAAAATTAAAAACACAATCTTCCTAGATGACCAAATGCATAATTCTACTTTTACATAATGTGACAATCTTTATTATAAACGTTTATTCCAGTTATTGTTCGTTTAATCAAATTACATAATTTTGCTATAAACCAACTTCTCAAGAAAATATCAATTACAAACAAACCAAACCAAAGAAAAATAAGTATATAGAAGCATTACCTGTCTATGAATCAAATCACCACGCAAAGAGTACATCAAAAGGAATCCTCTGGAGGTTCCGATTGCAATCACTTTAATATCATCGAAAACCAGCCACTCGATGGCCGTGATGCGCTCTGCCTCGATAGGTGACAGTTCGGGTCGGATCTTAACCCGAGGTTCGTCCGAGTCGGACCAGCCGAGGATGAGAACAACAGATCGGTTAGCGATTGCGAGAGAATGGGCGTCGAGAGCGCAGAGGACGGTGGTGCCGGCATCAGGGGCTAACCAACCTTCCTTTCCGGCACCGAACTCCGTCAAATCTTCGCAGGCGATGCAGCCGAGTTCCGTCAAATGATGGTGGCTCCGCTTGGACATTGACACTGGATTTCGGATTTTGATTTTGGATTCTTCTTTTTCTCTTGACAGCTGAGTTTATGAAAGGAAAGAACACGTGAAAATTGGATTAATTATAACGGACATCCTCAAATTATGGTTAAAATTCTAAATGGGCTTTCAAACTTGAAAATATTCTAATTAAATTCTCAAATTATCAACATCAGATTATGGTCATTTCAGAAGCTTAGCTATTAACTTAGGTAGCTAAAATGAGATACTTCCTATTTTCAATTATGGGTTTAAATAATATATATATTATATTCAACTTCTTTCTTATAATTTCAGATAATATTTAAATTCAGATTCGAATATCGATAATTTAGTCGGATAATAATTTTTTATACTTACTAAATATCGATAATTTAGTTATTACTAAATATCATATTCAAATTCGAAAACTTTTTTGTAAATTTGAACTCGGAATAATCGGAAACAGCAAATATCCAATCCACTACAATGATGAACTAAAGTCATGTTAAACATGTTCGGAATTTCCACCAAATTCTTATTACTTTAAATATCTAAAACGCTCCAATTTTGATGTTGAAAAGAAAATTGGGAACTTTTCAAATACCAGTAGAGTCATATGAGCTTAATTGGTTTCATGTTCTGTTACTGAAATATCTCAACAAGAGCTGTACATGATCTCCAACAAGGTGACAATGTAAAATCAGGTACCCAAAATTTGAAATCAACAGGAAAGCTGATCCTTTTAGCAATTAGCCGGGGGAACTCAGTGTTGCTGTTCGGAAGAATGTGCTCGATTTTAGGGATAATGGATGCGAATGAAGTTTTATTTTCGATAAATGTGCTGCCAAGGCAAAGAAAGGCCTTAAATGAAACAATCTAAAGCATAAAGGATATATAAGATAAGATAAAAGTATAGCTTGAAACTAATAAAGTTTTATTCACAAGCAATTTGGGTCCAGGTTTTGCTGTTAAAAGGATATATAAGAAAAGATAAAAAGTATAGCTTGAAACTTATAAAGTACTACATGCCGGTCACTCATAAAGTACTACATGCCGGCATCCACTAACCCGAACTAAGATCTGAAATAGTCCTCGGGAACATAAAATTTCAATCCTACCGCCTGCAACCATAACAAAACCGTGTAAATGACGCTATTTTAATTAATATATGAGTTTAGACATTGATCAATATCAATAATTGAGGCATCCAAGTGGCACGCAAGCAGAAAACGGGGGGCAGTTTAGATGATGTGCACTAAAAGGACCATAGTTTCTTCGTTCTTGCAGGTTACAGAAAAAGGGCTATGCGGAAACAACAGCAAGACCATGGAAAAAAGGTTACAAAATTGTATAACTAGGCAGGAATACTGGTTATTGATATAAAAAGGCCATTTTCAGTATTCCAGCCTCAGCCAAAATGCCAGAGTAGAAAGACAAGTTGAGCAAACATAAATCAATAATGAAAACTAATGCTTTCGGAAAAATGAAATAAAATCATCAATACAATGAACAAGTTATATGAGACCTGTGCAAATTTTATATCAGCATCACTATGATCATTGGGTCTCCCAGCAGCATCGCCAACATAAAAAGATCTAGAACACAGAAAATCAGATTCCCGTCAAATAAATAAACTTAAATGCCCACATCACACGATTATACTAAAATCTTTCATGAATCACCAACAGCAAGTACAAACATAGATACTTAAAAGTTTAGAATAGTGAAACATAGCAAAACAAGATAACAAAGACGGGAAAAATAACTGATCCATATCAATTGGAATGCCAGAATTGAAATGTTTCTCCATAATGTGCCACATGCCAGGCTTTGGTTTGCGGAAAGGATCAACAGCTTTACCACCAGAACTGCTTATCCCACAAGCTATAAAAACCTGCATGCATATAAAACAGGTGAAGACCTGTCAAATTCATGGTATTCTTACATTATAGTAGAGCACTTCAGAAGCATTCCACGGTCATTTAAAAAGTAAGAAATCAAGCAAGAAGATAAGGCCAGATGTTCGTTATAGATGATCCCATCATTACAGAAATCAGTATGGTGATTTGTACTTCATTGTTCAGATAGCATCATGCATTATAAAGTGACCATGAAACCTTTTCAGATATCAGAGAATGATGCCTAACAAGTTGTTTTATTCAGTGCATTCAAAGATCCCAACAGACCTCATAGTTGGACTTTCGATTGTCCCCATTACTACTATAATTGTTCTTTTCCTGCAAACTTTAAGCAGCACATTAGACTCGATTTAAATAAGCCTTAATCTCAAACTAGTTGGGTTTGCCAGATAAAAGTATCTTCCCCACTCTCTCAGTGAAGGGTTCCATCATCTAAAGGTTTGAGCACCACCTTGATAACACCATTGAGATGAAGACTGGGAGCAATTATTTCAACAAGCACCGTCATGCTGGTTTAAGTTTCAGTGCTAGAAATTATTCGAGATTTGTTCAAATAGAATGGAGGATCTTTCCTTTTATGGAGGAATAATAAAGGTTTACCAAAGGGAGCAAAACCAAACCTGCATTGGAACCTTTACTTTATTGATGAAATTGGTGATACGTCCAATTTTCGAGTCCACGGCTACCTGCCTTTTATTCTTCCAGCGGTCAATATTGGATTCATTTGTAAAAATTACCTAAATATTGCACAACCCAAAGTTGCAATGAGAAAAAAGATTGCAGCTATATTTTCTTAGAAAATAAACAAACAGAAAGCTTTCAGAACACGAGACAGAACCAGCTTAAAGCCCTCTTCATAAAGACTCTGCAGCTTCTCTGGTATTGAAGGATACATAAGGGACCAAGCATCTGCACCTACTCTGAAAGACAAGTATAGATATCAATTCAAAAAATTGAGCAGCTGCTTCAATTCAACACAATAACAATTCCCACCTTTATCAGCACAATAACCGTTTCCCCTTTATTCCACATACCTCCTAAACCTCTAATTCCTATATCCAGCATGGCAGTTATGTTGAATTCTACTCCATTCAATCAAATTGAATGCGTGGGAGGGAAAAATGTTTAAAAGAATTTAACATCATTCAGAACCAAAAACAAGTTAAAAAATGGACATGCAAATCAATGACATAGAACAAAAATTTGAGAATTTCATATAACAAAGATTCGGAATCAACTGATAGAAAAACAAGCAAGTATTTTATTCATCCGACGCAAATTTATGCAAATTCAAATGTAAATATGCAGAACAACCATAATTAAATGCGCAAAAACTGCATATAACCATACCTTTTAAGAGATGTTTTAGCCAGACAACCATCGAAATCAAAAGCTGCAATTTTACCAGAATCATGGAGACCATCATCCTGAGAAAGATACAGGGAGATGTCACCTTATAATTGAAGTACTCGATACCAGAAAATCAATTAAAATAAATAACGATTCAAGAACATTAATATGTCTCAACATAAGAAGCATATGGATATACCACCAAAAGATCAAACAAGTAAAATGACAAATAGTTAGAATCTGTAAGATTAAACCAATTATTGAGCTTCTGCATCCATTATCATAAAAGAAGTCAATTTTTTCTTCCTTCGTTTCTCTTCTGTATTATATGATTGGCATCTTACCCGCTCAAGAAATATAATTGTCTGGAATGCCTTCCATTTCGGTTCTAATGCAGCATCCTAAAAGCAAAGAAAAAGATACAAACAGGTAAAGGCCGAAAATTTTTCAACAATTTATAAACATTTCAGCCCTAAATAAATAAACTTCTTTAGAATATGTTAAGGTTCAAAAACATCAAGTAAAATATACTATACCTTATACTTATCCTTGATATCAGAGACAGAAAAGGCCACGTCCAACTGAGCTTTCTCATCAGGTGCTGACAACTAGTTGATGGCATACAAATTTAGAACTGATTAGTTGTTGGGGATCCTCAACTACACAAATATCATGAGCTCAAGCATTATACATATATATATGCATTAACCACATGAACCGACCACACTTTACACATTTATCCATGCATAGAATAATTAGTGCACGGTCAATTAGGCAGGCTTTGAATTTGGAAATAACAATAGGTGATTACAACGTTATTTCCTTAGTTTATTCTTTAGGTTGCTCAACATACAAGGAAAGTGATAAAAGGGATAACCCGCCCTTACTTCCTCCATATCTTCTTTGTTTTTATTCACTTTCTGTCACGACATGGCATAAAATATGAAAGATAAATGATAATAAGTGCAACGGAAAGGTGAAAACGGAAAACTGATTCTCCTTTTCTTTCTGAAGGTCTCTATGCCATGCAAGAAAATGGAAAGGGGTACTCCCCTACCTTAATTTTCTTTGTTTTGCTTTTCTCTGATTCAATTTCTTCTTCTTGTTCCCTTTCCTCTTCATCATCTTTTCCTCGCAACTGTTCACGAAATAGATAAATAGTTGTTTTAGTTAAAATTACTTGTTTGTTCTTAATGTAGAGTTTCAGGTAGGAGAGAGAATAACTGAATAAGCAATACATTTTTGTACGACTCATTAGTCATTACACTCATGACAGCAAGGAATTAAACAGAACACAGAACTAGAGTCCTCTTGGACACAATGGTTCATCATTACACAAACTTGATCTAAAATTCGGATACAAAGCACAACAGTACAAACATAAATCAGACATAATTAACTGGCATTTCTCAAATCACACTCAACTGTGTTATGAAGCATCCAAGCTAAACCAACTACGAAACTCTAAAATTAACCAGTAAAAGATAAAATCAGTTCATATTTGCTATCACAGTTCGGAAACTTAACAAAGTACCTGCTCAGGCGATTTAATAGACCCATCAGCCAGTTTCTTTAAAGCTTCCTGGTCAACACCCTAACACCAATAACAGAAAATAATCCCTTTTTAATCAAAACCCAATTTTTTTAAAATAATTTTTTAGCTGCAAGAGAAAAGGAATTTCAACCTTGAGAGAGTCAAAGCCCTTAATAACATCAAGGGAATCAATTTTTTCATGGAAGCAATTCAAGTGGTGCCATTTGGTCATATCAAAGCCCCTAGCATCTCTGGTAACAAGGCCTAACCTCAGGGCCTGAGCAGTAATGGTTTTCCCACATTTCTTGCAGGAGGACCTGCCAGACTTGGCATACTCAGCTACGATTTTGGTGGACATATTCCGCTTTTCCCAAAAGTGAAAAGAAAAATGAGAAAAAAGGTTGGGGCTTTTAGGGGATTCTGGTTTGGAGAAGTGGCAAAACAAATGAGGAATTTTGGGTTTATTGGGGATTATGAGGATAAAGGAAACTTTTAGCATAGAAAAAGATGTGAGGCTCCGGGAAGAGCCGAATAGGTTTAATGGGTTCCCGCCATTTTGCGGTAGTTCTGTTGGGGAGCTGGCGTTTTAGTGTCACAGTGTCTTTGCTCTTCAATAATCTTTTATATTTGTTTGGTGGTGAGAAAATGAGAGAAAGTACACACACACACACACACACACACACACACACACAAAGAGTAAAAACAGAGGCTAGAGAGTGGAATGGTCTTTTTGCCTTTTAACCTATTTTCGTTGTCATTTTTTGGGGAGAAAAAGGAGGATGATTTGCATCACAATGTTAAACTCTACAATTTGATATAAATAAATTAATTAAAATATCATACTTATATAATAAAAATTAATAAATTAACATAAATATCTTTATTATTATTATCTTCCTTAAAAATATATTATTATTTAACAAAATATTTTTAGATACCTAATAATTTCATTAATTAAAATAGCAACACAATTATCTATTTTGGTTATCAACTATTAATTTTTTATTTAATTATTAACTTTTCGAAATTGAATATTTTAGTTATCACCCCTTGCAGCTAGATGAGTGATCGAATATTTACATATTTTATAAATTTAATCTCAAATATTAAAAAAAATTCAATAAATTTAGCCCTTAATGTTTACAAAATTTATCATTTTAGTTTGAATTCTAAAAAATTCAATAATTAGTCCTCAATATTTACACAATTTGTCAGTTTAATTCTAATTCTAAATTTTAAAAAAATTGAGTAACCAAAAATAAAATGAAAGATATAATCAGGTGACAATTTTTATAGTTTACCCTAATACATATTAAGAATGAGACATTTTTTTTAATAAAAAGAATCCACATTTTAATAAACTAGACGTGACAAATGAAATTATGTAGCAAATATATTTATAAAAAATTGATATAAATAATAAACTAGGTTTTGATTGAATAGAAAAGTACAAATATTAAAAATTTAAAAAAATAAAGTTTCAGTTCAAATCTTATTATGTGGGCATATTTTTATATAAAATGACAAAAATTGTAATAGCCCGATTTTTTAGAAATATTGAAAACAGTGGTACGAGACCACCAAATTCAGAAAATAAGCTCATAAATTTTATTATTTAATAATTTCGGGTCAAATATGATTTTTAAGAGATTTTTGAATTAGTAATTTGTGTTTTATAAAAATTTATTAAGTTAAGAAATTGAGGAAAAGAGGTATCGAGACCTCGATGTTATAAATCGAGCCGCAAATATTTTTATAAATATTTACAGAGTGTCAATATGGTAGTGTTAAAGTTTCGTCAGAAAATTTTAACGTTTCGGCAGTCAATTAATTAAAAAGGACTAAATTGAAAAGATGCAAAACTTGCTAAAGTGAGTAAATAGCTTAGCAATTAAATAAGAAAGGACTAAGGGAGTAAATGGACCAACTTAAGTGGCAGAGGCGGCATACCGTTAAAAAAATCAAAGATTTTTATGTATTTAAGGACAAAATTGGAATTACAATAAAGTTTATGTGGCCAAAGTTTATTTTAAGGATTTCAAGACCATTTCTTCTTGAAATTTCAGTGGGAAACAGCCATGGAAGAGAGTTTAGAGCTGGTCTTCCATATTTTAGCTTCAAGTAAGTGAAATTCTTACTTTTTCCTTAGAATTTTTATATTTTTAGACTTTTACAATTAGGTCCAACCTAGTATTCTACTAGTTTCTCACTTTGTTGAAAGTTTAGAAAGATACCATTGATAAGTTCATATGATTTTTGTTATTTGATGATGAAATTGATATGTTAATGGATGTTTAAAGGTGTTTTATTAAAGAATTTTGGATGAAAATATGTTTTAGGGATTAAGTTGAAAAGTATTGAAAATGTGGGAAAATTCTGAAATTTCATGGAATCCATTGGCTGTTATTAATATGTATGAGAATTATTAGGCTTGGATCAAGGATTAAATTGCAAGAATTTCAATTTCTGAGCCTAGGGATGAAATTGTCATGTGTTAAAAGTTTAGGGTCAAAATGGTAATCAAAATGTTGCACTACAACAGTTTTGGGCAGCAGCAGTGTGCCAACTTTGAAAAAATCACCAAAAATCGTGGGAATTGAATTAAAAGATGAGTAATATATGAAATTAAAGCTTATCGAGTCTAGTTTCTCATAGAAGAAACGGTGTAAGCAATGGAATTGTAAATCATGAGATATAATAAATTTTGTGAGACAGAGTCAGAATAATTTCGGAATCCCCTGTTTTGACTTTGGAAAATCATTAAAAAATGTAAAAAATTAATTATGGGTTAAACCTTATATTTTTAGAATCTTAAATTAGTCTATTTTCATGAGAAATAAACGGGAATACCATCTGAATTCTGTACAATGAGATAATCAATTTTTAGTGAAGAGAGGTCAGAACTGTCGAGCAGTGCAACAGGGGAAACTTTAAAGAATAAACTGTACTTATTGGCTACACCAAAAATTCTAAAAATTTTATGGTAAGAAGATATGTGAGTCTAGTTTCAGGGAAAATTTATGGATCTTAATTTGGAGCTCTGTAGCTCGAGATATAAATAAATTAGTGACTCTGACTCAGATAGACAGCTTGAATTTACATACAGGAAAATAGTGATAGTATGGAAAATGTTGCTTAAATGTATTATACACATTAAGGATGTGGAATGGAGAGGAGGAGGAGGAAAATTAGAGAATATATGAATGATTTGTCTATAATTGGTCATATGTTCGATTATAATTGATAAACGATGAAATAGAAATGATACTTATATTTGTGCATTATTGGTCATGGTTTAAGCTCATGGGGAAAATAAAGTTTTATAGTATGTGTGTATGGTGTATATATATATATGTGTGTGGTAATTTAGATATATGGATGTATTTTGGTTGTGGATTGATCATGATGATAAAGGTTAGGTATATTTGGTCTATTAAGTGACATAATTGAGAAGTATGATAGGTGAGTCATTCTATGTGTGAGATGATGGTATAATTTGGCTTAGTTAGGTAAGTTAAAAGGATGATTACATCATTGAGGTTGCACTGATTAATCCGGTTTATGTGATGGAAATATCAAATACGTTTGTCTTTGATGCGTGATAATTATTTAATGCCATGAGAATTTGTTTATTGGTGAGGTTTAAAATGTATCTATATTTTGTTATATAATTTGTTTTGTAATTTATTTGACAAACGATAAAAATTAACTTAGTTACTATGTGAGGTGAATTATGATTTGAGTAGCACATTTATATTCTGCAATAATAGATAAAATATATTTATGTCATGGGTGAATAGTTAAATACTTGGGCTAATTTAAGGTGTATATTTAGTAAGGGTAGTTGGTAATGAAGTAATATGTTTTGATTTAACATCGAACAGAGAAAATTTGTTCTATCTTTGTAGCTAATATTGATAGTTGTATGGGAGATGAATGGATAAAGTATATGTGACACTTAGCTTATAAGATATTGAATAATTGATATATTACAATAGTTAAATAGGAAAATGTGACGACATGGGAATATGTAATGATACGGATCAATTCAGGTATTCGTGATGAATTCAATAAGTAAATGGAAATTTTTAAATTCATACGACGAGGAAATGAAAGATTGTGGGTATATTGGACTACGTAAACCCTAATTAGCGAATTAAGAATAACAATTTAAAAGTTTTAGCTTAGATGAAATTTTACAACTCGATTTAATATGGTTAAAAGTGTGTGTGTTCTGGTAATACCTCGTACCTTATTCCGGCATTGAATACGGGTAAGGGGTGTTACAAAAATACCTTCAAAATTATACAATTTATTTTATAAAATAAAAGCATTTTTGTCATTATCAAATTGAGTTGTGATTAGTTAACTCTTGTCAGACACCCAATTAACACAGGTTTAAGTATGATTGGATCACTACCCAATATTATAAAAGAAAAAGATAAAAAGTTTTCTCCGGTCCCTCTCAATTTCAAAATTGAGCAAATTGGCCCCTCTCAAAAAATCAAAGCAATTTAATAATTGTCAATTTTGAAAGTGAGCAACTAAGGACAATTAATCATGACATTAATGTTTTTCATCAATTGTATATGGCTTTGATTGGTATAATAATAAATTTAGCCATTAAAATGTACACATCCTATCAATCTGGTATTAATTTAACAAATTTATCTCGCAATATTTGAGTAAATTTATAACTATTGAGGTTGAATTTATTTAAAATTTTAAAACTAATACCAAAACGACAAAAGTATATAAACATCGAAGATTAAATTTGTTATTATACTAATTAAAATTATGTGCAATTGATGAAAAATATTAACATCGTAATTAATTATATTTAGTTGCTCACTTATGAAATTGACAGAGATTAAATTGCTCCAATTTTTTTGAGAGGGATCAATTTGCTCAAATTTGAAATTGAGAGAAGCTGGATAAGTGATTTTACCAAAGGAAACCCTATATTCCAATTATTTTTCAAAAGGAAAAAGAAAAAGGTAACTATGTGTCTTTTAATGCTTACTTCACGTTGGGCGTTCAGCGTTCTCCTCTTTCCCATGTTTTCCCCTTCTCTGGCAGCACTTTCTCGCCCTCCAACTAAAATTATTTAATAAGTCATTCAAGTTGAAGAATCTTCTCTCATAAGATTCCATAAACAAAGGAAAACCCGAAAGAATCCTTGTCCTAATGAACCCGTATGATGAGAAAAGGCTAAGAGACGAAGTCATCTACTTACACTATCTCTGGGAACAAGGTCCCCCTCAGACCACTAATCAAACCCATCAGAAAAGACCCAGACCTTCAACCCAAAACCCCATCAACAGAAGAAAGTTTGCTCATTCTGGATCCCACCCTCCACCCAAACCTGACCCTGGGCTCGACTGGTCAGTCCTTCTGAAACCCACATCACCTTCCTCTCTTGGATGGCCAGAACCCAAGTCTAAACCAGACCCCATGGTCAGACCTGTTTCAATTGAAGACCAAGCTAGGTTTGCCAACATGCAAATGCAAAACAAGGTTCTTGACGGTTGCAAAGAGTTTTTCAAGAAAAGGGTTCGTGATGAAGAAAACGATGATGGTGATGATGATGATGTTGATGTTGATGTTGATGTTGATGAAGAAGAAGAAAAGAATGAAGTAGACATGTTTTTTATGAGAATTTTTGTGAATAACAGTGAGTTGAGGGGCTACTATGAGGAGAATCATGAGAAAGGTGAGTTCTTTTGCTTGGTTTGTGGTGGCATTGGTGAAAATTTAGGTAAGAAATTCCAGGGATGTGTTGGACTTGTACAGCATTGTATGTCGATTTCGAAAACAAAGTGTAAGACAGGCCATAGAGCTTTTGGATTGGTTGTTTGTAAAGTTCTTGGTTGGGACATTGATAGGTTGCCTGTGATTTTGTTGAAAGGAGAGCCTTTGAGTCGTATTTTGGCTAATTCAAGCGAATCACAGGTATACTTCTTATGTTTATTTGCATTTTAATTGCCTAATAATTGTATCAATCATGAAGCTGTATGAGTGTTGGATACATGGTATAGATTGTTTGAATTGAGCAATTTGTAGAATTTACATTGATGATTATTGGTTATATGAACTGCTATGAATGGTAAGGTTTGTAGTGTTGAGGATTTATGTTGAATTGATGGTCGGTGAGGTGAGTGAGTTTTTTCCCTTATTATTTGCTTAATTAGTGAGGAATTTTGTGTAATATGAGTTTAGGAATTGGATGTATAGTGAAATAAGGACTTGTATCCTAATGGTGTTGAGTGCAGAACACTTTGCAAGGAGAAGGTTCCAATAAAAATGTAGAAAATCTTGAAACTGGAAATTCAAGTGGCGAAGTCCGGAAAGATGCCTCTGATTCTCTGGTGAGAGTTCATCTCTTTACTTTTTCTGTTAGTGTTTTTATGGACCATTTGCAATGTTGTGATGGTAGTGATCACTGCATGATGTGAAGTAATAATAGTTGTTATAGCATTGTAGGTGTGGGGTTGGCATTTCATGGACAATTGAGCAGGATTATTATGTATGTCAGATATGCAAACTTTTGATATTTCAAAAATCAGTTAACAAATTACTTAAATACAAAAGGTACCACTTACTGATATTCCCTTGCTGGTATACTTAGTACCATTGTCTTTATTTCATTGCTAAGAGCACTATAATTCTTCTTCTTAATGTTCTATAAGTATTCAATCTCATGATGTATTTAGAGGAAGGACAATAGATGATTTGAGGATATGCCAATGGTTGTCAAAAAGCCTAGAGTTTCTCCTAGAATATTTTGAAACTAAGCCTTTTCTGTGAAGTACTAAAGCCAACCTCGTTTATTCAATTCGGTCAGAGCATGCTTTTGTTTGATTTTATCCATGTTGTGGCTTTTTTCAAATGTTCCTTATCCTGACATTGTTCGTGCATTAGTTAATTTTGGTTTTGTCAAGCTCAAGGGTTCGCTTACGTTCAATGCTGCAGGATAAGGGGGATGATTTAAATGTTATTTCGGGTGATGTAGAGTTCGTGAATGCTGATGGCAATGGATCAGTTGAAAAAGAGGTTTCTAGTAATGATCAAAGTAATGGTGAATTGATGGGCTGTAACATGAGTAATGTGAGTGTAGGACTATTCATTTTATCATTTTTGGAATCTTTAGTAAACATGGATATCTTGTTGTTCTTGTGAGTTGTAGAATTCCTTAGAGGAGGAGGATGCCAACGAAAATGTTGAAAGTCTCAAGATTTCAGATGGTGAACCAAACAAAGGATCGGTTAATGATCTGGTGAGATAACGGTTTTCTAGCAGTGTTTGTATGTCATATAAATCACCTGAAATTACTTTACCAGAACCTCAACCTTGTTCTTTATATCATACCACAAGGAGCTCTAAAAAGCTTTTCCATGATCCACAAGTTTTTAGAAACTCGTTGATATTTGGTGAAAGAAAGGCAAATTTGAAAGTATTAAGGTGTTTTCCGGAGAAAAGCGTGAGGAAGTTTATGAGACTAAGTTACCTAACTCTAAAAGGCTTTTCCATGATCCACAAGTTTTTAGAAACTCGTTGATATTTGGTGAAAGAAAGGCAAATTTGAAAGTATTAAGGTGTTTTCTGGAGAAAAGCGTGAGGAAGTTTATGAGACTAAGTTACCTAATCTTCCCTCAGCTACACATCAATTCTTGCAAGGCATTACCTAAGTTTTGCCTTCTGCAAGTTGTTATTTTAGATTCCCTTACTTGCACCCTTGCTTTTGAATGTTAAACTGATGAAAGCCAATAATTGATTTTGGTACCATCAAAATCTAAAATAATGCAGGGATTAGGCTCGTCTCAGGTCACAACCACCGGGTGGCCCTGCAAAGAATCCATTGATGTGTGGACTTCAACAGCTCCGGAATGGCCCAGCTTTGAGCCTTGTACTGCTTCTATCACTCATGTAATTTCTGCCGAAGAACAGATTAGAATAAACATGGTGCAGTGGCAGCTGAATGTCTTTGATGCTTGCAAACAATTCTTATCTACAACAGCCGGATCAGACAGCGATGAAGATGATAATGAATTTGATGAAGATGATTTAATGGATGATGATGGGTCTAATGACAGTAATGAGTTCAATTTCTTTCTGAGGCTTTTCACAGAGAACAATGAACTCCGAAGTTATTACGAGACTCACTGCAGAGATGGGGATTTCTGGTGTCTGGTCTGTCGCGGGATTGGGAAGAAAGATTGGAGGATTTTTAAAGACTGTGTGGGGCTAATTCAGCATTCCACGGCAATATCAAAGACAAAAAGGAAGCAAGCTCATAGAGCTTTCGGGCAGGTTATTTGTAAGGTTCTTAATTGGGATGTTGACCATCTTCCATCGATCATGTTGAAGAACAAACCTTATAGCCATTCCATCAATCATGCTCTTACGGATAAATCAAAGTCCGAGTCAGGTTCAAAGGAGGATGTTGATGCACATCAAAATAATATCCTGTTGATGAATAGTGAGGTCAGTAATGCACCCATATTGACCTAAATGCTTTCTGGTACCCTCAACTCTTTGCCCTCCTTAAATAGCTTCCATTGCAGAATACCTTGAACGAAGAACCCGACAAAGATGCTAATTTAGAAAACAGAGCTTTGAATATTGGAGCAAATGAAGATAAAGCAGAAAATCCCATGGTGAGTTGGTATTTTTTCGAATGTTTTATGTTATTCTCTTGCTTTACGCATTTCGGGAAGCAATATGGTTTAACCATGTTGAAATTTTAGAATATTGAAGCTGGCATGGCAGTTGCTTTGTTCTTTGCTAACCATTCATTGTGAACAGAAATCTTCAGGAGAAAATAACACAAAATCTGAAGCAAACCAATGATGACATGGAGAATTCTAGTTTTGAAGATCAGAGTGAAGAAGATGCTCACCGTCTCAAGTAGAAGAAATGAATTTATCTAGAAAACATGGTAGGTAGTGAAAGTTTGTGTTAAATTATTGCGCAAGTACCATTAGGATCAACAACTCCATTTAGCATTGCTCTCTCTATGTGATAAGTGGTAGTGGTTGTTTAGGAATCGAACGACTTAAAAACCAACTTATTTGGGATCGGTGTTAATTGAAGACTTATAATATAAATCTTTTGAGTTGGCTTTATCTTTTTAAATAATTAATTAAATTTAAATAATTTATTTAATTATGGTATAATGATAAATAGTGTTTATCTTATTTGTCACTTTCGTCTTATTTTTTCACTTTGGTTCTCTATCACTTCATAGTTGTTGTTGTTGTTGTTGATAATTATTTTTATTTTTTAATGAAAGTTTTTGAATTTTTTGAAAACTTTTATTAATCATTATGTGCTTTTCTAAAACCAGTTTCCAATGGCGTTGTACGTGCTTATTTTTATTTCATTAAATAATGTATTTTTAATTTTTCAAAAGATATATTTTTAATAATTAAATGATTAATTAATTTTGAAAAATAATTTAGAGAAAAAAATAACATTTTTAAAGTAATAAAAATAAAAACTATCGATAGGATAAAATAAATAAAGTATAAAATGAATTTATAAAATTAAAATAATTGAAAATTTTAACCATATAATTGATAATTTCCTTTTTTTATATTGCATTTTCATTTTTTATATTAAGAAATGGTTTAATATTAATAACCAAACTAATAATTTTTAACAACAGGGAAAATACTATAAAATAAATAGATAAGATATTTAATTAATACCAAGAAAAAATAAATTATATTATTAAATTTATAATAATATAATTATACTTAATGCTGACATTATATTATTTGTTTGTTCATGTGCTCTTTGAAACAATCAATTGAAATACAGTGGTAGAGTCAGAATGTTAATTTTATTAGGAATGTTAAGCTAAAATTAGACGTGATACGCAAGGAAAAGATATGGGGAAAGTAATGTGAGTGACAAGAGTAGGTATGATTCTTTTTATATTCCAATTTTTACTTTTCAAATTTAGCTTCTTCAATAATATTTCTAATTTGTTTTTATCAAGAACAATATTTTTAATATTATTTGTAATATTGGAGGATCTTCTTTTATATGTGGGAGGGCTTATAAAGTGAGAAAGTGAAAAATCTTAGATCTTGAGGGCCATAGCACCTTGAATCTCTTAGTGGAAAATCATAAAAGAAAATAATGTCGTCAAGTGAAAAAATATAATATTATTTTTTATAATGATAACCTCACATATTATTTTATATATCATAATTTTTGTATATGATTTCGACTTCTAATAAAATGTTGTAATTCCTTTAGATAATACGGTAATAAATACCTTAGCCCATAGTTTATTCACAATATTTTACAAATAAATTATTTAAAATAATAAGATATCAGTCATTGAAAAAAATAAATTGTGTAAATTATAATAAAAGTGTAATGGAAGATGAATATAAAATGTTATTTGATATTTCTTGGGTTTTATCCATTTAAATTTTTTAATTATTTTTAATATAATAATATTTAATTTCTCATAAAAATATTTAATGTATATGGGGACCATCACATATGTTGCAAATTATTCTTGGTTTAAATAAGAAACATTTAAATTGATAAAATTAAATAGTTTAAATTATAATTAAAATGTAATTGAAGATGGATATAAAATATATATTAATTAGAAAAAGTGTCCTAATAAAATACTTATTTTAAGTTTGGATAAGGGGTAAAAGAATAATTCTGTTTTTGTCAAATTTTGTTATAGTCCTTATATCATGCTTAAGTTGTGAATTTAGCTCACATATTATAATTTGATCAATTTTAGTTATTGTACTTTCTGAATTTATAAATTTTAATCCTGAACTTTTCGAATTTTAAAATTTTGATCCTAACCCGATCAATAATAGTTGAATCCATTTAATTTTGGTTTACTATTAATCTTTTATAAATTAACTAATTGAGGGGAAAACAAAGTATAAGATAATTAACTATACTAATAATCTTTCATAAAAAAAACTATATTAAAATGATAATTATTTGGTACATTTAATTTTGAATAATTATTGGATACTATATCTTAAGAATTCATTTGGAATATATTTTTAAAAAATATTTCCAAAACAAAAAAAAAAAAGAATTGAAATTAGAATTCAATTTAATTTGTATGTAAACATTAATAATAAATAAAATTAATTATAATTTTAATATATTGTTCAAATTTTAAATTTAATGTCAAAACATTAATTTTAAATTTATTAGTTTTAATATTAAAAATTATTATTTTAATAATTAAAATATAAATTATAATTAGATCAAATATAATCAATATCAAAATTTATGAACTTAATGCAAAATCAATTTACATAGGAAGTTATTATAATAGTTTTCCAAGTTTATATTATTGAAGAGGAGTGAAGAAATATGGGAACACATCGAATTTTGTCAAAGTTCAATACCAAAGCTCGTTTAAATCGGTTCGTATGATCTTTCACATGCTATTATTTGATACATTTCATATATATACACATATTGTACCATTTCATATTATGATTCAGTTGAAATATCATTCATCAAGTTCATGTTTTATAATCCCCATTAATTGAACTCAGACTCAAGATGGATACATAGATTATCCAATCAACACATCAATCTGGCACCTCAATGTATCATCAGAAAGTCCGAAGTAGTTTGCGCTCAGTGCTATCATATCATACTTGCACTTAGTGCATCATCGAAAAGACCGAAGTAATTAACTCTCAGCATTATTTATATCATACTAGCACCTAGTGCATCATCAAAAAGATCGAAGTATAAACTCGTACACAACCTAATCCTATGGCATGCCAATTATATTTGACTTTGCCTGAACAATTAATAGGGTAACCAATGTTCAATAACATATCATTACATATTTAATATCATAGTTTCATATAATTTCCATCATCAATTCATATTACGAATCATTTAACATGTTCATATCATGCTCGTTTTTACTATGTTCCAAATCAAGTCAATCTCCGACATTCAATTTTCATCAAACACAATCACTTCATGAGACAAGTAATGATTTTATCTTAATAGCTAATATGCAACAATCATGTATAAATATGTTGAAATTAAATCTTAAAAGTACAAATCGAATTTGTCACTCGTCTACGACTCTCATCTTTCCCTCGCGAGGCCCGTCGTCATCTTTACTCTTTAGCTACATTCAATAATGCAATTATAAAACAATGTCAGTTCACATCCCAATCACATTAAAATACATAGCCAACATATTTTTGTATTTTAATCAATTTAGTCTCTATACTTTTCATCTGCAACATAATTTCATGAGTTTTCAATTTAGTCTCTAATATTACAAAGTTATCTAACAAGTTTAACTTAATTTCTAACTTAATCCTTATCACAAGCTAAGCTTATTAGCTACCAATTTCTTCAAATCGAGCTCAAAACGATCAATTTTATTTTAATGACAAATTGATAAACATCTAAAAATTGATCAAATTAACATATGAAATAGCTAGATTAAACTCTGATGATCGAGAATTTATAAAAATCAAAGAAAAAGGCTTGGTTACCTTTGAAAATTAATGGTTCAAGGTATCTATCGAAGCAAGCACAGTAACTAATTCTTCGTATTATGGAGGCCCATTAAAGGGGTAAATGTTGGCCATGAGTTTTAAAGTTGCTCCATACCCGAGGTGAAGATCGAACTCTTGACCACTAGTTAAGATAGGAGAGATTCTTACCATCTCACCTACTTCCTGTAATTAGTTGAAACTTCATCTTTCATTCCACTAAGTTGCCATATATACTTAGTTTAGTATTTAATTAAACTAGTTAATGATAATTACTTAGTTAATCTTATTTTATATTTTTTAATTGTAATTTCATTAAATAAACCATCATTTCCCACTAACTTATAAAACAACAACGATTTAATAACTATTTTGGTACTCTAAATTATTGCTAATTAGGTCTCCAAGCATTTTTTAAATTAAAATTTAATACTGGTTCTGAGCTTTAATTAATAATTCTCTCGGTTGAATTATTTAACCAATCTTTAATATATTTTCATATTATCTCCATAAATCTTTCTATTTTACTTTTACGGACTCGGTTTACGAATATGAGGTTTTAAAACAGCATTTTCTGACAACGGAAAAAGTCAGTTCATTACAAAGTACATAAAATGTGTCTTTAATTATTCATATTAATCTATGATAAATAAGTTTTTATTATGGTTTTGTCTAAAAAATGATTATTTAAATGTCAATTTAGTTTGCTTAATTATTATGATTTTATATAAATATTATCGGTAGATGTTAATTCTATAATATAGTATAAAATAAAGAGTATTGACAAACAATTTAACTACCATTTAAAGAGTAAAGATTAAAGCGTTCTAAAAAAAGAATTAGGGTAAAATATTAAATTAAAATTTTCATTACGACTTTAATTATTTTAAAAAATATTTAATAATTTTTTAAAAAAATCTTACCTATAAACAAACAAATCTATCTGAATTTTTGGACAAAAGCCCAAATCAGAACTCAAGCCCAACTAATGTTTTAAACTTTAAGTGATTAACTGCCACGTCATCTAATAATAGTTAATAGTAAATGGGGATAATACCTCATATAAATAGACGAAGTCCCTTTGCTTTTTTGCTGCATTTCAGACCAAGGAAGAAAAATTCTCTTCCTTTTTTTATTCCTTCCTTTTTCCTTTCATCCAATCGACCAAATTCAGAGCTTACAAAAGAAAAATGGCCGGAATCGGACCTTTAACTCAAGACTGGGAGCCCGTCGTTATTCGGAAAAAACCCCCAAACGCTGCCACCAAGAAGGATGAGAAAGTCGTTAACGCCGCCCGTCGAGCCGGTGCCGAGATCGAATCCGTCAAGAAATGTAATTTTTTCCTTTTCAGTTTTTAACTCTTTTTTCTTTTGGGAAAACTGCGTTTAGTCAGGTCATCGGACTAAATACCTAACTTAGATGACAATTTATTATATCGATTAGGGTTTTTGTTTTTAGTGAAAATAGAGAATAATAAAAATCTAATTTTGTTGATGGGAATTTTGCAGCGAATGCTGGGACGAACAAGGCAGCATCAAGTAGCACTACTTTGAATACAAGGAAACTTGATGAGGAAACTGAAAATCTTGCTCGTAAGAAATATTTTATTCCCTTTCATTTAAATTTCTATTTACCCTATTATAACTAAGTTATATCTGAATTATAAATGAATTTTTTTATGTATGATATTCCCAATTTATTTCTCAAAAGAGAATGATAATTTTAAATTTGAATGTATTGTTTTTTTAAATAGCGGTAATAAAATCATTTGTCTATAAATCTGTGTGTTCTGATGGATTTTAATATTTGTATGCTACCAAAGTAATTGTTGATATAAATTTTAAAGTATGTTTCAGAATATGTAATCCTCTTTAACTAGTAGTTTTGTCTTACTAGTCTAAGCTATTAAAAAATAAGAAAAAACTTTGCATATCATTGGGGATAGAGAGGTTTTATGAATTTATTTTTATTAATAAGTATACTTGTGTGCCCTTTGATTTTTTCTTTTTGCTTTCTTTCATGTGTTTAGGAACCGATATGAGCTTTTAATGCATCTATGCATGCTTTGTAAATTGTCTTGATTAGCTTCTCTTTCTTTTGTGAATTTATTTTTATTAATAAGTATACTTGTGTGTCTTTTGATTTCCGTTTTCTTTCGTAAGTTTAGGAACAGACATGAGTTTCTAATGCATCTATGTTTACTTTGTTAAGGTGTCTCGATTAGCCTTTCTTTGTCTTGTGAGTATACTTGTGTATCATTTGGTTTCCTCTTTCTTTCGAGTTTAGGAACTGATGCAAGTTTTTAATGCATCTATGTATGCATTGTTAAGATGTTTCGATTGCTTTGGAAGATCAATTATGCTTTTATGGTTTTATCTACATATTGTTTTCGTGATTATCAATTTTACCTGATTACATGTTTTTTTAGTTTCCTTCAATCTCATATAACAAGTGAGATGCTTTTTTATTTACATAATTGGCTATTATGATAAGATCCTAATCCTGGCCTCTGATCAGTTTGTTTAGCTTATATGATTACCGTATGTGTTCCTCTCCGCCCTACTTGCTCCATATGTTTTCACCAGTTTTAAACTTTTGTACACCTTTGTTTTTAATCAGTGTTTCTATTATGATTTTTGATCTGTGCTTGAATTGATGAACAGATGAACGAGTGCCAACTGAACTGAAGAAAGCCATCATGCATGCTCGAATGGAGAAGAAACTCACCCAGTCTCAACTTGCTCAGGTCTCTCTCATTTATCTATGTGTATGCATGATGTGCACTCCCCGAGAGTGTTATGAGTCTCTATTGTTAAGTTCTTTCGTTAAATCTTTCTTGTTATCTTACAGATGATCAATGAAAAGCCCCAGATTATACAAGAGTACGAATCCGGAAAAGCTATTCCTAACCAACAGATTATAGGTAAACTCGAGAGGGCACTCGGTGCAAAGCTGCGAGGGAAGAAGTGAGGAGGGTCTTGTCGTTAATCAAACAGAAGTTGAATATGGTGTCCAGTTCTTGAGTCCTAAAAAATGGTGATGTAAATAAATGCGCTCTACTGTTACTATGGCTCGCATGTAATAACGTCTTCGATGTTATCTGAAGACTATGACTATGACTGATGAAATTCTTGACTGTTGCAAGGGATTCTCTGTGCTATTTATGTTTTGCTTTTGTGAATTTAGAGTAAGACACACTCCTTTGATGAACAGATGATGGTTTCAACAATTAGAAACACCAATAAATTTGTTTTGGCGTAAACTTGTTGCAATTGGAATTTTGTGCTCGGAATCTAGGGAACATGTATTTTTCCCCTCGTGAATATGTGATCTGTTTGTGCAGCTTTTGTTGGTTAATTGATTGAATCTGTAGTTGTAACTGTATTATAGCTCTTAAAAACAAACAAAATGTTGTAGAGAACTTCATGAAACTTGCTCGGCTGCTTCATGCTTCATGCTTCATGCTTCATGCTTCATGCTTCATGCTTCATACTTTAAGGTGTGAAGGTTTGCTTTGTAATTCCAACTCTTCATTTCTTTTATTTTAAAAAAAATGTTATTTGGACTCTCTATTTGTATTCAACACACTTTTGGGTTAGTTGTATGTGATATTCTCAAACTTAGATTCTAAATGGATCTTTAAATTTTAAGTTCTGCAAATCGTATCAATTAAGTCCTTTTATTATTCTTGTCAGCTTTAGTATTAAATTTTACTTTTGAGTATAATGTGAAACAAATTTTTTATGTATGATGTCACTAGAATATGCTTTGAAATGTGATAATTACGAATGCGATTCTTTCAAGATAATTGATTAAAATTTCATGGAAGTTGTATTCTCACGTTTAGTTCACCAATTACTTTCCTAAAAATATAATAATAATTAACGAATTTATCCTTATTAAATAAAGATAATATTCATGAATTTAATTTTATAATAAATTTTAATTTTAAATATTTAGATTAAATATTTAATAATAAAATTTAATTAATAATTTTTAAATTTATAATTTTAATTGAAAGTAAAATTATTTAAAATTTGTCTTGCATATATTTTCTAAACAATAATAATGCATATATTAAACTTGTTTTGTAATGAATTACAAAAAAATACTTGACATCATTATTGTTTTAGTAAAAGTTAACCCATAGAATATAAAAAAGTTGATTTCAAGTATTATTTGAAGCAAAACTACAATTAATTAAATCATTGAAGTGTAAAACCATAGGTGATCTATCTTAAAATTCCTACACAACTTAAAGTAGAACAATCCTACCTATATTCTATAAAAAAAAAAAGTATGTCGTACATATACAAGTACAAAATCAAGTTTGTAGCTGGAAAAAATAAAATAAAATCAGGGAATAAAACTTGTGAAAAATCCGTTGAAGTAATAGAGAAAAATAGGGTTACTTCTGTCTCAATATTTTTTTTAACTTCCCAATTTACCACATTTATGGAAAAATAACTCTTAAGAGAAAGTTAAAGTAAAGTAAATAAAACTTCTCAGACTGACGTACCCGTACATTGTCAACCTTTAATATTTTACAAAACGATAATATCGGCACTCAAATCAATAGGAAAAGTTTTTCATCTTCACAACTTGATCTTCAGGTCTTTTTTCAGAACCTAATACCCTTTACGATAGGCGCTAATTGCTTTCTACTAGCTAAAGTAGCTCAGCTCAAACTCTTCTCATGAGATTGGCTTACCTCACTTCCAAGCATCCATTGGATCAGAAATCTTTCTTCCTTCCCTCATCTGTCCCACGTGCTCTAATCCTTTGAGCTATAGGCCCCACCTCGTCTATCATACCAAACGTTACTATAAATCAAATTTTAAACACATTCATATGGATTACAAGAATAATTTTTTTGATTAAGAATAGAGACCATGTCATTAAAATTTATTAGGGTTATTTTTCATTTTCCTAACATGTTAGATTTAAGTTGTCCAAGCAATTTAGGCACAAATGTTTAAATGGCTTGACTAATAAACTAACCAATAAACTAACCAAAAAATCTAATTAATACGATATTGATACTTTAAAAACCTAATTAGAACGCTTTGAAATTTGAGAATATTTGAGAATTGTTGAGAATTGAGAACTAGTTAAGTTGTAATTAATAATAATTTTGAGGTACTATGATATATTCTTCTTTTAAAAGAAATTCGGTTCTCATATCCAGCCTTAGAAGATTTCAACAGAAACCCATCAATTTTGGAAACCTCTTTACCAGGAGCTTCTAACTTGTCAACAAACATGGCGGCCTGAATGCAATGTTCCAACTATTCGAGTGCAAATAAAATACCAAAAGGAAGAGTTAACAATACCAAACAAGTACAAATCATATGCTTTTGTCGATACTTTCCCTATGAACACCATTTCCAAAGAAATGCTTTTTTCCTATTCAATTCCCAAACCCTGCCCTCAAATTTCAAGACATGAGAAACTACACAAGGTACTTGCATGTTGATGCAACTAAAAATCCAAAGACATGTTTAAACCAATAATTTCAGCAAATGTTATTAGATACAAAGAGAAAACATGTACATGATTTTGATTTTGTCTCACCAAGCCAAGGCTCTCCAAACGTTTTTCAAGTGACATTTAAGTAGAAAAAAAAATATTATATTAAAACATGTAGCACAATTTGTTACCATATATATGTATATGATAGTACATAAACATAGTAAAATCACTCACAAGCCAATTTTGTACCAAAGCTTGTAAGGCAGATGGCAAAAGCGAGAAAAGCCGATAAGGGCTGCCTATAATCCATGGTGAATGTATCATCCCCTACTTTACCAAACTGGAGAACGGTTTCCTCCTCTTCTTTCCCTCCCAGTTGGCTCTCTTCAACAGTTGCAGCCAGCTGAAAGTTTTTCACGGATGCTACAGTTACCCGACCGTGGAAATTTAAGCACCAGCACTGTAAATGTTCGTGCCATCTTGGAGCTTTGTTCCTCAAAATTGTATGACCGGATGAGGCATGCTCGGGCATTTTCATCTTGATGTCATCTAAATATTTCTCATCAGCCATATCTTCCGGCATAGGGCACTGTATTGAGCAAACCATCCTCCTAGGACCTCTCGATTTCAACAGATTGAACTTGTAAGACACTTGTCCAACCTCAAAATTACCAGCTGGAACTTGGGGGCAGATTTGCTTACTTGCAAATCTGCGACTTGCTCTGCTGCTCGAGGGCTTAGCACCACAGTGCGGTGGCTGACTATCATAGATTTTAAAGTTGGTACCTAGAAAATCCGAACTGCAAAGATTTTAAATTTGTGTGTCAGCTTAACATTTTAATCTGAACCATAAAGCATTCTATTTTTGTTGCATCAAGACAAGTAATAGCATCATAAATATTGTTCCACAAAGATCCTTTAAAAATTCACTGCCACTAAACGTATGCAATATATTCAAAGAGGAGATCCTGTAATCAGAGTTCTAGAAAGAGACATCACAAAATACCTCTACTAAACTTCATGACTGCCATTTGGCCAAAAAAACAAAAAAGGAACCATGAGTGCCGTACCTTAACTTCCCGACATAGGCATTACTGCCTTGAGATAGTTCATTTGGATCAAGGGATATAATATACTCGATATGAGCACCATGTCGGTATCTTCGTGCTGCCAATAGAAACTTCCCCTTCTCGGTGAATGCTGACAAACATCAGGAAAAGATTAAAATAAGGTAGATTTCAACCACTAACAACTAGCATCATCCAGTTGCATGTTGGCTACAAAAAGGGAGAACTACTAATAAGATTAGCTAACATGGGCATGCTCTCAAGAACTAAAATTGAATAGCAAAGAGGTCTTAGTATATAAACATAAGGTAACAAGATATTATCCTCGGTAGTCAGTGAACTGTTAAATGTAAAACTAAAAAGAGACAAATGATTGCTATCCCTGCATGTTTCCATTGCCCAAAGTTGCTGCTTCCAGAAAGAAAATATCACTAGTTTGTATCCCGAGAGAGAGAGAGTTGGGGGTAAAGAGGTTACAATATCAGATCCTTATGACTCGAGCAATAGCTTCATACACCTCTTGTCAGAACAAAATGCGCAGCACAGAGATAAACCAGTCATCAATTTGAAGATAATACCACCACACCTAAAGAATACTACCGAGACCAGAGACTTAATAAATATCAAATTGTTTACCAACCCGTATCCTTTCTCTCAGAAGCCACAGTGATGATTATTTTGCTATGCTTATTACAAGGCTATTCTGGAAAACAACACTATTAAAAAAAAAATTTAAAGAAAAGGAAAAAAAAAAAAAAAGAAAACCCGATTGCATGTAGTAATGAATTCTCAGTTTAATAGAAGCTATTAGTCAATAGAACTGAAGATATAATTCAAGAACCCAGCACAGGAGACCTCTCTGACACCCTTCGATTACTGAATACAAGAAAGAGTGGACAAGTTCTAGTAAAAAAAATTAACAACTGCCACCATACATTGTTTTCCAGAGAAAATAGTGGGCAGATCGATATCATCACATTAAAAGCCCAAATCTAAGATGACAATGTGCCATGTATAGAATAGACAGGTTCAGATGATGAAATCTCATTGCCCTTTTAAAGTCAATGGGTGTCTAAGACCATTAAGCAAATTGACAATCATTATCTGAAAGGTTAAGACCAAGTCAAACTGACTTAGGCAAAGGTATTACGTCAAAAGTCCACAGTTTTGAACCTACCTAGATAAAAGTCAAAAGTTAATTAAGGAGCTTTGACAAAGTGAATTATGTCCCTTTTAACCCATTTTTCAGCATGTATTACAGCATATCAGACTAATTTACGCGTCTTATCATGTTTTGCTTGTGAAAAGAGAAAAAAGTACTTACATGGTGAAAGAGCAAGATAAAGGAAGAATGTTGAGTTTTTTTTGTTTCGCTTTATAATACACTGGTTAGGAAACTCCCGTGGACCAGGCTGCATTAGCGAAAGGGAACAAAACCATCAGCCCCAAAACTTATGAACTTGTTCATCAATTGACAACTGTAAATCCTAAATGCATTTCATATTCATAACCAGTAACCATAAAGCAGTTCAAATTCTGAAAACTCCACCTCAAACCAATAGCAATAAGCTAATACATTTAAAGATCGCAAAAGACAAAAATTCAACATTCATTTCTTTTTTTCCCCAATTTGCGAGACTTTTGAATAAGTTATTTTCTGATTATTGCAAGTGCCCAGAAAACAATTCTAACCCTCAAATGATAATTTCCTTATATATCACAAGAAAAAAAAAAGTGTCATTTCTATTATAAGTAAACCATGCTATGCTAAAAATTGACCATGCATGAAGTTTAACTTCCAATCACCAATAAATGTTCAAAAAATGTCATTTGATTCAAGTTTAGAAACTCTATACCCAGCACATTTCCCCCCAAATAACCCTGTATACAGATAAGAAGCACAAAATAATTTCCTAAATTACATACCAAGAACAAAATGCATCGATCAATAACAATTATCAGTAAAGGACATTACCATAACTAGAACCCAAACAAATGAACCAAAATAAAGACTAATTCTACATCAATTCCCCACAAATCACTCCAATTCGCAAACATTTGAAGTCTAAAAAAGTTAGAGTACCCTAAATTACAAATATTTGAAACCTTAATGATACTTAAATACACTATCAGATTACGAAATTATATCTCAATTTCAATTTCAATAAAAATAAATAAATTACCTGCTTAAGACAAGAAGGAAAAGTGATTTTGCCGCTATTTTGAGAAGAAGCCTTAACGATCTCTCTCGTAACTTCTCTCCACTTCTTACATACGCAAGCGCTCGAAACCACGTTTTTCCTGTCAGGCCACATTTCTTCACTCGCTTCCACACGCTCCATGATCTCAACTAACAATTCCGGCAGCAACGTCGACCATGAATCCCCTCCATCCTCCGCCGACGGCGGCGGCGAAGACGGTGATGATGTAGAAGAAGACTCCAGCTGATTCTCCCTGGTCGAGAATGTTGTTAACGCCGCCGTTCTGGCAGACAGTCTCAATGATCTCGAGAACCTACGTGAAAGGCACGAGGTTTTCCTCATCGGAGATGAACACGACATCGTTTCAAAGACTCTGTTGTTTGTATAATTTTCTTTTTACACTTTTGAGAGAAGAGATTCAGAAAGGGGGATTTTATGTGAAAAAAAAAAAGGTACAAAAAACGAAAAAAATAAATGGAGGATAAAAATGATGACGGTTGCAAGAATAACAGCGCGGTGAGCGAAACCGAAGAGGGACAAATATGATAGGGAGACAATGTGACGTGGAAAAATATGATTGGCGGTGATCAAACGGGGGTTGGTGAGATTTGGGATTTGTTTTAATTTTTGACTCGGTCCCTTTGAATCGATAATCCTAAAATGTTTGTTTTATGCCCTGTCAGTGTTTTGAATTTTGAGTCTGTTGAGTTGTCATTTTGTTATTTTTTGTTTGATTTTTTTTAATTTCATCCATAAATAAAATTTCTTTTCAAAATTTAAATTTTAAAATTTAAATGTTTACTGTATTAATCAATTTGTTAATAAATTTTATTTTCAAAAAAGAAAAAAAATATTTTTTAAAACAGTGGTACATTTGTTTCAATTGTAAATTTAATCTAATTAATCCAAATTGATTGTCCCAATTTCGCATTTAGAATTTAAATTTAAAATAATATGCAATTTTTTTAAATTTAAAAGTCGAAAATTTTGTTAGGAGGGCCGAAATTAATTATAACTTTTACGGTAATAAAAAGTAATTTCATTATTTTAATAGTCTATATATTTATGATTTTTAAAAGATTAAATCAAAGTTTTATCATTTTTAAGGGGTCAAAGTGTAATTTTACTTTTACTAATTTAAAATTTTAAAAAATTTAAAGGATCTAAATGAAAACTTTTCCATTTTAAGAGGGCCAGGGCCTTGCCAACCACCCTAGTTAGACCCCTGGATTGAGTCTTAACTCGATTGGAATAAACATTATTGTCAATGCAGGAGGACATATATTCAAGTGAGCTAAAGTGCATTATTCTCCTATTTATAACTTAGAGAAGAGATATGATGTAAACCTAGAATCTCAAAGTTCTCACATTTAAAAAAAAAAACCCAATAAAATTCTAAATTTGTCTTGTACCATAGATATTTTTTTAGTTGTATAAAGAGTTTTCAATTTGGTCAAAAATTTAGTTAAAGTTTTTAATCAATACCAATTTACATTACCTATAATTTTTATGAGAGAAAAATGAAATGTATGCATCAAAACTCTTATATATATAATAACATCAATCATGACATAGATTAATAAAGCAAAGTGCATTTAAACAAACAAATTATAAGTTGATACAGCTCTCACAACGAAAGCCTTTTATTTCAACAACATAAATATTTTAGTAATTATCAATAGCCATTTATTCACTTAAGCAGCTGGTGGAATGGCTCAGTTGAGTCCTGCATTATAAAATTCAAAGGAAAAAAAAAAAAATAGTGAATCAAGTCCACAAAAATTGAAGTAGCCCATGCATGTTCAACAAAATTTAATGTTGTTGGTTTTAGCTATGGCTTATTTAATAGATCTAATTGAGTTCCAAATAAATGTGTATGTAAATTATGGTTTTGGTCCCTCCACCATCCTTATATTTAAGTTATGCAAATTAATAGTAGTTACGAATCAAATCGTGACATACATTTAAAAGAAACTCGGTTCACTATGATGAGTTGGAGATAATGTTTTTAAGAAAAAAATTATATCAGTGTCCATTAATTTCTCCTTCCCATAATTTTCCCCAATAAGTGAAACAAAAGAAAAGATAATTATATAGTTTGCATTGCTTCTAAATGGGAGTTAGTACTTACATCATTCAGCTTAGGTTGATTGTCAGTCTCCAGCATCAGTCCAAAATGAATGTGAGGGAAGCGAGCCCACTGTAGTTGAGAACCCCAAATCACACAAACACAAAACTCTGTCAGTGATATCAGGATTGTTCAAACTAGACTATGCTTCTTCTTTTTTTATTTATGATCGATGAAAGCTAATGTTGAGCTTACATTCTTAGCAGCAGTGCTAAATGCCTCCCTGTGAGTGATATCAGGATTGTTCAGCTTGATCCTCTGAATCTCCTCTCTATAAACATACCCCCATTTTCATCCCAAAAGATTAGAGGTTATTAATATAGAGCAAAAAAAAATAAAAAAAATTCAACATAATTAATGATCAAATTACAGTCACTGTTACTTGATGAACTGATTGTACAATGAAGGAGCCCTATGCCTCTTGTCAGGAGCTGGGAAAAAAGTCCATGAAATGTACATTTTAAAATTAAAATGAATCACAAATTAAACACAAAATAATAATGCAAGGATACTCACGTCGATTAACAACCCTTTCTTGAGTGGTAGTGTTTATAGTTGTTGCTCGCTTTGGTAACTTGTTCTTGCACCTGGAGGAAGACCCTAAGTCAATTCTGTACTCCGATGATGTGTAATTAGGCACCTAAAAACCATTAATAAACTAACATCAATTAACTATGTTCTGGATTTAAATTGCAGTCACAACGCATTTCCTGTTATCTCATCTAAATGCAGTCGCTATCAAGATTAATCGAAAGTATGGACGGAAAAATTGAAAATCACAAAATAATATCATAACATACAAGTATATAATCACTATAGTTAATCATATTAAGGTGTCTTTTATATTTGTTTTATGATAAATAAAGATTAATTCTTTCAAAGATCCCTAAATCAATGTATGGAGTATCCTATGGCACTAATGAAGCAATTTTCTCTATTAATCAATGCAAAAAGTATATTATTATAATGTTGATTAATAGCTTTGAATGACCTTAATCACATTTCAAAGTTTTTATTAGGTTCCACTTAAAGCATTAGATTGGGATCTATCTCTTTGATTGGACAAGCATGATCAATGGTTTTGCAAAGTTTTCTGTCTGCAAAAACTTAGCATTATCCATTTGCTTTTTCTCAAATATATATTCTTCAGAAACCTTTTTTAGATTTTAGTTTCCCCATAAAATGAGCTAAAAAGAAAGAAAGAACAAAGGAAAAAACAACACTGAAGTGACTAAATCAATAAAAAATAGTTTCATTGTGCTGAATTAAATAACTTTCACCCACATCCCAGAAGCAACCAAGATTGATGTTAAACAGAATATTTATATATACACATATATGATATTATATATATATATATAAAAAAAAAATAGCATCCTTGGGATCTAAAAACTGAGGCTTTTATATTTGGTACAATGGAAGACAAAACCTAAGAAAAAGGAAAATTTTGTGTAGTGACCAAAGCCTACAAACCCTAAAATTCTTGCCAATCAAAATCGAAGTGAAATTTTTTGAAATTGAGGCTCAATGAAAGAATGGAAAATCCTGAAACTTTGATTTGCCCTAATTAGCTAACTATATCCTGACCTATGAAAAAGAATATTTAGGAATTTGGTTTTAATCATGGGTCCTTAGAGCAGCTCCTAGGGTTTTTTGAGTGATCTGAGAAAATATGCTTTGTAAATAAACTATTCTTTGGGGCTTTGCAACCCTAGATTTCAAGGCCCCATGGGAAATTACAGAGATTTTCCTTGGAAAGAGATAAAATCCCAGAAACCCTAACTGGATCTACAAGAAAAAATTATTGAAGAAAAAGATGATGATCATAACCTGAACATCTTTTCCAGCCCTTGATTGAAAGGAAGCTGCCAGGTTTACCGAACACAGATTGGAGCACTGCCCACATCTGACTGTTACTGTTTCAAACAAGCTGTTGCATGGAACATTGACCTGCAAAAATCATGTAAAAAAATTTTAGCTTATAAAACCCTTTTACATACAAATCATTTGCTTATTAAAACTTGTAGGTGTTTGAATAACAAGAACTCATAAAAAGTTCTAAGATTTTCCAAAGCAAAAAGAAAATAAAAAAAAAATGTTTTTGGAAGTATATAGAGCTTTTCTTTAACTTCCAACTAGTACAATATCTAGGGCTTTGTTTTATTTATATTTTTTCATTTTTTTAGGGTAGTCAATACTCAACACTGCCTGCCCCCTGGACTTTCTCATTGTTCAAAAAACCTCTTTCCTACATGAAAATGGGGGTTTTGAGGAAGACAACTGAGATGGTCCCTTTCATTTTCCATGATCAGTTAAACAAAAAAAGAAGAGAAGCTTTTTGTCATTACAAAAGAAAAAAAAAAAAAAACACCCCAAGGCAGGTAGTGTAGTGTATTCTAATAAGGAAAAGGTTAAGGTAATCTCAGAGGAAAAAAATATGAAGGAAATGTCATCTTCATTCTATATATCAGCAAATCTATCATCACATGCTTGTTTTCACTATATCTTTCTTTAAAAAAATGAATTTAAGATCCATATTTTTTTTAAATAACTTCTCTCAGATCACAGGGTAAGATCTGCAAAAGAAAAGAAAAAAAAATATGAAGAGAATTTATCACTTTTTCTGCAAAAGATTAATGAGAAAGGAAGTCTTAGGATAGTGACTTGACTTCATTGCATGAAAACCCTAAAATAATTACATAAAAGAAAACTCATCAAATAAGATTCTCCTATTAAGCTTAGTAACATAGAGAAGAAGAAGATAAAAGGAAAAAAAATACTTTTGAAAGTTAGGGTCTTTAATGTAAAATAAAAACTAGAAACTAGGACATTGCTTATTATTTAGATATTGAACAATTGAAGACCTAAGCATTCACCTGCAACTATACAAAGCCATTATGCTTGCAGTAAAAGAAACTGACATCATGATGATGATATGAAGTCAGATTAATATATATACATATATATAAACATTATTAATATATATGCAGGATCAGAATTAAATACCGCAAGAATGATGTTGCAAAGGTTGCAAGGGACGTAGCAGAGTTGTTCTGGTGCAGAATTGTGGGAGCTTGACATTTTTTTTTATTTTCCCTGATACCAAACTGGTTTTTACTTTTTTTCTTTTTCCTTTTGAATTAAGTTTAAGACGAAGACAAAGACAAAGAACAACAAATAAAAAAAAAACACAAAACTTGAGTAAGAATTACGCAAAGTACATGTATAATTTTATTATTAAACAACACAAACAATTATATTGAACAAGAAAAGAAGAAAAAAAAGGGAAATTAATTGAAGAAACTATGATGAACAAAGAAGGTAAAGGCAGACTGAGGAAAACGTGGGATTTGTAGTGCCATGACAGGCAGCACAAAAAAAGAGTACACTCTCTCTCTCTTTCACTAATATTTTCAAACACATCACAGTCACTCACTCACAAACACTCACTCTGAAGAAAAAGAAATGGAGAATGGGGCCATGGGGGAGAAAGCAGACAAAACAATACGGGGTTGGGGTTAGGGTTAGAAAATAAGGAAAGGGTAGAATCAACTTACAATTCAAAGCTGTTCCCTGGTTTTTTTAACTAAAAACAAACAATAAACCCTTCACTTTTCCTCTTCTTCTTCTTCTTCTTCTTCTGAAACTACAATGGAAATATAACATATTATATATAATGAATGAAAGGATATAAATTTCTTGGATTAAAAATTATGGGGTTTCTTTTGGGGGGGCTGAATTCAAAGACATATTCACAAACACATGCAAATGTTGTAATATTTAGGGGACATGGTTACTTTATTCGAGAATATAAAAGTGTTTCAAAGTGTCCTATACAAGGTATTGATAGAATACCAGATGGACCCTGTTTATAGTTGGCTATGAAATAAACACTAAGCCTACACCATGGGTTTTAGATCTTTTATTTGTTTTTTTTTTCTTTTTTTTTTTTTTCTGGGAATCAAAGAAACTATATCGTCTTAGTGTAACTTTGCCAACTCCAAACATCAGTCACCATGGAAACAGCTAGTTCCATATTTATTCGTCTTCACCTAAAGGATTTGTGATCTCGAATCTTATCAATATATATCTCGTTGTTTCTAATTGTAAATTGTTGGTAAAAGTACTGTTTAGGTCCCTATTTTATAGTGTTGAATGCATTTTGATCCCTGCATTTTTAAAATAAGTATTGCATAGGTATCATTTCAAGGTTCATGGTTAACCTTACTAAGGACGTTATTTCAGGGTTTGAAGGGTTTTTTACCCAAATAATATAAAAATTAAAAAAAATTTTGAAATGGGATAACAAGGGGCATTATTTAGGAAATTAAGTAAATTAAACAGTAAACAGTGGCGTTGTCTGATCAATCGGCTGCACTAACCTCAGCTGCCACCAATCATTACATTGATGATTAGTTTTGAAAAATAATATATTTTTTTGGTGCCGCCAGGGCAATCGGCAACACTAATATGTATCATGTAAAAAATACGCTCTTGAAAAGTATGAATACAAGCTGAAAAAAATTATTCTTTTAATGATGACGCTGACGTGTCAGGCGGCACTGGAATAAATCGATACAATTTCTTCTTTTTTATTTTTTAAAAGATTAAAAGAAGCATGAAAAGCAAAAAAAAAAAAAATCAGTAGAACTTGTGACTAATTGGTCACGACAATGTCGTGGCGGCACCGGCTTGATGGCCTACCACCGACATGATTGGTCAGTCACAAGTTCAGCTTTAAATTCGATTTCTAGCTTTTTTAATCTTTTAAAAAAAGAAGTTATATATTAATTTATTTTGGTGCCATATTCATACTTTTCAGGTGCGTATTTTTTACATGATACATGCCGGTGTTGCCGATTGCTCAGGCAGCACCAAATTTTTTTTTTTTCAAAACTAATTGTGAGTGTAATGATTGGTGGTAGGTGAGGTTGGTGCCGCCGATTGGTTAGGCGACACCATTTTTTATTATTTAATTTGCCTAGTTTTACAAATAATGCCTCTGTTATCCCATTTCAGTAAATATATATTTATTTTATATTATTTAAGTAAAAAAAGGGGTTTGAACTTGAGATATACTTGGATCTTACCACTGTACCTAACATCTATTGATTTTTAAAGGTTCTATATTTTAGAAAAACGAGCAAAATGATAAATTTTTGAATTAGTTGAAAAGAATTGTTAATTTTATGAGTTGAATTTTAACCAAATGATATGGTATTAATTTAAAAAATGACACAACATGTTTATCGACATATTGTTAAATTTATATATATATATATATATAAGAGCATTCACCTAAGATTTTTTTTTCTCAATTTGGCACTTGAATTTTATTTTAATGTTTAATTTGATACCCAAACTAAACAATCTCATGAATATTTGAAATGTGTCCTCTAATAAAAAAAACATAAATACTTAATTAAGACAAAAAAAAAAAATAGAACTTCACATTGCAATCAGATACTTCTACGAGATAAAAGAGAAACTCAAATACCAAATTTAAAAAACTCATATACCAAACTTACATATAAATAGTACACTAATCCTTAAATTAATATGAAATTTATATTATTTTGGATTGTTACAAAAGAAAATGATGAATTTATTTGTTTTTTACCTACAAAGATTCTTTTCTTTTTAAAAAGAAAAAACAAGAATCAAAATGCAAAGTGTGGGTTTCTATACAATATTTTTACCCTAAATAGTTGGAATCATATCGAAATTTTCCTGACTACTTAATTACTGCAAATCCAAAATGAATTAGCTTTTCCACAGTTTAACCTACACTTTTAAATATATTTTATATCTGATAATAATTATAGATCAGAAATTGACCAAAAGACTCCAAGAATCACTGCAAATGTAAATGAGCCAAACAACTTTTGTAAAACCAAATATCAGAAATGTTGGATAGGGTAAATTCTTTAATTTATTTTAAATAAGAGAGAGATAAATTAATTAATGAATTAAATAATGTGGGATTTGTTGGTTTGAAGGGCGTGGGTCATTTCCGATCCCAATGTTTATACAGTCAGCGATTCACTGTGAACTGTAAACGAAAGAGGGTTTTAATGTCTCAGACTGGGGAATCATGAGAGAGATGAACGGCAAACGTATGTATGTAAATATATATGTACGCACTTTGGGGGTGCCCAACGCTGATACCAACATCATTAATTTTATTTTCACAAAAATGTACTCTGCAAACATGTTTTTAATTACCTTTGTCGAGAAAAGTTGGGGTGTTGTGTTGTTTGTATACGTATTATTTTATAATTGTTTAGAGATATGTATTTATAATTATGTTGTATTTGTATTTCTAAATTCTAAAAAGAAAAGGCTTAATTATGTGTTCAGCTCATATACGGCATTGATAGTATAATAGGTGAAGTTAGAAAAAAAATTCCTTGGAGCTGAGGTGGAATTGAGTTATGCACTTTGTAGATGGTTCTTTGATGGAAAGAGAGGAAGAGTTGCAAACAAGTGAACGACATGTACTAAGAGAAGACAGAGAGGAAGATTGAAGTAAATCCGGTAACACTGAGCGTAGCGGCAAGTGATGATCTGTAAAGTGGAGAAAGAGAAATATGGTTAATGATAAGGCTAAACAAAGGGAAAATTTATGTATATATGCTGAAAAAATAAACATTTGAGAAACTAGATTGATTTTTTTTTTAATTTACTGATGTACACTGTTTTTGGAGAGAGAAAGGAAAACGTGTCCTAGAGTTTTCACTTTGGTAAAAAATATTTTTTCTTTTTTTTTTTCTTACGGGCTGGAAATTGAAAGTTTGTATATTTATTTTTGTCTATGTTTGAGATAGACATGATTATAGTTTTAAGGAATGTTTGAATTTACGATGGTATCATGGAGCTGGATGACCTACAAATTTCATCTGTTGTGTGACTATGGAGTCATCACTCAGGAAGCCGAATTGCATTGTAACTCGAGGTCCAAGTTGATGGTGATTATACCGTCTCGAGTTGAAGTGTAACTAGGGCTTCAAGTTTACAAAGATTATGTTGTCAAAGGATAGCGCCTAACTAGGCCCTAGTTGGCGGTAGTTATGTGGGCACAACAATCAGTTTTTTCTCGTTAGAGGAGCATGCTTTATAAAACCCACATGGACGTATGAAGAAGAAAAACGCAGTGGCCTTTCAATATAACCAAGTAATTTGTGTTGTCCATGTCCACCAAATGTAGTGGCCTTGTTAGTAAAACTTGTTACACCCCAATTATGTCACAGGGATAAAATGAAATACTTGATTATACTAAAAGGTCACTGCATTTTTCTTCTTCGTACGTCTGTTTGAGTTTTATAAAGCATTTCCCTCTGACGAGAAAAAATTGGTTGTCGTGCCCGCATAACCACTGTCAACTACGACCCCATTTATGCTCCATCTCTTGACAACATAACCTTTGTAAACTTGAAACCCTAGTTACACTTCAACCCCAGACCGTATAATCATCGCCAACTGGGACCTTGAGTTACAACGTGATCCGGCTTCCCGGTTGATGGCTTCATACTCACATGGCAGATGAAATTTGTAGGTCACCCATCTTCACAACACCACCATAAATTCAAACATTCCTTAAAACAATAACCATGTCTATCTCAAACACAAACAAAAATAAATCTATAAACTTTTAATTTCCAACCGCAAGAAAAAAAAAAAAAGAAAAAAAAAGATTTTTTTTTTTACCAAAGTGAAAACGCATCTTACAGAGCATGTTTTCCTTTCTCTCTCCGAAGACAACATAGATCAATAAATTTTTAGAAAATCAGCCTAGTTTCTCAAATGTTTTTTTCCAGCATATATACATAAATTTCCCTTAAACAAAGAAAACAAGTTCAAAGAATGTTAGAGAAAGAGCTTTAAGATTAAGAATATCCAAGTGTCAAAAGTCTCTTCACGGCTGTGAAAAGCTCATGTTTGTAGTGTTTCAAGAATAAAAGTTACAAAACTAGTAATTAATGAGAGTAACAATAAATATTTTTAAGTTACAAAGGCATTAATCGTTTTTTTAATTAGGAAATGATTTTGTGGGTGATACTGAATAAATAAATAAGAACTCACTATGTTTCTAAAAAAAAGGGAGAAACACTCAATATTATAGGAAAATGTTAAGAGGAAAACATCTTAACTACCTCCATAACTGATCCACCAGGTCAAGCTCTCTGGAACATTCCAAGAGTAAAGATAACCCAAGAACCTTGCGATATTCTGGGTTACTTTCACTTCTACTTTGATGAAATGGTACATATGAAAAATCTTTCGCAACATCTCTTGAAATGTAAGACAATGATTGTTCTTTGATGAGAATTGTTCCTAAATAATGGTTGTTTTGACTTGTTGCAAAATGAGTTGTTATCAACATAGTTCTTCTCAATGTAGAGGTTGTTTCTAAACATAATTATTTCGAACTTTAGCTATTCTCAACAGGAATTGTTCTCAAATAACAACTACACTGGATAACAGTTGTCCCAACTAAAACTTTGTTCTGAACATAGATATTTTAGATATAACTATTCTCGAACAACTGTTGTTTTGAACAACAACTATTCTAAACAATAGTTGTTCCTCCGGAAGAGATATTAAGTGAAATGGAAATGCTACTCGTTCCATGCTTGATAGCACAATTTCTTGAAATATAATATGATTTATCTCAAGGAATCAAGAGATAAAATGTTAGTGGTCAAAATTGAGTATCTACAAGTTTTTATGAGAGCTAAGATGTAATTTCATCATTGTATTAACTTAAATCTTTATAATTTTTAAAGGGTTAATTAAAATTTTATCATTTTTAAGGAGTCAATTATTATTTCAAAAGACTTTTAAAATTGCTATTATATGAATTAAAGTATACACAAAATTAACAGAAATTAAACTTTTTAAGAATAATAAATTTACTTAATTTCGAAATTAAAATTAACTAATTTTTTTACTAAGAAACTACTACCAACTGAATTAGTAGTATAAGATATGATGTTTAAACCTAAGAAACATCAAACTAAAGAAGTAAAAGCAGGAAAGTCTTGTGTGGAGGAATGAATAGTTTGTGATATCTAAGAAAGAATTAGTTCAGACCCCATGAAAAGAAATCACTTCAAAACCTAATAAGTCTAATCAACACAGAAAAAATAATAACTACAAAATATTCTAGTGGCGGCTCACCAAAATAAATGTAAATCACTTTCAAAACCCTTATTAATTAGTTAGGTCAAAACCCAGAATGAAGGCTATATTTTTCAAAAAGAATAATTCTGACAAATCATATAGGAAAAAAAGACAGCCTAAGACTTGAAAGAAATGGTTAAATGCAATATTATGTATGAACAGTTGTTTTCACTAAAAAATGGTTTAAAAGAAGATAGCTAAAGGGCCTAAAAGCTTTCGATTACAGAGGCTAAGGGCTAGAAGTAATGCTATGATAAGCTAATAGACCCCTTCACTTCAGATGTCTTTCACGCAATTTCTTGACTGCCATATTCTTATGCTTAACTCACCTACACAAGTAGGAACCCACTATTTATTTATTGCTCCATATTTTCTTAACTTCTGCATATCTGATAAATATTTCTACTTTTTATAAATTTTAAATTTAATTCATTTATTTTTATTTTTTAGATTTTAAAATCTAGTTACAATTGTTAATTATAAAATATGAAAAATAGAGGAAGTAAATTATAAAAATAAAAATATAAAGATTAAATTTTAAATTTATAAAAAAGTTTAGAGACTTATGACATATTTTAACCTATTTAATATGATATATTAATATATTAAGTTTATATAATATATATTATTTTAGTAAAATATAATTATGGCATATTACAGTGCATAAATTGAAATTTACTAGATTCTAGTGGAGTAGTTCAAATAAGAAAGGAATGAAGGAAGATTTAATATTTGAAGTTAGTCAAAATTTTAATTTAGGGAGTGTGATAAACTATTAAAAATGAAAATTTTTAACCTTTAAATTTTGAATGTGTTTTGATAATTATTTTAATTTTTTTAATTAATATAAAATTTTCAATTAAAGAGTTTTGAATACGATAAGTAAGTAGATAGCTGCTTATCATTTAATGAAGAAATATTTTATTTTATTTTATTTTATTAAAAATTGAAATAAAGTACTGTCTTCTTAAAAAATTGAAATATTCAAATTATTATATTTATCTTTTATCCAAAATAATATATATTAGATTAATAAGATTAAAATTTTAAAATAAATAATCTTTTAAAAATAAGTATTTTCTTTTATCAAACAATAAAATTATATACTCATTTCCCAAACAATTTTTAAATATAAATTCAGCACTTATAAAAATTAGTATTAAAAATTCAATACTTAATTTTTCAATTTATCAAACACACCCTTAGTCTCTAAATTTTTTTTCCATATTAGTCTTAGAACTTGGTTATTTTTCCTGATTTGGTTCCTAAATTTGGATCCATTCAGAAGTGATGATGTGAAATTATAAGATTGTGCCACATTATCACTTGAAGTTTTTTTAATAATTACCTAAAAATTAAAAAAACAAAAAAATTAAAACTATAAATATGAAGTGGTACAATTTTAACGTGCCACATAATCATACTTTAATAAAATCCAAGATCAAGGATCATATTGAGAAAAATTATCAAATTTTGGGAATATTATGCATAAAAAATTTTAGGAATCAAAATGAGAAAAGTTACTAAATTCATGGACTAAATGTTACTTTATCAGAATAAAAAGAAATTAATTACATTTACAAGGAATCAAAATCTTGACTCTTACCAACTAATGTCGGCCAGGTCAAGTCCTCATATAAAATTTGGATTAAAATGTGTTGGATAAAGAAAAACAATATTAAGCGAATTTTACCCAAATTTAAAAGAATGATATAATGAAGTGGTATGAGTGGTTCACACTTCACATGTATGGTGAGGGTAGTCGAGCTGGGGATGCAATGGGAAGCTTAGCATTGTCTCAGAACATGGGTGTCCATTCCTTCAACAGTCCCCCAGGCCAGATACTACAGATTCTGCATAAACATAGCACGGCCTTCACTGTACCTAGAAGGGTGTTAGTGTAGGCTGTCTTTCTTATTTATCTTCTTTATTAAGAAAAGGATGATGGAAAAAAGTTAAGAAGAAGCTTTTACTACACATCTCATCTTTTTATGAGAGTTTAAAATCTTCTTTTTTTTCTTCCTAGAGTAAGACGAAAGCAACATGATTTGAATTCGAGTTAAATGAGAGTTTAAAAATATTTGTGGGTTGAATTCGTATTTATTCTTTCAAGTGTTGAGTTATATTTGAGAGAGTTGTTTATTTGTATATCTACCTTCTGGAGGTATTTATTCATTCATACTTTTATTTCTTTATTTGTGAGGGTTTACTTACGGTTTTAGGTAAAAAAACACTTAAAAGAGAAAGTGATTTTATCTTACTTAATAAAAAATGGTGAATTGTAAAGGTTTACTTGAGGTTAATTTCATTTACCCAATATGATCCTATTTTATCTCATAGTAACTATTACATCTTTCTTCATGAAAAAGGTCAATTACTAACAAATAGTTATTAAATCTTTTGTCTTAGACAAATGACCCGTGGCCGCATTATTTTTTCATCTATCATGTAATGTTAATGAGAGGATACCATTAACCCTTTATTGGAGTATAAGTTTCAATATTGTAAATGAGGTTATGTCATGCAGAAGTCGTATATCCAACGTATCAGCTTTCAATTATTTAGTTTTTTAAACTCAGACTCTTAACACATCCAAAGTATACAAGTCACTCACTCAGGATTGAGGTAAGTAACATTATGAATGTCATAAGTAAATTGATTAATAAACAAATCTAGAATTAATTCAACTTAGGGTCCTATTTAATGTATTGCCAATTCAAGCAATCATATCTACGTCTCTATCTTTTGGGAGTCGACCACTCTGATACCCAAAATAAGATATCTTCTCAATTGGATTTGATAGGCGACATAATAATCCTTTAATCAATTTGCTTAATTTTGATTCATCAAACTATTAACCTTTTAGATTACCTACTAATATAAGTTGTCTTCTTACATTATAAACAACTACATAATACAACTAATTATTAGTTGCATAGGAACAAAAAGATATCCTTGTAGCATTGAAACTTTCAACATAAAGCAATTATGAATTTCAGGTTCAACCTTTATATATATATATTTTCAAGAGATCATTTCCAATAACATTTCTCTTATTAATTTGTTCTCATTTTTCCTTCTTTTCAAATCAATACACAATTCCCACCTATTCGATGCCACTAATAATTTGCTAAACTTCCATTTGAGTCACATATCGATTAAATTCCCACCTTCTTTTCAAATCAATACACAATTCCCACCTACTCGTAGCTAACAAGTGGATTGGGACTCAATATAACCCCTTTATAATTATCTAACCTTCTCTACAATTTCAAACCACAACCAATTTGCAACCAATATAACAACCTATACATCTCCACAATCAAATATGTCCAATTATGCCTACAACATTAATTTAACAATTTATCTACTTGATCATTCATAAATAATTTTTAATTGAACTAATAATTTCATTTATTTCCATTTTAGTTTCATGCCACATTTACCAAATATGCCATATTATTTCATTTCATACTTATAATCTATATTAGACATCATTTTACAACCAAAGTTACATGACTTAAGTACATAATTTATATAATACCTAAGTACATGCCACTTTTACCCAAAGAAAGGTTACATCACCAAATTGTCTCTGAAGTCGGGATTGATCTGGATGCTGAATCGGGACATTTGATTTCTACTAACCTACTCACAAAAACAACCGTACGCTAAGTATTTCATACTCAGTGGTATTACCATAATTCAAACTATATAACTTTAATGAATTATAAATATTAATCATATAACATTAAACATGTAAAATTTATAACTTATAAGAACTAATTTACATTCAGTTTCATATTTCATATAATAATTCATCAACTATGTCATATAGTAATAACTTGAATTTGATCAATTCATGAACCTTAGGTTCATGCTTTCAAATCTTACAATTCGACTAACAATTTCTTTCTTATACTTTTAGTTGTACGATCAATCAAATTTATTCAATTCTCACATTTCGATTATTCACCTTATTAACAAACCCGAACCTTGGCGGATACACAGTGTTGATACCATTTTTTGATTAAAACGGGGTTGACTTGGGTTTTGGAAAATGAAAACGAAAATGGGAGTCGCCACCGATCCTTTTTGATGAGGTGTGATCGGATCACCTCGAAAAGTGGTTGTTTTTAATAAACAATTTGATTTTATTAAAACAACAAGTTTGATCCACGAAATTTAGAAAAACGGGTTCGGGAGTCGGTTACACACGAGGAAGGATTAGCACCCTCAATACGCCCAAAATTGGCACCTAGTTGATTACTTAATACCTTAGTGTCGAAAAACTGAAAGCTTTAAAGAAATTTAAAATACGATCTTAAAAAAACTCGAATGGCATAGATTAAAATTCAAGAGGATATTTGGCTATTTGGTTAAACGAGAAATCGAAACCCAGCACATTAGGACACGGTCCTCGAATTTCCAAACGCAAAACATTGCCTCATTTAATTTTTTTTAAAAGGATATTTAGCTATTTGGTCGGTTGAGAAGAATCGAAACCCAGCACATTAGGGCACGTTTTCTCGAATTTCCAAACGCTAAATATTGCCTCAATTAGAAATATTTTTCCTTTTGAAATATAATATTTATATGCATAATGAAATATTAAACATGATAATGTGAAAAAAAAATGAACAAAAAACGAATAATAAAATAAATAAATCATACATATATCATAGCAAATAAATAAATAAATAAACTAAAGCATAAAGATGGACATATAAATGAATACATAAGTGAACATAAAATTAAAGGAAAATATATGATAATTATAAAATATAAAAAGATAGGTACATATAAGGGAAATAGGCATATGTATGTATATACATAAAATTATAAAATATAAAAAATATATATATACATATATATGTTTTTAAGGATATTAAATATAAAAGGTTATATAAATATATACATGTATATATATAATTATGAAAATATGGAAAAATATGTATATATAAATGAAAAAAAAAAAAATAATAATAATGATAATAATAATCATAATAGATTTAGTAATAAAATAGCCAAAATAATGACAAAAAAGGACCAAATTGAAAATTTAAAACAAAATCTGGGGTTAAATCGTAAATAAATTAAAGGGGAAGGACCGTCCTGAACGCGCATGTAATGTGGAAGGACAAAAAAGGAAATTTAACCTTCCTCCAAAATGACGTCGTTCCAGCGGGGACCAAATCGAAATAAAAGAAAAATAAGGGAGTCAAAATTGAAAGTAAAAATAAACTGCATTAAAAAAATAGAAAATACGGAAGGACGAAAGCGGAAAATATCCCAAAAGCTGAAAATGCGCGGATCCTGTTGCGGGTCGGGTCTCATGCGCGGATCTGAGAGTGAAACGACGCCGTTTTGTGCCTAAAGGGCTTGCCCAAAACGACGTCGTTTTGGGGAGCTATAAAAGCCCAGTTTTTTAGAAAAAAATCATTTGCCCCCTTTTTGTTTTAAAAAAAAAAATTAAAATTCTCTCCCCCCTTTTTCTTTTCCGTCCAAACCCCGGCCTATGGTTCGGCCAATCACCGCCGTGACGGTCGCCATTCTCTGGCGTTGGCGCCGCCGTAAGCGGCGGTCAGAAGGTGAAAGGTTGGGTTTTTAAACCCCGTTTCAAAGGCCGATTGTAGATCGGACCTTCATGGTCCTAAGGCCAAGGGAGAAAATCCCCGAAAAGTCGCCTTCCCCGTCCATTTTCGGTGACCCAAGGACTCCGGCGACATCCCAAACACGGCGTTCAGGTATGTTTCTTTTATTATCCTTTAGGCTTATTAACTATAAAAGGAAAGAAAAGAGCAAAAACCGAATGGAATCGAAGAGGAAAAAGACTAAAAATATCACCTTTCAAACTGATTTTTATTTCTTCAATATTTTTTCAAAAAAAATCGGAACCCCTTTACAAAGATTCATTTTTGGCTTTATAGCCGATCTACATAAGTTTTTAGTCTATTTTTTTGCTTGCTGATGTTTCCTTTCTGTCATTGCAGGCATGGGCCCACGTGGATGGAGATGACAGTGGTAGTTGGCGGTGGTTGCTGGCAGAGCAGGTGAGCAAAAGACCGAAGGTCAGAAGACCCTAGGAGCGGCGCCTAGGGTTCTTTTGTTTTCTGCTAGGGTTTTTCCTGTTTTGGGTTTTGGGCTGAGGGTAGGCTATTGGGCCTATTTGGGTTTGGCATGTGGGCCGATTCTGCTGGGTTAGGTCTGTTTTAGGTGAGTGGTTGGGTACCGGGTTATTGGGTTATTGGGCTAGTGATTTTGGGCTTGTTGTTTTGGACTTTATGGACTGTAATTTGGACTTTTATTTTGAGTTTAATTGGGCCCCGGGCAAAATGGCCTGCAACACACGGATTCCAACCAAACACACCAATATGACACATTGTGCCTAAAATGGTACTCAATACCTGATTAACATATCAGAAGCAGTGTACAACACATAAAGTGCCTGAAATGACACACGTGGTGCCTAATACGACACATATAGTGTCTGATCGGCAAAGCCGATAAATTCCTGTACTCTTCCAATCCTATGGCATCCCAACTATATCCGACTAAGCCCGATTAGTTAATAGGGTATTCAAATCACTTTCTCAATTTCAATTTCACTTTCAATGTACAATTCAATTCGATACACTTTTCCACTTTCCAACTATACTATCAAATATTCATACATAATCATACTTCATCTCAATTTCATTCATTTCAATATTGATACCTACCTTAAAATTTTACTTACCATACACATAAATTTAAATATAACATTTAATATAGTAAATATAGTAATACAAACCATGAATTACTCGTTTTAGTCCTCGATAGCTTTCTCCTTTCCTTTCGATGCCGATGCCTCGGGTTTTTTGTTAGCTACGAAAATAATAATAATTTTTCATTATTAATACAGCACTAATTTACAATAATTAATTGAATTTCTTTTCAATTTATACCCTAATTCCAATTTAATCCTAATTAACTCATTTACTTTTCTAACTTAATATCTTGTCATATTCAACTTAACTATTCAATGTTCATATTAAAACCCTAATTTTAAATTTCTTTCAATTTAATCCCTCTAACAAAAACTTATAGCTTCTTTTACAATTTAATCCCTTAATCAATTCTAACTATAAATTCTATCAATTAAACCCCTAATTCATCATTTTGTTCAACATGAACTATGTTCAAAAACCTAAAAACTTCCAAAACCTCAACTTAATTTCAACAAAACTTTATTCTCAAGCTTCTAAAACATCAAAATTACTTACCAATTTAAATTCCAAGCTTTAAAACCTTAATTCCCCATTTTTATTTTCTTTCCCTTTTCTTTTCTTTCCCTATTCGAATGCTTCTCTGTTTCTTTTCTCCTTCATTTGTTTCTTTTATTCTTTTAGTTTCTTTATTTCTTTTATGTTTATTTACTTTATTATTTTAATGATAGTTATAATAATATGATTTTTATAATAAATATATATTTAATAATAAATATTTATATTACATTTGTACACATATATTTTACACTTGTCTATTATCATCACTATCCAATTGTCCTTATTTTATTTGTTTTTATTAATTTAATATTTTAATATAATAAAAATCTATTTACTTAAATAAAAAGTAATTAAATAAATATATTACAATTGTAAAAATATAATTATTACACATGTATATTTTTATTACCATACATTTGTCTTTGTTTTAATTTACTTCATAATATAATAATATAATATCAATTAAATAATAATAACTTAATTAATGTGTGAAATCTAAGAAAAATCTTAGATTTTTCAATTCATTTGCCGCCAATAATATCAATTAGGACAAATGGGATAATTTTCATTTTGGTCCTTTATATTTTCTTTTAATCTATAATTCAACTTTTTCCTTTTATTCAATTTAGTCCTTTTTCCTAATTACCCTTAATTAAGCTAAATTCACTTAATTAAAACCTAGTTATGCTCACTACTAGACTCATAAATATTTCTAATAATTATTTACGAACTCATTTCATTAAGACGAAGGCCCAATATTACACTTTTCTGATGCCCGTGAATTTTGGGTCATTACATTTCTCTTCCCCTTAATAAATTTCGTCCTCGAAATTTACCTAAGAAAAGATAAGGATATTTTGCTCTTATAGTTTCTTTCGATTCCCAAGTTGCTTCTTCCACATTATGATTTCTCCACAATACTTATACTGGAGGAACTCGTTTGTTTCTCAACTCTTTCACTTCTCGAGCTAATATCTGAACCAACTCTTCTTCATAAGATAAATCTGATCGAATTCCAATGTCTTCAGTAGGAATGATATGTGAAGGATCCGACCTATATCTTCGAAGCATAGAAACATGGAAAACATCATGAATCTTCTGTAACTCTGGAGGTAAAGCTAGTCGATAAGCCACCCGTCCAATTCTTTCCACCATTTCATACTACCCAATAAAACGAGGACTCAATTTACTTTTCGGCCAAATCTCAGAACTTTTTTCCAAGGTGACACCTTCAGAAATACTTTATCACCAACAGAATATTCTATATCTCGTTGTTTCAAATCCGCATAAGATTTATGTCTATCGAAGGCTGCCTTCAATCTGTCCTTAATCTTCTTAATTGTTTCCTCTGTTTCTTTAATTATTTCAGGCCCAATTATTTTTCTTTCTTTCAATTCTGCCCAATATACAGGCGATCGACACCTTGGACCATATAAAGCTTCATAAGGAGCCATCTGAATACTAGATTGGAAACTATTATTATAAACAAACTCGACCAATGGTAAATAACATTCCCAACCTGATTCAGAATCAATGATGCAAGCTCGAAGCATATCTTCTAATATCTGAATTACCCGCTCAGGCTGTCCGTCGGTTTGCGGATGAAATGAAGTGCTAAAATTAAGCCGCGTACCCAACAACTCATATAACTGCTTCCAAAATCTCGATGTAAACCGAGGATCCCGATTTGAAATTATCGATACCAGAATACCATGTAATCTAACAATTTCCCGAATATAAACCTCGGCAAGCTTCTGTAGTGACTATTTGGTTCTAACTGCTATAAAATGAGCTAACTTTGTGAGTTGATCGACAATTACCCAGATGGCATTCTTTTTACTCACTGACAATGGCAATCCCGTAACAAAATCTACGGTAATGCATTCCCATTTCCACTCGGGAATAGTAATATGCTGTAACAAACCTGTTGGTACCTGATGTTCTGCTTTTACTCGCTGACAAGTCAGACATTTACCAACATACTCGACTATATCTTTCTTCATCCTTGGCCACCAATATAACTCTCGTAGATCACGATACATCTTTATTCCACCGGGATGCAAAGCAAAGGCACTATCATGTGCTTCTCGCAAAATCAACTCTTTAAGTTTAGAAACAACTGGAATACAAATCCAATTTTGGAACCTCAAACAATTATGTTCATCAATACTAAAATTTTATACCATACCATTCCGCACCATCTCTCTTTTCTTCATCAACTTTTTATCTTCTAGTTGTGCTGCTCTGATTTGATCAAACATTACCGGCTTAACTCTTAACTCAGCTAACAAACTTCTATCATCATTAATACTAAGTCGAGCGAACATTGCCCATAATTCAACCGCTGTTTTTCTACTCAATGCATCTGCTACCACATTTGCCTTTCCTGGATGATAATCTATAACACAATCATAATCTTTCAGAAGTTCTATCCATCGTCTCTGTCTCAGATTCAACTCCTTTTGTGACAGAAGATATTTGAGACTTTTATTATCAATGTAAATATAACATTTCTCACCATACAAGTAATGCCTCCAAATCTTTAATGCAAAGATTACAGCAGCTAACTCCAAATCGTGTGTCAGATAGTTGCGTTCATATGGCTTCAACTGTCGAGATGCATAAGCTATTACTTTTCCATCTTGCATCAATACACAGCCCAAACCATTCAGAGAAGCATTACTGTACACAACAAAATCCTTCCCCGACTTTGGTAATGTTAAAATAGGTGCCTCAGTCAACATCTGCTTCAATGTCTCAAAACTCCTCTGTCACTGATCATCCCAGATAAAAGGAACATTCTTTTGTACACGCATTGCCATTTCCATAACTACGTGGTAACGACAAAAACATTTTCAGAGGTTCAGTTCATCACAAAACACACTCTTATAACTTCCTTTGCTCATAAGGCAATTTATGCAAATTTTGACACCATATAGTTGAGAATTTGGTAACATCATCCCTTCCCGAGATTACATTATCTTTAAGGATCTATATTATCATCTTTATGAAAAGCACTAAGAAATGATATTCATAAAGCCTATCATCAATCATATATTGTCCTCGAGGGACCAATCATCGTAATTTTTATACTAGCATTTCAATCTATATGAACAATTACAAACAGACTCGGCATCCAAATCTTAACTCAAACTCGACTCTTTTATGGCATATACCTCTGAACTGGATACGAGGTTTGGTTTAGTCCAAGAATCGACTAAACTCTAGCAATAATACCACTAAATGTAACACCCCACACCTAACCATCGTTGGATCCGAGTGCGAGATGTCACAACACATTACCGGAGTAACTCAAACATTGCTCATCAACAATTAAATTAAGAAAGGAACTTCTAAACAATTTTTAAAAAATTAGAAAATAATTTATAAATTGTTTATGGATCTTTAAATTCAATTTAAATACTTTTGTTCGATATCACATTTAATTAACAATAATCTATACTAAACAATATTTGTACTCGACTTTGTATTTACTCAATCACCAACACGACCCGGATTCTAACCTCAAAATAGTGTGTTGCACCATATAAATATGAGTTGAACTTAAACTCCAATACTATCGAATTGAGTCCAATTTGTCACATTTAATATCCTAAATATACATAAATAAGTTTAGACAGCCATAGCTTTGCTTCGGTTAAGGGTCCCCAAGGATACCTAACCAACAAACCATAAGATCTTAAGTGATAAACCGATGAAAAGTGAAGTTTCATACACCCCTCCAACAATTATGTAACTCCCATCTCTCTTCCTCACGGTTCATAATTTGATCATGTCATTGATGCATCGATTTGTTGTCTTCAATTTTGAGAAAACAAGACAAAAACCAATGGAATCCCTACATACATACATATACATGCATACATATATATAAAAAATATATATAAATATATTTGGGTACTTCTTGTTTGACTTGATATTGCAAATCTTGTTTGGTTTTTGTACCTGTTACATGTACGACCAAGTTTCTCATTGGGAGCTTTCTTATTACTATTATTGGCCAAAAAGATGAAGTAATTTCATACTCGAAACTAATTAACCACACATTATTATGGCAATCCCTATGTTTCTATCATCTTTTTTCTGTATTGTTGTTATCAAAACATAGTTTTTAATGAGAATCGATTTGGTCTGATTGATTGTTTCTGTTGTTCTGTCCGATTGATTGTTTAAGAGCTTTGGCTTTAGCTTTGTTTTCGAGTCAAGTAGGGTAAAAGTATCATAGAGGTTCTCTGTATTAAAAGTTAGATTACATTTTGTTCCATCTACTAAAAAATGAACAAATTAGTCATTGTACGTCAGATTAAAGAGCAAATAGGTCTTTTTATACAAAACCATCATGTGTTACTTTCTAGTTATTCCGTCAGCCACGCCCATTTTTAACGGTACAAATTACAGAAATTTTCAGCAAAAAGGATCAATTTGCACTTTGATTTAACGTACATGAACTAATTTATTTATTTTTAATAGAGAGGACAAAATATGCAATCTAACTCTTACTATAGGAACTCCATGATGATTTTACAAAATAGACAAATGAAAAACGTAATTTTAATGCCAGAGGGCAAAAATAAACAAATGAGATGGAGGAAATATTACACTCTGGACAAAAATCAAACAAATTATTATAATATTGAAATATTACACTTTGGATAGGTGAATATGAACCACAATAGATGAGTGTTAGCTGGAGAAACATAGCAAACAAATTATTACAAGATTGACGGTATAATTGATAATGATAGTGATAGAACAGTGGAGATTTCTGGTATTTGAATGGAAGCTAATATCCAGCAGTAAAACCCCAAAGAAGCACAGGGTCTAGTGGCTGTCATTGCTAAAAGTTATAAAAGAGTTTGGTCAGGTTTTGTCGAGGGCTCCGTTATCCCATTGAAATTAGCTTTTGTAAGAAAATCTTTTTCATTAAAGGACAAAACACGATATTCTTTTAATTAAATGTGTTCTCTTCTAATGAAGATAAGATATTTCAGGAGAAGCAAAATAAAAAAAGAACTGTCCTTTTAAGTAAAGATTGATTTCCTCTCAAGAAAGCTTTTCTCATTAAGGCCAAAGCAAAGATGAAATATATATATATTTGATGAATTATAAGAGGAAGGTAAAGTCCTAATAGTAACTTGACTAGCGCGATTCGAATTTAGGTCACAATTAGGGCGATAAACATCTTAATCATCAGGCTAACACACAGATTTAAATAAATATTTTTTTTATTTGTTTATAAATGAAAGTGCATTTCATTACATGGTTATTATAAATGTTATTAGAATAAGAACATAGATAAAATTAAGGTTAATGTAATGTTTGGTAATTGAGTTTATTTTCAAAGTTCAATTTGATATTTGAGTTTGATTTCAATGTTTAATTTGGTATCCAGATCAAAACAACATCATGTGGCTCGATAAACGTTTGACATGTATGCTCTAGTAAAAAAATATAGGTACATAATTAGGACAAAGGAAAAACTTTAGTACAAAATTGAACATTGAAGCTAAACTCATGTATCAAATTAAGACAAAAAAACCAAGTATCGAATTGAATTTTTTTTTTTTGGTACCAAAGTGTACATTGAAGTCAAACTCAAATACCAAATTGAACATTAAAGCCAAACATAAGTATTAAATTAGTAATTAGCTTTCATCAAATTCACTTAAAATCCAATTAAACACTAAAAAATTAATGTTCTTACTCATAAATATCAAAATGTATAATTTTTACCAAATAAATAAACTACATTGGACCCAAAAAAAAATACATATAGCACATTGAAAAAAAAAAAGCTTGGACTCTTGTATATATATATTGGTGAAAAAATAAAGAAAATGATTACACACTCCTAATTCAATCTAAAGGAATATCTTCAATTAAATGAAGACCCTCATTCCTGTCAAAAGTTATCTAGTAATATAACTAGCTTCAAAATTCATTTCACTCAAGCTAGGAATATACTCAAGCTTCCATTGACCAATGTCTAACAAGTTTTGTTGAATGCGCCGGATAAATGCAGAAGAAGATGTTTTGGAGAAGGATTCTTGAATAGCCTGAAGAGTTTCCTGACTATCTATTCTGATCAACACTTCACCATACTTTCGACTTTTTATAATGTACTCGTATATTTTTCTAGTTACAGAGACTGTAAAAAAACAAACTCTACAAGTTGACAGTTAGTTGTTAGTATTGTTGTAACAAACAATGGTGCAATAAGTGTTGACACTAACCATAAAAATGATTCTATTCATGGAAGGTGAAACAAAATAGGAATGCAAATATAAATTTGTTTGAAAAGATTATAAATCTGTAAGTGGGAAAACTAAATGGAGAAACCCAGTAGGGAGGTAATGGAAAAGAGCATAGAGATGGAGATAGTTAAGATCATTAAAGGATATGACAATGATTGAGGCAATGTTTCACTAAAGTCTAACAAACACACTCAATTGTCATAAAACGACATTCACTTTTGTCGCTATAAATGGTGAGTGCCACTCCTCTTCCTTTTACATGTAATTTTCAGCTTCAATTATTGATGGTCAATTATTAACCCAATTTCACCCTGCTTTAATTAATTGCTTAATTCACTTTCGGATTGATAGTTCAATCGGTACTATGAAACTTAAAAGAGGATTGAATCGAAGTAAATTTAAAATTTTAATTGAATTGGATAAATTATTATTTGAATCCAATTTAATTTTGTTGTTATAATTTATAAAATGAAGGTTTATTTTTATATTGTTATTTATTTATATTTATTAATAATTTTTTATTTATTTTTGTAATGATTGAATACATTCAATCAATTGAATTAAAGCGTACAACATTGCTTGCTTTATATATGAGAAGAAATGTTTTATATACGTTGTCAAAGAGATTTACGTGAAACATAAGCGAGAAGGCCACTTCATATCTAAATTTATACTCATGAATAAAATGATATTAATTTATTAATGAAAATTTTTATTTACACTTTTTTAAATATTAGCATTAATATATCATTCTTTTTACGTTGTATTACTTTTTTAAAAAGAAAATATTAGCGTTAGTAATAATATTTGTAATTCATTCGGATTTTAATTAAGTTAGAGATAATTACGAATAAAATGATAGAGATTTTTATCAATAAATATTAAATGTAATGATAATATATGTTGCATTCTTAAGGAGAGAACCAAATTTCAAACATTAAAAACAACATTATTAGGAAAAACAATGACGAACTTAATATAGACTGAAAAAAAACAAAAAAAATAAAAAAAGATTTTTTAAAAATATTTGAGTTTAACTTTAGTTTATTTTTCACTTGTTATCCAAACAAGTGAATATTATACCGAATTTCATTCAAAGGCCAAATCTATATCTATATCTATTAAATATCTCAATTTATTAAAGTATACGAATTTGAGTAGCGGATTTACTATCTAAAATGAATTTAGATGATAAATACCCAAAAAGTTATACATATATATATATATATATAATATATATATATAATAATTATATATATGATCAAATTTTACTATTTATAAATTATTGATTTAATCCTCATACTTTAATTTAATCAATTTTAATTTTTTTTACTCTAATCTAATCTGTAATAGTTAAATTCATTAAATCAAAATTTTCTATATGTTCCAATTTAATCATTGTTTACTCCCTATATTTTTCAAAATTTAAGATTCCAATCATAGATAAAATGATAGCCATTAAATCCATTAACTAAATTGGCATTTTTTTTATGTGTATTTTGTGAAATAATAAGTTGACATAACATTGCACGTGCAATAATATGTTTATCAAATGAAATTCTAGAAATAGCAAAATTTAACTCAAGGAATTTAAAGATTACCACTTGATAAAGACTAAAATTCCAAAATTCATAAAGGAAAAAAACTAAATCTATAATTCACGTATACTAATAGCAAAATTTGACACAAATAAATTGAAAAATTAAAATATTTTTGGGTCAGGCAAGACTTGGAAATCATTGACAAAGCCTAGTTTGAAATGATCCAGGTTTGGTGACTAGGGAGGCTACTTGGTCCAGTTATAGGTCTAACCCAAACCCAATATCTCACCGAACAGGCCCCGTTATTTGATATGCAACCAAATCCAAATCCAAAGAATTGACTATCTACAACAAATGTAGTAATTAGTTAATTACTGATGCTTAGAACTTGCCGCTCGGAAACAGAACCCGAAAGGATCCGGCCCCGAAAGAACCTGAATACAAAATAAATCCAATCCAGAAAAATAAAGAACTCTGAAACAGCCTAAATTCAACTTGAACCCAAACCAGCATAATTATCACCTCTAGTTGAAACTTGCTGCTGCTGATTCACAGTTTCCACAAAATGCAAGCTATCTAAAGTCTATACCATTTTTCATGCGTTGCTTTCAAATGTAGACATTTGAAAGAACCTGTTTTGATCAGTGATCACCTAATATAAGTGCAATTTTCCAATTGAACTAAGCAAAATAGTCGTTAAACCGTAAAAGTTTCCTGGCATGCATCTCTGGAGGTTATTGGAGCCTAAGAAAATAAAAGTAGACAAAGAATGAGCCTAAGACAAAGGCAGGTTTGCAACAGATAAAAGAATGAGCCAAAAGCTATAAGGGAGACCGGAGATAACTGTAAGCATATTAGGCTGAAAATGAACCTTCTACATGAAAAATTGGAGAAGGGGAAAAATTAAGAGGGACTTCCAGAGAAGCCTACAGGTGACAATAAAAGCGTCTATAATGAATCTCAAAACCCAGCCATTGCAAAGGGTAGGGAAATGGTGCAAATGAGGATATGTTCACTTGGAGAGGAGCCATGAAAGAGAAATAGCCATGCATCTACCTCTAAGGTGCAGTATTAGAAAAAACATTAATCACATATGTCACTAGTAACTGTAATTTAAAAGAGGCCAAATATCAGAGAAAGTAATGGTATTGGATATTTTTATGTTGTTCTTTTATTTACTTCTATGCAGCTTGTTCAAAGTCTAATCTATTTCAAGTTTCAACAAAGGTTGCCATCTAATCAAAGTCGTTAGATTCAGTTAACAATCTATGTCACAATAATGTATGGAACTGAGACAGATGAAAATAGAGAATTAGTATCCAAAAATGGATCTATAAATTATACTTCCTAAAGATATCTGCCATTCCATCTCTTTGCTAGGCTCTATATATAGTACTATAAGTCACTAAATCTCCTGGTTCTCACCCAAAATGGTTCGTTGTCTTCATCGACATCCGCAATCAACAGGTACCAACATCCTCTATGAGCATTCCTCATCCCTTAATATAACTTCAATTAGCATTTCTGTTGCGGATCGGCTCTTAATGCTAGGCCAATATCCACCTATATGGATATTTACAAATTACAAGAGAAAATTCCCTTACCTTTGGTTACAAATCCATTCCAAGACTCAAAATTTCACCAATTTTTGGCTCTTAACACTATTCCTATGCATAAGGGATCGAATATTGCAAGTATATACAGTTTAATTTTTAAAAAATACAAATATTTAGGGCAAACCATAGTCAAATTATCCTTAGTATATGCCAAACCAAAAATTCTTATTAGCCAAAAGCACCTATTATCATGAGTACAAAATTTGCCCCTTATTTCTCCATATTATAATTAGAATAAGGGGAAAAGATCCAGTATTAATGTAATGAAATGGATAACATTATCATCACCATTTGCTACAGAATTTACTTTTTTTTTTATATCAAAATAAAAAAACCTGAGATTATTCGATGGGTTTAGTAGCAGCATCGGCGGAGCTTAAAATTTTCGGTTGCTGATGAATTCGTTGTTGTTGTTGAGCCTGTTTTTGCTCTATCTCTCGCCATTTGTTAATTCCGATGGTAAAAAGAACTGTTGCAAAAGCAAATAAATTAAATAGTAAATTTAGGTAAAAAATTAAAAAGAGATTGAATGAAGTTATTTACATCCGGCGCCGACGAAAATGAGGAGGCGCAGGACCTTAGGTCCGGGCGGACCCGCCGCTTCTTCTCCCGTCATTTCACTCTCTTTCCTTTGCCGAGGCGCTGAGATTTCAGCTGCTTTGGTAACTGATTCAGTGGTCACTGGTCAGCTTAGCAGAGAACTTCGATGTCTGATTGAGAGAAAAAATTGATGGGTTTATGAGCAAATAGTGAAGAGAGGCAAGGGCATAGCGGGAATTACATATAATCATTGCGATTGGTCAAATTCTATAGAAAGTCCTTGTACTGTACGTCTTTAACAGATTTAATCCTTCTACTTTAAATTCATCATTCCTAAACTTTTTGAAATAATTTTTATTAATTTTGTCAAATAATTTGATTTCATGCATTAAACTGGTATTTTTCTCACTTAGCTACTTAGTTTTTTTTTGTCAAAAGTAGTACTTAAACTATTAATTTGATCTCATTTTACCCCTAAAATTATATCAATCAATAAGAACATGACACATGGTATGTTCTTATAGGACATCATACTCTTTTTTGGTACAATGAGATAAAATTGATAGTGTAATACTTCTTTTGACAAAAAAAAAACATTTAGGTACTTAAATGAAAAAAAAGACATAGTTTGGGGCCAATTTGTAGTTAAGCCTTTGCTAAAAATACAGTTTGAAGGCGTTATATACAAATTGACCCTTGAGGTATGAACCCCCCTCTCTCAGCCCCTTTTTCTATTTTTAAATTTTTATTAAAACGGTATTTCTTAAGTAATTGAAGTAAGGGTAAAGCAAATTGAAATGGAGAGGAAGAAACCCACCGATTCCAGCTCCAACTCTAAGTTGAACATAGCCATCATACACCCAGATCTTGGCATAGGTAATCCCTTTTTCTATTACTATTTCTTTTTTAATTTCGGTTGTTTGTTTTAGTTTATTTATTGATTTTCGTGTTTATTAAAAAAAAAAATCTTTGAATCTAGATATCAAAAGAAAATATAATTTTTTAGTTTTGTTTTGGAGGATGATTAGGTTTTCAAGTACTAATTTTTGACTGGAAAAAGGCTTGATCTTTGTTATTTGAATTTGTGGATTGAGATTATTAGGTTACATAGCAAGTTCTATCTATTTATTTATTTACAAATTAAAAAATGGATTTTTTTTTTTTTGCTGTTTATCTGTTATTACCTAAAAGGTGGAGCTGAGAGATTGATTGTTGATGCGGCTGTTGAATTGGCATCCCATGGGCACAATGTTCATATTTTCACAGCTCATCATGATAAAAATCGATGCTTTGAGGAAACCCGTGCCGGTAAGTTTCATTTTCCATATGTTATTTTCATTAATTTTAGCTACTTATTTGGTGAATTTAAGAATAATCAGATAGAAAAAGGACTTTTTGAAGTTAATGTGGAAATTTTGGTGCATATAGCTTAGTAAAACTAATGAAAGTGAGTATACTGCTCGATTATAGCAGAGCCGGAATGTTGAATTCTACTCGGTTTTTGTCTCATGTGATGATATGCTGCAAATTGGGAAAATGTTTGAAATTTGTTCGTTCTTGGTAATTCATTGATCTAACTGAAATCAATTTATACCGAGTCTCGGAAATCCAGGTATCTTTCCAGTTACTGTGTACGGCGACTTCCTGCCTCGACATATTTTCTATCGCCTTCATGCTGTATGTGCATATCTTCGCTGCATTTTTGTTGCTCTTTGTGTGCTGTTCATGTGGCCTTCGTTCGACGTTATACTAGCAGACCAGGTCTCCGTTGTCATCCCATTGTTGAAGCTTAAACGATCAACCAAGGTATATAAAATCAACTTTAGTCGATTGTTTTCTAGAATATCTGTCGTGTTCTCTCTCACATGGTACTCGTTTTCTTTTCAGGTTGTATTCTATTGTCATTTTCCGGATCTTTTACTTGCTCAGCATACAACTTTGTTGCGGAGGATATATCGAAAACCTATCGATATTATAGAAGAACTGACAACAGGTTGGTTCTGTATACCGGTTGTTTCTTTGTACGGATAAGGATATTGAATATAATGTTCATCGTGATTCAGTTTTTCTGCTATGTTTTGGAAATTGGAATTCAGGAATGGCAGATATGATACTTGTTAATAGCCGATTTACTGCATCTACCTTTGCAAAAACATTTAAGCATCTCCATGCACGAGGAATTAGGCCAGCCGTTCTTCACCCTGCAGTTAATGTGAACCAGTTCGACAAGCCCCGTTCTTTTAAGTAACCAACATGCTTGTACACCCATTGGTCTCCTTTTTTTTTGTCCCGGGAAATTGTTTAAACCGTTATCTAACGTTTCTTTGATAGGTGAAACTTCCTGCCATAAGTGCGTTTCTGAACGATATATTTTTGTTCCTTTGATTAGGTTGAATTTTCTCTCCATCAATCGGTTTGAAAGGAAAAAGAACATAGAATTAGCGGTTTCTGCTTTTGCAATGCTTCGCACCCTTGATGGAAATGTTGATCGAGGTTCGAACTTTGCTGATGCAGACTTGACAATTGCCGGCAAGTTCCTTCCCGTTTTAACACGAGTATTACCATTATTTTATGCTGACACTGAAGATTTTTTATGCGGATGGAATTTCTTCATCGCGTTATTCTTTTAGGTGGATTTGATAAACGCCTACGGGAAAATGTTGAGTACTTGGATGAGCTCAAAAGCTTAGCGGAGAGGAATGGAGTGGCTGGTCAGGTTAATTTTGTTACATCGTGCTCGACAGCTGAAAGGAATTCTCTGCTTTCCGAATGCCTATGTGTCCTTTATACGCCAACAGTATGTTGCCTTCTACCATTTTCAAGAATCGTTAACATCGATGAAAGAATAACTTATGAAGATTTTCAATTCGATGCAGGATGAACACTTCGGCATCGTTCCGTTAGAGGCGATGGCAGCACACAAACCCGTCATAGCGTGCAACAGTGGTGGTCCGGTGGAAACAATTAAGAATGGGGAGACCGGATTTCTTTGTGATCCATCTCCGAAGGACTTTGCTTTGGCTATGGCTAAATTCATTCAAGACCCAGAGATGGCAAAGAGAATGGGAGAACAGGCTAGGCAGCATGTGAATGAATCATTCTCAACAACGACATTCGGCCAGCGTTTGAATCAGTTTCTTCTCGATGTTGCTAGAACTAAGCGGGACTAGAAGTCGGGAATCGACATTGACAATGATCTTTTGCAGCTTACTTATGCAGACACACTCAAGATACGATATACACACACACTTAAGATGCTCGTTATGTTACTCGGATTATTTATTTTTTTCCGAAGAGTATCACGAATCGTATCAAAATTAATGAAGAAAACTATGAGGATTTGTTGATCTAATTTTATAGTCCTTTTCTGGTTGGAATATACTATGATCCAATAGAGTTGTTTTGCACGCCTTCTGAGACCGTGTAACAGCTTCTGTTTATTACATAAACACCACTAGCTTTACCTCAATGTCTATATAACAGCTTCTGTTTTGTACGAAAATTTTCACTTTTTTTGTAACCAAACCAATTTTCAAATGTAATAAAACTTGGGATTTAGAATATATATATATATATATATATATATATATATATATATATATAGCTTTTATATTATGAGTACCCTAGCTACGCCCCTGTTTGAGAGTTAAGGTTAGAGATATTAATTAAATGACATTAAAGTGGTTGGAGATATTAAAGGGGCATTAAAGTGTCAAAAGTATCATGGAGACATTGAGATAAGATTGCATTTTGCTCCCTCTATTTAAAAAATTGGTAAATTAGTTCTTGTATATTAGATCAAAGAATAATAAATTGGTAAATTAGTTCTTGTATATTAGATCAAAGAATAATTTAGTCTCTCTATTAAAAATTTCATCTATTTTTACTATTAAAATTTGGTCCATGAAAGTCAGAATGAGGCAAAATGGACGCCATGTGTAATTTTTAGTTATTCAGTCAGCAATGCCAGTTTTTTAACAGTGACAATCGATGATTTTTAATAAAATGAGGAGTTTACTCTTTGATTTAATATAAAAAGACTAATTTGCACTTCTTTTTTTTAATAAAGGAAGTAAAATACAATCTTATCTCAATGTCTCCATGATACTTTTGCCACTTTAATGTCCTTTAATTAATATCTCCAACCTTATCTCTCAAACAGGGGCGTAGCTAGGGAACTGGCAAGGCCTCGGTCCCTTAAAATGGAAACCATTTAGTCCCTTTAAAAATTTTAAAATTTTAAATTAATAAAATTAAAACTACACTTAACCCCATAAAAATGATAAAATTTTAATTTAATTTTAAAAAAAATTATAAAGATATAAACTATTCAAATGATGAAATTATATTTTTACTATCATAAAAATTACAATTTAATTTCAGTCCCCAAAGAATTTTCTCAATTTCACCGTATCACTTACACAAATTCTTTCATTACAACTACAAGTCATATACATTCAACAACTTATTTTCCCCATGAAAATAGGAAGCTTTTGATAATGTGATTAAAAATCCAAAGCCGTCTTAGAATTTGGAAGAGGTTTGAAGATGACTATGCATAAACATCCAAATTCAATGTGTTGGTTTGGATTTTAAAAGATTCTGTTGCCAACCATGAAAACCCAATTAAAACACAATTCGATGGTTCATTGATTGTACCCTTAAATCTCCCTTTAAAAAGGTTAATATCTATCATAGGCCCTTTACTCATGTATTTTTATTTTTTAAAATTTAATCCATTTACTTTTCAAATTTCAAAAATCGGATCTAGTGGTTAACATTGTTAATTTTTTTTGTTAAATTTGTTAGTATGACATTATAAAATGAAAAGAATACTCACTTGGTAACAATGTAACTTAAAAAATGACGTTGTAATGAGTCTAAATTTTAAAAAAAATAATTTTAGCATTGTTAATAGTTGGACGTGTTTTTTGAAATTTGGAAAGTGAAGAAACTAAATTTCTAAAGTTAAAATACAATATCAAAATTAACTAATAATTTAACAATCCATTTTCATCAATTAAACCCAAGACCAAAATTAAATGACATTTGTAGGTTGTATTTGACAAATTAAACGCAACATTAAAAAAAATTATAATTAACACTAATTTTATTCTATTAACAAAATTACGAAAAATCCAAACCTAAAATATTAGCAAATAACTTTTATCAAATCAATCTTAAATCTTGAATTAAACACTAAAAAGTTAACATTGTTATATTTGGACATCAAAATATATAACTTTTGTCAAATATAGGTACCAAATTGGTCCCCCCAAAAAAAAACACAAATACCACATTAAAAAAAAGTATCAAACTCAGGTACCAAATGATATATTAGCCTTCTTACTAATAATTTTCAATTTTTGTACAATTATAAATACAAGTATGAGTAACCACCAAGTAAACCAAATTAAAGTCAACAAACTGTGATTAACTGAACTACGTATGTAATTACACATGATAAGTCTTGAACTTGAGTACTCAGAATCCAAAGCTTCTGTCTTTATCAATTGAACCAACGCGTTATTAGCTGAATTAATTTTTTTAATTAACTTTTTCCGCTTAAAAAATATAGTATTATTTTTATGGCTTAATGATAAATTTAGCCACTAATGTTTACATATTTTGTCAAAATGGCCCTAATTGTATTTTTTAGTCTTTTTCGACCATCAACCTTTGATTTTTTTTTTTTTAAACTATTTTTCTAACAGATTTGATGAAAATATTGTTAAAAAAATTTAACGGGGATGATGTTGAATATTTTTAATAAAATGTAATTTATTACTTAGGTAACCCAATAAGATAATTACATGTGGAAAATAATAAAATAAATAAATCATACATAAAATTAAAAAAAATAACTCTTAATTAAAGAAAATAAACGTAACTATCTAAAAAAGGTTTCAAAATGAATTCATACGTTTGTTTACTGGCAGGTTTCAAAAAGATAATTAATAAATCAAACTGAAAATATTGAACGAGTGCATTCATTTTGAAATATTTTTTTAGATAATTACATTTATTTTTTTTAACTTCATGAATTATTTATTTATTTTATTATTTTTCACATGTAATTATTTTATTAGGTTATCTAAATAATAAATTATATCTCATTAAAAATATTCCACGTATGAAATTTCACATAATCCTTTTAACTTTTTTTAACGGTACCTTCATCAAATCTATTAAAAAAACAATTTGAAAAAAAAAAGATTGATGGTAAAAAAAGAATTAAGGCCATTTTGATAATATATGTAAACATTAGTAACTAAATCTGACATTAAACTTATTTTTATTGATAATTTCTGTATATATAGAAGCCAATAGTATTCCAACACATAACTAACAATATTTAAAATTAATTTGACATTGAAGCCAAAATTTTCGAAGTTTGTCTTGAAAAAGGGTTTGAATACTATTAAAGAGTGGGTCCAATACTCCAAATAATTGATGAGCAGTGGACACGTTTTTATTTATTTTAATTATTAATTTTTGGTAATTCAGAATCATAATTAAAATAATTTTCATGAGGTGAATGAATGAATTAAAATAAGAAACCCAAACGAATTAATTATTATCTACCTTATTTTTAGGATGAAATCGTACTAATATCATTAATTATTCAAACTTAATCATATTATTATACAAAAGAAAGTTATTATTTTTTATTGATTCCTAATACTGTAATTAATTTGCATTATATGCGCCGTAACCTTACACATCCGTCCTAGAATATGTTACGTCTATTTATTATTTATTTCTTTTTCATTTTTTTTTTTGGAATATCTCTCTGACATACCAAGGCGGCTAATATGATATACGCTCTAAAGTGGAATCTTTATTATTTAATTTGATTGATTAATTAATTTGTATTGAAATAATTTTTAATTTAATATTTGATTTATTGTGATTGATATATGCAAACGGCTATGCAGGGATGAGCAGTGATGTATGTCATAGGTACGCAGGAAAATCATAAATGAATATTAATGCAAACGACCAACCGGTATGGCTTACAATGAATTCCACCGCCTAACTCTTATTAATTACTTGTTTATCCCTTTGGATTATTGTAATTTCTAAATATTACAAATTTTAGTATATCCACTTAACTTATAAATACAGTTCCTCTAATTATATATTTTCTTTGATATTTTAAAATAATTTTTAAGGTTTGGTTTTGAGAGTAAGTCTGCAATTGAGTTGAGTTGAATCCACTTAGTAATAAATTTGAGCTCAATTTAAAATTTAAGGTTTATATTTAATTTGAACCCAATCAAATATGAAATTTTAAGCTTAAACTCAATTCATAATTAAGTTATGCGAGCTCAATTAAACTTATTCATTTCTTTTTATAATTATAATTTTGTAATATAAAAAAAAATAGCCAGCGGTTTGAACTAAGTGACTCAAATAATTTATAAGACGCACATGTATCTCGCCTTTATTTAGAAGTAATTATTCCCTTTCTTTTTTTTTTCCTATAAAAAGGGACCAGTTGGAGCAGTTTTAAATGCAAATTATCAAAACTTGTAAAGCTCTGAAAGAGTGTAGAAAATGGCGACAGTTCCAGCAGGAAGAGATAAGTACAGGTCATTCCTAGATGATGAAGCAGATAGTGTTCAATGGCGACATGGTGGCCCTCCTACATACGATGTGGTCAATCAGCTCTTCGAACAAGGCCGTACCAAGGTTTTATTATTTTCATCTCTTACATTATTCGATTTCTATTTCTTGATTCTTGGAAAAATGTTCAAGAATCCGAGAAAGAATATACGCATCAATCATTGAATCAAATGTTTGTATGATAATTAAAAGAAAAACTTTGCAGGAATGGGAAGAAGGATCACTTGAAGAAACAGTGCAAAATGCTATAAAGACATGGGAGATGGAACTCTCCCACAAGGTTCGATTACAAGATTTCAAGTCCATCAACCATGAAAAATTCAACCTCATCGTTAATGGTATCTAACATATATACACACTGCATAGTATCTTTGATAATTACTGATATGATTAGTGATAGTGAAAGTGAACTAAAGCTTGGGAAACATTGGTGATTGAAGGAAGAGAAGGATTAAAAGGAGAAGAAGCACTAAAGATGGGGAGTTACAATGCATTATTGAAGAATTCACTTCCAAAAGAGTTTCAATATTACAAAGCAGATGAAGAGAGCTTTGAATCGTCACATGAAGCATTTTGTTCAGCTTTTCCACGTGGATTTGCATGGGAAGTCATCCATGTTTATTCTGGACCTCCTTTGATTGCTTTCAAGTTCAGGCATTGGGGTATTTTTGAGGGTCCGTTTAAAGGACATGCCCCTACTGGTGAAAAGGTTGAATTTTATGGGATAGCAACTGTTAAGGTATGTTTCAAGTCTTTATTTGAGTAGGTCCAAAAAAAAAATTGGTCCATAATTGAACATTTTCAAAGATATTTGGTGTTAATTTGAAATGAACATCAATGGCGAAGTTTGATTCTTTAGAATAAATATGACAGTTTTTTAAACTTATTTTAAAATGGAAATTAATGGAAAAGCGAGGTGAAAATTAGAGAGTTTTTTTTTTTTTTTTTCAATTTTAGAAGGCATTGGATTGTGAGCAAGGTATGATGAAAAAAGCACATGAATTGAGGTACACATATAGTGCCCCATTTTTTTTGTATACATATAAATTGAAAAATTGCCCCATTAAATATTAATTGCAGAGGTTATGATTTAAAATAAGTGGGTTCTGTTGTCACATATGAAAATATTCAAGCTTGGAAGGATTATAGAATTTGTTGCTTTGGTTGTTTACCTTTCCTTATCACAAAAAATATATATATCAATATGGGTATAAAAACATGGTTTTTATTGTATTATATATATATAAGATAAATTATGTTATGGTAAGGTGTGGTGGTGATGATTTTAGGTATAAAATGAACAGGTTGATGAAGGATTGAAGGTAGAGGAAGTGGAGGTATACTATGACCCAGCTCAGCTATTTGGTGGCCTATTGAAAGGTGCCCCCATCTCCATTTCTTCTTCACCAACTCAGGATGCTTCTGCCTGCCCTTTCCATTCCCCTTCTTAATTTATCTATCTCTATTTCCATTTCAGTACCTTAAATCTTGTTTTTATTGTATTTACATTTTCTTTTCTTTTATTTGTACGATGAATGTATCTTTTACATAATCCTTCAAAATTTGTGATTATCTCCTTTTGGAATATAATGTACCTAGTACCCCTTAAATATATACTTTTGCTCCATCTAATGGCCATTTTTTTCTTTTATGGATGTCCCCAACTGTCACCTTCATCCCATCTATATTTTCTATAACAATTAAAGCAAATAAATTGCTAATAACTTTTCTTTTTATTTATTTATTTTGTGGTATGACTAAAATATCACTATTGGCAAAAACACAGAATTAACACAACTTTATAATATATGGCAAAAAAAATAACTTTATACAAATTCCAAGTGTTCATTTTAGTAGAAAAACTATTGCATAGTTTTAAATGCAAGCAATAAACAAAACTAAAATTAACATTGTTGATACACGATATCAACAGAGGTTAATTAGGAGGGAGTATCGTCTCCTGGTCAAGGAATAGAGAAGAAGAAGCGAAACCCCCCCTCAAAATGGAGTCCCCTTTAAAGAAGGTCTTGGAATTGTATTTTAAGACGGTTTTCCAGGTTAGATTCTGGATCCAACCCGGGTTGGGTTCTTTTTACTATCATTGTATAACAAACATGCTTTTATCAGCATGGATATAGCATCAATGTTGTATAAATATTACATTTAACGATACAAACAATATTACAGGAAAAACAATTATATGAAACTTTGTAACATTTTTTCAGTGGAAATCAATTTTGGGATCATTGCCATGTCGACATTCGTTAGCAATAGCCACATTTAACATTTCAGTGCAAAATGGGTCATCCGGTTTCAGCCATAAAGCCAGCCACGACATAATTTCTATCGCCTTCATGCTGTATGTGCATACCTTCGCTGCGTCTTTGTTGCACTTGTGATCCAACTGCAAAGGACTTTGCTTTGGCTATGGCTAAACTCATTCAAGACCCAGAGATGGCAAAGAGAAAGGGAGAACAGGCTAGACAGCATGTCAATGAATCAGTCCTACGACGATATTTGGCCAGCGTTTCAATCAGTTTCTTCTCGATGTTGCTAGAACTAAGCGGGACTAAAAGTCGGGAATCGACATAGACGATGATCTTTTGCAGCATAATTCTGCAGACACACTTAAGATACTATATACACACATACACTTAAGATGCTCAGCCGAATCTGTTTTCGTTATGTTACTCGGATTATTAATTTCTTTTCTGAAGAGTATGAGATATGACCCTACATGAATCGAATCAAAATTAACGAAGAAAACCATGAGGATTTGTTGATCCAACATTATAGTCCTTTTCATCAGTTTGATGAATCAATGAGAGAAGAAGAGGTTGGAATTTCATGTAACTCAATTTCAATAAAACAAGCCAACACAGTTCCAATTATTACTTCAACACCACCAGCTTTACCTCACTGTCTGTCTATACGACAGCTTCTTGTTTTATATGAAAATTTTTTAATCTTTCGTAACCAAACCAATTTTGAAAAGTATATTTGAACGACATAGTTCCAATTATTACATCAACACCACCGGTTTTACCTCACTCTCTGTCTATAAGACAGCTTCTTGTTTTATTCGAAAATTTTTTATATCTTTGGTACCCAAACCAATTTTCAAATGTATATTTGAAGTACTGACAAATTGAATATGAAACTAAAGCTCTCAGATTAATTTCAATGAGATTGAAAACAAAAACAGCCATGAAATTAATTACTATAGGTTAAATGTTTCTTCTATCATTGCAATAAAAAAAACAACAAAAATCGTGTTTCACCGATGATAAACGAGGATCCATAGAAGCCCTAAGAGTCAATATATAACTGTCACTGTAACCTTGATATTACGAAAAAGCCAGTGTTTAGTGTATGATTCATGTGAAGGTAATTTAACTAATTGTTGTTTAAGTCTGAAGATTACTTAATTGATTCGAGTAATTAACTTTAAAAGGCGGTATTTAGAAGGTTTGAAGTAATCCAGCAACTGTAACCACTTACATCAGTAATTTACTTATTTTACTTTTTTTTTCTATAATTTTTTATATGGTTAATATTTTAACAATCTAATCGTTAAATTTATCAAGATATCTGTACTGTTCATGCATGTAATTTTTTTAATCAATTTGATATCTTTACCATATCGATGATCTAAATTATTATATATTAATATATATTTAACAGTTGAAAGTTTTCTACGTAAAACAAATAGTTATAAATTTTTAATTTATGTCAAACTTAATATGCATGATCTACATTAATAAGGCATAAAATATGACGGTTAGATTATTAAAATATTAATCATATAAAAAATTATAGAATGGTGTAAATGGATCTCTTCTCATATATATATTAGTTTTTTTTTTATCGTTTGTAATGCATAGATTAAGTTGTATGTATCAAATTTTATATTTTATATTTATTTGTTAGAGATACATTTACGGAAGATGGTAGTTGGAATCTAGATTTATTTCAGCTTTAGTTACCTAATGACATTGTTAAGAGGATCGTGATCCCCTCCTTCAAATCCAGCAGTAGGGGTTGATAAAGTCGTATGGGCCAATTTTTCCACAGGATCTTTCACTCTCAAAAGTGCCTACTGGAAGCTTTATGAGACGACATGGAATTCAATGGATGGGGTATGGCAAATTCCTTGGAAGTTTCAAGGACCACAAAGAGTGGGATTCTTTATTTGGATGACTCTTAAAGATCGTCTACTCACCAATGTAGAACGCATGAAAAGAGGTCTAGGGGATAACAGTGCATGTGGGATTTGTGGTCATAACATTGAAGACGCTTTACACGTTATCGGAGATTGTTACACGGCTAAAGTAATCTGAACTCAAGTAGTTCCAGTAAAGACAATTCTTTTCCGGAGACTTAAAGGAGTGGTTCGTGGAGAATTTGCATAATTATCTGAAGATCTCAATGGGTGAGCTGGTTATGTTTTTTTTGGCTTAATCGCCCGGCACATTTGGAAAAACCGCAATCTTCATGTGTTTCAAGGCGTCCCTTGGAGTTCTAATGGAGTGATCAAAGGCTCCTTTTGTTGGGCCAAATAGTTCGCCTCTACTCGAAAATCCAAAATTGACAAAAGGTATATAACGTTCTCTTCTTTAGTATTGACAGGTAATTGGATCCAGATGTACACGGATGGAGCCATCAAAGCAGATTCAGGCTTCACATATGCAGGAGGAGTTATGCGAAATCAGAATGAGCGGACTTTAGGCTTTAATCGGTATATAGGGACATGTTTAGTCTTGGAAGCTAAGTTATAGGCCATCTTCGATGGATTGACCCTTATCTTAGAACAGGGTCACGACAGAATATTGATTAATACAGACAGTATGGAGGTAGTTCAGGCTATTCAAGATAAATACTCAAGAGACTCAAATTTGTTCTGATCAGACGAATTCACCAACTGTTGACAAAGGCACATCAATGGCAAATACAACAAATCTTGAGAGAAGAAAATAAAATTACAAACTATCTAATGAAAATGACTTGTAACAATAAAAATAATATTAAATTGTTTGAACAACCCCCTACGCAGCCCATGACACTAGTGGGGTATTAGATTAGATTAAGCTCTTCCTTGTTATGTTTTTTTTTTTTATAACTTTTTAAAAATAATAGTTTATATCTTTTTAATTTTTAAATTTGAACAAAAATAAATTTATTTTTTTTTGTGTCTTTTGATTATTTGTATAATGTGTTTGTGTTATATAATTAGTTCCAAATTATTTTATTTCTCATTTTTTTAATTTATTATAGCTATCAATTTAAATATAATAAAACCAATAGGCAACACACTATTCTAATGGGCTAATCTTTTGACTTCAATTTTTTTAAGTTACAATATAAAATTACTAACATTGCAAAGTAGAAGACATTTACATTCAATTTTTTTTTCCCATTCTGCAATGAAAGTTGGATCTTATATTTTGGATATGTGATTAAAAATTTTACATTTTTCCAATGTATTCAATATATAATTTCATATTCAAATGGTTTTAAATTTGTTTTCCCTAATGAAAGGTTCTGTTGACAACCATGAAAACCCAATTAAAAGTCCAAGAAGGAAAAAATGAGTTGAGCACTGATTGTAGGCTTGAATCTCCCTGTAAACAATTAATTACAAGCTAATAAAAGGAAGGGACAGTTTTAGTTGATAATATTATTATCACTTGCAAAATAATAAAAATACGTGTAAAATTTTAATATTTATGAGTATTGTTGTCAATACAGAAGGACGTGAGTTCGAGTATGTTGAAGCACATTATCCTTCTATTTATGGGTTTGGGAGGGCCTATAAATAGTTCTAGATATTGCATAAAAAAATTGATATGATCAAAACCTATAATAAAATTGATAAAAAAATCTAATATTTATTTGATAAAAGAATCAACCTCTTTGATTGGTAATGTGTGTAATATCAAAGACATTAGCAAAAGATTTTTTTCAGCTTCACTGAATTTTAATAATTAATCTTTTCTTATCTAGCACTATAAGTTTGTCTGACTTATCTCCCAATGCATTGAATTTTTAAGTATAATTTAATACAATATTTGACAATTAAGAATTGGGATTAAGAAACAACTATGTATTTTATTTATTTATTATTTTTAAATACAAATTAAGAATTCATGACAATTTTATTTTTTTGTGCAATTAAAAATTTTCATCGTCAATTTATCAAATAATTATTTTTTTATTAATTTTTGCTACTAAATCTTAAATTAAATGCGTCATTTTACTTGAAAAATTGTGTTGTTAATTCCTACTTCAACTTTGATATTGTTAATGAATGAATTCATAGCTTATACATTTCAGGACAAAAATGTCAAAGTTGTGTCGAAAAATGATTTGGAAATTTGTTATTTCAATCAAAGGTAATTTATGATGGTGGTTCATGTCGTATATAATTTGAAAAGTAATTAAGGATAGAGATTTGGAATATGTTGGAGATGTTATGAGGGAAGTTACAATAACAACTACGATTGTACCTGCAGCTGCTTAGGATTCATAACTTACATTTGTTGGAGTTGACAATCTTTTGAATTAAAAAAATTGGATTATGACTTTGTTGATATTGTGGATGTGTGTGTTGGCTCATATATGAAGATCATACTTATGGAGAAACAAATCATTAAAGATTGGGTCGATTTAGATCATGCAAATCAAATCCCTTATTTCATGGAAATTGGCTGAAATGACTTGAAGATCTCTAATTTATCTTAAACTTTATTAAGATATCTATAATTATTACACATGCTACTTTGGTGAGGATGATGATTATAATTGATTTGAATATTAACAAGTTTTTTTCAATTGTATATTTTCTTTGAAATAAAAACCTAAAAAAAAAATTCTTAAAAGACAGAAAAATTATTTTAGAAGTATTTTTCCTTTTAACTATGTGATTTGTAATAAATAATTAGGGTATATAGTCAGATATAAATCTCAGTTCTATGGTCTTAACATTCAAATTTAAGAATTTTATTATAAAATTGCACGATTTTGTTAACTAATCCTGAGTAAATTATGTGTAATTTAATTTAATTTATTAATTAATTATTTAACTCAATATTTGTATTAATTAATTTTAATAGTATATAATTGTAAATTGTAATTTTTTAAATTAAATGATTTTTTATTTTAGACTATCAATACGTGATCTCAAGGAATATTATGCTCTACAAGGTCATAGTTGGGGAGCTGGCAGGAATTCCAATCTTCCCTAAGCTTTTTAAAACTTTTAAATTTTAAATTAGTAAAGGTAAAATTACATTTTAACTCCCCTTAAAATGATACAAATTTAATTTAATCTTTTAAAAATTATAAAAATTTAGACTACTAAAATAATAAAATTACTTTTTTACTATTGTAAAAATTACGATATAATTTCGCTCTCTAAAATTTTTTTTTAACTTCGCCCCTGATGCTTTACATTTTAATTTTATGAGAAGATGAATGAGAAATTTCATTTATGGAGGAATCTTGATTTCTTAAAGAAATTATTTTATTTGATAAATTAAAATTGTCAAAACTTTGGAAATTTGAATAAGAAATGAATGACACCTAAAGTTTCCCTTTCATCCAAGTCAAGAGATGGGGAAATTGAAAATTTCTTGAATATTTTAACATGAGAAAAGGATTAATTAGAAAAATCTATATAATATGTGATAATAGTGTTTTTTTTTGGTTTAAAATATGAATAAAGTAATTTTCATTAGTTGTAGATGATTGATGAGCAGTCATTCTGTATGTCATAGCTACGCAAGAACATCGTAAATGGTACTATTAATGAAAACGACCAACCATGGACCATGGTACTTACATTCAATTTCACCGCCTACCTATTATTAATGATTTCTTTATCTTTTCCGATAAATAAAACTATATTCTACAAATAAATTAATAATTAAAATTAACAGAAATTCGAAATATTATATAGAATGTCATTTATTAATGACCAAGTATCCTTTTATATAATTCATAAATTATCAATAACTCCTCTTCATCATGTATTGATCTGATGATTAGGGTGTTCACTATCTCAAATAGGATCTGGGTTCGAGTCGCGTTAATCACATCACTAGTAAGATGTTAGACTTTTCCCTTCTCATATAATTCAAAAAAAAAAAGTAATACATATTTTTTAATCAAAAAATAAATTTATCCTAATTAATTATTTATTTTTTATACCTAAAAATGATTAACTTTTCAATTGATATATGTAAGCTTATTAGTTTTTTTTTTTAATTCACGAATAATAATTATATTTATCTTTTATCTTCTCTTTAACTTTTTATTCTTTATATACAAATATATATAGTAAATATTTCAAACTTTATTTTAATTAACTTATTTATATTAACTTTAAGATGAATACATTTTTTCCTTTTTTATCTTATTTTTTTTCAAATTATTTCATAGCTATGAAGTTTTTTAGATTCTACAAGCACGTTGAGGGTGTAACATTTGCATTATAGGGTATAATAAAAAAATTAAAAATTTGAATATGTAATCTAATATCACACCGTCAAACCACTTTTAATTAACTTTTCTAAACATAATATACCAAATTCTCTCAATATTAATATATAACTGAATTAAATATAACTTTAAAAGAAATTTAATTTATTTAATTTAATAGCACTTCACTATAATTTTAAAATAATTAAATTCTTTCACCAAAAACAATTAAATTTCAATTATTTTGAAATTAAAAATGAAGAAAAGCAAATTATAAAATAAATAACAAATAATTGTCTCTTTATTTAAAATTTTACTAAGGGTCTTGTAAAATTTTCTTCAAACTTAAGAGGAGGTTTTACACCCAAACTCATTTAATTTGTGTAATCAAGATAAGGGCATAAACTAACCTAATCAAAACGAGTGAGCCTTATAATTCCATATTTTAAAACATTTATTTTAGGTTTGGTTTTTGGAAGCAATTAACCCTGTAATTATTGCCATATTTTGTCCTATAAAAAGGGACCAGTTGTAGTAGCTCTTTGCAACACAAATTATCCAAAATTTGGAAACCTCTGAAAGAGTGTAGAAATGGCGACAGTTCCAGCAGCAAAAGATAAGTACAGGTCATTCCTGGACGATGAAGCAGATAACGTTCAATGGCGACATGGTGCCCCTCCTTCATACGATGCTGTCAATCAGCTCTTCGAACAAGGCCGTACCAAGGTTGTTTTGTTTATTTTCATCTCTCACAAACTTCAATTTCTATTTCTTTATTTTGAAAAATGTTCTTTCGAGAAAGAAAGCATGCACCAATCATTGAATCAAATGTTCGTCTGATCCGAAAAAGAAAAGCTTTGCAGGAATGGGAAGAAGGATCACTTGAAGAAATAGTGCAAAATGCTATAAAGACATGGGAGATGGAACTCTCCCACAAGGTTCGATTGCAAGACTTCAAGTCCATCAACCATGAAAAATTCAACCTCATCGTTAATGGTATCTAACATATATACACACTGCATAATATCTTTGATAATTACTGATATGATTAGTGATAGTGAAAGTGAACTAAAGCTTGGGAATCATTGGTGATTGAAGGAAGAGAAGGATTAAAAGGAGAAGAAGCACTAAAGATGGGGAGTTACAATGCATTATTGAAGAACTCACTGCCAAAAGAGTTTCAATATTACAAAGCAGATGAAGAGAGCTTTGAATCATCGCATGAAGAATTTCGTTCAGCTTTTCCTCGTGGATTTGCATGGGAAGTCATCCATGTTTACTCTGGACCTCCTTTGATTGCTTTCAAGTTCAGGCATTGGGGTATTTTTGAGGGTCCTTTTAAAGGACATGCCCCTACTGGAGAAACGGTTGAATTCTATGGGATAGCTACTGTTAAGGTATATATTTTTTAAAATATTTGTTTCTTCATATATTATTTATGGTTAAATTTTCAATTGGGGCCTATGAAGCTTTGAGTGAATCAGGATCAAATCTTTTAAAGTGGTCATGAAATATCAAACCTGTTTAAATAAGGACTTTTCAAGCAATTGTACCACCTGCGGGAGTCCTCATTTGAGCAAGTTTGGTTCTTAATTTTTTAATCTTATTTCATTCGGGGGGTTCAAAGTTTATACTCAAATTAAGCACTTAACCTTTCTTTAAAAACAGTCTATATTTAATATAATATGAAATAAGCACTAATGTCAAGGTTTGATTCTGTAAAAATAATTGACCAAGAAAGTAGTGCCCCATTAACTATTAATTGGAGGTATGATTTAAAATAAGTGGGTTCTGTTGTCACACATGAAAAGATTCAAGCTTGGAAGGATTATAGAATTTGTTGCTTTGGTTTTTTACCTTTCCTTATCACCAAAAAAAAAACCCCCTTTTCTAAAGCATTAAACTTTATGCTAATTACTTACACCAAAACTACAAACTTGATTTTTAGTTCAAAGCTAATGACCCATTAATATAAAGGTTAAGGATTCTCCAACTTAAAAGCCAGTATCTGGTACTCATTATTTTATATATGTTTATGAATATGGGTATAAAAATATGGTTTTATTGTTTATATATAAGATAGATTATGCTATGGTAGGATGTGGTGGTGATGATTTTAGGTATAAGATGAACAGGTTGACGAAGGATTGAAGGTAGAAGAAGTGGAGGTATACTATGACCCAGCTCAGCTATTTGGTGGCCTATTGAAAGGTGCCCCCATCTCCATTTCTTCTTCACCAACTCATCATGCCTCTGCCTGCCCTTTCCATTCCTCTTCTTAATTTTACCTATCTTTATTTCCATTCCAATATTTCAAACTTCATATTACTTAGGTTTGTTTTACTGTACATAAAGTTTAATCCTTTTAGGTTTATGTTTGCCTCTCCTTACAGCCTTATCTTCGAAGTTTAAACTTAAATTATATCTCTAAATGAATTATATACTTTATCATTCCACCCCATATTTATTATGTATTTACTTCGACACTTTTACTGTTTTATTTTTATAGCTATTTCGGTTGTCATCTTCTACAATAATTAAAGGAAATAAATTGTCACAACTTTTCTTATTTTATTTTATTTTATGGTATGGCTAAAGGATTACAGCTTATCGTATACAACAATTATTACAAATATAAAATATCTGATGAATTTAAAAGATTAAATTTAATCTATATACTATTAAAAATAAATAAATTCAATTTTAATAAAATTAATATTATTATATAAAAATGCTTTTTTTTGTTTAACACAATTAATATATTTAAAATTTTTATAGTTTTGCAAATACAACATTTTGTTGGAAATTAACCTGCAAATAATTTTCATCACTTTTTAACAATATTAACTCCAGTAGAATTTAACTTTATTTGATATATATATATATAAACTAAATTCATCAATTTAATTAATAAGAAAACAAAATTGATCCAATCCCTAAACCTATCAAACACTTCTATCTACAAATAGCTTTGGGCTTTTCTAAAAAAATTAATGTATGAAATGATTTGGTTATACTTATTGGCCACTTGAAAGTTGGGCAAAAGAAAAAAAAAAACAATGAATAGTGCTATGAAATCCCTTTTCTCTTTAAGAAAAGAAGCCTAAAAGTACACACATTCAAGTAGAAAATAACTATTGCATGATTGTAGATGCAAACAAGAAACAAAACAAAAATTAACATGCTTTTATCAGCATAGATATAGTAATAGTATCAATGTTGTATAAATATTACATTTAACAATACAAACAATATTACAGGAAAAACAATGATATGAAACTTTGCAACCTTTTTTCAGTGAAAATCAATTTTGGGATCAATGCCATGTCGACATTCGTCTGCAAGAGCAATATTTAACATTTCAGTGCAAAACGGATCATCCGGTTTCAGCCATAAAGCCTGTCATGGAAACAATTGAGTAAGAAGAACAAATTCAGAGATTTGGGACCAGAATAAGTTAAATGCATTGAAGCTCTTCTTCAACAATATTAATTTCTTTGTTCAAATGTTTAAATACCTAACATTATTGAATCAAGCTAAAGGAGATGCAGCATGGAGAAGGTCTTGACACATTTCAAATAAAAGCTATGCAAATAGATCTTTGATTACTGACCTTATGATAGTATGTAATTGCAGAAGTAAAATTATCCTGCAAAAAGGTTAAAAACAAAATCATATACAACGAAAATTCTATCACAAACAGAGACTAAGCAGATACAGTAATGTGAAGTTGACATGCGGTCTGAATTGTTTGTTAATAATCCATGACCCTTTACCACTTGCATCGACACTAATTATCAAGATTCAAAAGAAGGGGGGGCCCGGGGGGGGGGGGGGGGGATTGCTCTCTTTGACACTCCTTACAGTTCTCCAAGTAGATAGCATATCACAGTAGAGTTCTTCCATGATCATTTCAATTTTGAAAACATAACTTCTCTTAAATTTATATCATGAGCACCATTCACCACCCACACTAATATGTATAGGTTAAAGACTTCATTTCCTCCTAGTTTATCAAGTTCCGAAGCAAGTAATCTCGGCTTATTACAAATTTCAAAACAGACTTTTCTTGTACAGTCTAGAAAATCAACCATAAAGCAATATTCAATTATTAATGCATCAGTTATGAAATATAACTTCTATTAAATTTGTATGGACTAACCTGCAAATGGTACGTGTACGCAAGACCTGCATAAGTGCTCAAGCTTTTTGTTGATAACGTTAATGCCTTCTCATAGAATGAGATTGCTTCACGAAACATCCTGATACACCATATTCCCATATTAGTCTCAAAAGATTGAGCTCAACACTAGTCATTTTGCTAACTAATACCACCAAAATTAGACCAGTATCTATAATTCTTTCTTGCAAAAGATTTGAAAACATCAGAATCTAGAAATGTTTCGGAAAAAGCATGGACATTACTGTGGGGTTAATAGGGAACAGAAAGTTTTAAGATAGCATGGAGTTCTAAAAAGTTAAACTAACATACTTTAGTTTCCTATAAGCATGGGCAAGATTAACCACAGTAGGTTCCCACATTTCACTTAATGGGTTTGGAATAAGAGCCAATGTTTTCTCAAACCACCAAACAGCTTGATTATACCTGCAAAGTTTTCAAAGAAGGAAAATGCTGTTATAATAATTAAAACGAGATATATATAACTTGAAAAGAACTTAACCTTCTGAAAGGAATACAAACACATTATATATTTACATATACATGAAATGGAATCTTTACCAAAAAATGGCATACAATGAAATGACAATTTGAATCATAAAAACATGGTGCAGAAGATAACTGCATACCAGGTAAACAAGTAATAGAAAATTATGTTTGGAAGAAAAACAAAAACTTACTAGTTAGTATTAATCTGTTGACCAAGTTCAATGGAATAATAATAGTAATAATAAATAGATTGTTCCCTGGTTCTCATTTTCAAACATGGAAGTATCAACCAACTAAACTTAAAAACAAGTTTCAACAAGTTTAAAAATCCAACTCTAAAATAAGGTGCATTATCCTTACTCTTTCATATGATATGCAACAACTCCAAGCTCATTATATACAAGTGGATCTGCAGAACAAATTGCCTTTGCCTGCATGATAAACTGAAAAGCAATGCCCTAGTTAAAATTTTTAATCATGCCAGAAAATAATGATTTCTGAAGATACTAGGAAAAGATAATTGAAATGAAACAAAGACAAAAGAGATTATTATAAGCGAAGAAAACTTAGCAAAACAGCACAATCCACGACCAAAAACAAAAAAACACAATGATCAATAATTTATAGAGAACTTTTTCTTTAACCTTGTCAATCATTATACTGATCTCTTTTGCAGCCAAACAATTGACCACCAATTTTGCTTGATTTAAGCAATAAAGGAGAGATTATCATTCATATGGAGTTTGCTTCAGTTTCCAAACTTATTCATGAAAATCCAAGTTTTGATGTTTAGATATTTTATAATTCTACAAAATAAATTATAACAGCAATCTCTTCTAATCATGGGGAAGATGGCACCATGCACGCTACCAAGGCAATTTTCAAGTAATAGAAAATAATATCAATATTGATACTAGCTGTTATATACGTACTTGCTTCACTATGTAACATTATAGTCCTCCCCACCACAAGACTATATTTCCTAGAGTTGTCCTTATGCCCACCTCCTTAGTTTGTTAGAAAATATACCCTAACGTACAAACCATGTAATATGCCATTTCTACATATTCTTTCCAAAAATAATTTAATAGTAACCACTCTCTAGTGGTTAATTTATTCTGCAAAATAAAAGATCTTCAGATGCCTAGAGACTACCGAAGAGTCCATAAAACAACCCTCATATACCAACTAGGAAGTTTGAAGTCCATAAAACAACTCTCTAGATAATTCTTTAACCCTCACCAAGCTCAGTCAAAATCATAATGTGACAAGTTTAATAAATCACAAATCACCTGCTCAGCAAGCTTGAAGCTGTGAGTCCGCATGTACTCCATTCCAATGTACAAAGTTGGTAAATGGCACCTGGAATAAGAGAACATCAAGATTCAACCTGTAAAAGGACAATCCATAAATAATAAGATGACTTCCACTACGCTTGCATGCAATGCAAAATGGGGGAGATTTTGGATAATGACAACCAAGAATGAACAAGAATGCATAACTTTTTTATTTTAACAGGAGCACTGAGTACAATGTCAGATAGCTAGCTTTAGAAAAAGGAGAAAAACCATAAAACTTGCAATCTCCAGCCTAGCAGGAAAAAGAAACTCTGAAAGAAGTAATATCAATTGAACATAGTGATCAGATACTGGGAGACACCATTTCAAGAAAAAATGGATTTGATGAAAATGGGTGCCAATAAAGTTTCAAGGAAATAAAGCTACAAAAGATAAAGAACTACAGAAAATATATATCCTTTTAGCTTCTCCATAAAGCAACATCTAGATTGAAGAAAGAACATATAATACAAATTTACCCTGGAAACAGGCGAGCAGCAGTCCTATAAGCTGACATTGCTTGATCTCCCTCTTCGCGAACAGCATAAGCATTTCCAAAACCTATCCATGCAGGAGCAAATGTTCCATCTAAACTTGTCGACTTGCTGCAGAGTGGAGCAACATCAGTCAATTCAATTGATATGGGAGCCTAATAAGATCAAATTAAAATATTTTTGACAAGCAGTAGAGATAAATCTCAAAACTAAAGGTGTAATTCATATTGAAACTGAATTATCGAACCACATCAAATCTCCGAGGAAAAAAGCAACAGATAACCCATGAAAATTTGAAAGGACAATGGGAAAAGCTAATATTAACAAACAAAATCCTAATAAGATCAAAACTAAAATATATTTTACTAGCGGTACAGACAAATGTAGAGATTAAAGGTATAATGCATGCTAAAAAAAGAATCATCAAACAACCTGGCATCAAATCTCCAAGAAAACAAAGCATATTACCAACCAGTAAAATTGGAAAAGGACGGTGCGCAAAGTTAACAGAAATTAACAAACATAATCAATGGCCAACCCATGAGAGTTTTTATCCTAGAATAATTTCCAAATTATCATGCTAGAGATATCTCAAAATTAACTGAACATGGACACAATGTTTAACCCTTTCAAAGCACGCATGAATTCAAGATGCAATACCATCATCAAAACATCTAATGAAGTTTATATTGATAGATGCTTTTCTTTCTACCAAATGCAAGATTTTGTTAGTATCAAACAAGGTGATGTTTCATAACATAAATATAAAAAGTTACTCACTTAGGCATCCATTACATTGGTAAATTAGTACTGCTTTGAAATATTTACCTGAAATAACGGCGTGATTGATCATATTTCTTGATACAATAGTAGTAACAGCCTACTGCAAACCATGACAAAGCCCTATAATAAAGTACAAATCAGCTGAACAATGTAATACACTGTAGAAAATCTTCATAAAGGAGAGGAAAAGAAATTTATGCTCAACTAAAACTATTTCTCACTTTTGAGGATAATCCTTTACCAAATTGCAAGCCATGAGGTAAAGCTCATTCGAATTCCCAAGCTCCATTGCCGCTGCTAAATGCACCAAGGTACATTTCAGGTGGAAAGGATCCTTTTCAAGCAATCTGCAAGGCAAAATGTAAAGCTTACATTATATAAAGCACCCTGGGTAGAGTTTAGAATCACCATCAATTTATATGAAAAAGATGTGTACTTAAATCTTGGATTATTATGCCATACACTGGCAGTGGAGTTCTTTAACTCCATAAGCGGGGTTAAAAGGCTACCACGTCTCATTTATTTACCTTTTTATTTTTAAATATAACCTAAGGACATATGACAGTTTTTTAAATTATACTTGTTGAGTTCAACAAAACCACTGCAAATGTATTTGATAACGACCTGTATATTTTCATGAAACCTAATGAAAATGCCTCATTTTTTAATACCTGTCATGGCTTAATTGTGACAAATGTCTTCCATTTATCAAATCATAAAAACATTACAATTTAATTACTTTTTTAGTATATTTATATAATTTATAAAAAATAAGAAAAGGTTACATTTAATAAGTTTTTTAGTTACCTATTACATAATTTCCACAAAATTGCCAAAAACATTATCATTCCCCATAAGTATTTGCTTCAACTTTTTGTGTAATTTTGAATAAATACCAAAAATATTACAAATTTTATTTCACTTTTTCACACTATTTAGTGTTTTATGTATCTAGTGTTTTATGTATATGCATATTTAACTTTTCACACTATTTTCCTGTAATCTTGACAGATTAATTTTTTTTTAAAAGTCCTCTTCTATTTTATCATTTCTCAGGTTTGTGGTTTTAACAAATTATGGAAAAAATCTACCTTTTAGTAAGTTTTTTATAAAATCTGTATGCTTTATATTCAACTACTAAATTTTTACATTCTTGAAGAAATATGGTTCCTTTTTCAAATTTTTGAAACTTAGAAAATGAAAATAGATAAAGAGAGTAGCTATAAGATTTTTTTTGTAGCTATAAGATTTTTTTTTCTTCTTTTAATTGTAAAATTTTAATAATTTGTAATAAATTGAAACATGAAAAAAGAGTAAAAGACTGATCAGATTTTGTTTGTCTCCATATAACTATATCCCCTGCATAGAATATAATGAAAATATGCATCTATCTTATCATAAAAAGTTCTAAACATGTAGCAGACCAGGGAAATTACTAGTTAAATAAAGTTAAGTGTGATTTTGACTTACGTAGAAGTTAGTTCAAAGCATTTTTGATATTCTCCGCATTGATGGTAGTATTCAGCTTTACATGCCAAAAGATCAGTGTTGTCTTTCAAATTACACATCAAGGATTGGCTAGAAAGGTCAGTTTTAGAACTTTCCTTTTCAAGCTCTTTAAATTTCGCTTCTACAACATTTTCCTTGTCATACTGCATTTAAGAAAAAGAGTTGGCATAAGATAGACCAAAGAAAATGAACAAGTAGCAAAGGGAATCTGAAATGCTTATATTCCAAGCAGAGATAATTCAGGCTGCATATTACCTTTTTGATCAAGCAAGAATAGAAAGAAGAGAGCCATCCATCTTCAGGACCAAATTGTAAAGATGAAAGTAGACTGGTTTCTGTAATCCAGTAGCAAAAGAAAAAATAAAAGTTGAAAATTGTTGCTTTTTCTAAACCATGAAAACATTTATGCTGAACAATGCATAAGAGTCCAACAGAAATGAAAATCAGAAAACCAAAGTTCTGAGAATTGAGAGTAGCAAACTTCAAGCATCTATTCGATGTAATAATGACCGGAAGGGAACCAAAAAAAAAAAACAGTTGTTGAACCTTACCTTCCTCACACGTAAGCATGTGATTTTCAACTAGACACTCCAAAGCCTGAAGAGTTACAGAAAATACAATCATGAAATAAATCATCAAGAATGAAACAGCTATGACAGTGAGCATAATATCCCATAAGTACCTCATAACATAAAGGATCAGCTTTGATAGCAGCTTTGTACCTAAAAAAACACAATCAAGTAGATAACCTATAAGCATTTTCAACCAATATAGACATTCTTTTCAACAAAACCAGGAGAAGAAAAAACAAAGATCCCTATAAAGAAACAAGGGTACTTAAAGAAAGAGAGCAAGAGTTTGGCCAGAAAGAAATTCTAAAAATATAGCTCTGTCTATTACAATAGCAGAAAAAAATTGACGCATAAGAATATTAAAACCACCATTATAACAGTAGAAAAGAGAACTAAACCAAGAAGCAAGAAGCCCAAACTCCAAAATAAGGATTAACTCTTTATTTAGCAGCAAATCTACAAGACATCATTATCTATCTATAACAAGATTCCAGGTCTAAAAATTTTCTTTTACCACCTATTCTTATGCCTTCAAGGGTGCATAAAACCTATCCAAGGAATCTCAAATGCACAAAATCAGGGTGTCTATGTTGCAAACACAGCAATTGCCTCAAGTTATTAGTTACCAATCCAAATCACAGGCTGTAACTTCAATTTAAATTTTTTGTGGTATGTAATCTAATTAATATTCTTTACATAGATATAAGAGTTATACCATGTACTAGATGCATATCATGCATCCTTTACTCTTTCAATTAATTATCAGGAAACCGCTATCACAAAATCCATAACTTGTATAGGTAAAAGAAAACAAGACATGAACCTTCAATCCTTTTATTTTCCTTAATGAAATGAGCACTAACCGCTCATGAAAAAAGAAAACAATTTAGCTCAGGATGCTTGAATGCATTTACATGTACATACCATTGTCGAGCCTGAGCACGATTTTCTAAAGCTTCATACGCCTTTCCTCTTAAAAAGCATATGGCTGAAGATATCTGTCAGAAAATGTATGAGTCATGTTCCTCCAATTAACACTTTATGCAAAGAGAAAATTCGCTAACTATTTATAGAGGTTATAATCAATACCATAAAACTAAAATACTAGAAAGGAAAATAACCAATTCCATCACAGCCCAAATGATTTTTCAGGACTCCCGAACAACCCACTAGAAAAGAAGACAGAATCGTAACAACAAAAAAAGGCAATAAATTAAGATCTTTACATTCATTTCACGATCTTCCCCATCTTTGTCCAAGTACATATCACTATTATCCTTTGTTTCATAAGCGTCCCCGTGTTCATCAAGCTTCTCATCTCCTAACATGAAAAGACACTGGTCCCACTCCTTGAGCTCCTCCTGATCAAATCAATCCAATCCAAAAATATTATTAGAAAAAACACCTTCAACTAAAACCCTACAGTACAACCTAAACCCTCAATCAACCAAAAAAATTACTTTTTTTCCGGAAATCTCTAAATCGTAAATCAACAAAAAATAATCAAAAGAAGAAAATTGTATTACGGAAATCAGACAGTGACATTCATCATTAAAAAATAATTCAAATAAAACCTAAACATGGAAGAAAATAATGTCAATTAGGGAGGAAAAAAAAAAGAACAAGTCTTTTAGGGTAATTGTGAAATGAGTTTACGAGGCACTTGGCAGCGAGATAGCGGAAACGGAGATCGCGGAAGACGATTTTAGAGGCATTAAGGAGATGATAAGCACGACGGAAATGGCGACCGAGGAAGAGAGCTTGAGCTTGCATGTAGATATCGGCGGGGTCATTGGTAATAGCGGCGACTTTGTCGGCGAAAAAAATGGCGGATGAATAAAGATGCTTGCTAACGCAGTCTCGAACTACGCCGCGAAGTCTCTCTATTTCTTCTTCTCTCATGTCTCCAATGAAAATGGTGGGTTCTTTTCTTTTTCCCAGGAAATTTTTGAAAGGGTTTTCCCAGAGTCAGAGATGGAGTGGAAAAAAAGAGGGAGGAAATGAGCGGGAGTTTGGATTTTGTTGTTGAAACATTTTCACGTTTTTGTTGGCCCAAATGACGGTTGAGCCCGGTCTAGGTTTGGATCAATTAATTAGTTTTAGACCAAACGGATCATATAAATTAATTCAAGGGTAAACTACACTTGTAGTCATCCAACCATTGATAAATTTCTTTTTTGGTCACTTAATTATGAAAAGTACAAAATGGTCACTCAATTATTCTATATTTTTCTTTTCTAGTCACTAGCCTGACGAGAGTATGACGTGGTAGCTTCTAAAATTGGCATAATAGTAACTCTAACCCTCAACATTTTACATTGTGTCAATTTAGTCTTGATTCTAAAAAATTTAACTCTCAATGTTAACATATTGTGTAATTTGGTCCTTTTTTTTTTCAATTTTGCTTTTCTTTATAGCCCTTTCACCTAAAAAGTCCAAAAAAAGTATCCACTAAATTTGATTAGAAATATACCAAAAATAGAAACACTCAAAAATCCAATATAATAATTTTCATATTTTTCTAATTCTTTTAAAATTAACCCTCAATGTCATGAAAAAAAGTAAAACTGCAAAAGAAAGGCCAAATTGCATAATGTATAAATGTTCAGGGTTAGTGTTTTGGAATCAAGTCTAAATTGACACAATGTATAGATGTTAGGGTTAAAGTTGCTATTATGTTAATTTTAAAAGTTGCCAAATTATCTTTTTGTTAGTAATTTAATAACTGGGAACTAAAAAAGAAAATTTTGAACAGCTGGATGACCAAGAAAGAAAAAGGTGAATAGTTCTAATTTTTTATAATTAGGTGACAAAAAAAAATACTAATAGTTGAGTGACTACCAGTATAGTTTATCCTTAGTTGTATTGGGTTAACTCCACCAAATGTCCTCAAATTATGACTTAGGTTTTATATTGCTATCTAAATTGTATAATATTTTAATTAAGTCTTCCAAGTATAAATATTGTGTCAGTCAAGTCATTTTCTCAACTTAGCCATTAAATGTCAGTTTAGATATGATGTTGCATTCATAATTTGGATCTAACATGAAAAAAACAGACAAAGTGATGCAAATGTACATTCGTGTTTAATTTACATGTTTTAAATATAATTCAAATTAAATCCGAGTTGACATTTAATGCCTAAATTAACATTGATATAATACTAATATTTTAAAAAATTTAAAGACCATATTAGGATATATGGGATAGTTTGAGTATGTTTTGCAATAATCCAATTGAATTCAAATTAACTCCAATTTAAGTTAGGTTGGAGTGAAAAATGTAGTCATAAGAGTCATTCAGATCAAATACGAGATTATCAAAAAATTCTAACTCCAAAGAAAGTGATTTGCAATACGAGTTTCCAGATGTGAATGACATACTGAATATGCTGAATATAAACCAAAATTCTCAGTATAAGATGGAGCTTTACAAAATCTTCAATTCGTCATACATCATAAGTCAATCACATATTTTTAATATAACTTCAACTACCTTTCAATCATTCATATAGAAAAATGTTCAGACACCTAATGGTTTTTGTACATTGATCAAAACCTGACTGCCTATGACCTTAAGACTTTCTTTCAATTGATATTGATACCTTTCTCTCTGGATGGAGCACAATGTTGCATTCCCTCATTTGAACTGAAATCACTCATCAGCCGAGCCGAAAATACACTCCAAAGTTTCAAATGATCCAGGTGAAGACCCCCAAAAGTCATACATCCTTGTATAGCAATTGATATTTTGGTATTCGTTCTGGGGGTAGAGGGCAATTAACAATCAACTTGCCTTTCATGGCTCCCCTAAATATTGCCTGCAAGGTCGAAGTCAAAAGATTAGCTAGCTCAAAGCTGATATGTCAATATCAACGTAGAAGTCACAAGGGTATGTATCAGAAATACAGAATTCATTACCAATATTATTACTTTTACAGGAAATGCCTATCCATGAAATCTACCATGAGGGAACAATTGCTTAGCACAAACCACAAAGAAGATGATTTGACAAAGAGAAGATCATACTTGGAACAACTAACAGGAAAATTCGGCCCAACTTCTCAAGCTTACAACCAAGACTTATGAAGCACGGACAGAGACATGGCAATTCCGTATCTTTGAAAAAAAGTTAGGGAACAACATCGCAGAGATATGGCATGGGAGATCTCTTATTATTACTTTTTCTTAATACCAGCATGGCACGGGAGGTCTTTTTCTTCACCTTCTCCAGCCAGCCACCACTGTTTCAACGTCTCTGGCTCTGTTCTGGAAAAAAGTAGTCTTATCACAGTGTCCAACTAAAGAATTAGTGTTTTTTCTGCCATATCCGGCCGAGTCTAGTACATACAAAAGCATGTCCATGTTGGACAAGGACACAACACTGGGTCACAAGGGCTTCAACCATGTCCCATTATTCCTAGACCAAGATATATCACTCTTCCAATAGCTATTGTTCATTCCAGCCATTGCCCCATGAGGGATGAATTCTAGTAGTGTCAACTCCGATTAGCAAATTGGTAAAATAGAAAGTGAAAACAACAATGTTTACATGAATAAACTACGTCACTCACAATGTAATGACTAATGAGATTGATAGATCATGAAATTGTTAAGGCACCATATACAGCATACCTCTACAACATCTATGAAGTCTTGCTTTTCATGAAATGCTCCCACCCATTTTGTGTGATCCGCGGTCCTGAATCACAATAAAACAACATTAACCCAATTGCAGAAGAACCCTAATACCCAAACTGAAGTCTCTAAATACTTATAATTTATTGCAGAGACCAATTTTTCTTTCTGTTTGAAAACAAGAGATATCGATACAATTCATAAAAACCCAATTCCAAACATAATTAAAGCCCTAAACATAATTCACTAATCATGCTTTGTCGGGTCGGCAACTTAAGAAAAAGCAAATAAGCAGCAAAGTAACAACAGAATTCAATTCATTTAACCGAATTAAATTAAAATTAAAAACGAAGAAATAAGGATAAAAATTAAATACCCAGAATCCATCTTCATATGATGAGCATTGAAGAAGAAAATAGTCGAAGGAATCAAGGTGATATCGAAATACTTGACGTAAACCTGAACATCATCGGAATCAACGTCAACTAAAGCTACCGTGGCGAATTTGGAAACCTCGCGCGCTGTCTTGGCAAGGATGTCGTCTAACTGAAGACAGACGGCGTCGTCGGCACGGCCGAATCGGAGGACGAGGACCTTGTCGATGGTGTCTCGGATGATCGTGTCTACTTCTTTCTTCCTCGTCAATGTCGTTAACAGGTAACTCATCTTCAGCCCCTTTTCTTTCTTTCAATAAAAGAGAGGTTTTTATTTATTTAATTTTAGAGGGTAAAAAAAGTTTTTAATTGTTTATCAATAGTATAACTTGGGTTACAATGTAATGTTCATTTGCAATTTAGAATTTAATTTTTATTTTTATTTTTAAAAATTTTAAAATTTAAGTTAAATTATTAATATGATTAAATTGTTTTTAAGTTTATTGGTGTGATATTTTGAATTAAAAAATAATTATTCAATAAACATGTAACTAAAAAAATATTGTAATAAACTTAAATTTAACAGAATAATTTTAACAGTATAGACAATTGTATCTAAATTTTAAAATTTAAAAAGTAGAGAGCTTGAATTCTTAGAATTAAACGTATAAGGACTAAATTTTAAATTTGAAAAGAGTACAATGATTTATTGCATATTTATCCTATAATTTTATATTTTACATTTATTTGTTTTTCCCTCTATGATTGCAATTAATTTTATTTGGGCTTTTACTAAAAATAAAATATTTTCCATTGTTTAACAAATTTTTCTAATATCATACTTTGAATTTGTTTTGAATGCAACAAATACAACATAAACCATATCTGTTACAAAATGTTATAGAAACATTTTCGTTTGACTATCAAATTTTATTTATAATAAAATAATATTTTCTTTGGTAAAATTTTAGACATATATTTCAGGTTAAACAGACTTAAACAAATATAAAATTTACCTAAACCAGCCCGACCAATGAACCTCCTCTACTAATATAGACTTAGCAATGATCAATATCTAATTAAAACTTAATTTAGTTATATATATTATATATGCATGAGAGCAGATAGTGACGCATTAGAGTTGAAAGGGTAAATAAAATTAAGCAATATTTAAATAAATACTCTTATTTATATTATTAAAGTATTTATGTTTTATAATATACAACATTTATTATTAAATATTTATAAATTATAATATATATTTATTGTTGAAATATTACGTGAGGGTCCGATTTTCAGTGGTATCGAAAAATATGGTTTATGGATCTCATTGTCATAAGCTGAGTTCGTAAATATTAAACGAAGACAATATAAAAATATATTGAAGTTTGATCTATTCACTTTGCTGAAATAATAGTGTTAATTAAGGATAAAAGACTAAATTGTAAAATCTAATCATTATAGAATTTTAATTGATAAAAGATTAGAGGGACTTAAATAACAATTAATCAAATATCTAAATTTGATTAAGTGTTAGTGGATGAGGATGACATGTGTATTAATAAAATATTAGTAATTCATTAAATAAAGTTAATTAAATAAATTAAACATAAAACATGTTTAGTCCTTGATCTTCATTATTTGTCCTTTTAGTACAAAAGGAAGTTGAAACAAAAATATTCAACAGAGAGAAACTAAAATTAACTTGTTTAGTCCTTATCTTGTAGAATCGCATCATACGCTGTCAGAGGTGATTGAGCAAAAACAACTAACCCCATTTTGCATCTTCTAACCTCCTTGACTACAACATTAGTAGCCCTATTTGTTGTTTTTGGCACAAACCAAATTTTAACAAACCAATCATTTGCCATCCAATTACATATCTCTGACCCTATTCAATGGCTTCCCCCTCTTTCATTTCTTAGTATGAAATCCACCGCCATTCTACTATCACTTTCAATAACTAATTAGCGTACCTCTTTCTCCCATGCCAATCGAATGCCATCTATAATTGCATGTAGTTTAATTTCTAACACTGAGACAACTTCTAACTGTCGACCATAACTAAACACCCAATCCCCATTATGGTCCCTTACTACGTTCCCGGCATAAGCGGATCCAGATCTCACGTCCACTCCACCATTCGTATTAAGCTTTAAGCACCTTATTTGTGGAGATTCCCACCTTTTAGCTTCCACGTCACACGAAACAGGGCATAGCCTCATAGCCACCCTTGCCCATGACAAACTCAAACTAATACATGCATATGTGTTTAGATTTTTCTCATTAAGTGCAGTCATATTTCTACCTTTTCACAGTCACCATACAATATTAGCAAAGATTAACTTCCTGACATAATTTGGCCTTTTTGTCGCCTTGAAATTATTTGAATGAATGAAAATTCATTATTTGATGAAACATATATTATATTTTCTTGATACTAAAGTTGTCACATTTAAAATGGAGTGAAAAAGTTTAGTTTTATATTTTGAGAAAAAAATTTAATAGGGAAATATATACTTTTTAATTATTAGAAGTTACTTGAATATATAATTTAATTAAGATATTTAAGGAGAAACTTTTTAGATTAATTTATTTATGTATCAATTAAAAATACTAGATTATATTTAATTTTTTAAAACTAAGTAATATTATGGAAATAAATTTATATTATTTTATAAAAGATATTTTTATTTTTAAAAAGTTTTTAATTTTTAAACAATACTTTTACATACCGTATAAAATTTTCTAAATACTGTATGGATAGTGTGTAAATTTTTAAAAATAATATTCTAAGGAAAAAGTCATTTTCTTAAATATTGTTTAAAAGCAATTTAATTCTATTGTTTAAAATTTATGTATTATGTTACTAATCAAATTTTGTTTTAAAAAATGTAAATTCTATTATTAAAATTTAACTCAATATTTAGAAAATTAAATTAATTAGAGTACCCAAAATACTCCTATTTTTTAGGGTTTCCATTTTTAACCTAATTATTAAGTTAATTTAATTCAAAATTTTAAAAATACAACTATTATTTATGAAGTTTAACATATTCTTGAAAAGGTTACAATTACTTTTAAACATGTTATATAATTTTTAATTTTTGAAACATTATAAAGTTTTAATAAATTTTAAAAAAATTTATGATGTACTAATTTTTTTAAAAGATCATAAAGTTTCTTTAAATAATTTTTCGAAAATAAGAGTATGTTTTTGAAAAGTATATGGTAAACATATATTTCAATGTTAAAAAAAATTAAGAAAAATTAAATTTAAAAAAAACATATAAATAATTTTGAGTAAATGTATATAATGTTTAAACAGTTTTTAAACAAATTTAATTTTTGTGATATTTTAAAATTGGTCTTTAATAATTTTATTTTAAATTTGATATTAAGATATAATTTTTAAACATAATTAAATTAAAATTTTAATTTTCTTGGTATATATGATTTAAATTAACTATTTTAATATTAATTATACAAAACTAATTTAACTGAATTGTTTAATAACTTAAATATATTTTTATCATATTATAAACATAGTATCCGAATTTTATATAATATTTTATCGTATTAAAGGGTGCTTAATAGAATCTTTCCCTTGTAATTATGTAATAAATACAAATTAAGTATTAAATCGAAGATCTCATAATTTACGAGGTGTCTCTCAACCAGGCATGCCAAATGTCGATTTTTTACATTGCCACATCAACAACTTAGTATAATTAGTTGAATATGTTCCTATCTAATATAAAAATTATAATCACATTATTACACTTACTAAAATTTTTCATATTTTCAACATCTGAATTAATTGTGTTGAAACTCAATTAAATATTATAAAAAATAAAGATAAATAACATATTTATATTATATAAAAGATTACCAAATCTAGCCAATCTTATACAGGTAGTTTGATATGTTTAGATAATTGAACAAAAGTTGAAAATGATGATGTCCATAGGGTAGCATGCAATCCTTTAGTGATATAAACCACTTTACAGGCTAACATAAAAGTTGCAATTATCATGTCTATTATATTTGGAACATATGTCCCAACTCCCAACAGTATATATATACATATACATGACTCATATTATTACTGTAATAAAAAATTAATTGAAAAATATATATGTGTATGTATGTATGTAATGTATGCTACCCTTACACCACATAATATTCCCATCCATCTCATCTGCAGTAACTTTCAAAATATTCCCCAATTAATGTTCAAACTTCAAACTTCAAAGTAGCTTTGTTCTAATTAACCATATAAAAGGCTTATTCTAAACTTATTAGCCAAGAAAGAACATAAAAACGGTCATCTCAACATTTTCTAAACATTTTTATAATTATAAAAATTAAAGAGGATAATGAATGCTATAAGATTCAAAGTTTCAAATCTTGATTTATGTGTCATTTTAGATAATATACACCAATGAATAATACAATGTATGTACCAATTTTATTGGAAATAATTTTAATGTATGGTATCATTAAAAACTGTGACCTATGGGGGGTCCCAAGGAAGATGGTAACCCATTGCCATGCAATCTATAAAACAACGAGGTTCCATTGGATCAACCCTTTTATTTTTCAGCTGCAAAAATCAATTTTAACCAATCCACCTTCTCATCATCACAATTGAGGGTTAAAATCAAATCTTAAAAGTATAAAATTTTGTTTAAAAAGAGCCTAAATTAAATAACTCGTGATTAAAAGGACTAAAAGAAATATTATACCCTTAATTAAGGGAACAAATGAGAGGGTAACTTAGAAAGCTAAATCCAAAATATATGACTTATATATATATATATATATATATATATATATATATATATTAAAAAAGTTAACTTCTTTCATCATTCCTTTCTCTTCCTTTCAACTCATTTCTTTCATAGCCATGTCTGAATCTTCTCCTTGTTCTTCGTCACCACCTTCCTCACCAGGAAGTTCAGCTTTAGCCAGCCCCAGCATTCAAATGGTTTCAAAATCGGTATCTGAACGACTCCTTGGCAAATTCTTCGATGCATCACAATACGATTTCGATTACGAGCAGAGCTGTTTGTGGTCTCCTCCGGTAAGGAGAAGTGTGTACTTGACATCCCCTGGTAATATAGTTATTTGCTCTCAAGATGAACTCATCTTCTCCCAACTCAAACACGCAAAGAAAGCTTGCAAATGGAGATTTCGCAGCATCGCTTGCTTCAGTGTAAGCACATTGCTCTTCTCTTTGCTAGCTCACTACATATCTAAAATCTTTTTTTCCCCTCTTCGTATTATTTAGAGATTGCATGTTTACTATTTTCTACATTTCTTTTAAATGTTAGAAAGATTTTGTTACCCATTCATGCAAATAGATATATGTGAGTTTCATATGTAATAGATTTGAATCTAGCTTGAGCTATAAGAAGCTCTAGTTGATTTAGAGTTTAAGGATCAAACCTTGGGTTGAACTTGATCATGTTTCATTTTTAAAAATTAAATTACTCGGGTTAGCTTGGCATACTTGATTTCAAACTAGATTATTTATGCTTAAGTTCAAGTTTGAGTTGAGTTTGATTAGATTCACAAGTTACTTGAATTTGACTCGCTTGATAACTTAAGCTCAAATCGAGAAAGTAATATTCTTTTACAAGTGAAAAGATTTTGCCACCGATTCATGCAAATACATATATTTGAATTCCGAATATGGGTGTAGTAGATTTAAGTTGAATCAAGCTCAAGCCATAAGAAGCTCAAGTTGATTCAGAGTGGAAGGATCAAATCTTGAGTTAAGTTACACTTTTAATGCTTGATTTTCATAAAATTAAATAAAATTGCTCGGGTTAGTTTAATCAGACTTGATTAAATTCATTTATCAAATAAAAAATCAATTTGACATATTTAATTTCAAATTAAATTATTTATACTCGAGTTCTAATTCAAGTTAAACTTGGTTAGTCTTACAAGTTATTTGTAGTCAAATGTTAAAATATTTGAATTCAGCATACTCAATAACTCAAGCTCGAAACAAGAAAGCAAAATTAAGTTGAAGTTATTTTCTAAATCTGAAAGAGTAATAATGGTTTTTTTTTTTTTTTTTACTTTATATACACACTTGGATCATATCTATTACATTTTGCATGTGCTCAATAATAACATATGTATGGCTTGATGATGTCCATCTAGTTTCAATGTTTATCATCATAGATCATGAGACTAAATATATATTTATGATATTATTGAATGTGTAAACTAATCTAAACCCATGAACTGATATTGTGATGTGGTTATTGGTTGTTAAAATTTGCAGGCCCTTTGGTGCTGCTCTTGAAGAAAGAAAACCTTGTAATTTGCCTAATTCTCTACCATTATAAACCCTAAAACATCACAAAGATCCCATTACTGTCTCAGTCAAAAAAGGGCATAAGCACGTGACTGCTTGCATGTAAAACTACGTTTCATAGTTATCTTTTGTGTACCATCCTTCTTTCTACTATAATATACTCTGTTAATTTATATAACTTTATTTTGATTTATCATTTTCAGCAATTCCCATGTTTCTTTCTTGAGATTCTAAAAGAATGTTTTGTTAATTGTAGAGAAGAATCTTGAAATGGTAACAACGACCCATCAGTGGTAGACAGTATATATTCTGTAATCTGCAGATATTGTAAGCAAAAGGAAGTTTTTTTCTGATATTCTTTGCTTTTGAAATTTAATGAGCAAATTTACTGCAAACAAAACATTCTTTTCTGTCTTCTCTTTTCTTTTTTTTGTCTGTAATAAACTTGAATTTGATTCCCTCCTTTTCTTTTTGATTATTTAGGGAATATTTATTTGATAATTTTTTTTAATTAGGGTGATGGTTTGAATTCTAAGTCTTCAAGTAGAAAAAAATATAAATGGTTTAAAGTAGAAAAAGCTTACTGTTAAGTTCAAAAAATAAATTAATTTAGAGTCTCCACTCGGTCAGTATAATGACTTATTTTATTCTCTAACTTTATAAAAAAATATTTTAGTTTTTTATTTAATTTTCCGTATCTTTTAGGCCTTAATTTATAATGTTTGTCAAATCATCTCAAAATAGATGAAAAAGTTAATATCTATCGACTTTGCTGACATAAAATTCACGTCAGCAATTAATTAATTTGTATACTATTTTAATTTTTAATATTTTTTTAATTTAAAAAATTAATTAATTGCTAACATCTAATGACAATTCACATGTATGCCATGACAACAAATTGACAAATGCTAATTTTTTCATCCATTCTAAGGTTATTTAATAAATAATACAAGTTTAAAATTAAAAGAGACGAAAAATTAAAATTAGAGAACTAAATAAATTATTAAATCAAGAAAGAAGGCCATCAACCGACTAAATGGGAGAAAAATATTTACTGCTATTTTGTAGGAGTATTCATATTTATTACTCTTTTAATATGTTATTATAGATGATAAACAAGTTTGAGCACTCATGCAATGCATGGGCTGAATATACATATTAATTGTTTTAAATTTTTAAAAAATATTAAATTATTAATGTAAGTAATATATATAAACTGTTTAAATTTTATTCCAAATATAATTATTTGTATAATATTTTAAATACATTTTATATAGATTTTTAAGTTAAATTATTTTTTTGAAAAAAAAAGTATTTTATTTAAAAAATATTTATAAATTAAATAGTTTAAAATTTCAATACATTTTTAATTAAAAAATTGTAGTATATTTTTAACATATTGTAATAACTTTTTAAACATTTAAGTAAAATTTCTAATAATTTTGAACAAGTTTTAAACACGTCCGTTAAAAAAATTATTTTTTAAATTCTGTTAAAAATTTTAATGTACAAAATATATTTTTAAAAATTTTAAATATATTAATTAAAAATATTTTCAAAATATTGATAATGTTAAAGTAACTTTTTTAAACAAATTTAACTTTTGAATTTATTAAAGTGTTTATGGAAAAATGTAAAAGTAATCGACAAATTTGTTTTTTTAAATAACATTGTCTATGTGTTAAAAACATTTAACTTTTTTTTTGACAGTTTTTTAAACATAAAAAAGAAAATTAAAAAAATATATACTTTGAAATGTTTATGGCAAGCTTAATTTATTTTCATATATTTTTTTAATTTTATTTTGTAAAATTGTTCAATTTTAATTATAAAGTAGACTCATAAGTATTTTTATTGAAAAAATCTCGTAAATAATTTAGTAAACAGTAATAAATAATTAAACATATCATAACTTAATTATAGTTTCCATATATTTACACTAATTATTACAAATTTGCATTTTAAAAAAATTGTCGAGAAAGCAAGAAATCAAAGAGGTCGAGCTATAATGTGGCCGTCCCTATCCTCCTGCATCATAGTTAGTAGCGCAATTAATTTACCTTTCTAATACATTTTAAAATTAATGCATGATGGAGATTTTATAGTTTAAATCCTTCATTAGTTTTTTATTAATTAATAATTACACATATTAATTTTATATAATCACAGTGAAGAATATATAAAAGTTTTTCTTTTTTGATAATACGGGGAGGGAAATGAGGTTGCTTAGGATCAAACCTAAGCTCTTATATTTATAACATAATGCTCTTGTCACGGGAGATGATAAATTCTATTATAATTTATAAGAGCTTGCTTTTATTTTTTTTTCAAATATAATTTTTTTTATAAATTTATATGTCAAAATTTGTTTATGCTTTGTTGTATGAAAAATTTATAAAATATTTTCATTTGAAAATTTTTTTGAATTAAATTATTTCATAAGCATATAAAAGTCTTTAACATGTAATTTTAAAAAAAATTGGTGAATTATCATTTTTAAAAAAAATTAATTAGGATTATATAAAATAAACTTTAAAATAATTTATTATAAAATATTTGAGATATTAGGTTTTCTCTTTTTCATTTAGGACTAGTCTTTAATATCACATGTATTTATATATTTATTTTTTTGTATAATATTAAGGACTAGTCTTTTTGTAATTTTTGTTGAAAGAGGCTAATTTATTTATTTTCAAAATTAATAGGGACCAAAATTAGATTTGCACTAATTTATTATTTATTTGAATTATAAAATTCAATCAGACGACCATTGCTCAAAAAACCTTAGCTTGAAAAAAAAAAATTCCAAAACCTTTAAACTTCCAAGTTCCAACTAATAGTTACTAATGCTTCAAAGCATATGATAAACCATACACATATGTAGCCAAAAAAATGATCTTATAGAAGAACTAAAATGGAACATAAAAACCTCAAAAGGAAACCAAGGTGAAAGCTTAAAGTGTTTCCTCGGCGGCTATTTCACGTCGCACGGTGGTCCTCCTCCAACAACCGACTCCTTCTAAAATAAGAGTAATGGTTCCCAGCAATGAGATTGCAGCAATGTATGTCACTTGAGGCCAAGTCTTGATCATCAAATGTACCATATGAAACCCCAAGAATACATTCGCAATGCTTAAGCCAATGGTACCATATCCCAATGAGCAATGAAAAATATTGAAGTAGACTCTCTTCTTATCTTCTTTATGTGGCCTGCAAGACCCTACGATCCCTTGAATTGCACCGAGACCAAGAAGGGTGATCCCTATATATTGATGGATTCCTCCTCCAATTCTAGCTCCAAGTGCCCCAAGCCAAAGCAAAACACCAATGATCCCACCAGCCAAACCTATCAAATAAGCCGAGCATTGAGAAAAAACATGAGCACGAAACCAAGCAGTGCCTGGCCATTGCTTCCCATGCCTTGCTATTAAAGCTCCAACAGGCATTAGAAAACCCCATCCTAATGTGCATAAAATTCCATGAACTATCTTCCATTGGTTTCTTGAACTTGTTTTGTCTACAACAAGCTTGCCTGCGAGAAAATCCAAGGTCCCCATTGAACCCATATTGGGACCAGACAAAGGGTGCATCCTAGGGACATTTCCAACTAAGGGTCCTTCTTGCCAAAGGTGGTTCACGGTTGTAGTGTTTGCAGGCAATGCCAAAGTTGCAAACATGATCATCTCGTTACCTTCAAGAATCGAGGAAACTCCATTAACGGGCAAACTAAGGTCACCCTTTTGAAGCTGAGTTGCGTAGATTGTTATAGGTGAAGTATAAGCTACCATGGTTCCATCATCTTTTTGAAAGGCAACCAAAGCTTGTGAACCCACCATACCTTTCGAGTGAGGATTAATAGCCCATGACATCCATCTTGTTTTTTGATCAACACTGTTTCGCCTCAAGGCAACATCGACGGTTTGAGTCAATGAATGGAAGTTCCAATGAAGTGAGCAATTCAAGGAGGGTAAGTCGATGCACGAGGCAAAGGTTTTGCCTCCACGAAATCGGTGGTTGTCGCAAGGTTCAGCGGCGGCGAAGATGCACAAGAAAAAGAGCAAAAGGAAGGCAAAGGAGAAGGATTTAGAAGCCATTGGAGATAATGTATGAATTGAGACGAAAAGGATTCTGTAATTAATTGCTCTAGTTCTTCGGGTTTATATAAGCTTTTATAGTCGGTGTAGTAATTCTCTTCTTTTTGAGAAAAGAATTAATTTATTTTAAAAAATTATATTGATTATGTAATAATAATTTAAACTCTTCAATTATTTTTACTTTAAATAGGATCAAATTGAATATCGAATCTCTTTTTGGTGAATTACAATAACAGGGCAAAACCCAAACAACAAACACAACTAATGTAACTCAAACCCGAACTACACTTATGGTGGTGAATATCTTTGACCATCAAGCCATCACATAAGTTCATCGAATCATTCTTTGAGTTTAATTAGGTTCCTTAAACCATTAAAATTTGCCTCTATCAATTACAACACTGACAATCTGGTGTTGAAAATGGAGTAATTCAATAACCCAAATGGGCAAATCCTTTGAATTGCAAATTTTTGGGGACCAGAGCACAAATTTTACCATTTCATTAGCTTTACAAATTTTAGGGAAGTTAAAAGACAATTTTACTAAACCAAGGAGGCCAAGATCCTGCCTCTAAAAATGAAGTAATGAATATGGCTTCTTCATCTTTGTTTAGGTACATTGGAATAAGAATATGAACAAATTATACAAAGTTAAAAAAGATACAAAGCACCAAAAATGGATTATCAATAAACCTGAAGATCATGCAACTAAGCTGGCCTCCTCACTTTCAGGGACTATAATGTCAAGCCTCATCATAGGTTTATATCTGCGAGGTACTTGAGCTCCAGCTTGCATGCAAAGTTCAACCACAGCAGGAGCCTTGCCATAATATCTCTTCAATGCACTTCTCATGGGAGGTCCCTTTGGGTCTTGAACATGCCACACATAATTTGGTGGGAAAACTTCACTGACCGTGGCATCCTGCCAACCATGCTTCCCGTCCCTCCACTGGTGCTTAAATTCTCCGCAAAGTTTAGCATTGTGACCCCATGGCCCTACATGGACTTCCGAGCAATATCCACATGCCTTCACCATGTACTTCTTCATCAACTTCGTAACACCTGTCTGAACTGTCTCATGTGCATTCATTGTTTCCTGTGCAATGATGGGTACATCTTCGGGTGAGGGCGGTGGAAATCGCTCGCAAGCTCCACATGTGTCAAGATCTATAATTGAGGAAGAGGATGGATCCACTGCACGCCATGGCTTAGGCTCCTCAACGTATCCGCCACGATCGATTATTTTCTTTCCGATCATTCTGATGGGATTGGTTCTTCGTCGTGAAGGGTACTCTGGGATGTCCACACCGGCTTGGATGCATAGCTCTACAACAGCAGGAATCCTGTCATAGTCAAACCGTGTTTCATGCTTGATGCGCCGGCCAAAAGGATCATAAAGGTGATATGATTCTATGGGGATAAGAATGTCATTGATGGAACCTTTCACCCATGAATGTAAACCACGGCGCTTTGAGCTCCTTGGACCTTTGCAATCCTGAATATTATGACCACTATGAGCCACATGAACTTCAGAGCACTCACTGCGTAGAACTAAAATAAATGAATATTTGAAGATACCAACACCATTCAAAACATGCAGAGCACAAAACAAGACAATAGAAACATCGGAACTAAAACTATAATACAAGTACCTGCAACCGTAAACAGGAATGACATGCAAAAGCTGTGCAAGACCTTTAATCAAAAGCTTCCATGCATCTAACACCTCATATGCGACAGGAATAAGTTCAGGAACAAGTAATCCGTTTTTAGGAGGCTGAAGTGGCTTCTCTACACCCCTCTCAGCAAGTTTCTTATCCTTCCTTGCAGCTTTCTGGATCTCTTTGAAAGGAATAGGATAAGGTTTCTTCTTTTTCTTAGGCAGTACTGGTGGAAGATCCATATTTTGGGGATATTCCCCTGGCTTCTTGCTGGCAGTGTACTGTTTAGGCCTCTGACAGGCATATGGAAAAGTTCCTGAAACAAGTGCTCTACCTTTCTGAACTGATTTGCTCCCAAACTGCATATAGAAGGGAACAAATATTACTCTAGAATATTGCCATCAGTGAGAAAAGAAATTGAAGCATTCTCAAGAATTCTTGCCTATCATCTATGGTTAAGTATCATCAACAAAATGTTATGTCTCATGTAACATAACCACAAGATAGGGAAGCATGTCATAAACATGTAAATGTAGAGCATCTATTTGACGTATGGACTAATTTGTAAGCCACTAACTTGATTGTTTACGGAATTTGAAAGTATTCATACGAAATAAAGGAATCCACAAACAGAGGAAATCACTTTCAAGATCACATATAGAGGAAATCAAATAAGAAAGAAATAGGAATTGACAGAAAGAATGTTCACCTTCAAATAAAAAGGACACGGACTCAGAGATGATAATTGAGACCTCTGAAATTCCACGATCTCTAAACATGCACCTGCAAAGTGGAGGTCATACAAGTACATAAGCTTTTCTTATATTTCCTTTCAGATATGTTTTGTGGTGTTTAATTTGCATTACACTGGTGTGATTCAGTATTAATTGTGAAGTTAAGTTTGTTCTTTCATATTGGAGTCAGAAGGAAACAAAAGGGGAAGATAAGTGACTCACTCCTCTGAGATGGATTCCATAATGATGACGCTGTCGATAGTGTCTGGAGCATTGATCTGAGGAAAAAAGGCAAACCAAAGAAATGGGGGAAAATGTCAATGAATGGGAAAATCATGAATATTTTCTGCATGGAGAAAATCAAAGATGCAAAAAGAAAAACGCCTAAAATCAATAATTTATCAATGTTATTATGAAAATCATTTCAGAACCCATTCTCTCTTGGAGAAATAAAAACAGGGCTAGCCAATGTAATGGGAATGGATAGTTTTTGCACCATTCAGCTCCATCAAAATTTAACCCTTTAATTAACAGGAAGCCAGTGGAAAAGAAAACAATCATTGACCTTGTCAATTTATTTATGATTTTACCCTCAAAAATCTTTTCTTTTCTTCCATTTTCCATCTCTTGGACTGAAAAGAAAAAAAAAAATCCTTCTTTTCCTTCTCTTTTCCCTCCACTCCATTATCATCCCTCCAAACATTATTTATTTACTCTACTTACCTATCCCTAACAATTGCAGTAACTAATGCAGTGATTTTACAATCAATACAAATCATCATGTTAGCTAACACCATATCTCCCATTTTTATCCCTTAAAGAGGTAAAAATGGAAACTTTGTCAATCCAATGGTTAAATTTCATAATCACTTTCCTACTTTGTTGGTTAATCAATTGGACTAACAAATTTTCAATCTTTATCACCCTTTCACATCCTCCCAACAAAGCAGAACCTTCTCTGAAAGTATCTTACTAAACTACCACTCTAAGAAAGAAAATGAAAGTGGAAAATTCTCTGAAAGTATTAAAGCAAACCCAATTCAATAGAAATAAAAATAAATAAGTGGTTCTATAAAAAAGCCAGATAGATAATAAACAAAAATATGAACCCCATGATTAAACAAGAATAAAAGAAAACCCAAAGCCGAGAAAGTTAGCTGAAAAGAAAGATTAGTAAGAGAAAAGCTTACCTAGAACTTTGAAGCTGCTACTGTCTATCAGTAAGGTAGCCTTACAAAATATCACCTCAAAAAAGAAGGGAAAAAAAATCAGCTCAATTTTCTGGGTTTAAGGCTTCCTGCAAAAACCCCCACTACCAATTTCCAATTTTCGAGCAACAGTAGAACGGGTGGGCTTTGAAATTGGGCTTTGAAGAGCAAAACTTGAGCTTTTCCAGTTGCTAGAGCATCTTTTTGTTTGGGTTAAAAAAGGATTAATATAACTTTCACTCCCTGACCTTAGCAATTAGATTCACTTTCGTACTTGTACCTTTTTTTTTTTTTTTTACTTTGCCACCTGAATTTGGCAACTAAATATTTTTGGTTCCTAAACTTGGATTCCATCAAGATTTCTGATGATGTAACACTATGATTGTACCCTGTCATCACATAAAATTATTTTAAAACAAAATGCCACCTTATGAAACTTTTTCATTTTTCAAGTTTAGAGTTGAAATGAACTTATAGTTGCCAAGTTCACTGCTTTGGCTTTAACAGTTTTGTTAGTTTAATTCAACATTGTGAACAATTTTCTCAATGATTTTCTTTGCAGCATGTAATGGAAACTTCAAAGACACGAAAGCAAAGTAAGAAAATCATATAGGGAATGTGAAAAAGGTGACTAAAAGATTAAATTGAAACCCTACCAATTTGATCATAGAACTGGAGGAAAAGTAAGAAAATTCATGAGGAATTCAGTATAGCCTGCTATAGAAATATTGACATGTTCATGTCTCCATGAATCCTTACAATGGAAACTGAGAAAAATAATGTCGGTAATGACAATATATCGCAAAGAAAAATAGAAATAGAAAAATAAAGAACACACAGATTTTACGTAGAAACCCTTTTGGGAAAAAAACCACAGGCAGAGGAGAAGAAAATTCACTATGTCGAAAAATTGATTACAAGAGGAGTAGACTATGCCTATTTATAGGCTTGTAAACCTTATTCTAATAGGAGTGAAACTCCTTATTCAAATAATATCAAATAGATGGAGTTTAATAAGGTTTAAAAAACCTTATTCTAAATAAAATAAAAGAAGTATAATTCTATAGGGATTTTACTTTTATTTTATTTTACCACAGTATTTTATTTAAATAAGGATTTGGGTCACTTAATTCTAACAATCTCCACCTTGACACGAATTCTTAATGAACAAGTTCCTCATCGCTAACTCTCAGCGAACAAGTTTCTCCACCTCTTCCATAAAACCCCTTAAGGGTTTATTTTCAACAATGAACACCAACCAAGTCTAAGCAATGCTCAAACTTGGTTATAGGAAGTGACTTAGTCATCATATCTGCAGGATTTTCATGAGTACTAATTTTGCTCACAACAATATCACCACGAGTAATAATATCACGAACAAAATGATACCGAACATCAATGTGTTTTGTTCTCTTATGAAACATTTGATCTTTTGTAAGGAAGATGGCACTGTGACTGTCACAAAATACTGTATTGATTTGAAAGTCTTCATTGAGTTCGCTAAAGAGTCCCTTCAACCATATAGCTTTTTTACAAGCCTCAGTAATCGCCATGTACTCAGCTTCAATGGTAGACAAAGCGACTGTAGTTTGTAAAGTGGCTTTCCAACTAATTGCACAGCCTCCGATTGTAAAGACATAACCGGTAAGAGATCTTCTTCTATCGAGGTCCCCAGCAAAATCAGCATCAACATACCCAATGACTCCATCTCTAGTTCTTCCAAACTGTAAGCAAACATCGCTAGTACCTCGTAAGTATCTTAAAACCCACTGAACTGCTTTCCAATGTTCTTTACCAGGATTCGCCATGTATCTGCTAACTGCACTAACTGCATATGATAAATCTGGACGTGAACAAACCATGGTATATATGAGAGATCCCACTGCACTAGAGTATGGAACATGTGACATGTACTCAATCTCATCATCTGATTATGGAGACAAAGCCAATGAAAGTCTGAAATGGGCTGCTAAAGGAGTACTAACAGGCTTAGCATTCTGCATATTGAATCTGTAAAGAACTTTCTCAATGTACCTTTTCTGACTTAGATACAATTTACTTGATTTTCTATCCCTGAGAATCTCCATACCAAGTATCTTCTTTGCTGGTCCCAAGTCTTTCATCTCAAATTCTTCACTTAGTTGGGCTTTGACCTTTCTTATCTCTCCTTTATCTTTTGCTGCTATCAACATGTCATCAATATAAAGGAGTAGATACACAAAAGAACCATCACTGTTTTTCTTAAAGTAAACACAACTGTCAAAGCTACTTCTTTTAAAATCATGAGAAGTCATAAAGGAGTCAAACCTCTTATACCACTATCTTGGTGACTGTTTCAAACCGTAAAGGGACTTTTTCAGCAAGCAAACATAGTCCTCTTTTTCTGAAACTGTAAAACCCTCTGGTTGTTGCATGTAAATATCCTCTTCAAGTTCTCCATGCAAAAATGCAGTTTTTATATCTAACTGCTCAAGCTCCAAATCATGCATGGCCACAATACCAAGTAAAGCTCGAATCGAACTATGCTTCACAACTGGAGAGAACACATCTGTAAAGTCCACTCCTGAAATTTGACTGTAACCCTTTGCAACAAGCCTTGCTTTATATCTGGGTTCTTCAACTCTTGGAGTCCCCTTTCTTTTTAAACACCTATTTACAACTAACAACCTTTTTACCTTTAGGAAGTTTCACAAGATCCCATGTTTGATTTTTGTGTAGTTATTCCATCTCCTCTTGCATAGCAAACATCCACTTTTCTAAGTCTTCATAACTAACCGCCTTAGAATAATTAGATGGCTCTTGGTTTGTATTTATATCTTCAGCCACATTTAAAGCATAAGCAACTAGATCAGCCTCGGCATACTTCTTTGGAGGTTTAATTTCTCTTCTAGTTTTGTTTTTGGCGATAGAGTATTGCGGTGAAGAAGCAATTCTATTTTGAATTTTTGTACTGGCTTTAGTAGTCAACTCTGTTGTAGATTCTAGATCAATCTAATGCTCTACCTGCTTTTGATTTTCTTTATTAATGGAAGAGTCTTTAAGAGATAAGTTAGGTAACATAGCAGTTTTATCAAAAACAACATCTCTGCTAATCACAAGTTTTCTATTTTTAGGACACCATAACTTATACCCTTTTACACCATCTTTATAACTAAGAAAAACACATTTAATAGATCTCGGTTCCAATTTTCCATTATCAACATGAGTATACGCAGGACAACCAAAGATCTTTAAATCAGAATAGTCAGCAAGATTACCAGACTATACCTCTTGTGGAGTCTTTTTCTCAATGGCAACGGATGGAGATCGGTTGATCAAAAAACATGTAGTAAAGGCTACTTCTGCCCAAAATGACTTTGATAAGTTGGCATTTGACAACATACATCGAATCTTCTTCATGATCGTTCTGTTCATTCGTTCTGCAACGCCGTTTTACTGTGGAGTATGACGAACTGTCAAGTGTCTCATGATCCCTTCTGACTTACACAGTTTATTAAATTATTAGAACAGAACTCTAAGCCATTGTCTGTGCGGAGATATTTTATTTGCTTTCCCGTCTATTTTTCAATCATGGTTTTCCAAGACTTAAATGCGGAAAACACATCATTTTTCTGCGTCAGGAAGAACACCCACACTTTTCTGGAAAAATTATCAATAAAAGTTAGCATATAATTAGCTCCACCTCTCGAAGGCACTCTGGATGGCCCCCATAGATCAGAATGAATATACTCTAACGTTCCCTTCGTGTTATGGATTCCTCTGGTGAATCGAACTCTCTTTTGCTTCCCAAAAATGCAGCGCTCACAGAACTTCAGTTTGTAAATTCCTTGCCCATCAAGAAGTCCTCTTTTACTCAATTCTGCCATGCCATTCTTACTCATATGCCCTAGGCGCATATGCCAAAGTTTAGTAATATCATCATCTGACAAGGAAGAGGATGACACAACTACATCACCAGTAACAGTAGAACCCTGCAAAACATATAACTTGGCAGTCTTTCTCTGCCCTTTCATCACAATAAGGGAACCTTTGGAAATCTTTAAAACCCCACTTTCAGCTGTGTATTTGTACCCTTTTGAATCAAGAGTACTCAATGAAATTAAATTTCTCTTTAATTCCGGAACATATCGTACGTCACTGAGTGTTCTGACAACTCCATCAAACATTTTAACTCTAATTGTTCCAACACCTGTAATTCTACATGAAGCATTATTTCCTATCAACACAATACCTTCAAACACTATTTCGTAAATTGTAAACCAATCCCGATTGGGACTTATGTGGAAGGTGCAACCCGAATCAAGGATCCACTCCTCGCTCACTTTGGAATCGTTGACAGAAGCGACTAGAAGTTCACCATCGCTGTAATCTTCTACAACATCAGCTTTACCAGAATTTTCTAGTTGTTTTCCATTTTGATTCGCAGTCTCCCTTTTGATCTTGTTCTGTAGCTTATAGCACTCAGATTTAATGTGCCCTTTCTTCTTCCAAAAGTAACAAGTTTTACCTCTGTTTGAATACTTCGATCTACCCTTAGATTTACTGTGAGTATTTCGTTCTTGTGTCCTTCTACGATCATCATTAGCATTTCGATCTTATCTCCCACGAACAATAAGACCCTCTCTCTGAGAGTCGATTTTAACCACAAGATGCTTCATCTTATCATACGAGGTTAAAAAATCATAAACCTCATCAACTGTGAGAGACTCGCGGCTATATAAAATCGTATCTCTAAAGGTTGAATAAGACGGGGGCAACGAACAAAGTAGAATCAACCCTAGATCTTCCTTATCATACTGAACCTCCATGGCCTCCAAGTTTGAGAGAATTTCTTTGAACACTGTTAAGTGTTCGTGCACAGATGCACCTTCCTCCAAACGATGAGTATAAAGACGCTGCTTCATATGTAGCTTGCTAGTTAGAGTTTTCGACATACATATCTGTTCCAACCTCTTCCATAATCCAGCTGCAGTCTTTTCCTTCATCACATCCTGCAAAATTTCATTAGACAAATGCAGATGTAACTATGTTAACGCCTTTCGATCCTTGCGCTTCTTCTCTTCTTCCGTCAAAGTTGAAGGTATCTTATCTACCCCTAGTAGGGCTTCCTCTAAGTCCATCTGTGCAAGAACTGCTTGCATCTTTATATGCCACAACGCGAATCTGGTGTTGCGATCCAACAGCGAAATTTCATACTTTAAAGACGTCATTACTGTGATTGAAATGAACAACCCGGAAGTTCTGATACCAATTTGAGAAAAATATATTGTCGGTAATGACAATATATCGCAAAGAAAAATAGAAATAGAAAAATAAAGAACACACAAATTTTACGTGGAAACCCTTTCGGGAAAAAATCACGGGCAGAGGAGAAGAAAATTCACTATGTCGAAAAATTGATTACAAGAGGAGTAGACTATGCCTATTTATAGGCTTGTAAACCTTATTCTAATAGGAGTGAAACTCCTTATTCAAATAATATCAAATAGATGGAGTTTAATAAGGTTTAAAAAACCTTATTCTAAAATAAAATAAAAGAAGTATAATTCTATAGGGATTTTACTTTTATTTTATTTTACCACAGTATTTTATTTAAATAAGGATTTGGGTCACTTAATTCTAAGAGAAACTAAATTCCTCTAGTGAAGAATTAAGGCCATTGATTTTCCTTGATTTTGCATCTTTCAACACCATATCCATGCCATCTACCAACAATTTGATTAAACAACATTTTAACACATCAGATATAGTTTGTGAGTTTGGATTGTTTCTGATATCAAATTCATGTTGTTGATCGCCATTGACAACATGATCCCTTTCTTGAATTCTCAGTTCTTCCATGTCTAAAAAAAGGGTTTCACCAAGGGACTTGGGGGAAGGGGGACTATGAATCAACTGTATTATGAAATTTATGAGGGAATGATGATGCTGACTAGGTTACAACTGATATTTCCTTGGAATGCCAAAAGCTTCGATCGTATTGGACATTTATGATTGCTTCACCAGAAATTAATATTGTAGGTGAAAAGGGTGGGGATAAAACTGTAGTATGACACATTTCAAAGCTTTTTTTCATGCAATATTTGTAAAATATACTCAGCTGTCAAGCTTGACCAAGGGCTTGGAGATGGTGAATCAGTCGTGTATGCATATTGCAAGTTAGCTATTAATATTAGGGTAAATTACAGTACAGATCACCCAACTATGATTTCTTTTTTTTTTTTAGGTCACCCAATTATGAAAAATTACAAAATAATCATCTAACTATTCAATTGTCTTTTATGGCCAACAGTTGGCTAATGTAGAAATGGAAGCACCCAAAAATCCAGATAGTTGAGCAATTAAAAAAGACAATTGAATAATTAACTGTTTTATAACTTTTCATACTTGAGTGATCAAAAAAGAAAAAAAAGATCATACTTGGGTGACTACCAATGTAGTTTACCCTTAATTTTATAGCTGCGATGGATGATTTGGCCTGGCTATGTTCTGGCACACTTACCAAGCATTCAAGGCTCTCTCTACCTAGGATTGCTCTGCTACAGTGGATTCTTACATCGTTTTACTGAAGTTAAGGTCATCGATTATATCATTTTATTTTGATATGTGTTAATGTCGTTGTAGATTGATGTAACAATTTTTGTTCGGAACAATGTTAAGAAGTGGATACCAGAAACAAACAAGTGGGGAAAAAAATCTTGCATCTAGAAAGAAGGGATGGTACCAGCCAATACGAAACAAGACAAATCTATACATGCTGATATGTTCGTAGGAATCATACAAAAATTGAAACGAGACTAATAATATCGTACCAATTGTCTTCAAAATTGGTAATTTGGTTGATACTGGTGGACCTAAAATGGGACAAAGAAAAGGAATTGTTGGCATAGGTCTATTTTTATAAAACCATACCTAACCAGACCAAATTGTGAGCCGCAATCTTCCCCGACTGAAAATATCCATGTTTCCCTTTAAAACCGGCAGTCTTTTATCATCACCGATGTTCGATACACATTAAGATACGAATATAACAGTTTAAACTTTCTAGGACCCTAAACTGAGAATACACATATTATACACATGACCATGTCCGAAACCCGAGTCCAAGTAACATAAATACATAGACCCAAGAATTTGTTTAAGCGTAGGAGAAATTATTACAAAGACTTGTTTTAACTGAAACATAAGCCAAAATTGTTGACCTGACATGTAAAAAAAAAAATCAGGAAAAAGAAGTAAGATAAAAGATTAGAAGCAAAAAGAAGAAAAGAAGAGCATGAATCTCCAAAGCTGGATCAGAGATTAATGTAGTTAACACAAGTAGCATTTGGGTATTCACACGTGGTATTGTTTATTTATCTGCAATTGTATCTATACAATTTAACAGCAGGTGTTGGATGCCAAAAAATCAGAACTCGATAACGTTGTTTATCTGAACGGAAAAAGATGGGCGGCCAACACTGGAAAGAGGCGTGTCTACTCTTACTACTATCCCTGACTTCCCGACATTTCCGTTCCACTTAGAGCGCCCAAACTGCATGATTGGTAGACAGGAAACGAGTATAAGACACCTCCAAAAACTTCAATAAGGATGAAGGTTCAAATCTCAAGAAATGCTTAAGGATTCCCAGTTTTCATATTTTTACAAATCTGACAAACTTGGCATATGAGATGACCTTTGAAGAAGATGTTGCAATAGGATAACTTACTGATATTGATGCAAATGCGGAAGGATGTGCCACCACAGCACAACCACAAATCAGATTGAGATCCTCCTTCACTGTGTGAATAACTTCCGTCCGCAACCCCGGATTACTTCCACCAAACGTTGGAAACAAGCTGATCACAAATGTAGAAACTAACTAGTGAATACCATGCACGATGCAAATGAAAAACACAAACTTAAGAGGGCATTCATGTGAATATAAACGGATTCAAAGGCAGTGTATGAAACATAAAAACATTCCTTAACATGACTTAGTGCAGGAAGAGGCTTTCATTTACAATCTCTAAACCTGTGCATATCAAGGCAAATTAGTAGAATCTTACCTAAATTGAACGGACGGCCTCATCATGAGCCCCGATTGCTTCCAAGCCAGCTCTTGTGAAAGACCCAGCGTAAATGATTTGTCAGGCCATTGCACCATTGGGGTGATACGTGTTCCCCACTTATTCTGACAAAGTATCAAAACAATAAATTCAGCACTCGTAAAAGGCAGCAAAAAGGGAATAATAAATCCTAAAGCCGGAGTTGCTGCCTCTTAGACTAGTAAACGCTCAGGAACTGACCTTGCAAGAGAAGCTATATCTCATTTCTCCTGGATATTGGCCCTGTGCCTGAAGAAGTCCCCCACAAATAGGTAAGAAAGCACTTGTCGTCAGCCCTTCACCAGATACATATGTAAACTGTCCATTTGGAAATTGCAAATCTACAAATGACTGCATAAAAGAAGGAAGAGTCCAGAAAGAAGAGAATGGTTGTGTTAGAAAAATCACCCCAAGAATATAAATCTTTCTCGAATATTTAGTACGAAGAGCTGAAGTCCTGTTGCTTATTCCGCTAATCAGCACAGTCCACTATTTACTATGAAGATTACGCTCGGAAAGAAAATAAGACTTGAGTGCTTGATTTTAAAAAAAAAAGGGTCTTTAGTTAGCAGGAAGTGTACAGGGAGAACATTCCTTACATGAAATGCAATTTAAAGCAACAATCTAATCGAGAAAAACTAGGGAAAACACAGGTATTTTGGAAATTCGGATAGTTGAAACAGAAGCATAAACACTGCATAAATGGATTCAACCACTACCAACTTACACAAGCTAAAGGATTAAGACAGAGCATTGACATTAATAGCCACCTCCTATGCTTTGACCATACTGCTGGACAAAGAGAATGCATTCCGTTCTGCAATTGAAGAACTTATCAGCAAAGAACAAAATATAACACTTGGAGAAACATAAAAACATAATGTTCAAGTCATACTATTTGCTTTCAGGTTTCAATATACTCACTACCTATCATAGAACATAAACGCTTCTATTTACTATATGTAAAATACAGCTAGCGACAATTATTCCATGAAATTATTGCCATACCTTCCTATCATAGCCGTACCAAAGTAAATGTTGCTTTGATAGATGAACTGGTAAAAGAAGTGTTGTGTCCCTAACGAAGAGCACTGGTCCGAGCTGGAGAAGGAATAAAGAGTTGTCACTCCCTGATGTGGAACTGCCATTTGATGCCTCTACTCTCCATAGGTCTCCCCTTGCAACCAAAGAACTTTCTAAATCTCGTGTTCTACTCTCATATGTCGAGGTAATATTTATGGTCCCCTGCTGCCAACAAAAGATTAACCATAGGGAAAAAAAATCAATAACAACATATATTCAAAAGTTATTATCCCATCAATTCTATTCATATGAAAGGGAGAAATATATTCATAACTTATCGTAGCTAACATTATGCGAAATAGATGCCTTTACCGAAAGCATTTACTGCTTGCTTAGAACCTGTAGAACTTCAAAAAGAACTATCGTAGATAGCCGCATGCCACATGGTATGCGTGCAAAACTGATAATAGATGTCTATTAAATTTCACAAACAACAGCCAAATACTACTAAATACCGGTCTACTATCAGCTCCAAACCATGTTACAACCAAAGAACACATTAGCCTATGCATCAATATGTAATATAGATAATTTCCCATCTAGTTTTCAACTATTACAATTGCCACTTATATCATTTCAAACACAAATAGTACTTGTTCAAGAATTTATTTAACAAAAATTAAATTCATAATTCAAGCTCCTAACTATCGTCAAAGATTCTCATTTTATTTGTTTGTTTACCTGAGGTCTCCCAAGCAATCCAGCAGACTTCAAATTAAAACCTGAAAGCTCTTCATCCACCAAACCCTCCGAACCACTCTCATTTTCGAGGAACCCGAAATCCTTTGACCGATCTGAAAACCCGACCAAACCCTCCATATCATTGCCACCCACCTCAGCCTTCTGCACTTTCAAGATCATATCACCTCTAACAGGCAAAACAGCACTCTCCTCAGTACGAAAGGGGATTGGCAAGCTCCTGAAGAACTGCTGCACCAACCCATTTAAGCCAGCACTGAAATCAGCCCCGACTTGACCAATCCTGTTCCCGATATCACCGATGTCGAACATGGTTGACTTGTCAATGGGAAGCCCAAAATCCTTATTGACAAAGGATTGGGAAGGGAACTCGAGGTCGAAAAGCTTGGATTTTGGAGGGTTTGGCCATGGGAACGAAGGTGGGGTGATATGGGATTGAATTAAGCCAGTAAAACCTTGAGCTAGCCGATCTGCAAGGTCCTGGCCATGGCGTTGGACCTCTTCCCAGGCTTCAAATGACCTTTCTACGGACATTAAGTAGCCAATCTAAATAAGAAAAAGACTAAGATCTGGTTCTTTTGAAGAGCTAAAAAACGGATAAGGAATTGACCCAAAAAGCTTAAAACGTTCTAAGTTAAGAAATATTGAAACCTTAAGCTTGAAGCTTAAAGAAATGGTAGCCTTTGAATGTGTTAAACTAAATCAAAGGATTCCTACGAAAATTAAACTTTCATATCAACCCAGCTGATGAAAAACATTCAAATATAAAACTTTTTAAATCTTTTTTATTTTTGTTACTAAATTCAGCTAGAGTATAGCTGAAATTTCAAGGTAAAAGCTTTAAAATTATAAAATTAAGAGGAAAAAAGCAGCGGATTAACTATTCAAGCTTTAAAAAACCATTTTTTTTTCCAAAAGAAAACTTTAAAATTTGTATCTTTTGAGCTTCAAATAAGAACAAAAAGTGAAATTAGGGTTCTAAAATCAATTGGGTTTTGAGAGGAAAAAACGGGGGGGCTTCTTTAATTTCTTTACAAATTTGAAATTTAAGAGAGGATCCAATGAAATTTAGCAAAAGCAAAGTGAAAATAGAGAGTGTAATCTGCAAAAAGAGAACAAAAAAGGAAAACAACCTAGAAAATCTGTAACAAGCTTAAGGCTTTAAGAAGATGAAGGCAAAGATTTTCCTTTTTTTTTTAAATATTTTATAGGTTAAATTCTGCTACTAGTCCCTATACTTTATAAAAATTGTGTATTTAATCCCTATGCTTTAATTTGGCTTTTTTAATCCTACACTTTTCAATTTTTAAAATTTCACTCATCAGCAAACAATAACTATTAAACTTATTAAATTATGTTTTTTTTACTTTCAAAATCCGATACGTCAAACATATTATCATACCTATAATGCAATGTGAGATTGTTATTTATATATATTACTCATTAAAATTTTAGTTAATGGATTAACGAGCTCATTTATGTCAAAACTAAAATTTCAAAATTTGAAATGTATAAAGACTTAGAATGATCGAATTGGAGAATATGAATTAAATCTACAATTGTACACATACTACAAGTCTAGTAATTAAATTTAACTTCTACTCTTTGGGTCAAAATTGAAATTTCAAATTTAGAAAAAGTATAGAGATTAAAATTGATCAAATTAAAGTATAAAAATTAAATTTACAACTTCTGCAAAGTAGAGGGACTAATAGTAGAATTTATCCAGGGGAGAAAATGTCTGCAAAGAGAGGCTGAGGGCAGATGATAGGCACGCAGATTATATTTTAGGTTTTGCCTTTGGTTAGCTTCCACGTTGATGGATACATGTGGCTACTGCTTATCGGGATAGTGTTTTTTTTTTTTTGTTTTGTTTAGTTCTGTTTTTTCTTTTAAGGGAAAGTAAGGATATTATTCTATCGGGCTAACTTGTGACGTCACGGTCCGCGTCTGAGATCCGAGAACAAAGAACGACATTTATGGTTTTTAATCTACTAATAAAATTTGGACACGTGAAAATGGATCAAAATTATTTCATTCCACAGATTGATGAGATTAAAAATAGTAATATAGTCTGAAATTGGTTAAATATTGTAATTCTAAAATATGTATTCCGATTTAAGTGTAACAGAAAGTGAAAAGACAAAAATGATTATAATATTTTTTAAATAATAGTAATTAAAAAAATTAAATAATAAATACCAAATAAATATATATATTAGATTTGTCTATGGGTTGGGTTGTTAAAATTTTAGATTCGTTTGTTAGGCTTGGGCCTGACTCCACCCAAAAAATAAGCTTAAAATTTTGCTTGAGTCTGGCCCAGTTCAGCTGAATTAATTTTTATATTATTTTTTATATAAAAATTTTAAAAATATAATACATAAAAATACTAAAAACATTAAAATAAACGTTTCTCAACAAATTAAAAATATATTTAAAAATATTTATACTTAAATAACACTAAGATATGTGTAACTTAACAAGCAAATGCCTCTAAAGTAGTAACAAAATTAACAGTAAAACAATAGTTATATAATGTCCAAATAATAACAACAAAATAGTAGTAACATAATAGTGAAATGATAACAAAACAGTGAAAAAAAAAAAGAAAATAGCAACAAAATAACATGAAAATAACTTTTTTTTTATCTTTTTACTAATTCAGGCCGAGCCCAAGCTAAAAAAGCCTTACTTGAGGCTCGACTCTTTTTTTAAACAGGCCTTATTTTTTGTCCAAGTCTATTTTTCGGACTTGGACAGGTCTAATATAACAATATATTTAAATTAATTATACAATTATAAATATAAAATTTTTAAGGGTTTAGGGTTTAGGGTTTGAGTTTAGGATTAAAGGTTCGAGGTTTGGTTTCAGACCTGGATTCGAAGTTCGAGTTTGGGGTTCAAAGGTCAGGGTAAAAAAATAACAAAATTATGTTTCAATGACATAAAAAATTGTTAAAATATCATTAAATAATTAAAAAAACCATAAATAATATAATGGGAAGGGTCAATAAAATAATTTCTCCGAATATAGATAAAGTAACATCCAATTTAAAGAATATTATAAGAAAATGAATAGTGTAGCAATAAGTTATCAGAAATAAATTAAAAAAAAAAGTTAAAACAAAAGAGGAAAAGGAACCCAATGTTATCTTAACCTGTTCTTGTTGATAGAGTTTGAATGAATTAAAAAAATGTGGAAAACGGAAATTACACTTATAAAGTCGTGATTTATCTTTTCATCGTTTGTAGACTTGAGTTTCTAGAACTCGTTTAATGTGGTAGCACTCATAATAATTTGCTTACATAGTGACCAAAATTAACAAATGCATAAACTCATTATATCAAAACGAAAGACTAAAGAAAAATAGCTACAACCATCAAAGCTCAAAGCTCCAAACAACTAATATTTTGACCATCCAAAGAACACACAATTAACACTCAAAAGGCTCCTCTTTACTTTGGTTCTACAATGAAAGAATAAAAAATCTTAATAAAGGATGATAAAAGAAAAAAAAAAAGGAAAAGGGAAAGAATAAAACCTCATACTTGGGAGTCAACATCAAAATAATGAAAGAGAGGAAGGAAAAAAAAGAGTAAGAAAAGCTCAACTTTTGAATTACAAATTTATATTCAAGCAATTATAAGTACAAACCGATAGATTGAATTGGTACCTATCGACGAGTAAAAGAACATACTTTAGGTTCAAGTTAATCCGATAATCAGTGTCATAAATCATATAAAAATTTATTTAGATTTTGGTTAGTTGATTCATGGCATTTAAAGTTGTTTCATGGAAAAAATAATTTGTAGAAGAAAAAGGGAATGAAAGTTTTCTATTGTTGTAGGCGGTGCAAATAGAGAAAGCCATACAACATCGATTTTCACAATCTAATGACTTAAATGAAAACTTTTGAATAATTCAAAGACTATTTTATAAAATTTTAAAATTAAGTGACAAAAGATGAACTTACGGATAATTTAATAACCTTCAATAATCAATTACTTTATTTCATTCACCTATAATTAAATTACGTTAATGTGAGATGAATTGTATTTTGATTAATTCATTTGGTTTCAACTAATACAACTAAAAATACTTGACTTTTTTTTTTAATAATGATTTCATATATTCCACTAAAATTATAGAAAAATTGGGTAAATTATAAGAATAGTCATCCAATTATGCATTTGGTTCTTTGGTCACTCAATTATCAATTTCTCTCAACTTAACTGCTACACTTTTTGAAATTAAATATTTTAGTCATTCTCCTATTAATTCTCATCAACTTAGTAATGAAAGTTTAACGTTGGCTTTTTTTTATAGGTTATATCACTTTTTGGAGTTTGAACTTGACAACTTTTCTCATATTGAGGCCTGAACTTGACAATTATTCCCACATTAGGGCTTAAGTTTTTTTTTTTTTTTGTTCAAGCTATTCCTTAAAAACCCAAAGTTTAGGCTTTGATATGAGAATAATTGCTAAGTTCAGGCCCCAATATAGGAACAATTGCTAAGTTTAGGGACTAATCTGGACAAAAAAGTTCAAGCCCCAATATGAGAATAGTTGCCCAGTCCAGCCCCAAACAGTGATTTAACCCCTTTTTATTAACCTAATAACTAATTTAGCCCTCCAATGTTTATACATTCTATTAATTTGATCTTATATCTAAAAATTTCAACAAATTTAACAATCAATGTTTACAAAATTTATGATTTTAGTTATTGAAAATTTAGAATGTCTATTGATGCTTTCTTCCTTTAATCTCAATTTTAAGGTACTTGAAAATTTGGGTTAGCTTTCTTTTTAGGTAACAATTCATATTTGATTTTTTTTTTCCACTTTGTTTTTCTTATATTTCTGTATTTACAAGACTTCAGTTTATCTGGATATGAAGTAAATTTTTCTAGATTGGTTTCTATTTTATTGTAGTTATACAACCATGTGAATCTCGGTTGCTTTTATAGCAAATGGGGAGTTTCTTTTTTCCCCACTATTGTTAGTTGTAATTTTGAATTGAGATTTAGGTTGAGTTTGGATGAACGGTACGTTTATTTGCGATTAGTATAAAAACAACGATAGTGATGAGATTAGATATTGTAACAATACTATAACGTGAGACAAAAGTAAGCTAAATGCATCATACCGCACCTCACCACCCATCTAAACGCATCTTTAATTATAAATTTTAGGAATAAGAATAATGAAAATTGGAGTAAATTTCCATATATTAAGTTTTTGATTTATTGCATTTTGGATTTTAGGGTTTTGGTGAGAGTTGTTGAGAATTGTTTATTTTAAAGGGGAAACCTAACTATTGGCCTAACATCCATCAACAACATCTAACGAGATTCATCGGTGAGTTTAAGGCAAACCCAGATTTGCTTGAAGGAAAAATTTAAGGTCATTTGATATATATATTTTTTTTCTCTTTTTTGTGTTTTTAAAATTTTAATAATTATGTTTTGATTTTTATCTATAAATCTTAGATTTTTAAGTCATTTTATATTTTTATCGAAAAATAAATTTTAAAAAAATATTTTTTTTATAATTAGAACTAAAATGACAAATTTTGTAAATTTTGATGGTTAAATTTATTGAACTTTTTAGATTTAAGATCAAATTAATAGAATATGTAAATATTGAAGGATTAAATTTGTTATCAGGCTAATAAAAAACACCCTTTAGACTTCCGCTACTGAGTTAATGACAACTAACGAGAGAATAATTAAAAATTTTAATTTTAAAATTTTAAATAATTAAATTGAAAAAAATAATAATTAGATGACAAAAATAGTCACAAGTACATAGTTGAGTGACTATTCTTATAATTTATCCAAATAAGTTAATTGCATACCATAAGTGTTATATCTCATAAAATTTTTAAAATAAAGGTTAAAATATATTTTAAATTTCTATACTATTTGTACATTTGAAATTTAATCATTTTGTTTTTATTTTAAGAAATTTAATCCATTTACTTTTTTTTATTTAAAAATGTAATTTTAATTCTTAGAATGATTAGAATTCTTTTGTTAAATCATTTATTTTGTTAAATGGCTACTAGATCTAATCATGGGCCAAGTCGGGCTGGATTGATGCAAAATTTTAGACCCGTTTTTTAGGCTTGATTTTAATTGACCTGAAAAATGAGCCTAAAATTTTGTCCAAGCTCGACCTAGATTAAAAATGTTAAACTCAAGCCCGACTTGACCCGATCGTATTAAATTTTTTAGATTATTTTTTATTTATTAAATTTAAAAATATAATACATAAAATACACTAAAACATTAAAATAAATGTTTTCTAACAAATTGAAAATATATTAAAAAAATTATTTATACTTAAATAACATAAAAATAGTAGCAACTAGAGGTAATCATGGGTCGGGCTGGGTTTGGGTTGGGCCCAGACAAAATTTTAGGCCCAGGCCCGGTCCTGCCTAAAATATGGGCCTAAAAATTTGTCCAAGCTCGGCCTGAAAGAAAATTACTAAGCCCGAGCCCGGCTCAGCCCAACCCATATTAAATTTTACAACACCAAAATAGCATCAAAAACATGAAAGTGAAAAAAGTGAAACATGAAAATTAAAAAGTATATTTGATTAAAAATAAAAAATATATATTTAATATATATTTTGGACCGGACCGGGCCGGGCCAGGCCTGGGTCAAAAAGTTTTACTTGAGGCCTGGCCCGTTTAGAAAATGGGCCTCATTTTTTACCCAAACTCATATTTCGGGCCTATATTTTTACCCGAACCCTCCCATTTTTCGAGCGGACCGTCGGGCCAGGCCAGGTAGCCCAACCCATGATCACCTCTAGTAGCAACTTAACAAACAAATACCTCTAAGATAGTAGTAAAATTAACAATAAAATAATAGTTATACAATATCCGAACAATAACAACAAAATAGTAACAATATAATAGCAAAATGACAACAAAACAACAACGAAATGGAAAAAAAAAGGTTTAGGTTGATTCAGGTTGAGTCGGGTTTAGACAAAAAAAATCTTACCCGAGACTCAACTTATTTAGAAAACGAGTCTTAATTTTTTATTCAAACTCATTTTTCGGGCCTATATTTTTGCCCAAACCCTCTCACTTTTCGAGTAGACCTTTGGGCCTGAATGAGTGACCTGACCCATGATCAGATCTAATGACTACCAAATTAATATTTTTTATTTCAAAATATTACACTAACAAATTTAATAACATTAATAAATAAACCTAAAATTTAAAATCTACAATTAAAAAACATGGGGACTAAAAGCATATTTTGATCAAAATAAAACATAACCAAACTACGATAACATTTAAATTTAATTATCAAATTCAACTTAATACAATAGTTAAGAAGAAAGCAGGAAAGAAAAAGACAACCCAATTACTCAATTAATTTTGTAAGGTTATTCGAATCAGATCAAATTGATTGATTAAAGTGATTAGATCAAGAATCATTTAAAGTACGAGTCTAAAGAAGGAGATTAAACTAATTAATTTGGTACGAACAAAATTAAATCGAATAAAAATTTAATTGATGATTTTTTTTATATTTTTTTATTTTTTATAATTTTTTTAATACTAATAAAATTGATTGGTTTCACCAAGGGTCCCAAAAACTCCATGTTGCTAAAAGAGAATATACTTAAATACCTGGCTTCTTGCTTTTTTACTTTTTTTCGGTTCGAATGATTTCTTGCTTTTCCACCACCCCCTAAATAAAATTGCCGATTCTCCTGTAAATAATTTAGACAAATAATTAAAAGAAAAAAAGTAAACCCATATTTGCATAGGATTTTGGACCTTCACCTCTTCTCTTCTTATCGTTATTTTCAGCTGAAAAAGGCTTTTACATTAATCACCCTTGAAGTTAATTTTCTACAGGTAATAATAAATTTTCCTTTTTATTTTTGTCTGCTTATTGGGTTTCTTTTAATTCAATCCTTAACTGGTTCATGTTGATTTTTATTTTTTTTGCGTATCTTCTTAGATTTTCTTCTGAATCTTGTTTGATCTAAGCTTATAATGGGGAGATACCCATATTCTATTTAGTCTTAAATTTTATGATTTCACTTCCTATAGAAAAATTAATGCATGTTTTTGTCTTTCAATATAGGAAGCAGGTAAGCATGTGAGTTCAAACTATTTGGTAGATTTTTAAACAACTAGATTGAATTGCCAGGATTTATACTTTGCAATATATATATATATATATATAGTTTTTTATTTGGTCAATGTTCTAACTGAAATTTATGCCAATGAAAAACTTCTATATCTTTGACCAAGTCAATTTCTTTATTTCTCTTTAGGATTTTAGTGTGCTTAAAAACTTTTTTTTTTTTTATGCTATTGAAGCATTGGATCATCTTTGCTTGCTGCAGGAACAGGCTGCTTTGCTAACTTTGTTACTTGATTCACCATTCTAAAGTAAGGTATTGTTCAGTAAGGCCTAAAGTTAAATATACGTAAGTATGGGCAGTCCTGCAGAGCCAAAGAGAAGAGTGGCATTTGTGCTGATTGATGGATTGGGAGATGTATCAATACCAAGGTTTGGGAATAAGACTCCTCTGCGGGCTGCTGATGTTCCAAACTTGGATGCCATAGCATCAGCTGGAGTTAATGGCCTTATGGACCCTGTGGAAGTAGGTTTGGGTTGTGGGAGTGATACGGCTCACCTCTCATTGTTGGGCTATGACCCGAGAGTCTATTACCGAGGGCGTGGTGCATTTGAGTCCATGGGGGCTGGGTTGGCAATGTCACCTGGAGATATTGCATTCAAGGTGGGTAACCTACTCTAGCTCTCGTTTCGTTCTTTTTCCTTCGTTTCTCGTCTGCACTAGTTGTTACACTGTTTGCTGATACTATTTCTGTAGTGGACCGTCTATTGAGCATGGCTTATGTTGATATCTTGATAATATCCAAACAGATTTATGATTCTTAAATATAACATATTAGCTGTGAGTTTAATGTAGATATTAGTTTGATATGAATGAGGAAAATTTTGGTCATTAGCTGTTTTTTCATTTTAATTTAATGTTAAACTTAGGTTAACAATCGTGCCTGAGATGGCTCTAAACAAGTTTTTACTTTTAAACCTTAATATTCTTTTATCTTCCTGAAAAATGATTAAACTTAGCGCCTTTCTCCTTACCAGATATGATCTAGCTTCTCACTTGATCACTTACTTGAGGGGAACGATTTTCTTAAAGATCTTCCTGCTGTTTTTCGCAACAAGTTAACATTTTATAATTCCATAATTTTCTTCATAACTTGATATTTTATTGTAAATGGTTACCTAATCCAATATTTCAATTATCTGTCTCCAGTCAAATTTTGCGACCTTGGATGAGAAAACTGGCATAGTTACAAGTAGGAGAGCTGACAGGCATTTTGAAGAAGAGGGGCCTATCCTTTGTGTTGCCCTGGATAGAATGAAGCTCCCATCTTTTCCTGAGTATGAAGTAAGAGTCAGGTACTGATGTTTTTAATTGCTGTAGTTGTCAGTTTATGTAGTTATATTCGTTCACTTAGTTCTGCAGGATATAGAAAATTCCAGCTTAATCAACAAGGTTTTTACTTTAACATTGTCATTTTGGTTATGCACTCTCTTGAGAATTGATTTGGAGCATTAAGTTTCTGTTGTAACATATCTAAGGTGCTGAGATCTCTCACAGGTATGCAACAGAGCACCGATGTGGAGTTGTTGTTAAAGGACCAAGACTGAGTGGAAACATATCAGGAACTGACCCATTGAAGGACAACCGCTTACTTCTGGAAGCCAAGGCTTTAGATGATACTGATGAAGCAAGACACACAGCTGCAGTTGTTAATGAGTTATCCAGGGAGATATCAAAGATTCTGGTTTCTCACCCTTTGAATGCAAAAAGGCTAGCAGAAGGGAAAAGCGTTGCTAACATCGTCCTTCTAAGAGGCTGTGGTATCCGAATTGAGGTGTGTTGTCCTGAAATCTCCCAATTATATATGCATTTTACTTCTTTGAATGTGGAGAAAAAAATGTTTTTATTTTCTGTTCTTCTATTTGATGTACTTCTTGCATTTCTATTGTAAGATACCAATAAATGCTATTACCTCTTCTATGCTTTATAGGTTCCACAATTCGAGAAGAAACATGGCTTGTGGCCTTGCATGGTGGCTCCCACAAAAATTATTGCAGGATTGGGCCTATCACTTGATATTGATATCCTAGAAGCTCCTGGAGCAACTGGAGACTATCGAACACTTTTGACTTCAAAGGCAACTGCCATAGCTAAGGCACTCTCTACCCCTCTACAAACATCTCCTAGTGTCTTTGTACCAGGGGAGGATGAGCACAAGCCTGGGAGATCAGATGGTTATGATTTTGGATTTCTCCACATTAAGGTAATGACCTTATCAATCCGTTAGTTTTTTGCCTTTGTTAGTATTTCCTGTATTTAGCAAATGCTTGTTGATGACCACCTTTTGGGGCCAGAATCAGCATGGTTCAATTTCCCCATTTTCTTTCCTAGAGTTTGCATACTCTTATGTTTAATCCTACCTTAAGACAGTCTTGTTTGTAAAAAAGCTGATTAAGGATCTTTTATGCAATATTGCCTGGGAAAAAATCATTTAACTTTGTCAATATTTTATCTTGGGTACTGATTTAAATATTTTATTTTGTTTTTATATTTGCCTTCTGCACAATGTACAATATTCTCCATATCATTAAGTGATGCAACTTCATTCTGTTACAAAATTTCAGGCAATAGATGATGCAGGTCACGATAAGGCGAGTGTTTTCAAAGTAAAAGGCTTGGAAGCTGTAGATCGAGCTATAGCACAGCTGGCTAAGCTCCTGTGGCAGGCAGAATCAACTGGGAACTTCCAATATTTTATTTGTGTCACTGGTGACCATTCTACACCCGTTGAATATGGAGATCACAGTTACGAACCAGTTCCATTTACAATTTGCCGGTTGAAAGATTTTGTGGGTGCAGTTGGTGGGGAGTCTAGTGTTTTGGAAACTTCCCTTGATCCATTTCCTCTTCCTACTGTTAAGGCAGGTGAAGACCTAAATGAAGCCATTGGTTTAGAAAAAGGGAGAAAATGCAAGCAAGTTCAAGCATTTTGTGGTGATTCAGTTTTTGAGTTTAACGAGATTGCAGCTGCAAGGGGCTGCCTTGGGCGGTTTCCAGGTGGAGAGATGATGGGAATCATTAGGAAATTTCTTAAATTAAATGCATAGCTTTCATGGTCAGATGTTAAGAGTTCTTTCCCAGACAACCTCTAAGTTTCTGAATAAGGTGTTTCTGATCTAAAAAAATAACCATGACAGTATGTCTTTGAATCATCAAAATTTTGAATGCTTCTTATGAGTTGTAACATCAAGGGGATTTGTTGTTTATACGTGCAACCCTCTTACATAACTTAGGGTGAGTTTGGATGGGCGGTGCGTTTACCAGCGGTTAGTGTAAAAACAGCGGTGGCGGTGAGATTAGATACTGTAGCGATACTGTAGCGTGAGACAAAAAGTAAGCTAAATGCACCGCACCGCACCCAATCGTCCGTCCAAACTTACCCTTAGTCATGTGTTCGAGTGGAGGCTAATCCACTGCTGACTCAGTCATGTGGTGGAGTGGAGGCTAATTCTCTGCTGCCATAACTCAGTCATGATTGTCCTATTAATAAAAACAATAGTTTGAGTGAGGATGTTCAATTCCTTGTTGCACACTAAAAGGGTAAAATGCAATGTACTATGATAATTTCTAACCTTAATCTGACATTTCGTTTTTCATTCATAACTTTCTATATGTCCCAATTTAATTCCTAGCCAAATATTAGCTGAACTTTTAGTCTTTCTGTGAAATGGCTCTTCCATGACAGGATCCATGCTAGCACTTATGAGTCGTGTGAATAGCATTTCAGTTCCTTTTATACTTGTAGGTCCTTTATCTGTCTCTGCTTGCTGCTTCCCTTTCCAATTGGCGTCCTCTCCCCTGTAGTTAATACTTCACTACGATTTTCCAAGGAAAAATGCTCTGAGATTGGACCTTTTTATTTTGCAAGAAGAGCAGCTATTACAGCTGATGCATCCATCAGTGCTATTTCAGCCTGGGGTTCCGCCATGCCATATGGACCTCCAGATAATGCACCTAATGGAGGCTCATACTCGGAGATGGACACCTGCTAAAGGCATCAGCTAGAGGTAGAAACCCAGTTTACTGATGGGCATGGGAGACTGCTTTGTAATATGATGATTTTTAGAGATAGCAGCTATTCATGATTTGTAAGATACTTTTCTTTTCCTTGATTACAATTTATAATTTTCATATGCTGAGCAAAATAAGATAACATTTATGTTCATTTTACTGTTATATGCTGAAGCGGAGTGCATCCATCCGCTGACATGTTTATTGAACCTCACAGTCTCTTGAAGAACAATGATCTTGTTTCATCCGGTACCATGGATCCATAAGAATTTCCCAATTCTTATAGTTCCTACTATTTATGTATCAAGTTCGTCATGTAAACAGTCATGATAAAAGCATATAATAATGCTAGCATTATGTGTAATATATTAGCAACAGCAAGTCAATAGAAAGAGTGGATAACAAAGCAATTTTAAAGCTAATTCTGTTTTGACATCTCTTGCAACATTTTAATTTTCTCTCTACTCTACTTTTAAAGTTGGGTTCACCATTTGTCAAACTTTTCCAGCTACTTTTTTGAACTTCAAATGAAAAGTAACTCCTAAAAATTAACTTTGAATCATTCCAGAAATGTGCCTGAAACTAGATTAGGAATCAAACTTTAGGGCATGCTATATATATGTTTTATCCTAGTTATTTGCAACGCTTAGGATTCACCATTTGTTGAAATTCTCCAGCTACATTTTTGAACTTCAAATGAAAAGTTACCCTAAAGATGTAATTTGTTCACCTAAACTTCTGCAACTATTTGTATTTGGCTTAAGTAACTTCTGTACTTTAACCTAATGTTCATAGCGTGAGCCACATATTTTCCATGATATGTTTACTCTAGTGAATATTAGTTCTACTGTAATTGGCTTCCAATATGTTCTATTTATTTTGTAAATTTTCAGGCTGGCATGTACAAGTTCAACAGACAGACAATAATTTTTGTTGCTTCTTCAGTGATTTATAAGCTATGTGTCTCTGACTCTTCCTTTTTCTTTCAGTATACGAGTCTAACGCGTATGTTTGGTGCATATTCGGACATGGGTATGGGATTTGACCTTCAAAAGAATCTTACGAATACATGGAAAACTTAGAAAAAGCATTGAACATATACATGTCCGACATATTCGTCTTTAGAGATTTCAGGTTTGGCCATAGGTTTGCAACTGAGATATAGGAATGGACGAATCTATTCTTAAAGTGCCTTTTTTTTTTTGTGTAGCTGGGACTACCATTGTCATGTCACAATTGCTATATTCATAATTTATTCAAACAAATATAGTGCTAACTTGTTTTATTGACTTTCTCTGATCTTAGGGCTGCCTACCTTTATCCCTTTTTTCTCATTATAAATTTTGCTTGGGATCAGCTCTTAGTTTCAAGCAAAGTGCTGTTATATTTCTTGTACTTGGTTTAGTTTTCCTATATCTACCAGGTGTTATATTTTGGGAAGATCTTTCCATGGAGTACTCTAGCTTTCCATCGGCATTTTCTACTTTGTTCGGCGAACTCCCGAAAGAAACATGGTGTTGTTCAGATCTTTACAACTGGGAAGGCTTCTGGTATGCCAGTTCTCACCTTCCTGCTGCCATGGCTGCCAGGTTGAACTTCCAAGCAAATGACTCTGATGTGTTTTTGACTTCTTCTATGAAGACAGGCACCACATGACTCAAGGCTATCATCCCAACAATAATGAATCCCATCGGTCGCATGAATGATGATAACAATGACTCTTTGCTCAAGCGTCATCCTAATGAGCTAATGCCATCTCTGGAAGTTCAGCTTTTCAAGGAAAATCCCAATCCTGATCTCTCATATATGCCTTCTCCAAGACTATTCTGAACCCATGTCCCTTACCCTATGTTACCCGAATCTGTTAAAAACTCAACTTGCAAGATCGTGTTTATCACTCGAGACCCTAAGGACACGTTTGTGTCATTGTGGCACTTTTTGAACTCTTTGGTTACTACCCATGGAAATGATCCATGGCCAATGAATGAAGCTTTTGACAGCTTTTGCAGAGGGGTTCATGCCTTTGGACCATTCCATGACCATGCTTTAAGTTATTGGAAAGAAAGTATAAAGAGGCCTGAGAAGATACTTTTCTTGAGATATGAAGACATGAAGAAGGACCCAAAGGCGGAATTGAGGAGGCTGGCTTGTTTCCTTGGGAGGCCTTTTGAGAAGGAAGAAGAGGTAGACAAAGTGCTGTGGAGATGCAGCCTGGAAAGGCTTAAAAACCTGGAAGTGAATAAACATGGAGCTGATCCTTGGTTAGGCTTTGAGTACAAGTTTTATTTCAGGCGTGGCAGTGTTGGGGATTGGAAGAACAACATGAGTCATGAGATGAAAGAAAAGTTGGACCACATTACGCTATGAAATTTGAGGGTCCTGGTCTGGGTTTTGGAAATTGATTAAGTTCACTAGTTTTGAAATTGGTGGTTCTGTTTTCAGTTTCTGAATATGATATACTCTTAGATATCATTTGTTTTATGTTTACGTTTACGAGGAATGCTTACCATGTAGTGGTGATAATTCCTGTTTTTAATTTAGAGAACATCATTCCATTTAATTCCATTTAACACATGGACAAAAACCTAAACAAAACAAGATAATACAAATATGAAATAAACTCTTAAATCTAAAATTATGGGAGCAAGCGAGAGATATTCTATAAAAAAAGTCTTCAACCAGCCAGCCATCGATGAGCAAACATCTGTCATCTCAAATTCCATCTTCCTCAATGATTTTTCTTGATTCTCCTCAGAACTCTGTTCCCTGCTCGTTGAACCATCCCAACAAGCCATTTTGGTCTCCGAATTGTCATCATGATGTATCCAGCTGAAATTCCAAAAACCAATCCACATCCATAACCCATCATTACAAATTTCCAATCCAATCCAAATGCAGAATTAGCTTCCTCTTCTTCCAAAATTGCTGGTGGTGGATCACCACGGCCACAGCTTTTTGACACGGGGAACCCACACAACCCTGTATTGCCAACGTAGGAATCATTGAGAAAGGTGTTGAATTGTTTTCCCTGAGGTTTGAGCCCAACGAGCTGGTTCTTTGACAGGTTTATCACTTCGAGAAAATTCAGATCAGTCAACTCTGAAGGAATCTCCCCAACAAGCTTGTTGCAAGAGAGATCTAGTGACTCCAGTGCTGCCAGATTCCCTAATGATGAAGGAATATGACCAGTTAAGTGATTATGAGAGCAGTTGAGCACTTCGAGAGAAATAAAGTTTCCAACTGTTTCTGGAATTGTTCCTTCGAATCTGTTGCTCGACATATCCATGGCTGAAAAAATAATTAGAATTCCCTCAAGCATGATGTCCACACCTTTCATTGTGACAGCCAAGGATTCAGTGTACTAGTGTTGGTCAGCTGAAGGTCCTATATAAACCATTGGAACATTGGCCAAATACATCATACCTTTGAAATTTGTGAAGTATGTTGTTGGCAGAAAACCAGAGAACTTATTATGCGAGAGGTCTAAAATTTGTGAAGTATGTTGTTGGCAGAAAACCAGAGAACTTGTTATGCGAGAGGTCTAAAATTTGCAGAGTCAAGAAATGTGACTCATTTGCAGAATGGGCTATTTGGCCATGAAAATAGTTGGATCGCAACACAAGAACTCGTAGCCAAGGAAGATCTCCCAACCAGTGTGGAAGTGTGTCATTTATCATGTTGTTTCCAAGATTCAATACTTCTAAACGAAGACAATTGGCCAAGGATTTAGGTAATGGCCCATCAAAATCATTGTTGTTGAGGTTAAGTATTCGTAACTTGGGATCTGTCTCAACACAAAAATCAGGGATGTTTCCATTAAAATTATTCATCTGCAAATCCGAAAATGAAAGTTGTCTGAAGCCCAGACATTTTGAGATTGCTCCACTCAAGTTGTTATAGGACAAGTCGGGATAAACAATGAAATTCGAACTCTCTGGATTGCATATCGAAGATGGAACTTCTCCATTTAATCTGTTGTTTGAGATTATGAAAACCATCGTGGAAGGTGGTGGTGCTAGAAGTGGCCCTTCTAGCAGGTTAGAGCCAAGCACAAGAACTTGAATACTCTTCCATGGATAATATTCTAGAGCTGTCAACAAATTGTTAGAGAGATCAAGAGTCAGTAGGTTGCTTCCCCAATTGTTTTCTTGTTCTGTAATTTGGCATTGAATGTTGTTGTTTGAAAGGTGTAAATATTTCAAACTCTCTTGCGTTGTTAAGAAATTTGATAATTCTGTTATATTACAAGAAGACAACAACAAACTATTAAGAATGGGCAAAACAAGATCAACCTCGCTATCGTCGCGCACAGACAACGGAATGTTGTGTGAAAGATCCAAGACTTTAAGGCCTTTAAGATTTAGAAACATATCTGCCTCGATAACATGAATTCTATTGTAAGAAAGGTCTAGATCGGTCAAACCTTCTAGGTTTCTTACAAAATTTGGAAATTCGCTGATGTTGCAAGAAAAGAGTTCTAATCTCGCAAGATTAGACAAAGAGTAATTGGCATTGCTTGCACTGGTGAATGATAACAAAGCATTATCTGAGAGAGAGAGCACCTCAAGTTTGCTGAGCTCTGATAGTTTGTCCAATTCAAAATTGCCATTGAACTTGTCACTATGGAACCTTAACTGAACTAAAGATGGAAGAGTGAACAACCAGGATGGTACTCTGCCACTGAAAAAGTTGTGATGAAGGCGTAGAATTTTAAGTTGTGAAAGCTCACTCACTTTTGATGGAAGGGAACCCACCAACTTGTTTCAAGAAAAATCTAGAAACTGAACTTGAGTGAGGTTGAAAACTGAACATGGAATAGGAGCACCAAAGTTATTAGAGGAAAGATCTAGATATTCAAGTTGTGTGAGGTTTCCGAGAGATGCTGGAATGGCCCTTTTAAATTACTACGGCGAAGATCCAATATCTCCAAAGATCTAAGATTGCCAATTGAATCAGGTAGTTCCTGCAAATATGCACGTCTGACTTGCAATGACTTGAGGGGACCACTCCAATTTGTCTTTGGGAACTTGAGTTCTAGCTGGTTATCGATCTCAAAAAGATCGAACTCTGCAGGTATGGAAAGTGGAAAACATCTTCGGGGAACTTTCCTTGAAGTCCATTCTCCTCAAGGATAAGAGTTGTTATGTAAGAAGACATGTTAAGGAAAGAGGTAGGCACAACTGAAGACATATCGATATTTGAGAGATGAAGGTGTCTTAGTTGCCTCAAGTTTTTCACGACATTTTCAAAGACATGCCCTTCAAAGATCAAACCATAATTACCGGACAGATCGATGGACAACAGTTCAGAAAGGTGTGAGATTGCAAGGGGGATTTTACCACTAAATCCTGAACCAGAGATGTTTAGATGGGTCAAACTAGTCAACTGACCAAACTGGGATGCCATCGGGGACATGTTGAAATTATTCCCAGCAAGGTTAAGTTGACGGAGATGGGATAGAAGGATGAGGGTGCTGTTAGATTGGAGAGGACCAACAAGGCAGCTGAAGCTAAGATCAAAGGCAATCACATTCCCTGTTTCGGTATCACGGTTAACCCCATCCCACAAACAACAATTTGTCCCTTCCATCCAGGAGATTGTCTTAGTCATATGTGTTTCCCATGGGTCGAAATAGGAGCAATCAACGGAGAAGGAGTTGCTGAATTGGTTTAAGGCGGCACTTTGGTCATGAGGGCACGACGATAGTGGTAGTGCACTAGAATTAGAGGAAAAGAAGAGGGAAAATAACAGAAAATACAAGGGTATTAACCACCCTTTCATGTTTCTCTCAGAGATGTCGAGCAAAAGGAGAATGTAAAATGGAGCGGTGAGCATGCATTTATATTAAATTCTAAGCAAACAACTCCAATCACATTTCATTGGGGAAATTCTTAATCCAACGGTTGTAGTTTTTTTTATTTATCAAAAACTATTATTAAGTCTTCTTTGAAAGCGTTTAATGTTGTAAAAATTCTTTTATCGGATTTATTTTAATTTAAATTTCAAATAATATACTATTAGAACTAAAATTAATTTAATATAAAACCCAAAAGACTAAAAATTAAAATATACTCGAACTTATATCGAAATAAATTTAAAAAGAATCTAAAAAATATAAGATTTAAATCAAAATAATCTGACAAATACCCTAAACCAACTTTGCTAGTTTCAAAAACTTGTTTTCATGTGTATTACATATACGTATCAAAAACTTCAAATCTACTCTCTATTTACACTAAAAAAACATCAAAGTCAAGTTAATAAAAAATATTTTGTTAATTGCACCCTTTTCTGTTAACCGACAATAACTAAGGTTGCCTTCCAATTTTCCATGAGAACTGGTTGAGAGATAGATCAATGCTTGTGGAAAGGGTTGAAGTTTTCATTTGTCACACTCACGCAATTTTCATTTCCTATTATGGATTAAATTCACGGCTACATTTAGTCTTTGCAAGAAAGTACACCGAAACTAATTGCAATTTAAGTCAAGGAAGCTCGAATCATATTAGACTTACTTACATTTGATTTTTTTCTCCAAATTAAACTTAATTAGAATTGTAACTGTTGATAATTGCAACATTTAAAAAATATTTTGATTCTTTTTAAATATCTTTGTAAAATCAAAATTAAAATAAATGATTTCTATCTTCTTTTTATAGAAAATGAAAATATTGTCAGAATTGAACTAAACCGATCTAAGATGAATTTTGAATATTTATTGAGAATTGAACTTTTTTTCATTTCATTAGTACTCATACGCTCAATTTCTTGAGTGAAAATGCATTTAGCATCCGAAAATGCTTTGGGAAGAATAAAATTTAGATCTACATTTATGACCCTAAATATTGGGTCAAAAACTTTACTTTAATTTGATGTACTTGTGTAAAAGCATAGAAAACGAATCTTGCAAACGAATCTCCATAGTTGATTTTTGTAGATTCATGGTGAAGTTTATTTTCTTTTTTGAGATTTATTTTGGACTTTGGACATGAAAGTGAAAATGGGAGAATGGAGGCTATTAGATGTCTTGGCACCGCTATTAGATTTGAGAGCATGTGGCAAAAGGAAGTAAGTATGGTCAGATGTGTTATTTCACATATCTTATTCCCAATTATTAGTTGTGAAAAACGTTGCCCATCTTTGTATTTTTTATTTTGGAGGTTTTAACTCAGCAAACTCTTACAAACCTCTATTCACCAAACACTACAATTAGAGAGTTTGACTATTCAATCATCCATTTGTGCCCAAATCAACTAAAAAAGTCTCAAAACTCTGATTACCAAACACCCCCGAAGACTAACAATAAGAGGAAGCTAAAGCAATCATATCCTCAATGACTAGTTATTAAAAAGATGTAGGAGAAAGGCATGGTTGCAACACCAAACCATAGTTAAAAGAGATAAAGTTTAAATGGGTGAAAATAATTATATAATAAATTAATTGATTTTAATTTTAGCAGTTAAATAATTAATTTTCAAACTTAATTCAGCGTTTGCTGAGCTTATTATTTAATATTTTTGTTTTCTGGAGCAAGAATAAATCAAAATTGAATTTACTAAAAAATGTATAAGAAGGCAGTAAGTTTTGATAGTTTTGTCCATTTCACTCAACTTATTGGAGGAAAGATGAAGATGAAAAAGGTTGAGCAGTGGGGCAATTGGACCCTCTATCTCATTGCTCTGCAAATAAATAACATAATTACTTGATTTGTAACACTAATTTATGTGGTTTATCTTGCCTGCAAGCATTTGTTTTGTTTCATCTTTTTCACCTTGGAACCTCTTTGCCTTCATTTAAATTCGCGACTAAATTTACCCCTTTTTTCAACAAATAATTTTAAATATCAAACCTTATACCAACCCAATTTTCACAAAAACAAAAATTAATTTCGAAAAGAGCTAGAGACTTAAGCCATATTAATTTGGGAAAAATATAGACATTAAATTTGCCTATGATAAAAGTCCGCTATTAAAATTTCAAATCAAAGTGATCCAAATTAAAAGAAAATTATGGTTCCTTTGATTGAATTGGATTGAGGAAATGATAGAAACTAGCTGAGAGACAGACCATGGAACCGTAAGAATTTCCCAATTACTATTTAATTATAAATTTTGTCATTTAAACAATCATGATGACAGCATAATGCTAACATTATGTGTAATATATATGTTAAAATAATTTTAAAATATTACACCAATTTATTATTCGAATCATTCGAGTTATTCGAATTGTAAAATTCAACTCGAATCTCGAATTACTAATTCGAATAATTCAATTCGATTAACTCAAAATTCAATTTAATTTTTATTTATTCAAAATTCAAGTAAGTATTCAGCCAAAAAAATTCAATGCTGTTTTTAATTTAGATAAAGAATTATTTCATCAAATTTATTAAAACTCAGAAGTACATAATACATGGACAAAACTACAAATGACTCTATAACTAAAATCATGGGAGCAATAACAGTAACAAAAAGAAAATCATGGCGAGAGAGATTCCACAGAAAACGTGTTCAAGCAGCCACCGATGAGCAAACATCTGTCTTCACAAATTCTATCTTCCTCAACGATATTTCTTGAATCTCCTAAGAACTCTGTTGCCTGCGCGTTGAATCATCCCAACAAGCCATTTTGGTTTCCGAATTGTCATCATGATGTAACCAGCTGAAAATCCAAAAACCAATCCACACCCCTAACCCATCATTACAAATTTCCAATCCAATCCAAATGCAGAATCAACTTCCTCTTCATCAAAAATTGCTGGTGGTGGTTCACTACGGCCGCAGCTTTTTGAAACGGGAAACCCACACAGTCCTATATTGCCTGCGTAGGAATCGTTGAGAAAGGTGTTGAATTGTTTTCCCTGAGGTATGAGCCCAACGAGCTGGTTCTCTGACAGATTTAACACTTCAAGAAAATTCAAGCCAGTCAACTCCGAAGGAATCTCCCCAACAAGCTTGTTGCAAGAGAGATCTAGTGACTCAAGTGCTTCCAAATTCCTCAGTGAGGAAGGAATATGGCCAGCTAAGTGGTTGTGAGAAAAGTTGAGCACCTGGAGAGAAATAAGGTTTCCAACTGTTTCTGGAATTGTTCCTTCGAATTTGTTGCTTGACATATCGATGGCTGCAAAAACAGTTAGAATTTTCTCAAGCTCAATGTCCACACCTTTCATTGTGACAGCCACGGAAACGCGGTAATAAGTATCTTCAGCTCCTATATATCCCATTTGAACATCAGCCAAACTCATCATACCTTGGAAACTTGTGAAGTATGTTGTTGGCAGAAAACCAGAGAACTTATTATGCGAGAGGTCTAAGATTCGCAAAGTCGAGAAATGCGACTCATTTTCAAAATGTGTTATTTGACCATGGAAATAGTTGGAGCGCAACGCAAGAACTTGTAGCCGAGGAAGATTTCCCAACCAGTGGGGAAATATGTCATTTATCTTGTTGTTTCCAAGATTCAGCACTTCTAAATCAACACAGTTAGCCAAGGATTTAGGTAATGACCCATCAAAGTCATTGTTGTTGAGGTTAAGTGTTTGTAACCTGTGGTTTTCCTCAACACAAAAATCAGGGATGTTCCCATGAAACCTATTCATCTGTAAATCCAAAATGAAAATATTTCTCAAGCCCAGACATTTTGGGATTGCTCCACTCAAGTTGTTATGGGCCAAGTCTAGAAGTACACCGAACTCCGAATCAACCAAATTGCATATCGAAGATGGAATTTCTCCATTCAATCTGTTCTTTGAAATTGAGAAAACAGTCGTTGAAATTGGTGGTACTAGAAGTGGCCCTTCTAGCAGGTTGGACCCAAGCTTAAGAAATCTTATGTTCTTCCATGGATAATATTTTAAAGCTGTCAAAAAATTGTTAGAAAGATCAAGATATTGTAAGTAGCTTTTCCAATTGTTTTCTTTTTGGGTAATTTGACCTTGAATGCTGTTGTTTGAAATATCTAAATAAGTCAAACTCTCTTGCATTGTCAAGAAATTTGAAAACTCAGTTATATTACAAGAAGACAACCACAAGGTATCAAGATGGGGTAACACAACACTCAGGTTGCTATTGTCACTCACAGACAGCGGACTGTTGTGTAGATACAAAGTTTCAAGGCTTCTGAGCTTTAGAAACATATCTTCCTCGAGGACATGAATTCTATTGTTAGAAAGGTCTAGATAGGTTAAACCTTTTAGATTTCTAACAAAATTTGGAAATTCACTTATGCTGCAAGAAGAGAGTTCTAAACTTACAAGATTAGGCAACGAGTAATTGGCATTGCTTGCACTGGTAAATGATGACAAAGCATTATCTGAGAGAGAAAGCTGCTCAAGTTTACTGCGCTCTGATAGTTTGTCCAATTCAAAGTTGCCATTCAGCTTGTTGTTATTGAGCATTAACTTAACTAAAGACGGAAGAGAGAACAACCAGGTCGGTACCCTGCCACTGAGAAAGTTGTGATCAAAGAGTAGAATACTAAGCTGTGAAAGCCCACTCACTTGAGAAGGAAGGGAACCCTCCAACTTGTTTTTTGAAAAATCTAGAAACTGAACTTGAGTGAGGTTGAAAACTGACCATGGAATAGGACCACTAAGGTTATTATGGGAAAGATCTAGATATTCAAGTTGAGTGAGGTTGCCGAGAGATACTGGAGTTGGCCTTCTTAAATTGCTATGGGAAAGATCCAATATTTCCAAAGATCTAAGATTGCCAATTGAATCAGGTAGTTCCTGCAAATATGGAGATGAGACTCGCAATGACTTGAGGGGACCACTCCAATTTGTCTTTGGGAACTTGAGTTCTAGTTCCTGTTCCTGCCCGGATTCTCGAAGAAATATTGCAAAGTGGAACTTCTGCAGGTATGGAAAGTGGAAAACATCTTCGGGGAACTTTCCTTGAAGTCCATTCTCCTCAAGGATAAGAGTTGTTATGTAAGAAGACATGTTACGGAAAGAGGTAGGTACAACTGAAGACATATTGACACCTGTGAGAAGAAGGTGTCTTAGTTGTGTCAAGTTTTTCACGACACTTTCGAAGACATGTCCTTCAAAGATCAACGCATAATTATTGGAAAGATTGAGGGACAACAGTTTGGAAAGGTGTGAGATTTCAAGGGGGATATTACCTTGAAAAAGTGACCCATAGATGTTTAGATGGGTCAAACTAGTCAATTGACCAACTGGGATGCCATTGGGGAGAATCTGAAATCATTCCCGGCGAGGTTAAGCTGACGGAGATGGCGGAGGAGGAAGAGGGTGCTATTAGAAGGGAAAGGGCCAACAAGGCAGCTGCAACTAAGATCAAGGGCAATCACATTCCTTGTTTCAGTATCACACTTAACCCCATCCCACAAACAACAGTTTGTTCCTTCCTTCCAGGAGATTGTCTTAGCCCTGGATACAGTACACCATGGGTTAAAAAAGGGGCAATCAATGGAAAAGGAGTTGCTGAACTGGGTCAAGGCAAAACTTTGGTCATGAGGGCACGACGATAATGGTAGAGTAGAAGAATTACATGTAATGAAGAGGAAAAATAGCAGAAAATACAACAGTAATAACCACCCTTTCATGTTTCTCTCAGATATAGATAATAAAATCAAGCAAATGGAGATTGTAAAATGAGAAGGCTGAGTGAAAATAAGTGGAGTGGGGAGCTTATATTTATATAAGATTCCAAGAAAATTGCGCCAATCATGTTTACATTTCATTGTGGAAATTATTATTAAGTCTTAATCTGAGGGCTGTAGTATTGTGAAAATTTATTATAAAGTCTTCATCTGAATGGTGTCGAAAATTCAACCATGAAGACTATGGTCCGAATTTATGGGAATATTATAGCTGTCAATAAAACATGTTTTCTTCTTGCGTCCCCCCTTTCATGTTGTGTATTGCAAGTAAAATAGGATAATTAATGTCAAATGTTCATTGGGTTAATGGTAAAGATTTGCGTTATCAAATTGCTAATTGACATTTAATGAAAGATTCAAATGTGAGACTTATTTTACTCCCCTCTTTGAAAAAGAAGTGCAAAATAACCTTATAAAACAATAACAAATTGATGAGACACCACAAATTTACGCCGAATAGCAGACAGCATCAAGTTTGTTCTCCGGTCTAAGTTAATTGCATCAAGTTACATGCTTGTTCTTCCTTTGTAAACGAGGCTCAATTTTTTATTTTTATTTTTTACTTTCAAATTAACTAATTCTCGTTATCATGTGTATTGCATCAAACGTAACAATAACTTTAATTTGCAACATCAGACCTGGTCTGTATTTAGACTAATAAAAAAAAGTTGAAAGTCAAGTTAATCAAAATTCATTTCAACATCAATTGCCTCCTATTTTTTCTATAAATCAAGCAGATGATGTTACCCGCAAAGAAAGGACTGACTGAAATGGATGAAGAATTACAATTTTTCACCCTAGCGTGTACGTCAGATTCTTAAAATTAATTAACGACGAGGCACAAATCAAATAATTGGATTGATTTGCGGAAACCAAGCTAATGAGACTATAATTGTGAGGGGTGAGTTTTCAATCGTATCATATGAGTAAATCATGTCTTAGTTTTTTTCGATTCTTTTAAGTTTATCATATATTTATGATATGGATTTTGCTTCAGTAACCTCAATGAAAGCAAATGATTTTACCTTTAATAATTATAATTTTTTTTACTTGTAATTTTTCTTTGTGAAAATAAATGATAAATTACATTAATTCAAATGCTTAAAAATACTACTCAGTTTATCCTGTTGTAAGACTTCAAGGATTTCTTTTAGGGCCACATTAAAAACTTGTAAACTCAATTTCCACTTTAGGTTAAGTTTGGCCAGCCGGTTCGCGACAATGTTGTGTTCTCTAGGCACATATCTAATTTGCCATTGCCTTTCAGATCTCATAGTTTTATGGAGCCTTCTAAACAAGGTGATGCATGATTCCTTTAGCTCAATATTGGATAAAGCTTGGACCACAACAAGATTATCGGTCTAAATTATTACTCGTCTATCTATATCCTTTATTAAGCATAACAAGGAGCCCATCCAAGATGCCCCAAAGTTCCGCCTTAAAAGGTGAACATTTTCCCAAGTATCGATTGAAGCCGAGAATCCAATTTCCAAATTGATCCCGCAGCATATCTCCAGCAACAATGTTTCCTGTCTCCCTTGCAATTGCGCCATTCATGAATAAGTGAACCCACATCTTATTGGTATGAAGATTATGGCTTCGCATGAAAGTATTGCTCTTGTATCCATTTTGATGAAATTCGAATTGAGCCTAGGTAATGGAGGCTTTAACAACTTCAGTTGCTGACTATGTAATGTTTTGGAATATGAAAAGGTTTCTATTCTTCCAAATGCACCAAGCTATTAATACAAAAAGGGATGACCAAGTAACTCCATGACCCTGCAAACTCAAATTACAACACAGATTAGAAGAAAACCAAACCTGAAAGTCATAAAAAAGAACCTTTATTGAAGCTCTATTGGAATCACATGCATCTACACATCCTTAGCTGTCGGACAATCCCGAAGAACATGAATAATATCCTCTAAACCATGCCCACATATAGGACAAGAGTTGATAAAACCAATTCCTTACTGGGTACACTCCGAATTCAGGAGAAGTCTCTGCTTAGATGCCAACCAAAGGAAAAATCTCACTATTTGAGGTCCCTAATACTTCCAAGTGCTCTTCAAGAATTTCTCTATGGGGTTCCAAGTTTCTTCTTTAAACGACCAATATGCATTCAGAACAGAGAAGGAGCTTGAGGCCGAACAAGCCCAAATCATTCTATTCGAACTCGAATCAAGATGAATGGGGGAATACTGATAATACGATTAATCATTTCATTAGACAACCAAATACAAAACATATCCAAATTCCAAGTACCATTTGGCGTGACCAAATCCTTGAGAGAACAGTCCATGTCAAGGTTAGCATAAAAGGGAATATGGGAACTTAAGGGACCAATACTAGGAATCCATGAAGCTTTCCAGCATCAAATATTAGTACCACCACCAATAGACCAAACTAAGTTCTCACAGAAGAGAGTCCAAATCTTATAGAAGGCTTGCCATAAATGTGAACATGGACTCCTAGCAATTGATTTTGGTATTTGCTCTTTCCAACCATATTTCGAACAAAGAACACAATCCCACAAGGCATTATCTTTGGAGACTAGATTAAACACAATCTTCATAAAAAACGATATATTTTGATCTTGCAAGTGACGGAAACCAAGTGCACCTCGAGAATTAGGCTGACAGATGGAATCCCACCCTACTAAATGTTAGATCGCCAGCACCCCTACGGCACAGCGAAAAAATTAAAAATTCGGCGATCCTAACCACGGATCCATGTGTGAGGAGCGAATCGGGGTGATAAAGGTTACGAAATTATCGAATGTTTATTCTGAGTAGACAGCAACGCCTCAGCAACGAGTAGTTTGATCTACTATCAAACCAAGCCGCAATCTATCGTGACCCCGACCTCTACGTAATCCACCCAGTTGATTATCAACGGAAAGAATCCCCAAAACAGTTTGAAAAAAATTTTCTTTGACAGCTGCTAGACCCCAAGCAAAGAAAAAAACAAGATTCTTATATATCTTTTTTTAGGGTTTTAAAAATTAAATAAATATAATAATATTTTAAACCAAAAATTATAATTACATTCATTATAATATAATTTCGGTAAACCATATATTTATTTAAATTTATATACTAACCAAATTCATGTTCTCATTGTGCGTACAATAACCTTGTACATAATGTGTTCGATATTTGATTACTCAATTAAATTAATTCTATAATTAATTTAATTCAAGCGACAACCAAACACAATACCAACTATGTTTTATTACGTTCATTTCAACTATAGGGTGTGACCCTGTAGGTTTCTGTAACGTTAGTAGTAATACTAGAACGATTCCAATGTTACAAACAATGAGTGGCATCTAGCAATGCATCATTGCTACCTAAGTCACAAGAAATCATGATTCTACATAACCTTTTTATGATTAACCTTTTATGCAATAATCCTTAAGTCCTTTATCTCTGGATTGGATTCAAGTCATGGAATAGTCACACTTGCATAGTCCATTCCATGTTCCTTGATATCTTAAGCAGACAACGATATACAAATAAGTATGACATCTCATATTAACTTTTTTGAGCATGGCCATGCATTTTTAGTCTCACTCAATCAAGTGGCCTAAGATATTACTCCTATTATGTAGGAGGGGCTTATCCTATCTCGATCAACCATATCCTCTGCATAGATCATGGTATATCCAACATCAGCATTTATAGAACAACTAGTTACGGTGTACGTTTGACTATATCAAAATATACAACTCACGATGTTAGGATTATGATGATCTCAAGTCTGAGGATCATATACATATTAATCATTATGAGTAATGTCGTGACAATTACATAATAATCCAAGAAACATACTCATAACGGGTTAGTCCAATATGTTGTTCTCTAACATACATATTCATGCATTGATTCTGACATTCCATATCAATGACAACTCTTTATCATCAATCAACTACATGTTAGTCTTAACGCATTATCGTTGTCCTATCCAACAATAATACTTGACTAAGGAACTTTTAAGAATAATCATATTATTCTCAGGACATTGTAATAAAACAGTTTATTTATACACACAGAAAAGAAACTGAAATAATAATGGTAACACCTTATATTAATAAACATGATAAATCAAGTATGTTATTACAACCATCTCATGATTGATCTTTGGGCATACTCTAACACTAAAAACATTTTTGGATGACTTCTAGAGCTCCCCCAAATGAATTGCCTTGCCAATCTATCAATCTCATCACAAATACCTTTCAGTCTCGACATAGACTGCATGAAATAATTCGAAATGGAGAGTAAAACAGATTGGACTAGAGTTATTCTTCTAGCTATGAATAACTTCCTTGCATCCCAATTTTGTAACTTGCGCCTTACTTTATCAACCATATAGCTTAGGGTACCTTTAGTAACCCTATCATGTAAGAAAGGTACCCCTAAGTAGGTACCAAGGTTCTGAATTTCTTGAAAATCAAGCATAGAGCTAATTTGATTGCTCATATTCTTTTCGAACCCCATGGAAAATAAAATACTGATTTTCTTGTCACTGACCTTGTGCCTAGCAAGCTTATAGAAATGATTCAGAACTCTCTCCAATAAACAAACTTGATCAAGATCTACTTTACAAAAGATGACCAAGTCGTCAGCAAAAAATAATTGGCAAAGAACCGGTTCTGAATTGGCAAACAATTGGCAAACAAACTTTACAAAAGAAAGGTACCCCTAAGTAGGTACCAAGGTTCTGAATTTCTTGAAAATCAAGCATAGAGCTAATTTGATTGCTCATATTCTTTTCGAACCCCATGGAAAATAAAATACTGATTTTCTTGTCACTGACCTTGTGCCTAGCAAGCTTATAGAAATGATTCAGAACTCTCTCCAATAAACAAACTTGATCAAGATCTACTTTACAAAAGATGACCAAGTCGTCAGCAAAAAATAATTGGCAAAGAACTGGCCCCGATCTCGAAAGTTGAATTGGCTTCCTCCTACCCTCGTTAAATTTTGAACAAATAATATGCCCTAGCCATTTCATACACAGAACAAACAGGTATAGAGAAAGTGGACAACCTTGACGAATCCCCCTTACCGGTTTAAACTTTTGAGTAGGAACTCCATTCCAAAGAATTTGCATGGTCAAAGAAGAAATGGCTGACATGATCACTTTTAGAAGTAAATCAGGTATCCCGACAACTTGTAAAGAGGCATCAATAAATTCCAAATTTACTCTGTCATACGCCTTTTCTAAATCCAACGTAATAGCCATCCAATTCTTCCCATTACGTTTCCTTTTCATGGTGTGAATGACTTCTTGCTCTATAATAATATTATTTGAGATATTGTGCCCAACAATGAAACCACCTTGTTCCTGTGAAGTAAAGTTGGGAAAAACCAACTTAAATCGATTTGCAATCACTTTCATCACTAGTTATACAAGACAGAGCAAAGACTGATCGGATGAAATTGATTAAAGTTCTCAAGACAATTTTTTTTGGGATAAGAATGATCAATGTGTTATTCAAGTTTGACTCAATAGGATTCCCTGCAAAAATACCTTGTACCCACTAACAAACAACAATGCCAACAATATCCCACTGGCTCTGGAAAAGAAGTGCATGGAAATTATCACTTCCCGAGGCTTTCATTAGATCCATGTCAAATAAAGCTCTTTTAATCTCATCATTAGTTACTGGCTCTTCCAAATAAGCAATATAAGATAAATTAAGACGTGGAAAGATATCCATCAGAAGATCCCTCATCAACTCCGGAGTTTCACCATATAATCTTTCAAAGAATCCCGCAACCTCAGTTTGAAGTCTACTTTGATCAGAACATCACTCACCATTATCAAGACGCAAGGCCATGATACGATTAAACTTTCTTCTCTAAAGTGAACGACTATGAAAGAATTTTATATTTCTGTCACCCAAATGCAACCAATCACACTTCACCTTTTGTCTCTACAATAACTCCTTATGATTAAGCATGTTTTCCAACTTGTTTCAAATCTCCAATTCTTGATGAACTAGATGAATAGAATTAGAGCGCTTTAACTTCACTTGGACTTTGGAGAGCTTCCTCATGAGATACCTTTTACAAAAACTTAAGAATCCATAAATATTTCTATTCCAATATTTAATAAAAAAGATAAAGGTATTAAGAAAAGGGCAAGGTGATAATCGTGCTGGAATAATCAGTGGAAATCCCATGGACAAATAGGGAGTTTGAATTTTTCTTTGCTTCTACCTCCTTTCAAAAATAATAATAAGATATTTTGTTGTACATAATCATGGAACCTCACTAAGTTCTTTTGATCTTATGAATTTATTGTCTTGGGTGTAGGATAATGATTTGACTCTGGGCTAGAGTGGAGGGAACAAGCTAGACACCACCAGAATTGAGACTTGGACGCATAAACCGTTCCATGTATATAAAGGAACTCCCTTAGAGATCACACATTGGAGACTTAGATGATGTGTTTGTTTTAAAGCACCAAATTTTAGAATGTGAAAATGTGGGTTGGTCTCTCTTAAGGTGACAAGTTTGTAATATTGTCATACTCATAGGATATAGTAAACGTTAGATTTTGAAAGTTTTATATCTTCAAATTAAATAAACGCTTTAGGTTAGGAATGTTAATAGTTAACATGGGTCATTGTGACATTTGGTACCTACACTCGGTGATTGGATTGGGTATAGGGTGTTACAAGATACTTCTTCCTTTCATTATCTCTTTTTGGCTTTTCTTTCTTTTCATTCCAACTCTTCTTTCCCTTATAGCTTAAGGAACTCAAGCCTTCCTTGCTTTTGGCCTAGAATGCTTCTTCTGTCTACTTGCTCTTGTATGCTCTTAAGCATAGAGAACATTTATCAACTCAAACAAGTAAATTGTTGACAAGTCTCTTGAGTCTTTCATGGAGGAAAATTTGGACTCATGCCTTTCAAGAAGTGTTGTGATAACCTTATCAACAATCTTGCTATCATTGAGTTGGTTCCAAGTAACCTAATGCTATTAACCATTGCCATAATGCTATTTGAGTATTGCTTAACTGTCTCAGCCTCTTTCATCTTCAATTTTTCAAAATCTTTCTTCAGATTGATGAGGTGTTGTTGTCTTGTCTTCTGAGCCTTGGAACTCCCCCTTCAGCTTGTCCCAAGCTTGTTTGGGAATTTCATAAGTCAAGATCCTGATGAAAAATAACATTTGAAACACCATTCTATAGACAAGACATTACTTTGTATTTCTTGGCACAGTCATCATTGTGTTTTCTTATCTAAGAAATGGTGGGATTTGCTCTCAAGGGTGGTGGCTCCCTGTCTGTCTCGACCACATCCCACAAGTCTTGAATCTGGAGGTAGGTCTTCATCTTCACTACCTAAATGTAGTAGTTCTCTCAAGCAAAAATAGGTAGTGGAGGTGGTCAGAAGTTTGTTGAAGACATGTTTTACAACAACAAGAAACAAAACAACTTTTATCTTTTTCAGCAAGAAACAAAAAACAAAAAAATGGCCCTTAAAGACAACATACTTTTGATACAAGTTATTGGTGTTTTTGCAAAGAAGAAAGCAGAGAACTAAGGAACCAAAATGAATAGCAAAGAAATGAAAAACAAATTTTTCATTACAATCAACAAAGCATCACAAAGTTTCAAGTCAACCAACTTACCAAACACTAACTACTACCACTAACTAAACTTGAAACTTGTAAAACATGAGCTGCACACTTGGATAAGCTGACTAATCAGCTCAATCAACACCTAAACATCAATACATTCAAAGCTTAACAAAAATAAGTTACAAAGGAACCAAGTAAGAAACCAGCTATCAACTGGTCAAAATCATGCATCAAAGTTTTAGCTACTGCATAGCTGGCCATCGTGCAGCATCAGGTCAGCTTTTTAACTTCAGCAAGTCGAGTATCTTTTTTAGTGCAAATGTGCCACAATAACAAAGAGTCAATATGAGTCAAGAGCTACAGATTGCAGTAGCTAATAATGTAGGATCATACCTAGGAATTCCTACTTTTGAGGGCAAAACAAAGAGGCAAGCTATGGGCTTTGTCAAAGAAGGAATTTTGCAAAAGAAAAAAAAAATGGATGGAAACTGAAGATGTTAAGCCAAGGGGTAAGGAAATTATGCTAAAAGTTATTGCTTGCACTATTATGACTTACACAATGTCGTGTTTTAAATTTCCCAAGAATATTTGTGATGAGATTAATACTAAAATGACAACTTTTTGGTGGAGAAACTAAGAGGAGAGAGGTTTATTGGATGAGTTGGTTTAAAATGACATAGTAAGAGTGCAGGGGGTTTGGGATCTAGAGATTTAAACATGTTTAATGTTGCACTTTTAGCAAAGCAAAGGTGGAGGATGATCAATCATCAACAAGCTCTGTGGGTGAGGGTTTTGAGGGGAAAATATTTTCTGAATGATGATGTGTGGCATGCAAGGAAAGGGGCAAGTAGGGGTGAGTGTTCGATCAAATCGAGTGAAAATTTTTTGAGTTAATTGAGTTGGAAATTCCTATTTTTTATCCTAACTTGATTTTAATTTTTCTCGAATCGAGTCAAGTGAAAAGAAATTTGTGTTGAGTCGAATTGAATCGAGTGAAATTGTTAGAGTTAAATTAAAAAATTAAATATGTCAAAGTAAAATATTGTTACAGTATAACTAATTCCATATTATAGCACATAAATTTTAAACCATATATATTTGAAAACTTTTTCAAAATAAAATAATAAAAAATACTTTAATATGACAAACTTGAATAATTAATTAACTTATTTAAGTCCCAAAATTATTATTCTAATTTTTTTTAAAATTTTTAACTTTCTTTATATATTTTTTAGAATTTTTTTTAGAATTTTTAAAAATATAAAATTTTGAATTCTAAAATTTTTTTAATCTTTTTTATAATTTTTGTTGAGAGAGATCAATTTGCTCATTTTCAAATTTGATAGGGACCAAAATGATATTTACACCAATTTATTATTCGAATAATTCGAGTTATTCGAATTGTAAAATTCAACTCGAATCTCGAATTACTTATTCGAATTGACTCGAATAATTCAATTCGATTAACTAAAAATTCAATTTAATTTTTATTTATTCAAAATTCAAGTAAGTATTCAGCAAAAAAATTCAATGCTGTTTTTAATTTTGATAAAGAATTATTTCATCAAATTTATTAAAACTCAGAAGTACATAATACAAGGACAAAACTACAAATGACTCTATAACTAAAATCATGGGAGCAATAACAGTAACAAAAAGAAAATCATGGCGAGAGAGATTCCACAGAAAAGGTGTTCAAGCAGCCACCGATGAGCAAACATCTGTCTTCACAAATTCTATCTTCCTCAACGATATTTCTTGAATCTCCTAAGAACTCTGTTGCCTGCGCGTTGAATCATCCCAACAAGCCATTTTGGTTTCCGAATTGTCATCATGATGTAACCAGCTGAAAATCCAAAAACCAATCCACACCCATAACCCATCATTACAAATTTCCAATCCAATCCAAATGCAGAATCAACTTCCTCTTCATCAAAAATTGCTGGTGGTGGTTCACTACGGCCGCAGCTTTTTGAAACGGGAAACCCACACAGTCCTATATTGCCTGCGTAGGAATCGTTGAGAAAGGTGTTGAATTGTTTTCCCTGAGGTATGAGCCCAACGAGCTGGTTCTCTGACAGGTTTAGCACTTCAAGAAAATTCAAACCAGTCAACTCCGAAGGAATCTCCCCAACAAGCTCGTTGCAAGAAAGATCTAGCGACTCAAGTGCTACCAAATTCCCCAATGAGGAAGGAATATGACCGGTTAAGTGGTTGTGAGAAAAGTTGAGCACCTGGAGAGAAATAAGGTTTCCAACTGTTTCTGGAATTGTTCCTTCGAATTTGTTGCTTGACATATCGATGGCTGCAAAAATAGTTAGAATTCTCTCTAGCACAATGTCCTCACCTTTCATTGTGAGAACCATGGAATCTGTGTAATATTGAAAACGATCTCCCATATAAGCCATATCAACATCGGCCAAACCCATCATACCTTCAAGACTCTTGAAGAAAGTTGTTGGCAGATAACCAGAGAAATTATTATGGGAGAGGTCTAAGATTCGCAGATTTGAGAAATAAGATTGGTTGTCTGGATTGATTACTTGACCATGGAAATTGTTGGAGCGCAAGACAAGCACTTGAAGCGAAGGAAGATTTCCCAACGAATAGGGAAATGTGTCATTTATCTTGTTGTTTCCAAGAATCAACACTTCCAAAAGAAGACAGTTGGCCAAGGATTTAGGTAATGGCCCATCAAAATCATTGTCGTTGAGATTAAGTGTACTTAACATATTGTTTTCATTAACACAAAAATCAGGGATGTTCCCATGAAAATTATTCGCATGCAAATCCAGGTAAGCAATATTTGCCAAGCCTGCACATTTTGGAATTACTCCACTCAAGTTGTTATGAGACAAGTCGAGAGCTGCATCAATTTCTGTGCCGAATTCGCAAATCGAATATGGAACTTCTCCCGTCAATTTGTTGTTTGAGATGGAGAAAACAGATGTGGAAGGCGGTGGTACTAGAAGTGGCCCTTCTAGCAGGTTGGAGTCAAGCCTAAGAACTTTTATATTCCTCCATGGATAATATTCTACAACTGTCAACAAATTGTTAGAAAGATCAAGAATCACTAGGTTGCTTCCCCAAGTTCTTTCTTGTTTGGTAATTTGGCCTTGAATGCTGTTGTTCGAAAGGTATAACTCTCGCAAACTCTCTTGTATTGTCAAGAAATTTGCAAATACAGTTAGATTACATGATGACAATGACAAGTAACCAAGATTTGGCAAGAAAAGACTAAGGTTGCCATTGTTGCTCAGGGATAGCAGGCTGTTGTGTGACAGATCCAGTCGTTGAAGTTCTTTAAGCTTCACAAACATATTTGCTTCAATGACATGGATTCGATTGTTCGAAAGGTCTAACTCTCTCAAACCTTCTAGATTCCTTACAAAATCTGGAAAATCAATGATGTCACAAGAAGAGAGGTTTAGTGACAAAAGATTAGGCAAGGAGTAATTGGCCTTGCTTTCACTGGTAAATGATAGCAAAGCGTTATTTGAGAGAGTAAGAGACTCAAGTTTTTTGAGCTTTGATAGTTTGTCCAACTCAAAATTCCCACTCAACTTATTGGAGGAAAGATCAAGATAAATAAGGTTCACAAGTAGGGCAATAGAACCAGGAACTGGACCCTCTATCTCATTGTTCTGCAAATAAGCCTCCTCCAATGGAGTAACCTTGTCAAATTGGTCAATTGGACCAGTAAGCTTGTTATTACTGAGCCTCAACGAAACTAAAGATGGAAGAGAAAACAACCAGGACGGTACCCTGCCACTGAGAAAGTTGCGATCAAGGTCTAGAGTACTAAGTTGTGAAAGTTCACTTACTTGAGAAGGAAAGGAACCAGCCAACTTGTTTCCTGAAAAATCTACAAATTGAACTTGTCTAAGGTTAAAAGCAGAAACTGGCAAAACACCACTAAGGTTATTATCGGAAAGATCTAAATACTTTAGTTGTGTGAGGTTGCCAAGAGATGCTGGAATTGGCCCTCCTAAATGATTAACACGAAGATCCAATATCTCCAGAGATGTAAGGTCACCAATTGAATCAGGCAGTTCCTCCAAATATGACAACGTTACTTGCAGTGACTTGAGGGGAGCACTCCAATTAGTCTTTGGGAACTTGAGTTCAAGAAAATTACTAGAAACACGGAACTTTTGTAAGTAAGGAAAGCGGAAAACATCTTCAGGGAACTTTCCGTGCAGCTCGTAATTATTCTCGAGGACAAGAGTTTGTATGTAAGAAGACATGTTAAGGAAAGAAGTAGGAACAACTTGAGACATATTGACTTCTGAGAGGAGAAGGTGTCTTAGTTGTGTCAAGTTTGCGACCATATTTTCAAAGACATGCCCCTCAAACATCAAACCAGACATGGATAAATCAAGGGATAATAGTTTAGAAAGGCGAGAGATTTCAGGTGGAACTTTACCAATAAAGCTCGACCAGGAGATGTTTAGATGGGTCAAACTAGTCAATTGACCAAACTGGGATGCCATTGGGGAGAATCTGAAATCATTCCCGGCAAGGTTAAGCTGACGGAGTTGGCGGAGGAGGAAGAGGGTGTTGTTAGAGGGGAAAGGGCCAACAAGGCAGCTGAAACTAAGATCAAGGGCAATCACATTCCCTGTTTCAGTATCACACTTAACCCCATCCCACAAGCAACAGTTTGTTCCTTCCTCCCAGGAGATTGTCTTAGCCCTGGATATAGATGGTTGGCTAAAACCGGAACAATCAATGGAAAAGGAGCTGTTGAATTGGATTAAGGCAGCACTTTGGTCATGAGGGCAAAACGGTATTGTTAGAGCAGAAGAATTATAGGTAAAGAAGAGGGAAAAGATCACAAAATACGATGGTATTAACCACCTTTTCATGGTTTCTCTTAGAGATGATAATGGGAAGGTTGATATAGAACAAGAGTGGAGTGGATAGCGTATGTTTATATAAGATTTCAAGCAAACAACGCAATCATGCTCACATTTCAAACCATTGCGCGCATTTATATGTTAAATAAAAAAAAAATTATATGTCAACATAATGCACTAATACACGTTATTCTAAATCATAAAAAATTGAAACTTTTATTAATACAACATTTGGATCATAAAATATTGTTAGTGAATGTAAATTGAACATGAAATTATCGATTAAAGAGTTTTACATAGATATATATAATAAGTAGCAATCAATGCGTTGTTAGGTATGCGTAAAGATTGGTGTGGAAATTTTTATTAGATCATTTTATATGGGGCCTAGCATTGTGAAATTTTATTCGGACTTGGTCTTTGTAGAAAATTTTTTAGGTCTAAATATGTGGGGACGGGGGCTTAGAATTAGGGAAAAGAAAATCTTAGTCCGACATGACAAGTAACCTAACATTGTAGAAATTTTTATAAGGTATTTATTTAAGGGTCAAGCAATGTTGAAATTTTGATTAGGAGTTGTTTTATGGGGACTAGCATGCTGTAAATGATTCTATTTTTAAAATTTTGATACTGAGTAAATTTTTATTTTTATTAGAAAATGAGCAAGATAATTAATCATCAATTATATATTTTTATTGATATATATAATAATTTTAGCTTTTAAAGTTTACACATTATGTTAATTTGATCTTAATTTAATAATTTAGTAAATATTATTTATATATTTTGTCAATTCGGTATTGATTTAATAATTTAGCTCGCAACATTTACATATTTTGTCAACATTTATATAAAACGTATAAACATTAAGGGATAAATTTGTTATTATACTAATCAAAATAATGTATAATTGACGGAAAACGTTAACATTATTATTAATTATTCTTAGTTGCTCATTTTTAAAATTAACAGAGATTAAGTTAATCCAATTTTATTTGAGAGAAATAATTTACTTTTGAAATAAGAAGGTTTTTTTTTATCTGAAATATATAGCTATAAGCTATCAAGAAAAGTAGTTTTTCCAATTTTTTCCCTCCTATTTTGAGCCATATATTGCTAGCAGAATAGGATGAAAAATGGACAAAGTCTCCTGCTCAAACAGTAACATAAAAACTCATAATTTTAATTTTATCAGACACCACAATTTAAGGTTTGTTTACTTCAATTTTCGAGAAAGGAAAAAAAAAAGTGTTTGGATCTTGGGTTGGGTCTATAGTTAAAAGTTAAGCTATTATCGTTTTATTTTTCTTTTCAATGTTTGAGGTTTTTCTGGATTTATTTACTTTTTTTTTTCTTCATTCGAACTCATCTGTTGTAAATATAACAAGAACAACATTTAAAAGTTTAATTTATAATGTCTCATAATGTAACATTTTCTACAATTGAAAACTGACGTTTGACATCAAATTTAATGCTCACCACTAAACTTTAAACATGTCTCCACGATTTATATCTGCTATCGCTAAGGTTGAGGCCATTTCATTTCCTTTATTTTTTGCCATCGAAAATACAACACTACCTACCTTCTCAATTTTCCTCTCAATTTCTGCAAATGTTGACTGTAGTGACCATGGTCTCATCGACTTGTTTGTACACCAGTTGAACACCACTTTAGAACCAATTTCTACATACAGTGAGTCATCTATCTTTCATTCCAAAGATATAAATACTTTCAATGCTGAAAGCATTGTTCCTGCCTCTGCCGAATCAGCATCATTTGCTGCAATAGGACCTGAAAATAGAGCTCTTGCAACACCGCCCATATCTCTCAAAACACCTACACAACTTGCACTATCCTCATTTGCTATCCCACATACATTGAACTTTAAACAACCTTGCGGAGGAGGGTGCCATATCGATGATGATGGTTTGGATTTAATTGTGTCTATCTTGCACCTGTTTAGACAAATCCACCAAAAGTTCTCCTGCATCAATAAATCATCATAAACAAACCTTATCCATAGCAATACTCTCATCATTGATTGAAAAATCGAATTTTCTATGGTCATCATCTTTCTTTCAAAAACAAATCCATTTCTTACTAACAAATCACATAATTAATAATAAAATTAATTTTTTTATATAATATTAGGAGTGGAGATATATGAAATGCATTATTCCAAATTTATGGATGGCTATAATATTACAATCCAATGGCATTATTACATCAACAAATTAAGTAGTTTGGTCTATTAATCAATTATGGATCAAAGAACGAATACACGAATTAATTTTCTAACATTCCATATAGATGCACACAAGGAACTCTCATAATTATTCTTCTCCCATGACACTACAAAATTTAGAAGCTTTGGGTACGATTAAAAACATTTCTAAAAGTTTGAAAAATGTGTTCAATAATTTTAGAGATGACTTAAATCGTTTTCAATATGCGTTTTTTAAAACCATGTCTCTAAAAAGTTTTAGGGACGATTATTGAAAATCATCTCATAATTAAGGATGAATTTCATCCCAAAAATTTTAAGGACGAGTATTATCCTCAAATTCATCAAAACATACCAAAATAATTAAGGATGTATAAAACCAATGATATGGAGGTGTTTAAAGTTCAATGTATTTAGGATAGCAAATGAGGATAGTGCAGGTTGTCTAGGTGTTTTGAGAGATATGGAGGGTGTTGCAAGAGGTCTGTTTTCAGGTCCTATTGCAGCAAATGATGCTGATTCGGCAGAGGTAGGAGTAGTGCTTTTAGCAATGGAAGTATTTATATCTTTAAAATGGAAAATAAATGACTCACTATTTGTAGATTTAAAGTGGTGTTCAACTGGTGTGTAAACAAATCGATGAGATCATGGTCACTACAATTAACATTTGCAAATATTGAGAGGAAAATTGAGAAGGTAGGTTGTGTTATATTTTCGATGACAAAAAATAAAGAAAATGAAATAGCCTCAAGCTTGGTGGTAAGCATTAAATTTTATGAAGTTGATTCTCAAAAAAACTTAACATTTCAAAAAATTTATATCAGTCAATTCCAACAAGCTTGCTGCAAGAGAGATCTAGTGATGCAAGTCCTACCAAATTCTCTAGTGAGAGAAGGTGAAGCTAAAAATTTAGGGGCCAAAGCCCCTGCCACTCCCTTCGTGCCGTCCCTGAAGGGGGAAATATGACCAGTTAAGTGCTTCATGCCATATGGACCTCCAAATAATGCACCTAATGGAGGCTCATGCTCGGAGACGGACACCTGCTAAAGGCATCAACTAGAGGTAGAAACCCAGTTTACTAATGGGCATGGGAGACTGCTTTGTAATAGATGATTTTTAGAGATAGCAGCTATTCATGATTTTTAAGACACTTTTCTTTTCCTTGATTATAATTTATAATTTTCCTAAGCTGAGGAAAGTAAGATAATATTTATCTTATTTTTACTATTATATGCTAAAGTAGAGTGCATCCATCTGCTGACATGTTTATTGAATTTTACAGTCTCTTGAAGAACAATGATCTTGTTTCATCCGGTCCCATGGATCCATAAGAACTTCCCAATTACTATTTAATTATAAATTTTGTCATGTAAACAATCATGATGAAAGCATATAATAATGATAGTAATATATGTTAAAATATTTTCAAAATATATATAGTTGCAAATGATACGTTATAAGTAATCAAAAATAATTTCACCTGGTTATTAATCAAAAGTTGTCACTATTTATAGTGATGAATTATGTCTCTTAAATTCAAAAGTAACGTCATTTAATTATTAACAAATAGTCAAAATTATTCGAGTAGATATCTATTGAATAATTATGTTTATTGCTAAAGATATGATTATCTATTTGGGTAGTTATGTCCCTTTAAAGAGACATAAGACCTCCTATAAATGGGAGTGAATTTTCATTTGTATGACATACCCAAAAATATAGAAACAAAGTATTTTTCTATTTTCCCACCATCTTTTATATTTCTAAATTGTTCAATAAAGAAATTGATATCCTTGTTATGTTTTGTTTAATGCTCAGTGGATTGTTTTCGTTAGTGCAAAATGTAGACAATCATTAGATTTTATTGTATCTTTGAGATTCATTTACCAATAACTCTTTTGTCCATCATAATATAGATGGGTTGAATAAATCATAAAGAAAATGGCAAAAGCAAGTGAATTGAAAAAGTGGATAACAAAGCAATTTTATAGCTAAATTCGTTTAGGCATCTCTCGCAACATTTTAAAATTTTCTCTACCCTACTTCTAAAGTTGGTTTAACAATTTGTCAAACTTTTCCAGCTATTTTTTTGAACTTCAAATGAAAAGTAACCCCTAAAAATTAACTTTGAATCATTTTAGAAATGTGGTTGAAAGTAGATTAGGAATCAAACTTTAGAGCATGCTTTATACATGTTTTTTTCCTACTTATTAGCAACACTTAGGGTTCACCTTTTGTCCAACTTTTCCAGCTACTTTTTTGAACTTCAAATGAAAAGTTACTCTAAAGATTTGGTAATTTTTTCACCTAAACTTCTGCAACTATTTGTATTTCGCTGAAGTAACTTCTGTACTTTAACCTAATGTTCGTAGTTTGAGCCACATATATTTTCAATGATATGTTTACTTAAGTGAATATTAGTACTACTGTATTTACTTAAGTGAATATTAGTACTACTGTATTTAGCTATCAATATGTTCTATTTATTTTGTAAATATGCAGGCTGGCATGTACAAGTCGAACTGAGATAAATAGGGGTGAGCGTTCGATCGAATCAAGTAAAAAAATTTTAAATTAATCGAGTTAAAAAATTTTAAGTTAATTGAGTTGACGAGTCCTATTTTATCATCCTAACTCGATTAGAAATTTTTTTAATCGAGTTGAGTTGAATCGAGTTAAATATTCGAGTTAATTTAAAAAACATTAAACATCTCAAATTAATATCTTATGATGGTATAACTAGTTCCATATTAGAGTACGTAAATTTGAAATCATATATGTTTGAAAACTTTTGCATATATAGCAAAAAATAATAAAATAATAAGATACTTTAGTACTATAAACTTGAATAGTTAATTAACTTATTTAGGTCCCAAAATTATTATTTTAGAAAAAAATTTAAATTTTAACTTTCTTTATTTATATATTCTTTATATTTTGGAATTTTTATAAATATTTTTGAATTTTTGAAAATTATTTTAATTATTTTGTATTTTTTGTTGGGAGATAGATCAATTTGTTCATTTTCAAAATTGACAAGGATCGGAAGGATATTTATACGAATCTGTTATTCGAATTGTAAAATTTAACTCAACTCGAACTCAAAACTCGAATTATTTATTCATTTGACTCAAATAACTCGATTCAATTAACTCGAAATTCAAAAAAAAATTTGATTTTTTCGCTTCAAATTGAGTTTTGCTCATCCTTACATATAGACAATAATTTTTGTTGCTTCTTCAGTGATGTATAAGTTATGTTTCTCAGACTCTTTCCTTTTTCTTGAAATATATGATTCTAAAACATATGTTTGGTGCATATTCAGACACAAATATGACAAAACATGTCCCACATATTTATCTTTAGAGATATTGAGGTTTGGCCATAGGTTTGCAACTGAGATATAGGAATGGACGAATCTATTATTAAAGTGCCTTTTCTTTGTGTAGCTGGGGACTACCATTGCTATATTCATAATTTATTCAAACAAATATAATGCTAACTTGTTTTGGCTTGAGCTTTTATTTAGCTGCAAGCAAAGTGCTGTTCTGTTAGTTTTATTTGAATTATGTTTTATTATAAAAGGCTACACTTAAAGATAATTATTGTATGAACCAAGGGAGGTAAATGTCCCAATGGTTTTCATATCAATACTACTTTTCTATTGACTTTCTTTGATCTTAGGGCTGCCTACCTTTCTCCCTTTTTCCTCATTATAAATTTTGCTTGAGATCAACTCTTGGTTTCAAGCAAAGTGCTGTTATATTTCTTGTACTTGGTTTAGTTTTCCTATATCTACCAGGTGTTATATTTTGGGAAGATCTTTCCATGGAGCACTCTAGCTTTCCATCTGCATTTTCTACTTTGCTCGGTGAACTTCCGAAAGAAACATGGTGTTGTTCAGATCTTGACAACAGGGAAAGCTTCTGGTATACCAGTTGTCACCTTCCTGCTGCCATGGCTACTAGGTTGAACTTCCAAGCAAATGACTCCGATGTATTTTTGACTTTTTCTATGAAGACAGGCACCACATGGCTCAAGGCTATCATCCCAACAATAATGAATCCCATCGGTCGCATGGATGATGATAACAATGACCTTTTGCTCAAACGTCATCCTAATGAGCTAATGTCATCCATAGCTCAAAGTCCCTTTGATGTACCTCATAACTGTTTTTGCTGATTGAAAGTGGCTCACATTATAATAGCGCATGAATCTAGATAAGGGACTGACTGCAAACACAATATTAGGCCTTGAGGCTGTCAAGTAGAGCAAGCATCCCACTAGGGTTCTATAACTTGATTCATTTACCCTTTCAAAAACACCTTGACTAGTGAGTTTTTCACCAATTGCAACTGGAGTACTAACAGCTTTGCAGTTTTGCATGCAAAATTTGTTTAAAATCTTCAAGGAAAATGCTTTTTGACTTATGAAGATGCCCTACCGAGTTTGACATACCCAAGAAAATAAGACATTTCTCCCAAATCAGACATTTCAATGACACTTTCAAAGTCACTAACAAATCATCCACATATAAGAAGACTATCAGATGTGTTTCATTACCTTTTTTCTTCACATACAATATTAGCTCACTAATGCTTCTTTCAAATCCCAAGCTTGACAGGTAGCTATAAATTTTGTTATACCAAGCCCTTGTTGCTTGTTTTAAGCCATACAATGCCTTTCTTAACTTGTACACCTTTGTTTTTTCACCCGCCATTTTGAAACCATCAGGCTATTCAACATATATTTCTTCACTGAGGAATCCATTGAGGAAGGTAGATTTTACATCAAATTGATGTATCTTCCACTGCCTTTGAGCTGTCAATGCAAGCAGAAGTCTGATAGTGTCTAGTCTTGCCACTGGTGCAAATGTTTTAAAGTAGTCAACACCATGCTGTTGCTTGAAACCCTTCACAACTAACACTGCCTTGAGCTTGTTCAAACTTTCATCAGTATTTTGTTTGGCTCTAACACCCATTTCACTATTATGACTTTCTTGTGGACTGGTCTTTCAACTAGTTCCCAAGTCTGATTCTTGTGGGTCATGCTCATTTCATTCAACATTGCTTGCCTCCAGCTTTCTTATGTTTCTGCTTCTTCAAATTAACTGGCTCAACAGCAACGCTATGTTAACCCTTTCATACACTTCACTGATCAATTTGGTTCTTCCAACAAACTCATCTTTAAAATTCATCTTTTGCTCAATCTGATCACCTTCATTTGGCCTTGTCACCAAGTCTTCAGCAACACTTTCTGGGTCAGTCTTGTCCGAGATTCATGTTGAATTCTCATCAAAAACTACATCTATGCTTATGAAGACTTTGTAAGTTGTAGGATCGAGGATTTTATAACCCTTTTTAACACTACTATAGCCCACAAGGATGCTAGGTTGAGCCTTCTTTTCTAATTTTTCCTTTTTGACAGTAGGAACATATGCATAATAGATGTAACCAAAGACTCTCAAATGTGTCACAGATGGTTTGAATCCAAACCAAACTTCAAATAGATTTTTCTCCAATAGGGTTTTGGTTGGTAGCCTGTTTTGAAGATAAACTATAGTATTCATTGCCTCAGCCTAAAAACTTTTAGACAAACATCTTTCAAATATCAGGCATCTGGCTATATCTATCAGGGTTCGATTTTTCCTTTCATTAACACCATTTTTATGAGGTGTGTAGGTGTTGGTGAGCTGGTGTTCAACCCTTGACTCTTCAAAAAACCTTTGAAATTGATTAAAGGTGTAATTCTAAGCTTGCAACCTGATCGAATCTCAATTGTAACTTTGAACTTCTAAAATACTGAGGCAACTTCTGACTTGAGCTTGAGAAAATAAACCCAGTAGAATCTAGAATGGTCATCGATGAAAAGAATGAAGTACCTGTTGCCATTCAAAGATTGAGACTTTATAGGTCCACATACATCAGTATGAACCATCTACAATTTTTTCGAGCCTGTCTAGGCCTTGTTTGCTGGAAATGGGAGCCTAGCTTGCTTTCCTTGCTAATATACTTCACAAACATCTTGTTGTTCAACTATTTTTGTAAAGTTTTCAACTAAATCTCTCTTAGATAACTGAATAGTGATCTATAGTTGACATGACCCATCCTTTTATGCCACAACTTGGACTGATCTAAGGCAGTTGTATAGGCACTAACAATCTCCTTATTCCAGTTAACCATAAAGCTCATATCAGTCATGGCTACTATCATAAGCTTAGATACACTTGGATCACTAATCAAGCATTCCTTACCTTTGAACACAATATAATACCCTTTTTTCAAGAAGTTGTGCAATTCTTAGCAGATTTCTATCAATTTCAAGTACTAAAAGGACATTTAAAACAAGTTTAGTACCTGAAGGAGTGTCAATCAACACATCTCCCTTTCCTTATGCTTTGATGTACTGTCCATTGCCAACCTTTACGTTTGAGTTGAAGTTTCTGTCTATCCACTTGAAGATAATAGCATCAGGAGTCATGTGGTTGGTACAACCACTGTCAATCAACCATCCTTTTATGTTTTTTTTTATTGCTGAACAAGAAACAACAAACACTTGCTCCTCCTGGGCATAGCTTTCCTCGGCTACTTGAGCTTGAGTGTTAGAGTACTTTGATTGCTGTTGTTTTTGTTGGCCCCTATTCTTGTAGACCTTTTCAACATGGCTTAACTACTTACAAACCTTGCATTGCACATTAGGCTTGTACCAATAGTAAGCTTTTAGATGACTAGTCCTTTTTACAATGAGAGCATGGTGGATATTTTAGCCTTCCTCCATCTCTTTTAGACTTGTCTAACCAGCTCTTCTTCCCTTTGTAATTGGAGAAACTTAAGGTTGGTCTACTATTGGCTTGAAACGCACATTCATGATGCTTCTCCTGTCTGCTAGCTCTTCTTTGTTCCTAAGCATAAAAAGCATTGATTAGCTCAGTCAAAGAGATTGTTGAAAAATTTCTTAAGTCTTCTAGGGAAAAGATCTTGGCTTCATATCTCTCAAGTAAGGTTGCAGTAACCTTTTCCACTATTTTACTTTCACTGAATTGGTCCCCAAGCAATCTTGTATTGTTCACAACAGCCATAATCTTGTCTTAATATTGCTTAACTGTCTTTGTCTCCTTTATCTTCAAGTTTTCAAAGTCCCTCCTTAAGTTGATAAGTTGTTGCTGTCTAATTTTTTTAGTGCATTAAAACTCTTCTTTAAGCTTGTCTCAAGCCTTTTTTGGAGTATCGCATCCTTATAAAATCAAGTCTGACACACTATTTTTTAGGCAGGACATTGCCTTGTACCTCTTGGCTCTATCATCAGAGTGTTACTTGATTTGAGCTACCATGAGGTTAGCTCTCAAGGGTGGTGGTTCAGTATCAACATTGACAACCTCCTATACGTCAAATACTTGCAGCTAGGTCTTCGTTTTTACTACCCAAATGTGGTAGCTTTCACTATTAAACACTGGTGGTGGAGCTGGAGAGAAACTGGATGAAGACATGTTGTTTTGAGAATAGAAAATAGAAAAGGCCCTTTAAGAAGTTGGCTTTTGATACCAATTGTTGGTGTTAAGAAACAAAATCGAAAACAAAGCTGATTCTTGAGCAATAAGCTTCAATAACTTGCATAAAAAAAATAAAAGATCAAGCTGTGAACTTGAAGAAAAATTGCTTGATAGGATAAAAAAACAAGAGAGAGAAATGTTGAAAAAGGTTTATCATATTGATAGCTGAAATTTTACAACCATTTAAACAAGTAAACATCTCGACTGAAAGCAAATCTGCCATTACATTGTCTTCAAAATTATAAAACTTATAAAACTTAACTTGCACACTTGGTTAAGCTGATTTATAAAGTCTATCAGCACCTAATCAAAACAAATACATTTTTAGCTTAGTTTAAATGTAACTAGGAATCAAAGATACAAAATACAAACACTAACAGCATGCTGTCCTGCTGCAACATGCATGTTACGACAAAACCATCCTGTGTGCAAGCCATTTCTTAACAACAACTGATAAGCTATAAAAGTAACATGTTTTAATCCCATTCTTGCTGTGTTTTTGGATGATTTATTATGTAAATGAGTGAATTTGATGCTCCTAATCCTTTAAATTCATGTTTCTATACTTAGGTGAGCATAGGGGAGCGAAAGGAGTGAAAAACGGGCTAAAATCAGACAAAAAATTGTTTTCAAAATCCACACAGGCTGGGCACACGCCCTTGTGAGCTACACAGGTTGGCTACACGCCTATGTGCCAGCCCGTGTTGATATCGCACCCTGTTTCTCTTCTACGTAGAAAAAGCCAATTTTTAGGGATTCTAAGCATTCTAAAGTTTATAAATACATAGTAGAAGAGGACCTAAGGGGACACAGAGAGAAGAACGAAGAAAAGACTCAAAGAACGCCATCAGATTCATTTCAGAAGCGGATCTCCTTCAAGATTGAAGATTTCCATTCAATTTCTTTAGAAGTTTTATTGAGTTTCTTTATGTCTTGTTGTTGTCCTAACTTTGAGATGATGTTATTTTAGATTATGAACTAAATTCCCTAAATACCTAGGGAAGATGAAACCTATATGAATCATATTATTTGATTTCTGAATTACATGATAAATACTTGATTCTTGTTCTCAATTATGTATGCTTATTTCGTGTTTTAATGTTTTCAGAATATTAATTTATGCTTAATGTGCTTATTTCAGTAGAGCAAAAGTCCCTGTTTAAGAGTAGATCTAGCATGATTGAGTGGAGTTGCATGCAATCCTAGAAATAGGACAACATAAATCTACCAGATTAGAGTCAAATCTAATAGCGGAATTCATAGATTGAGTTAATACGACAATAGGGGTTTTAATTAGAAAAAGATTTCGATTAATCAACCTATTGTCAATTATTCTTACTCTCAAGAGATATTGATATATAACTTAGGGAATTCTACGGATCAAGGCGCAAGTGAATAAATCGTTTAATTCAAATTCAAAATAATAAGTGAAGTCTAGGTGGATTCTTTCTTGAGTATTGCCTATCTCATTGGTTTATTCGATTATTTTTCCTAATTCATTCTCTGTTGCGTTCTTAGTAATTAGTTTAGTTAGTTTTAAATTAAAAATAATTCCTTCAATTTATCGGCTAGATAATGGAAAATTAGTAAATACTAGTACTTTTAGTCCTTGTGGATACAATATTCCCGACTCACCATAGCTATATTATTATCCGATAGGTGCACTTGCCTTTGTCGTAATTTTAGTTAATTTAGTGATCATCAACAACAAATGTTCAGAAACCTAAAAAAAATAAGACAATACAAAAATGAGACGAACTCTTAAATCTAAAATTATAGAGCAAGTGAGAGATATTCTATAGAAAAGGTGTTCAACCAGCTAGCCATCGATGAGAAAACATCTGTCATCACAAATTCCTTCTTCCTTAACGATTTTTCTTGAATCTTCTAAGAACTCTGTTGCCTGCTTGTTGAATCATCCAAACAAGCCATTTTGGTTTCCGAATTGTCATCATGATGTATCCAGCTAAAAATCCAAAAACCAATCCACATACATAACACATCATTACAAATTTCCAATCCAGTCCAAATGCAGAATCAAATTCCTCTTCTTAAAAAATTACTGATGGTGGATCACTACAGCCATAGCTTTTTGACACGGGAAACCTACACAACTCTGTATTGCCAACGTAGAAATCGTTGAGGAAGGTGTTGAATTGTTTTCCCTGAGGTATGAGCCCAACGAGCTGGTTTTCTGACAGGTTTAACACTTCAAGAAAATTTAGATCAGTCAGCTCTGAAGGAATCTCCCCAACAAGCTTGTTGCAAGAGAGATCTAGTGACTCCAGTGCGGCCAGATTTCCTAAAAAGGAAGGAATATGACCAGTTAAGTGATTATGAGACAAGTTGAGCACTTCGAGAGAAATAAGGTTTCCAACTGTCTTTGGAATTGTTTCTTCAAATCTGTTGCTTGACATATTGATGGCTGCAAAAATAGGTAAAACTCTCTCGAGCATGAAGTCTGCACCTTTCATTGTGACAACCATGAATAAATGTAAAAGTTAATGTTAGCTCATATATATTCCATTAGAACACTGGCCAAATTCATCATACCTTTGAAATTTCTAAAGTATGTTGTTGGCAGAAAACCAAAGAACCTATTATGCGAGAGGCATAAAATTTACAGAGTCGAGAAATGCGACTCATTTGCAGAATGGGCTATTTGCCTATGAAAATAGTTTGAGCGCAACACAAGGACTTTTAGCCGAGGAAGGTCTCCCAACTAGTGTGGAAATGTGTCATTTATCTTATTGTTTGCAAGATTTAACACTTCTAAATCAAGAAAATTAGCCAAGGATTTAGGTATTGAGCCATCAAAATTATTGTTGTTGAGGTTAAGTATTTGTAACCCGTAATTTCTCTCAACACAAAAATCAGGGATGTTTCTGTAAAACTTATTCATCTGCAAATCCAATATTGAAAGATATTTCAAGCCTAGGCATTTTGAGATTGCTCCACTCAAGTTGTTATAGGACAAGTCGAGAAAAAGAATGAGATACGAACTCTCTGGATTACATATCGAATATGGAATTTCTCCATTTAATCTGTTGTTTGAGATTAAGAAAGCCACCATGGAAGGTGGAGGTGCTAGAAGCGGCCCATCTAGCAGGTTGGAGCCAAGCTCAAGAATTTCAATACTCTTCCATGGATAATATTCTAGAGCTGTCAACAAATTGTTAGAGAGATCAAGATTCACTAGGTTGCTTCCCCAATTATTTTCTTGTTCTGTAACTCGGCCTTGAATATTGTTATTTGAAAGGCCTAAAAACATCAAACTCTCTTGCGTTGTCAAGAAATTTGATAATTCAGTTATATTACAAGAAGACAACCACAAGGTATCAAGAAAGGGTAAAACGAGATCAACCTCGCTATTGTTGCCCACAGGCAGCGGAATGTTGTGTAAAAGATCCAAGACTTGAAGGCCTTTAAACTTTCGAAACATATCTGTTGTTATGGTTTAATTAACGGTTATATCTTTGTTTATATTTATGTTAAGACTGTTAAAATAATAATTTTTTAAACGCTGCGTTTCTTTTAAGTGGCTTAGTGATACGGTGAGTTTTGTTTAGTCAAAACGGATGCGTTTAGTCTATTGCAGTATAACGGTTATTGTTGTCCTTATATGGCTTGTAACCGAAAGGGAAAGGCATGCAAATATTAAATTCTGTTTTCAGTCTCTATTTGTTTTCTCTCTAAATTTTTTCTCTTCTTCTAATTTTTATCCCGATCTCAAATCATTCTTCAACAAAGGTATCAGAGCTAATCGATCCTCATAACCGGTGAAGGAGTAACCACGCGAATACAAAAGAACTTGGACAAATCCAAGGTGAACTTTCTTACATGCAAACGGAGTTTTCTCAGTTGGATGCACGAATTGACGTTTGGTTGAAAGATCTATAGGAAGGAATCAAATCGGAGGTATGTACAGAACTTCGTTCTGAACTTTATTCTTTATTTAAACAATATTTTAGGCATGGACGTCCAATGACAGTGAGTGGTGCGGTGAACAGTAAAGGCAAAGGGATTTTGGGGACACCATCTAGTTTCCCATCTCATGAGTACCTAATAGTATCTCCGATGGTAGATCTAGGCCATTCAAGCATGTCTTCACGTGGAGTGATGGTGGAAGCTGATCATTCTACTTTTAGGATGGAATGCCCATCATTTGATGGTGAGAACTTTCGAGGCTGGTGGTCTAAGCTTGAGCAGTACTTTGAAGCGGAGGGGATTGGTGATCATGCAAAGGTTCGGCTAGTTATGTTACATCTAGAAGGTAAGGCTCTCGATTGGCATCATTTTTTTACTCGACGACATGGGGGATTACATCAACTGTCTTGGGAGATTTATGCGAGGGGACTTAGGGAGAATTTTGGATCGGATTCTTTTCTCGATCCCATGGCAGAACTAGTGACCCTCAAGCAACTTGGTTCTGTTGACCAGTATCATGACGGTTTTTTAAGTTTGTTGAATCAGTTGAACCTTCCTGAATCTTATGCACTGAGTATTTTCCTTAGCAATCTCAAGCCTGAGATAGGTCAATATCTTAGGTTATTTAAACCTCAGTCACTAGTGGAGGGGTACAACCTAGCGAAACAGGTGGAGAATATTATGTATGGACCAGTCAAAAAGAAAATATGCTTACTTGTAGAAGCACTATAGGCATACCCTTATTTCCTGTGGTTCGAAGTTTTAGAGGAAGCAGTAGTCTGAATTCAACAAGTGAATTGACAAGTGGGAAGTTTAGTTCTAAAGTACCTTCAAAGTCCTTGTTTCAGGCAGAACTGAAGGATAGGAGGAAAAATAGGCTTTGTTTTTGGTACGATCTTAAATAGTCTCCGTACCATAAATGTTCAAAGTCTCAAATGTACCAGTTAGTTATGGAACCATTGGAAGAAAGTGGTACAGACACAAGAAGTCCTGCTCATGATGATTTTCAAGACTGTCCTGAGCAGTTGGAATCAACAGAATTAGGGTTAGGGAATTCATCTCTTGTATTGTCGTTACATGCCTTACACGGATCACAAGGTCACAACACCATGCAGTTTTCAGCAGTTATTGACCAGTTTGAAGTGATAGCTTTGGTAGATTCTGGTAGTACACACAATTTTATTGATTTCAAGGTAGCTAGAAGATTGAAGCTGGTTATAGAACCTGAGCCTAGTTTGAAAGTGCTGGTGGCAAATGGGGTTAAATTGAACACTCAGGGACTTTGTAGAGCTGTAGTATGGGAGGCACAGGGTTATAAATGTGTTACTGATTTTTTGGTGTTATCAGTCAAAGGGTTTGATTTGGTACTAGGTATTCAATGGTTACTGTCCTTAGGGCAATTGTATGGGATTTTTCCAATCTCACTATGCAATTTAAATGTAGGATCCGAAATTGCATTTTGAAGGGGACTGTACCTGGCTCGATGCAGGTTGTTCCTAGTGGCCAATTTTCTAAGTGCATGAGCTTGGTAGGTAATGGACCCTGTCCGATGTTGTTGACCTCATGTGATCAGACTATCCTCACAATGCCACCAGCCCAGTCGTTACCTGAGTTGCAAAAACTTCTAGACGACTTTGAGGATATATTTCAGGTGCCTATATAGCTACTTCCCGTTCAGTTACATGATCACAAGATGCCTTTGGTGGATGAATCCAAGGTAGTTAAAGTGCGACCCTACAGGTATCCAGCTGTTCAGAAGGCTGAAATCAAAAAACTCATTCAAGAAATATTGCAGGCTGGCATTATCCGGGACAGTAACAACCCTTTTGCTTCCCCCGTAGTCATGGTTAAGAAGAAGGATGGAAGCTGGCATCTCTGTATAGACTATAGGCAGCTCAATCAACTGACTGTCAAGGATAGATTTCTAATTCCTATTATTGAGGAGTTGCTGGATGAATTGGGGCAGGCTCACTATTTTTCTAAGCTGGATTTGCGTTCGGGTTATCACCAGATTCGAATGTGTGAATAAGATGTCTTCAAAACAGCCTTCAAAACCCATGAGGGTCATTACGAATTCTTGGTCATGCCATTTGGCTTAACCAATGCACCCTCCAGCTTCCAGTCTTTGATGAACTCGGTTTTTCGATCTATGTTGAGAAGATCTGTGTTGGTGTTTTTTGATGACATCCTTGTGTATTCGCAAGGGTGGTCAGATCACTTACGCCATTTACATGAAGTTCTTCAAGTATTGCAGGCGAATCAGCTTTTTGCTAAAAGGTCCAAGTATACTTTTGGAGCCACACATGTGGAATATTTGGGACATGTCATTTCTCAAGGCACTGTGAGTATGGACCTAGCTAAGATAGCAAATGTTCTGGATTGGCCTTCCCCACGATCGGTTAAGGAGTTGAGGGGCTTCCTTGGCTTATCAGGGTATTATAGGTGGTTCATACGAGGGTATGGCTTAATAGCTAAGCCACTTACTATGCTGTTAAGACAGGGAGTTTTATGGCAGTGGATAGCATAAGAACAAGTGGCCTTTGAGCAACTCAAGTCAGCAGTTTGTCAAGCTCCGGTATTGATATTGCTCGATTTTTAGGAGCAGTTCTATATAGAGATAGACGCTAGTGGATAGGGAATGGGAGTGGTTCTTCAACAGAATGGTAAGTCAGTAGCTTACTTTAGTAAAGCATTGGGAATCAAATACCAAGCTTTGTCTATTTATGACAAAGAAATGATGGCTATGCTATTTGCTGTTAAGAAGTGGCACTCTTACCTTGTGGGCAGGCATTTTGTTATAAAAACAGATCATCAAAGTCTGAGATTTCTCTCCGAGCAGCAAGCTATCACCCCTTGTCAACAGAAATGGGTGGCTAAGATGCTTGGTTATGACTATTCGATTATGCATCGCAAAGGGTCACAAAATGCTATTGCGGATGCCTTATCTAGGCAACCCTCTGATTTTAATTCTCAGTTGTTTTACTGTGAAATTAGTATGGGTTCGAATTGGTCTAAGATATGAGACCAGATTCTAGGCTTATATGTGACAGATCAGAAACTTTCTCAACTGTGTGACCAGGTGCGTACTCAGCCACATTTGCATCCCAAATATTCGTGGTATGGCAACTTTTTGCGCAGGAAGAACAAGGTGGTGGTTGGCAAGGATATTCCGCTCCGAAAATAGATTTTTCGCATCTTTCATGATACACCTTTGGGAGACCACTCCGGGGTCCACGCTAGAGGCATAGAATATCAGGCCTGTTGTATTAGAAGGGGTTGTCCAAGGACATCAAGACTTGGGTATATGAATGTGTTATTTGTCAACGATGTAAGGCAGACAACGTGACTTCACCTGGCCTTTTGCAACCATTGCCAATTCCTGAACGGGCCTAGTCGGACATTAGTATGGATTTTATTGAGGGATTACCAATTTCACAGGGGAAATCAACTATCTTTATGGTGATTGACCGTTTGACCAAGTACGGTCACTTTTTGGCATTAACTCACCCTTTCACTGCATTTGTAGTAGCTTAAGAGTACCTCAATCACATATACAAGCTTCATGGAATCCCTGAGTCCATTGTATCGAATAGGGACAAAATCTTTTGAGTCAGTTTTGGCAGGAATTGTTTAAGCATATGGGAACCAAGTTGAAAAGGTCGACAGCCTACCATCCCCAAACAGATGGTTAGACTGAGGTTTTAAACAAATGTTTGGAAGGTTACTTGAGATGTATGGTTGGGGAGAAACCTTCAGCATGGATTTCTTGGCTTCCACTGGCAGAATGGTGGTATAATACTACCTATCATTCCGCTATACAAACAACCCCTTATGAGGCTTTTTATGGGCAACCTCCTCCACTACATTTACCTTATGTGGCTGGTGCATCTCCAGTTGCTTCAGTCAATCGCACCTTACAGCAACGAGAAGTTATGTGCAGGGCTCTCAAATTTCATCTTGCTAGAGCTCAAGACCGAATGAAGCAAATAGCGGATAAAAGACGGACTGAAAGAGAGTTCCAGGTTGGTGATCTAGTATATTTGAAGTTACAACCCTATCGCCAACATTCCTTGCGCAGGTTCAGGAACCAAAAGTTGGCACCTCGGTATTTTAGACCTTTTCCTGTGGAAGCTCGGGTAGGACAGGTGGCATACAAGTTAGCTTTACCACCATCAGCTGTGAGTGCTCCCACTTTACCACCAATTGGGTCAGATGGTGCCCTTCTTAAGTCATCAGTTCGGGTGTTGGATCGACGTTTGGTCAAACAGAGGAATCAAGCTGCAGTGGAGGTATTGGTCGAATGGGCGGATACTTTTTCTGAGGATGCCTCGTGGGAGAAATTATCGAATCTCCAGCGTCGGTTTCCCACATTTGATCTTTGAGGACAAGGTTCTTTTCAAGGCCAGACAATTGTTATGGTTTAACTAACGGTCATATCTTTGTTTATATTTCTGTTAAGACTGTTAAAATAGTAATTAGTTAAACGCTACGTTTCTTTTAAGTGGCTTAGTGATACGGTGAGTTTTGTTTAGTCAAAATGGATGCGTTTAGTCTATTGCAGTATAACAGTTATTGTTGTCCTTATATGGCTTGTAACCGAAAGGGAAAGGCATGCAAATATTGAATTCTGTTTTCAGTCTCTATTTCTCTCTATTTTTTTCTCTCTGAATTTCTTCTCTTCTTCTCATTTCTATCCCGATCTCAAATCATTCTTCAACATCTGCCTCGATAATATGAATTCTATTGTAAGAAAGGTTTAGAGAGTATAAACCTTCTAAATTTCTTTCAAAATTTGGAAATTCACTGATGTTACAAGAAGAGAGTTCTAAACTCACAAGACAAGGCAAAGAGTAATTAGAATTGCTTGCACTGGTAAATGATGACAAAGTATTATTTGAGAGAGAGAGAGAACCTCAAGTTTGCTGAGCTCTGATAGTTTGGTCAATTCAAAATTACCATTCAACTTGTTACTATTGAGCATTAACTCAACTAAAGATGGAAGAGTGAAGAACCAGGATGGTACCCTGCCATTGAGAAAGTTGTGATGAAAGCGTAGAATACTAAGTTGTAAAAGCCCACTCACTTTTGAGGGAAAGGAACCCACCAATTTGTTTTCAGAAAGATCTAGAAACTGAAATTGAGTGAAGTTGAAAACTGAACATGGAATAGGACCACCGAAGTTATTATGGGAAAGATCTAGATATTTAGGTTGTGTGAGGTTTTCGAGAGATGCTGGAATTGGACCTTTCAAATTACTACCGCCAAGATCCAATATCTCCAGAGATCTAATATTGCCAACTGAATCAAGTAGTTCCTGCAAATATGGAGATGAGACTTGCAATGACTTGAGGGGGCCACTCTAATTTGTCTTTGGGAACTTGATTTCTAGTTCCTGGATTCCAGAGGAAAATATATAAAGCAGAACTTCTGCAAGTATGGAAAGTGGAAAACATCTTCGGGGAACTTTCCTTGAAGTCCATTATTCTCAAGGATAAAAGTTGTTATGTAAGAAGACATGTTAATGAAAGAGGTATGTGCAACTGAAGACATATCGATATTTGAGAATTGAAGGTGTCTTAGTTGCGTCAGGTTTTTCACGACATTTTCAAAGACATGCCCTTCAAAGATCAAACCATAATTATTGGATAGGTCGAGGGACAACAGTTTAGAAAGGTATGAGCTTGTAAGGGGATTTTACCTTTAAATCCTGATTCAGATATGTTTAGATGGGTCAAACTAGTCAACTTACCAAACTGGGATGCAATCGGGGACATGTTGAAATGATTCCCAGCAAGGTTTAGCTGACGGAGATGGCGGAGAAGAAAGAGGGTGCTATTAGAGTGGAGAGGACCAATAAGGCAGCTGAAGCTAAGATCAAGGGTAATCACATTCCCTGCTTCGTTATCACACTTAACCCCATCCCACAAACAACAGTTTGTTCATTTCTTCCAAGAGATTGTCTTAGCACTTTAGTGGTATAAGGAGCAATCAACGAAAAAGGAGTTGTTGAATTGGGTTAAGGCAGCACTTTGGTCATGAGGGCATGACGGTAGTGGTAGAGCACATGAATTGGAGGTAAAGAAGAGGGAAAATAACAGAAAATACAAGGGTATGAACCACCCTTTCATGTTTCTCTCAGAGATGTCAGGCAAAAGGAGAATGTAAAATGAGAAGGTTGAGTGAGAATAAGAGTGGAGTGGGAGCATGTATTTATATTACATTCTAAGCAAACAGCGTCAATCATATTCACATTTCATAGTGGAAATTCTAAACTTGACGGCTGTAGTTTTTTTTTATTTATCAAAACTATTATTAAGCCTTCTTTGGAGAGGTTGTGGAAGTTTTTCTTTCAAATCTTTGATATAAGGAATCTGATGTGTAAGAGGGATTCTTCTTTATATTAAGAATGATGATTATATTCATCAATTCTAGTTATTAGTAGGGGTAAACGACAAAAACTATTATTAAATTATTGCCTTCTTTTTATTTTAGTCATTAAATTATTAATTTTTTTATTTTAGTCACTAAACTTTTAGAAATCAAATATTATCGACACTCAAAGTTGTTTTTGAGCTTTTTTATTAGTTTAATAACAAAATTTAGTCCTCCAATGCTTACACATTATATCAATCTGATTTTGAATATAAAATATTCAATAAATTTAGTCCTCAATGTTTACAAAATTTATAATTTTAGTTCAAATTCTAAACAATTCACGTAACTTTATTTATAACTAAACAATTCATTTTGAGCTGGAGATGGCAACTTGAGGTTGCTTTTTTTATTATTATTATCTATTTCGAGTATTAAAATTTGTTGTTTAGTGATGTTTTTTATTATTATTATAAGTTGGTTGGTCAACTGTTATAGCCTTGGCCAAAGATTTGTAATCCACTTTGATTTATCATTTGTAATGTTTTAAATATAATTACTATATGGTGTTCTCTTCATTCCTTTGTTCCCTTTGCCATGTGTTGCATTGGTAAATAGGGTGTATAAAAATAGTCCATGCCAAAGATTATGTTGGAAATTTCATATCGGAGTAGGATAAAATTATAAAATTTTGAAACTTAAAGTTAAGATTTTTGGGTTAAGAAGCTTAAATTATTAATTTTTGTAAAGGACCAAAAATTAATTTATTGAATTTTTTAGAATTAGAACTAATTGACAACGTTTGTAAATTTTTGAAGGCTTAATTTATTGATTTCTTTTAGAATTTGAATTAAAATGACAAATTTTATAAACACTGAGAACTAAGTTTGTTGAATATTTTATATTTAGGACCAAACTGATATAATTGTAAACATTGGAGGGCTAAAATTGTTATTAGACCAATAAAAAGCCTAAATTAGCTTTTAAGGCACCAAAATATTTAATTTCAAAAAAATTAATGATTAAATAAAAAAATCAATAGTTCAATGACCAAAATATAACCAAAATAACAGTTAAGTGACATTTTAATAATTTACCCCTATTAATATTTGTAAGGAAAAAAAACCAGAAATCAAGTTGTTCATATTAAGAGAAAATTATGTTTCCATTTAATTGGATTGAATTGCAGAAATCATGCCGAAACCGAAAGTGCAATGTTGGTATCCAATCTCACCATGTGGATTTAGCATATGTAGGTTTTGTTCAAATCTTTTCAAGTCATCTTATATATAGTTTAGATTTTGCTTTAGCAACCTTAATAAAAGCAATTGATTTTACATTTTATAATTATAATTTCTTTTTTTTTAATTTTTCAAAGGTGTTTACGTGTATAATAACAAATATAAATCTCAAATAATACATGTTCAATCCATTAGAATTAGAATCAACTCAATATATAACGCAAAGAACTAAAATCCAAAATATATTTAAATTTAAACCAAAATAAATTTGAAATAATCAACTAACGAAATTTAAACCAAAATATTCTAAAACAAACCAGCACATAACTTTTGTTTTGTGCATCATAAAATTCGATGTTGAACGATCACAGTCCCTTGTCCTCAACCTTGCTAGTTTCAAACGCTTATTTTCATGTGTATTACATAAACGTAACAAAAACTTCAAATCAACTCTCTATTTACACTAAAAAAAAAAAAAAAAAAATCAAAGTGAAGTTAATTTTCATTGATACTGACAACAACAATGCTTGCCTTCCAATTTCCATCCCAGCGTGCAAGGCGGACCACCATTTTCATCCATTCTTAGCATCAATACTATGCAGATATAGAAGTAAATATGTGTTTTGGAACAAGTACCATTCATCGAACAATACTAATGAAACACTAAAGAATTTATAAAAAAATTTAAATTTACGGGTGTCGGTTTTCTTTCTCCAGCTCCAACACCCGACATTGCTCTATCTCCATCTAATGATTAATTGATATATATATATCATTACGTTAGTTTTAAATGTTTGTCAAAAAATCAGTTTGCTTACTTGGTTTAACATCTTTGATGAGTTTCCCCGTTGTAATAAATATTTGGTTTAAAGCATGATTTTACCTTTAATTCATATAACTTTTTTTCACATTGATATTTAAAAGTTTTTTTCTCGATAATTTTGAAGTATCGTATTTAAATATCATTGGATTTAATCGATTTTTTTGACGAATTAATTATTTAATTATAACTATAAATATAATATTCAATACCCAATACCATTTTTCGAATTCTATACATGTGGGAGGAAAAGAAGTGGATAACACAATACATTAATCTTTAAAAATATATTAAAAATACAATATTTTTCATTTAATTAAGGTGTTAAAAAATTTTAAATTTAAATCATTAATATTTTAAAAGAGTTAAAATTAAAATATATATATTTTAAATCCAAAAGTTAAAAACACTTAACCAATGGAGAAAAGCTATATTTATTATTCTTTCTTCAATTAAGACAACTGGGTTATTAGTTCAATCAGTTGTAGCGTAATGCTATTGAATCGAAGGTCACAGGTTTGAGACTTGAAGGTTAAATAAATCATTTTTTCATTTTTCTATCTCAGGCAGTGGTTAAAATAATAATTACCGTTTAAAATGGAGTTGGGCCTGCTTCCCCATATATTTCTTAGTTAAGCAATTAGTTTTTAAATAATTACGAGAGTTTAAATAATTATTTTAAAAGCTGTTGTAATTACATATTAATTTTTTTGAATCAAAGTTTTAAATAAATATAGTAAGAATATTTAAATTATTTTAAATTTCTATATTGTTGTAATTCTCCTTTTTTTTTTCAAAAAAATAAAAGATTATCCTTTTGATTTTTGTTTCATGTATCATTAATTTTTAAAATTTGAATTTATTTATCAAGTAATTGTTACCATTTCTGTATAAAATAGAAAATTTTAATGATGTGTCAGTAGGTTATATGTGCCACTTGTCGTAATATTATTATTAAGATATTTGTATACTTTATTTTTTTCAGTGTGATGTATGAGTTGATGGTATATATTAATTAAAATATAATTTATTTATAATTTAATACTAAGAAATTTATAAGAATTGATGCTCTGTAAAAAAAATGAAAGTAAAAAATAGAATAAGATATGTTAAAAATAAAGAAACTAAAATACTATTTTTAAAAAATTTTTATAAGAACATTTATATAAAAATTTAAAAATTTAGTTATCTTAAATTTAAATTAGATAATAGATAATTTTTTAATTTCAAGAAATAATTAAAAATTAAATTTTAAAAAATAAATTAAATTATAATGATAATTTTAAATTTTTTATGATAACTAATTTAAACATTAATTTATCTTTATGATGATTAAATAGTATTTATATTATTATAATTTTATATATTTTTATTTTCTTACATAAAAAATTTAGGTAAAAATTTTAAAATTTATTTAAACTTTTTAAATCTTAGTTAAGATCTTAAATTTTATTTATTTAAATTTTTTAAAAAAATAATTATCCATGTGTCAGTTAAATAAGTTATTCACATCAACTTTAGATTTTAAATATTATAATATATATGATATATTAGATATTAGATATATAATTAAATATTTATTTAATTATTTAATTACTTAAATACTTATCTAATTTATTTTAAAAAATATTATCTATTTAATTTAACTTTTTAAAAAGCAATCCCATAATGTGTCGGTAGTTACAAGTTGTCGCTTGTTGCAATATTATAACGACACATTAATTTTTTTTCTAAAAGAAACATACTTGTGCAGCTTTTATATATATATAGTATTTTAGATTTAATCTCTAGATAATATTATTGAAGATAATATAAATAGATAATATATAATTATTTTTGAAGTGATTTAAAAAAATTAAAATTCAATGTGTAGATAACTTATTTGCTTTAAAAAGATCATTCTTTATTTTATAAAGAAAGATAATTCTTTAAAAAATAATAACCATTTTTTTGAAAAAAAAATTACTTTAGAAAACCTACTGTTCTAAATTCTAATTTCTGTATAAAATAAAAAAAAAATTAATGAAGTGTTAGTGTGTTACATCTGTGACTTGATACAATAGTACAAAAACACCATTATGCTAAAAATAAGAATTTATCATGGTTTTATCTTAATATCATCTCACACCAATCATGATTAATATTAGACAGTAAAACAAATAATGATAGCTATAGTTATAAAAAGTAAAAGGCTTAATTCAATAATACACCCTTTAATTATGTCATTTGTTTCAGTTAGATACTTAAATTATTTTTGATCGAATCAGATAATTAAACTTTATCCCCCTAATAGATGTAAAATAAATACAGAGACTAAATTGATTAAGAAAATAAAGTTTAAGTATTTGATTTGATAACAAAACAGTTTTGTTACTTAATTCAAACAAATGATATAGTTTAAGTTCTTTCTGTGAAATTAAGCCAAAATAAAATAAATATATACATAAATTACCGTATCTTATGCTTTAAAAAAAAAAAAAAAACACCGTTCTGTACAACACGTGATCCCACCAACTTTATCTCAACGGCGTACGTAACTCCAAAACAAAACGGCAAAAAAACATAAATGTTTTACTCAAAACGACATGCTGTTTTAGCTCTCGTTTCTCTTCCTCCCGTTCGTTCTTTTTCTCTATTTGGTCGTATAAAATCTTCTTTTCATTTGAAAAAAAAAATCCGAAAGGAATCAATGGAGGGGCCGATAAAATATCCTAAAATTGAACCAGAAGACAACCAGTTTCAATTCTTATCTTCCCAGGTAATTCTTATTATTTTTTTCTTTCTCGTGTTAAATATCTGTTTGCTTGCATAGAAAACCAAGGAAAAGGAACTGGAAAGTTTGTAAATCCTGTTTCTGTGCTTTTTCTAATTGGGTTTAGCCCAGATGGTTGAATGAATAACCTTAACTAAGATGGAATACAATTTCATTTTATTGTTTATTCTTTTTTTTCTTTGAAAAGGGAGCATCTGTTAGTTTTAGTTTTCTTTCTGTTTTGGATTAATTGTTATTTAGCTTCTCCAAGTAGAGGGTTGTTCTTAGTATTTCTTTGTATAAAAAAAATTGAAGGTTCTTATTGGATGCCTGAGATTGATCGCACTGTTTTAGCATTGCTGCCTTGTTAAGGATAGTCAGTAGCTGTTAGTCAAGAGTAGCTGTTAGTCGAAGCTGTTATACAATTGGTTCAGTTATAACTATTTGCTATCCGTTATAGTCTGCTAAGGAGTTAATAGTAGCTGTTAGTCGAAGCTGTTATACATATTCTTGTATGAATAGCTACAGAGACTTTATTGTAAAGAGATCATCTTTGCATATTGATGGTATTTCAATATCAGATGTCTTTCTTCTTGTATGTTTAGTGTGTATCTTGATATGCATTGATGTGATTTCCCAGTATTAGAGCAAAGTCATTGTTTAAATTGTAGGTTATTTAATTTGATATGGATTTTAGTATGGCAGCAAGTTTTATGTCGAAATGTCTTTTGCTATTTTTTTTTTTCTTTTTGCTCGCATAATATGCTTATCTTTGTTCTTTTAGTTTGTGGAATAACTTGTTAATCTTGGTGAATGATAGCTATTTTTATTTTTATTTTATTTTTTTGTTATTGTTGTTTATTGGTTCAAGGAAAAACAATAGTGTTTTTTTTTAATGATGGAGTTAGGATCTGGAAGAAGTGGAGGAAAGTAGAGAAAAATGTACTTTTGCAGATACCGATGTTATGCAAGATGGAAAGCAGCTTAAAAGGTCTGAAAGTGAAGTACATCCTAGAGTTAGTGGATGCAATAGTATGGAAATTCTTTCGAGCGATGGAAATCAGAAAAAGGAGAAGCTTTTTACTATGATACCCCATTTTCTGAAGAAACTGGAGTTTGGGTACCTGTGTCTGTCCCTCCTGTGTCTGAAAATAAACATGAAGAACGGGATAGAGGCCTATGTCTGAATGGAGGATACTTTCCTGATGATGGTGTACGATCAAATCAATTTATTGGAGAAAGTAAGGATCTGACCATGTGGGATGTGTTCAGTGAGATGTTAATAGCCGCTCGAGGCAAAGTGAGTTCTATAGCTTCAGGTGATGTTCAAAGATATGGGATCACTTGGTTATCCAGCCATCTTCTTGAACAAACTTGGAAAGAGATGGCTCAAACGCTTGCAGAAGCTAATTTTGGTAACATCAATGAAATTCTTGAAGCAGAGCCACCAAAGTGGTTGGCTGACAGTGCTGCTTCTAATTGCATGTTATGTAATGTGCGGTTCCATCCTATCATGCGCTCCCGTCATCATTGCCGATTCTGTGGTGGGATATTCTGCAATGAATGTTCTAAAGGGCGAAGCCTGTTACCAATGAAATTCCACATGGGGAACCCACAACGAGTATGTGATGTTTGTTGCGTGCGGCTTGAGCCTGTCCAACCATACTTGATGGACCACATTTGTCGTGCTGCTCAGTTGCCTACCCATGATCTGACAGACCTCAGTACGTTAAGATCATGGCTGAATTTTCCTTGGGGCCAATCCATGGAATATGAGATTTATAAGGCTGCAAATACTATTAGCAATTATAGTAAGGTAATGTCTCACTTTTTAATTCGAACTCATCTGGATTTATCCTTGAAAGCATTCATCTCATAGACCATATCATAAAGCTGGTGAAAGTTCTTAAACGTTTAAGTTTGGATGTATTAATTTGTAGCAGGTTGGATCCTTGAAACCTGAAAAGTCCATACCCGATGCTATTTTAAGACAAGCAAAAGGGCTTGCAATTCTTACTGTTGCAAAGGTCGGGGTTATGGTGACATACAATATTGGAACAGGGCTTGTTGTTGCTCGTAGAGATGATGGATCATGGTCTCCACCATCTGCAATATCTTCCTGTGGTGTTGGCTGGGGAGTTCAGGTGAATTGATATTTTCCGTGGTTCTTTAACTGCTTAGCTCCTACAGTATTTTAAAATGTTGGTCGTTGTTCAATATGCTGTTTGTATTAAGGCTAAAAGAAAGAGAGAAAAATAAATTTTCCCTTTACCAGTTATGATGAAACTGTTTTGAAAATCATTGAACACTATCCTTCACAAGATTGATTGTGTAGTGCCAATCTGACTCAACGTACTTTTATAACTATTTTACTTCTATTTCTTGAATCTAACAGGCTGGAGGTGAATTTACGGATTTCATTATTGTATTGAGAAACGAAAGTGCTGTTGCAACATTTAGTGGAAACATGCATTTATCAGTTGGAGCAGGGTTGAGTGCAGCTGCTGGCATTGTTGGGCGAGCTGCTGAAGCTGACATACGTGGGGGCTCTGGAGGTTATGCTGCTTGTTATACATACAGCTGTAGTAAAGGTCAGATTTGTTTTCCTAATAAACTTATGATTGGTTTTGTTAGTTTGCATAGTTTTGTTGCTTTGCTGTTCAGAAAGCCAGTCGGAACTATTCCAGTTCTACTTTCTCTAACCAGAAGAAAGTTGGGGCTAATGTTATTAGATTAAGTTAATGTTGCGTTGGTTGCCCACTGGGGTCCAGTTTTGACTGTACTGGAAAAACCCCTTCCTACTGGCCATGTGCATTCCTTTCCCCTTGAATAACCAAGGAAGAATACTAAACAAAAGATTTTGAATACAATGATGTCAAAATTAGCTTAGAGGGGTTGATGGACTGGGAATCAAGTTAAGGTTTAAGTTTAAAAGCCTCGAGTTTCAAACAAAAGGGATTTGGATAGTATGCGATAGTGAGGACACTCCATAGTCTTGTGGACCTGTAGAGATAGAGTTGGCATCTGAGTGCATGCATGGAAATGTGAAGCTTATGAAGACATGCTTACTTAACCTTTTTATATGAGAAATTTCCAAATGTTACTAAATATTATATATCTGGCTTTTTTATGCACCATTTTCCCCTTCATCATCGGTTGCATACAAAATATTGGGCCTATGATGTTGTGATGTCTTGGTGACCTCTGCAGGTGCATTTTTGGGGTGCTCACTTGAAGGAAGTGTAGTGACAACCAGAAACAAAGAAAATTCTAGATTTTATGGTAATCCATCTATCACTGCATCAGATATTCTTCTCGGTTCATTGCCTATGCCTCCTGCTGCTTCCACTCTTTATCAAGCTCTCTCAAATCTATTTGAAAAGCTTGAGAGATGATTGGGTCTGCAGTCCATTTAAAAGTATTTTGTGGTTTCGTTCTGATAATTTACTGGAAGGTGAAAGGTGCCTCGTATCAACATGTAAATTCCTCTCCTCCTCTCCTATATGATCAACTTCAACATTCATTCTTTTGTCTCTGGCCAATTTGTTACAAGTTGTATAGTTCAGGGAATAGAGGAAAACTTTCATTTAGATACAAGTTAGTAGATGAGATTGTTGGAAGTGATGGATTTGAGTTAAAATTTATTTGCATTTAGTCGTCTCGTGCCCCTGAGGTGTGTACATTAGAAAGAGATGGTGTGTTTAACGTTTGGTACTTGGTTCATGATAACTTTGTTTGGAAATTGTCAGTCTAGAGCCATTATCGTCTTTGGAAAACATCATGTAATAACATCTTTGCTTTCATGTTTTCTCTTCCGTGTTAATCCATGTGGTGAGGCGATCTATTGTCACTGTAAGCAGTGAATTTGAGCATTCGGATGAAATGTATAACAAACGTAGAAATTGTTATAAAATGCAATAAAAGTAAATCAAGTGATGGATTTGATTGAGTTAAATATAACTAATGCCGATTGAGTCTTAGTTTAGTTGGCATTAGCATTGTTGCTAGTGCAAGAAGATACGGGTTTGAGTGTGCTAAAGCGCATTATCTTTTTATTTAATAATTTATACATTATTTAAAATATATTTTACTCATCAAATTTTAAAAAATTATAATATGATTATTAATATTATCGATTTGTTACATTCGATCACTAAATTATTAATTATCCATCGTTAATTGTCTAACAACAATCTAACATATTTCTTTTCTTTTTTTCTAAAAAAAATTTCATGTATGAGAACATCAAATTTAGCACTTTTAGCTCAAAATTCACATAGTGGCAGAGCTTGAAATCTTTTAGGGATTGAAATTAAATTGTATATTTTTATGATAGTAAAATTACAATTTCATCATTTTAATAGTCTACATTTTTATAAGGGTTAAATTAAATTTTTATCATTTTTGAGAGGCCAAAGTATAATTTTATTATTACTAATTTAAAATTCTATAAATTATAAAGGGCCTAAATTAAAAATTTATCATTTTAAGGGACCATAACCCCTGGTTCTCTACTACACTCCGCCACTACATGCTATTATTCCACATATACGTAATATGTAATCCTTAGTTCATAAGTAACTCTATTATATTATTATTGTCTATCTGTTAGTCCATCTCCTGAACTCATCACACTCTCACAGTTGTGGCGATTAAATTTTAAATGTAAATTAAAAAAATCAATAATATTAGAATTTTTTTACTTGAAAAAAACTTGGGAGTTTTTAGTTAGTATAAAAGTTGTTGTCAGTGTTTTTTTTAGCTAAATGTGTTCGAACTCATATAAGATTGTCTCTTTTCTAAAAAAATTAAAAATTATTTTAAAAAGACCACATTGCCAATCAAAGTACAAATCAGATTTGAAAGTTAGTCACGAGTGATTGAGGTTTTAGCACTCTTACAATACTCAAAATTAGTAACTTGTTAAATACATGTTGTGGAATATGTTGGAATGGTAATTTGGTATCAGGCAGCTCCTGGTTCAAGATATTAACAAGCAGTTAAACATACACTTAACTGTAGGCGGTTGAATAAGTGGTTCAAGACATTTAGATTGTACTAACATGTTGCATATTTTATAACTTTAATCATAGGTGGAATTGAGATGATCCATATATTTCGAAGAGTACATGGAAGAATGAGATTTTGATAGTCTTAATTATGTAGATTCAAATTCAGATGATGGTGAACAAATGATGATAAAAATTAAGAAGCATATGTTAAATATTAAAGATGGAATAACCCAACAAATATGCATTAGAACAATTAAATAAAATTGTATATGATGTTTTTTTTTTCTTGCTATTTTTATTAGTTTAGTAATTATATTATCATCTACTTTTTTAGACTAACATAATACATATAATGATTTGATTTTAATTTTTGTTACTTGCTTAGAAATTATTTTTATCATACTAATATTTTTTAAAAATATAAATTATATAACTGTGTAATTACAATTTGTACTACCAAATATAACATAGAAAATTACACTGTAATTATACTCTGTCAACTAAATATATCTAAGAAATTAAAATTCTTTGTAATTGTAAGAGAATATAATTAATACTCTAATAATTATACTTCCATTCAATTACTTTGTGTTGAAATTATAAAGTAAATTATCTTAAAAATGACTTTTTCCTAACTTTATTCAAATTAGTATAGAAATTAGCCATAAGTAGAAAGTATAGAAAATGAAGGTTAAATAACAAATAACTAATTGTGAATGCATAAAAATGAGTGGGAATTAAGTAGCTATATGTCAAGAAAATTCTAGATTTTATGGTATTCCATCTACCACTGCATCAGATATTCTTCTCAGTTCACTGCCTATGTCTCCTGCTGCTTCCACTCTTTATCAAGCTCTCTATTTGAAAAGCTCGAATGATGATTGGTTCTGCAGTCCATGTAAAAGTATTGTGGTTTCGTTCTGATAATTTACTTGAAGGTGAAAAGGTGCCTCGTATCAACATGTAAATCCCTCTCCTCCTCTCCTCTATGATCAACTTCAACATTCATTCTTTTGTCTCGGGCCAATTTGTTAAGAGTTGTATAGTTCCCGGAACTGGGGAAAACTTTCATTTGGATACAAGTTAGATGAGATTGTTGGAAGTGATGGATTTGAGTTAAAATTTATTTGCATTAAGCCGTCTCGTGCCCCTGAGGTGTGTACATTAGAAAGAGATGGTGTGTTTAACGTTTGATACTTGGTTCATGATAATCTTGTTTGGAAATTGTCAGTCCAGAGCCATTATCGTCTTTGGAAAACATCATTCGTAGTCCTGTAGCCGAAAAAGCATATTGTGCATCGTGTCATAACATCTTTGCTTTCTTGTTTTCTCTTCCGTGTTAATCCATGTGATGAGGCGACCTATTGTCACAGTAAGCAGTGAATTTGAGCATTCGAATGAAATGTAGAACAGTAATGAAAGCAAAAGAGCTTTCTGCCATGGGAATGGGTGTACGACTTTGTTGACAAACGTAGAAATTGTTATAAAATTAAATAAAAGCAAAATCAAGTGATGGATTTGATCGAGTTAAATATCAACTAATGATGCCGATTGAGTCTTTACTCCGTTGGCATCGGTATTGTTATTAGTGCAAGAAGATGTGAGTTTGAGTGTGTTAAAATGTATTATCATTTTAGTTAAGAGTTAGAGAAGAATTATGAATAGTTCTAGACATTAATATTGTATAAAAAATCGAAATGAAAAATATATATATATAAAAATAATCCTTGTTATTCTTTTTCCTGTTTTGAGGAGAAATATATAATACAAAGCTCCTAACCTAGGAAGAGGTGCAATTAGGTAAGTTTTTGTTTTTATTATTATTATTTGGATTAAACTGCAAACTATTAAATTATTAAATTTTCATGTATGAGATGTAAGTTGCCCAGTAAGAGGCACAGCATCAATAGTCGAGAGAGATGCAGCAATTTGAGATTTTGTCGGATATGAAGTTAAAAGTTTTGGATGGGTCGGTTGGCACCTTGACACCTTTATATTTTTATACTGAGCTATGGGACAGAGGACTTTATATACCTCTCTATTAACAATAAACAGAACCTAAACCAAAGTTGAAATTAATATTTCAGATATTGGTTTCAACATGATGGTTGTTAATTAAGTATATATAAAATTTAAAGCATGTGTTACTTTGTACAGATGCTGCATCTAAAGAATATGAACCAATATGTATTGCAGTTGTGGTTGCAGGTGGTTGAGTAGGTTTACATGTTAATTATAGGTAAAATTGAGATGATCTTGAAGAGTTCATGAAAGAATGAGATTTTGATAATCTTAATAATGTAAATTTAAATTTAGATGACGATGAATATGGTTGAGGACTAACGGGTGATGATAAGAATTAAGAAGCATATGTTAAATATTAAAGATGGAATAACTCAACAAAAATGCATTAGAACAATTAGATAAAGTTGCGTATGATATTTATTTTTCTTGCTAATTTTACTAGTAATCATATTATTATCTACTTTTTTAGACTAATATAATACATATAATGATTTGATGGGTAATTACAATTTGTACTATCAAACATGGCATAGGAAATTACAATATAATTATACTCTGTCAACTAGACGCATCTAAGGAATTACAATTCTTTATAATTGCAAAAGAGTATAAATAAAACCCTAATAATTAGGGTTCCATTCAATTAGTTTATGTTGAAATTATAAAGTAAATTATCTTAAAATTACTTTTTCCTATAGAAGTTATCCACAAGTGGAAAATATAGAAAATGAGGTTAAATAACAAATATCTAATTGTGAATGCATAAAAATGAGTGGGAATTAAGTAGCTATATGTCAAGTATTAGGCTTGATAGATTCCCATTCATTGCGTAGGAAGGAAGTGTGTATTGGCATATATGGTAATAGCAAATGGGGTGATTTTCACTTAAGTGGAAGACAGGTGGCAAGTTAAGTCTACTTTGTATGGTGTGGGATTTGGTGTTGAATGGACAATCCACAACATGAGAGGTTAAAGAAGAAGGATGGATAACCTACATTTGACAAGAACAAAAGAAGGGTTTCATTTGTAATTGGACCTTATAGTTATTTAGATAATAGAAAAAGATAATGGTAATGAGTTACAATGTAATTAATTATCAAAATGAAGTCTAAATTGTCAACTATAAATTAATTTAAACATGTGTTCCTAAAGTCTAATTAATTAACAACCATAAAGTAATCTAAATTAAAATTAGGGTAAACTCTCAATCGCTTGCTTAATTTTAATTTTTATGGTATTTTCATTTGGGTGTCCAAAATGAAATCTTCACAATGTCATTACCTAATTTTCAGGGCGTTTTCATTTTAGTTATTCAAGTGTTAAATCTTTAACGACGGTTGAGTATAAACTCCATAATAATAATAAAGCAATGCCTTTCATTCAACTCTTTCCGAAAAGTGGATGGTTAAATTTGGATCTTTTTAAAAGGTTAAGTGTCAAATTTAACTACAAAATGAATAATGATCAAATTGACAAAAAAATGTAAACAATAAGACTTAAATTAATCATTATGCCAAAAAACATACACCGTAGTAATAATTAGGCTTTTCTTTATTTGTATCACTCGTGCCTCCCAAAATTTTTAAGAGCTAGTTTACCATTGAGGTTGAAAAGTGCTTTTGAAAATTTTGATAATGTTTATCATGGTTGTCCATAAATACTTTTAAGAAAATAAAATGCCTATCCTAGACTTGATCTTGTAAAGTAAAAGATTTAATGAAGGATAAAAAAATAATTTTATTGAAAAATACTTTTTCAAAAGTTAAAAATTTTGACCATTTAACTTATCCCTAACTTAAAATCAAAATTTGATTTGAAAAACTACTTTTTTTATTATTATTTAAAATCATGATTTAGGTTGTGACATAAACATACTTAAAAAACTACTTATTTTTATTATTATTTAAAATCATGATTTAGGTTGTGACATAAACATACTTAAGTTTGTGACATAAGCACCTCTAACTCTCACCTTTTACTTGTACTTTTTTCTTTTTATGATCAATTACAATTTTTGTTGGAGTTGCTTTTGACGTTGGATTGCTTTGATTTCATTTGGGTTTTTTAAAGGATATATATGTTGATGAAATTATATACATATATAATTGAAATCATTTAAAAAAAATTAATGGAGTGATAGCTTTTACTCAAATTCTGAAATTAAAAAAAAAAACAAAAAGATTGTTTTAATGTTATTTTATTCATTTATTTTAATATTGTTGTAGATGATTAACAAATAAGATATTAAAGTTTCAGTCAAACACCATAACAAGTTTAGGTTGTCTTTTCTTTTAACTTATCAAGTTATATCCAAATCCTTCCCATTAAAAGCTAAGAAAATTGGAGAGGTGATTTAGAAAGCCACCCAACCCTAATTAGACTAGAGGTGATCATGGGTCAAGTCGGGTTGGGTCCAGACAAAATTTTAGGTCATTTTTCTAGGCTCGGACCCGGCCCGGTCCATATTTGATTAAAAATAAAAAAATAAATATATTTAATATATAATTTAGATTAAAAGTTTAAAATATATATATATATATATTTAATATATAATTCGGGCCGGGTCATGTCGGGCCCAGGCTAAAAAGTCTTACCTGAGGCAAACGGGCCTCATTTTTTTTCCCAAACCCATATTTTAGGTCTATATTTTTACCCGAACCCTCCCATTTTTCAAGCGGACCTTCAGGCCGGGCCGGGTAGCCCAATCCATGATCACCTCTAACCCTAACTCTCACCTTTTATTTCTACTTTTTCTTTTTCTGATCAATTACAATTTTTGTCGAAGTTAGGATTGTTTTGTTTTCATTGGGTTTTTTAAAGGTTATGTTGATGAAATTAATTTTTTTTTTTTTTGGCAAATCAAGCCGGCTCGAAAATAATTTTAAACATAAAATTTAATTTAAAATCAATTCTTGATCCGATTCGGCCCTATGAACAACTTTACATAAAATTTTTCATGTTTAACATTTCTCATTCACCAACTCTTAGTGATAATATAATCATGTCATCACATGTTGATTTATGCGGAGTCTAAATTGGAAAATTCTTTATTTAGCCCATTCATAATTTATAAAAAATTTAAATTAGTAATGGTAAAATTGTACTTTGACCCTCAAAATAATAAAAATTTGATTTAATCATTTAAAAGTTATAAAGATATAGACTACTAAAATGACAAATTTATATTTTTACTATCGTAAAAATATAAAATTTAATTTCGACTCTCCAAAAAAATTTTTAGTTCAACCACTGTTTATTATCACAAACAATATGGACCTTGGAATGTTATATATGAAGATTAATGTTCATTAATATTAAACCTAATTGAATCCATCAACCCTTTTCCATACTCGACAATCGGCGCAATTCTCTAGCGGAAATAAAGAAAGGATAATGTTTTTAATTATGAAATATTGTAACCCTAAACTTTGTGGTTCATATTCATTCGTCAAATCCAACAGGTTACGAACAAAACATGATCAAGTGGGGCTTTAATTGCGTCCTCCACTAAACAAACCCACTTTACCTAAGTGCCAATAGATCTCATTACCTTTTTGAGATTTCGTCATTTGATTAGAAGCTGGGGACGATTGTTGAACATGGTTAACGAAAGCACTGAAATTTTATACCCAAAGAGAAGAAGAAAATGTAAAGAAGAAGGTATCCATTGAATAAAATAGCTTATCCCATTTGACTAAAAAATTCAGTGGCAATGAAGTAACATCTCACTCTATTGCTCAATGATTGTGAAGTTCAGTCAGTAGTCATGAAGATGAACTTTTCTTCTTTAATAATCCAATTAATTAATCATACCTAAAACCTACTATGAATTTAATTATCATCTAATATAATTACCAAATATAGACAATTTTAAACAAAAATAAAACTGTGTAAAAATATTGTCCCATGAGGTTTAGAGATTTGGAAAGATAATAATGACTTGGGCTGTAATGGAACTTTTTACTCTGCTTATGTAATTAATTTGTTGAATAAACTATAAAAATATAATATGAGATAAATAAAAGTGGTTATTCTTATAATTTTTCCTAATTTATTTAAACCCCCAATAGGTTGGGAGTGCATGACTAGGGTATATAGGCTTCGTTGCATCTTTTTCCAGGATATTTTATGCTTGGTCAAATGGGACACCATTTTATTGGAAAGATGATTCTTTTTTTCTTTTTTTCTTTCTTGGGGTCTAGAGATGAAACTTTTTCCAGGATATTTTAGGTACGGTCAAATGGGACACGATTTTATTGGAAATATAATCTTTTCTTTTCTACTAAAGTTTATGAAGAAGGCGAACATTAACCAGCAAACTTAGTTATTTCAGCTTTGCCAAAGCATATTACCGACTTTGAAGATAAAATTAATGCCCCACTAATCCAAGATTAACTTCTAAGCTCTAGCGTTTTGACAAAAAGGAAAAAGGAAGTGTTCCATGTCAGGGGTCTTGGCATTTTGCATGATTGCACCACAATTTGTTTGAAAGCAGTGTGGTCTGGATTTCCATTTTCTCTCTGATTCTTTCTTGCCAAACAATGGGTCGTTACTAATTTACCCTCTCTCTCTCTCTCTCTCTCTTTCTTCTTTCTTTTTTTCTTTTGGTTGCCCTTTTTCTCATTTCTTCAAGATCAGAAGAGCTTGAGAAAGAAAGCTGCTAACTCAAGGCCCTGTTTTAACATTATTAATTTGATAAAAATATGGCAGAAGGAAGATTAAGGTTGCCTAAATTGTTTCCCTTTAACAGGATAGACTATGTGTCACTAGTTGCTAATAAAACTCGCACCAGAACTATGAGATATTTATCTGCTATTTTGATCTAAAATTTATCTAAAGAAAAATGACACAGATTTAAATCTCTCCATAGTATAATATCATAATGCATGCTCACAGTTTCCTAATCTGATATATGTGCCATGCACTTGGGCATCATTTTAGTATCAATTAACTCAAGATATTCAACTCTCTCTAACAAATTTCTCTGCATGCTTCTCAAACCTGTTTGTGGAAACTAGAGAATGTTAATTGATTCCACTGAGAAAGTATAAAATGATTCAATAGCTTCTATGGAAACAGTAATTACAAGTGTCGAAAAAGTTATTATAAAAATTAAGAATGGTGCTGCATGATGATACTTCAAGTACTGCATGATGATATATATACATGAGGTAAGAATGGTGCTGGGTGTAGCTGTTGGTTTATTTATTTTTCTCTCTTTTATCAGAAGGGAAAAGAATAAGTGGAGTTTCGATTGAGCACGCAATGGGATGGAGTCTCGTACGTAGTAAGTTACTGATAAAAAATTGAACTCGATAGATATTAAAAACCAAGGAATCAAGGGGATCCACATCAGACAACTTTTGATATTGTTGCAACGCCTAAGTGAGGTTTAATCCGACCAAATAACTTCATTTATTTATTATCATACAGAACGTGGTGGAGAAAGGGCTATAAATAGGACCCCGCATTGAAGCGTCCATGCAGAATATCAGTAACGCAGATTAGAGGTCTGAAATGGCTAGTTTCAAAGTATTGTTCTGTATTTCACTGTTTGCTTTGTTCTTGATTTGGAGCTTTGGGGCTCGCTTGTTTGTTGAGTTTTCTATGGTAAAGTTGGTGGCTGAAGAACAGCCTAAAGCCTATAATTTTCGAAGCAGTACTGATAAGCCTTCATTGATAGAACAAGGCAGAGAAGCAATTAGGGAAAGCATAGAAAGACATGGCGGATATCCGTTCGCGATGAGGCCTCGACCATGTCCCGGCCGGAGACCACATCCTCTTTAACATGTATGAGTCACCATCCATCCAACAAATATTAAACAATGGAAAGAAATTAGACCGATGTGATCATGCAAAGCTTGAAACTACCACTATGGTTGGAAAGTATGTTAAAGTGTTTCAGACCTGTCAGATTCAGAGATTAGAAAAAATAAATAATTTGAGGTGTTATGGATCTCACTATCTTTCCAAAGTCACCACATTCTTCTCATGATCAGAATTATAAAAGCTTGGAAAATTAGGACCTTTGCTTAGAATATATGAAGGTCTCTCAGTTTTTCTTTTAAATGATGGGGGAACTTGCATGGAAAAAATGTAGAGTTTGTGTTTCTCCATTTGTCTGGTATTTTTACAGTTTATACTCCGTGCTGTACTTATAATTTCCATTGATATAAGAATATTTTTGAGTTAATTTTATTAAAAAAAAAATTCTAACTCAACCATTTCGAGTTAAAAAAATTCAGAATCTAAAATACCTAAATCTATAATTGAAAAAGTAGAATAAGCATTAATAATTAATATAATTATATGGTATTACTTAAAAAATAAATTATAGTTATTTATTTTATGAAAATATTTTCATAAATATTACATATTTATATTAAAAATTAATTCTGAATAAAATCATACAATTCGGGAAAAATAATAATAAACATCCGCTGTACACGCTAAAGGATAAGTTCAATCAACACAACAAAAGTTTCAATTTCAGCATCAATAGAGCATTTTTTAATTATTCATAATTCTTATCACTTAATTTAATAAATATATGAATATAATATATTTTTAATACAATAATTATATATGTATAATAAATATATAAAAATATTTCTTAAAAATAAAGATATAAAATTAATTATTATTCAAATCTATAAACTAGCAGGACTCCTTTCTTCCTAATTTTAATTATTTATTATTTATGAATTTGAGTTGGGTAAAATTATATTTTAGGTTTGGATTTCAGAAAATGTGTTGTTTTTATTTGGGATTTAGGTTTTAGAGAGTGAATTTAGGCATTAATATAATATATTAAAATTTGGATTCGGGTATAAAATTTTAATCGCTCCAAACTTAAAATCTACTTAATTAAACCAATTTGATTGAATTATAGAATTTTTTTGATTCAGTTTATTAAGTTGGTTTTAGTGTTAACTATAATAGATAATATACTACTACTAAAACTATTGATAAATTATAGTAAAAAGATATAGTATTATATAATATTACAATGTTTAATGCATACAAATAAAACATTACAATATTATATATGATATAATATAACATTACATAATATAATAATAAACAAAACATATATAATAATTAATGTATCATGTATTACTATTATAGTATATGTTATAATATTGTCTTTCTTTAATAATATATTTTATAACTATTAATCTGTCTAAAATCAAAACTAAGTTAACGAATACGATTTGATTGAACTGACTTGATTCAATCTTTTACTTTGGTTTTAATCATTAACTATAATAAATAATATACTATTACATAATATAATAATATAGTATATGAGCACCAGTAATATTATATAATAATATAGTATATGAGCACCAGTAATATTATATAATATATTAATATACATTATAGTACCAGTAATTGTTGTAATTTAGTATATTACAATAGATATATATAATTGGTAATATATAAAATATTATAAAAATTTTGACATCTTAATAAAATACTATTCTTATTAAATTAGATTTTAAATTGTGCTTTTAAATTTTAGAAATTGAATTTGAATATTTCATTTTATTTTGAACTTAAAATTATAAACATAATTAATTTTTTAATTTATTTTGAGTTTAGATAATTATCTATATTTTATTAGATTTGGGTTTAGAATAAAACATTTGGATTTTGAAATATTTATTTTAGAATATGAATATTTAATTTTATTAATTTAATAAAAAATAATTAATTTTCAATATAAAGATACAAGAACTGCAAAAAATTATTTTCATCAATTTAATATTTTTTTAATACCGGTATTTTTATATATTTTTTAATAATAATTCAAATATGTAACATTTATGCATATTATATAAGAATTTTAAATATATTTACTATAATATTATCATAAATTCTACCTATAATAAACACTTTAATTATTTCATATAAAATATTTTTATTAAATATATATAATTTATACTTTTAATAAAATAAATTTAAATTGTGCTATTATATTATAATTGAAATTAAAATATTTATAATTTAAAAAATTCAAAAATTATACGAATATGTTAAAATCCACCCGAAGCCCAAAAAATCCAAATCAAAAAGAGCCGAGCTCAAAAAAATCAAAGCTCGAGAAAACCCAAATTAAAAACAACTCAAACAATAATATGAATCCAAAAAAATACCCAATCCGAATCCACCCACTCTTGTTTTATTTTATTTTCCTTTTCTTTTGGTTTGATTTCAAATTGTGTGTATAAATATATATATTAAGCAACAGCACTGAAAATAGCATCCGTAGCTGAAATCATTTACCTTCCCACATTCACATGTTTTGTGAATATAAAAACAAAAAACGTGACATAATAAAGCAATTCCAATAATTCCATTAGCAGAAATCGCAGTGGTGTGGTCAACAAAAACTGTAAACAGGTGGATTTAAAAAAGAAAAAGGATTGAAAATAATAAAATAAAATAAAAAAGGAAAAGATGAAGTGGACTTGGATACTCAAAAGCGTGACAGAATGATAAGGTTAAAATGTGCGCGATGTACAACGAGAAAATGGTAAAACTTTAACCTATCCTAATTCTCACAAATGATTCCGCCATTGAGAAACAGTCATTCAGGCATTTCTTCTAATGGCAAACCTAAACAAAAACCAAGAACAATCATACAAGTATAACGGTTCTTTCCTTTTGGGAAAATTAAGATCTAAATAGAGAAGGGCCGCCGATTACGAGGCTATGAAACCACCTCGGTGCCTTCAGTACAAACTATATATGTATAATTCAGAGTTAAATTTTCAAAAATTAATGAAAACTAAAACAAGAGCGAGTAAAGGCTCAGACTTGGGCTCACCTCGATCCCTTTTGTTCCCTTCTTTTTCCGGAGAGCATAAATATGGGATCGAAGTTCACACTAAGAGGGCAGTGATTTTTTTCTCACACGGTCTTTTATCTGCAGTTAAGGTAACAAGGTTAAAAAATGGTCAATTTTAGCTAATTGATGCAACGAGCTTACAAACTCACCTAGTCTTGGAACTGCCAAGAGTGAGTTCTAGATCATCTGATCCACATTCTTCATGAATCCTCTCCCCTTCCCATGGCTTTACTAGCCCTGTTGCATTGCTTCCGAATGCAAACTCATCGGAAATAACTTCAGACATTGGAACATCAGCTGTCTGATCTAAACCTGCAGCTATTGCAGGTGAGCATGTCCCGCTTTGCCCGGGAGTCCACATGCGGGAACCCCCACCGGCTAAAACTTCCTCCTTGAAGCCAAAGGGTTTGAGGAGACAAGGCTGAATGTGGGAGAAGTTGGTCGGCTATGAGGGGTTTGGAGTCCAGAAAACCACTCTGGGTCAGGAACAATTTGACGACCAGGACTAGGGGGAGTTGAAGAAGGCAGGAAAGAATGTTGTTGTGCACTCCAACCTGGAAGGACAGATTGGTCCTCCCAATCATTTTTCATTCGTGGGGTTCGAGCAGTTGGTGAGCTCAATGGAGGGGTGACAGGAGCACTGATGGAACCACCATGAATATAGCTATAGGGACGCTTGGAAGAGGATGCTGATGAGGATGCAGATGAGAGGTTTTTGAGCCATGGGAAAAGAGAATTCACATCACCATTGGGATTAACCACATACGAAGAAGAAGCTGGGCTTGGAAAAGATGATGATGCAGGGCTCGGATTGTAAGAAGCACGAGGGCTTGGGTGGTAAGATGAACAGGGGCTCACTGTTGCAGATCCACCTACTATATCCATGCGCTCCACAGGCTTGCAACCCTGCAGAAATTAGATACTTATCAGTGCCCTAAATTCCTAGAATCACATGCAGCGATAAAATTACCATAACTGCAAAGTATGCTCAACCCAGGAAATAGAAAATTTAAACAAATAGCATCTCAGAAACCAAAACTCATTCCATCATTTGATTAGACATGTAATTCGTGTTCTTATGAATGTCATTAATTCCACCACACTAGGGCATCATTATATTCACCCCTTCATTTCGCTTTTCCATCAAAATAATCCTATTTTCCATTTTAAAACATTTCATATGTGAACAATATCAGCTAATTGGAGCTTCAGTAATTGGGTCATTTTACACAATGTTATTCCACCAGTTCACATATCAGACATACAAATCACAATATCTACCCTGAAAACCTCATCTCTCTGCTAAATCCTCAGTTTGCTTAGAAGCAAAAACCCTTGTTTTATGCATGATAAAAACCTCAACTCCCCCTTTAAGCTGCAGTCTTAGACATAGTCCATCTGATTCAGAGTTCTAAACAATTGTAGGCCGTACTAATTAAATTAGTTGAGTAATCAAGCTAAGACATCAAAACAAGTAAAAATGGGGTAATAAATTGGGCAAAAGGTGTGATAATAAAAATGGGGTAATAAGTTGGCCAAAAGATGTGATAATTTGTAAATACAGCCAAGCAACCATAAACAAACAAAATAAATAAGAAACATAACATGTGCCAGAATCTATATAAAATCAATTATTTGCCTATAAAAATATTATTATATCTATAAAACCTTAAAGGCTTAAACACAATTATTAAAAAAATACAAACACAAACGGATTGCCAAGTCTGAAGAAAACGCAAATTCTTGTATGATCAACTGAAAATGAAAGTTAGGCAAAGTGGGGAACTGTGCAAACGAGTGACTCTTTGTTACTTAGCAATTAAAAAAAAAAAGAGTATATCAGAGCACACTGTAAATTCACATGGTGCAAAAACTACAGTCACAATCATCAATTTAACAAGGGTAGTTAGGTCTTTCTCCTCGAGATCTATGCAAATTGGGTTTCTTTTTTAAGTGTGATGATCAGTCCCATGTTCTTTCTCATCTGGAATAACTACAAGTAATATGGAATACGGTCATCAAAGAAAGAGAAGAATCTTTCGTTGGTACTTCACGGCTCACGCGTTGGCTAAAGTGAGAGTAAAAAAACACATAATAAAAATATATTAAAAAAAGAGGGCTGACCAGATCTAAATAAGAGAAGACTAATAAAATGACGCTTCTGCCCTGATCCAGCATACAAAATGACACTAATACCTCAAACAGGAAGAAACACTAATAAACAAAAGCAGTGAAAAGAATTAAAAAACAAATTGATGCCGTGTGTAAAACACTAACTCCAGTTCGAGCCGTGCATTTTAACCGTTGGCAGCAGATCTTCCTGTTTCTCCGATTTCAACATTAGCCCGCCAGAATCGGCGTATGTTAGCACAACGGGGACACTTCAGTTGATTAACATGCACCGCAAGAAGCGGCACAAATTAGCATACGGACCGCAGTTCTATTGGAATTTTTTGTAATTATTAATTTATTATTACTCCATTAAAAACTATGATCTTCGTGCTAAATTACACCAAAAGAAATCGATAAAGAGAGTAAATTCCGAAATAGCAATTTTCCGTTGCCTCGATTTTTCAAAAATTACAAACAAAATAAAACAAGCAATCTTAGAGTTCAAACAAGCAATTAACAAAACGTATATTTTCAGTGAAATTTCATTTTCAAACAAAACAATAACCGCTCCATTGGCATTATCTTCTATCTTTTCCCTAATAAGATTAATCAATAAACTAACAAATAGCAGAAAAAAAGGTTCAAGTGATGATAGTAATTTACGTTACGATAAGTAGTTCCATCGGGTTCGACGGTCCAACCGGCCTCGTTACAAAGAGCTTTGAGAACTTCATTGTTATCGCAGTGCTTCGGAAGCTTATAGTTACCGTACATCCGAAGTCCGGCGAAGATCTTCGCTGCTATTGCTCTCCTCCTCCGCTCTCTCCGCTTGTTATTCTCTCGTTCTTTCCATGTCGGTAGCCTCGTCCCTGACGTCATTTCAAATCGAAGGGGAAAAAAAGAAGAAGAATCGATGCTAGAATTATTGAATTTATAGGGAAAAAAATTTGTCCTATGAAAAGGAAAACAGAAAAAAAAAGAATTTGAGTAAAATTAATCAAAAATTTTAAAGGGAAAGAGAATAAGAATCGTGTGTGTGAAGTTAAAAGCGATGATTTTTTTTGCTGCAACGACGCCGTTTCAATCGTGAGCTGATCGGAGAAGGATCTTCAGTTTAGAAATTTTAGATCGGCGACTGAAGATATAAAACGGCGGCGCTTACAGACGGGTGAATCGGTGGGGAACTGTGAAAGCAGATTTGATAAGATCTAGTTGGAGGTGGAATCGAATCGACGGATTAATGGGTAGACCGGGAAACCGGGAATGGTTTTGGGTTGTTAAAGTTGAAAACCCGGGAAGAAAAACAGAAGATGTATGTTTGATAGAAAAAGCTTTGAAATGAAATGAACAAGTGCTTCGAAATTAACACGGATTTGCGAGGTGGTCAGCTAAAACTGTACTTATTGGATATCATCGCCCTTGATCTTTTCTCAATTTACAACTTTGCCACTGATCATTGAAAATTTTGCTAATAAAATACAGGTGAATAATAATATAAATAATTTAAAATTTGCATCAACATCAACTCAAAGAAGTTATTTTAAGAAAAAAAAATAGAGGCAGAGGATTTTTTAAGCATTAGCTGAACAAGTCCATAGATATTAATGTGTTGAATAATTATTATATTTTGGAATTAAAAAATTTATATTTAAATTAAATTTTTTTTAAGAAAAAGGAGGGACAAATTGGAAAAAGTGAAAATGCAGATGATAAAGCAACATGTTAGTCTCTCTAACTGCGTGACCAAAGTGTGACGTTTGGAAGCCACGTGTCCAGTGTTCTTATTATCGGTTCAGCAACCGTCTTTGTCGTCGATGACTATCCAATAAGAAAAGCAAGATAATAATATTATCACAAGTGTCAAAAGTTCGGCGCACGTGCGAGTTTACTCCCACCGGCCCAACCCAAATAAATTAATAAATAAACAAAAAGTTATATAACCGATCTCTGTGTCTCCATGTGTGGGAGTCCAGCAAAAGATGATGCGGACTCGGGGGGACCCCTCCCACCTCTGCTCCCTTTCACGTGATCATGCAGTTTAACGTGACGATAGATAAGGTGGGACCCATTTCCCATTAAATAAAATAAAATAAAAAGTATATAACAAAAAATATATATATAATTAGGAATTTACGAAAATTATAGCTGAAAATTTTTACTGTTTGCTTATTTATTATCTACACTTAAAAATACAGTTTTATTTTTTTATTTATAAAACGTCTTCTTTATTTTATTTTTATTTATAGATAGGGATGGACTATTTTTTTGGTTTTAACTAAAAAGGGCTCATTTTCACAATTTTAAGATATTTTCAATAAAACTGATTTTTTTGTTGACTTGAAATTCAGTTTTGGTTAACCAATAGTGTTTTTGGTCATATTTTTTATTTTTTTGAACTTTGAAAAGGACAAAAAAGTAAAAAGATTGGTCAAAAGTCAAATTTATGTTGGTATGTCTTGTGACTTTTTATCAGTTTTGTTACTTTGCTTTCTCTGTGAGCGTAAATTATAAAATAATAACAAATAATTACAATTATAATTAATTATTATAAATATAAATGGATTAATAATTGAAATATAAAATTCATGCATGAGAGTAAAACTCAAACCTAAAGTTTATAACCTTGATAATTTTAATTTTGATATTAAACCAAAATTTCATCAAAAAAATCTAAAATGATATTAAATAGACATTACTCTCAGGAAATAGCATATAATTACTTGTTATTTGTTAAAACAATAAAATGTATTGAAGCTTGAAAGTTTATTAAGCTAAGCTAAAGCCTTTTAAAAAATTTTAAACTAAATTAAATTTTTTTATCAATTATACATAATTTTAATTGATATGATAACAAATTAAGTTTCAATGTTTATATATTCTATCAATTTAGTCTTAATTTAAAAAATATCTATTTTTTAAAAAAATACAAAATTAAAAAACATATATATAAATAAGCAAAACTTGAAAACTTTAAGGTATTATACAAATCAAAATTATGTACAATTGACGAAAAATATTAATGTTGCAATTAAGTATCTTTAGATGTTCACTTTCAAAATTGACGGGGATTAAAATATTTTAAAAAAATAAATTTACTCAATATTAAAATTAAAGAAATCTTTTTATCAATTAAAGCATAAAAGAATTATTTATTGCGCGTATAATTTTTTCCAGATTAAAGTTTTACTTTTTTATCCCGAATATTTACTCAAGTAATTAATATAAAAATAATTTTTAATTCTACAAGCAAGATTTAATATAAAACACATGTATGCTTTTTTTTTAATATTATTTCAAGACACAAAATAATATTTCACGTCGACTTGTGAAATTTTTAAAATCTAGTAATAGTGCAGTAAATGATTTTTCATATTATTAATTATTTGTCAAGTCAAAGTAAGAAAAAGTATGGTTTGATCAATAGGTTCAAAGACTAATAATTTACTTGTGACTCATCCTTTATTTTTAAACAAATTAAAATAATTTAAAGTAAAAAAAGGGCAATCCAATTGAATTTTAGCAGGGAATCATCTAATTTATTTTTAATTAAAATAAATAATTAGGAGATTAATTGAAGAGATCAAACTCTTAAAGCATATAAGATAAAAATAAATACATGACAGCGATATATATAAAACAATGAAGCTATTATGAAACAACTTTATCTATATCCTAACAAACTGTTATGATATATAAAAATGTCGAAAATCTATTTGGATATTTAAGAAGGTTTAAAATAAATTTTGAAAAATAGTTGGATACATTTAAAATATGATTCCGACTTAGATTTTAATCTTAGTTGGAATAAGACTTGGACAAATGTTGATTATTTTATTGTATAATAATTTGATTCGTATCTGATCTGATCCAAACAATTCTAATGAAATATACAAGCATTAATTTTTTTTCTACAAGGTAAAAGAAGTTTTTTTTTTAATAATAAAAAGAAAAAAATTTATTGTGGTCTAATTATTCGGTGTTCATGGTAATGGATGATGCAAATAATGATATTGCAGACGAGGTGTTTGGGGGTGATTCTTGAGGAGAAAACAGAAATGGTCTTGGTGGAATTGCTAATGATTGAAGATTTCCTTGTAGCATCTCTAGCACTTTCGTCATCGACGGTCGGTCTGATGGATTAGTTTGAATGCACCATAAGCTTACTATAATCATCTTCTTAGTTATTTCTTCATCTTCTGCTGTGATTCCTTCAAGATTGAATGCTTCTTGTGGGAGATGTTTGTAAATCCATGAGTGAAAGTTCATTTCACTTGTTAGAGACCCTCTGGCATGAACGCTTTCCTTTGCTCCAACCATTTCAAGGACCATCATCCCGTAGCTATAAACATCGGATTTATAAGAAATGCCTCCGAAGTTTCGACAAAATAGTTCTGGAGCAATGTATCCTATAGTTCCTCGAGCAGTTATTGATGAAAGAATGCTTTCCTTCTGCTCGCATAACTTAGCAAGACCGAAATCTGAAATCTTGGGAACGAAGTTTTCGTCTAACAGGATGTTATGTGGTTTTATGTCCAAATGCAAAATCCTGGTGTTACATCCTCGATGTAGATATTCTAGTCCTCTAGCAATGCCAACAGCAATTTCAAACAATGTTTTCCGGTTTAGCATACAAATTTTATCCGGCGATCCGTGCTGGTAGATAAACTTATCCAATGATCCATTCGGCATGAATTCATAGAACAAAGCTCTCATCGAACTCTCATAACAGAATCCAAGAAACGTCACCACATTGACATGAGAAGTTTTACTAATACTCGCCACTTCATTAATGAATTCCTCTCCATCCTCCCTTGATTCACTCAGGACTTTAACTGCAACAAGACGACCGTCAGGCAACTTGCCTTTGTAGACAGTGCCAAATCCGCCTTCGCCGAGCTTGTCTTTGAACGACTTGGTGATTTTCTTGATGTCTGAATAAGAGTACCACTTTGGAGCAAGCTCTGAACCGTATCTCATGATGAATGCTTCAACCCTTTTAGTGTTCTTACTTATATTCCGCTGTAAATTCATTAGCTTCCCACTTGACAACGATCCTTTCTTAAGCTTCAAGGCAAACACCACAAGGCAAACTACCATAACAGTAACCCCAACCACTGCACACCCTATTTTAAAGGGATGGGATCAGTTTCATAATAGTTGATTTTCATTCTTCCAAATAGAGATATAAAGGAGTCAGTATATTTACCTATGATTAGTTTAATCTTCAAACCGGTACCTTCAGATGACCCTGTAACATTAAATCCAAGAAATTTAGAATTCCACTTTCTCATACAGGAACTTCCTATAAGAAAGTGACCAAGCCATGGTAAAAATAGACGATTATGTCAGGTTCTGACTGTAACAGCCCGATTTAGGGCCTAGTCGGAACAGTGGTTTCGGGACCACAAATTCAACGAGGAAAAATTTTATTATCATTATATTTTTATGGTCTACAATTTCACGGAAAGATTTAATGAAAATTTCGTTCGAAAATTTTGACGTTTGGGCACTCAATTTAGTCAAAAGGACTAAATTGTAAAAAGTGCAAAAGTTGAGTTCTATATGTTAAAGGTGTCCAATTGTTATGAAATTTTAAATTGGAGGTCCTTATATGGTAATTAGACTATTGGTTAAGCTGGTAGACAAAAATGGATATGGTTAGGCATGTTTCCAAAGATTTTCATTAAGGGCATTTTGGTCATTTAGCTATTAAAATGAATTAAAAACAAAATTAAAAGCCAATTTTTGTCCATCTTCAAGCTAAGGCCGAATTTTTCAAGGGGGAAAGCCATAGTTAGGGTTTTCAAGCTTCCAAGCCTCATAGTAAGTGCATCCAAGCCCCGTTTTTAATTTTTTTTTTACGTTTTTGGAGTCCTCGTAGCTCGGTTTAGCTTATTCTACCATTAATTCATGTTAGGGTTCATATTTGGAAAAATAACCATAGGTGAAATGTGTTTATTTTGATGTTTTATGGTAGAATATGAAGTTTGAAATTATGTTAAACAACTTTTGTTAGTCGATTTTAAGTGAAACCGAGTAAAACAACATAATCGGTTAAATTACCTAATGTTCATAAGTAAGTGTTAGAGTGAGAATTTGATGTTACCATAGAAGGGAAAAATGTTCAGTATGTCATAAAACATAAGAATAAGGGATGAAGTTTAGTTTCCGAGCTTTGGGACAAAAGTGGAAATATGCAAAAGTTTAGGGGTAAAATTGTAATTTTGCTAAAAATTGAGTCAAGGGCTGTTTTGGATAAATGTGAATATTAAACAAGCTAAATTTGATATTATAGATCAAGAAGAACGTGGAATCAATCTCAACCGGGGAAAGGAAAAGATTTCAGATTAAATTGCAAAATCACTACATTTTGCACCGAGGTAAGTTGTATGTAAATAATACATCGTTTATAATTATTTTTAATATCTTGTTATAATATATGAGAAATGTTTGAATATGAAATAGTTATTTAACAATTAGAAATTTAGTATTGATAGTTGAATTGAACAAATTAGCTTGAATTGTGGATATATGATTGTCGAGTAAAAATTGAAGTAGTTCGAATAAAATTATTAAATTTGTTATGGTATTGGACTGTAATATTGGAAATTATGATTTGATTTCAGATAAATTGTAAATATTGAAAAGTGAGAATCCCTGTTGGACCGCCGGAATAGGAAAGGCTTGAATAAAGTACCTATGAACACGTGTGTAGTACTAAGTGCAGGCTACTACGTGTATCGATAGATAATGGTCACATGTGTAGTACTATGTGCAGGTTACCATGTGTACCGGATGGCCTTGGTCACGTGTGTAGTACTATGTGCAGGTTACTACGTGAACTGGAAAGCTTGATCACGTGTGTAGTACTATGTGTAGGCTACTACGTGTATCGGATGACAATGGTCACATGGGTGGTACTATGTGCAAACCACCGAATATTCATTATTATTTCGACATGTTCAACGGGATATGAGTAATTGCAAACAAATATGATTATGTGATTGAAATGTGATAAATTGCAAAGGAGTAACTGGAGTGGTAAAGTCTCGTACTATGCCTACAAATTAAATTGTTATTGAATGTTGAATAAATTGTTATAGTGTTATATGAATGAGTGAAATTGAAACAGAACAGATTTTGGCAATGACATTGACATTAGTTTGAAAAATCATCAAAAATTATAGGAATTGAGTTAGTGGTTGAATGAGATATGGAATTAAAGCTTAATGAGTCTATTTTCATATAAAAGAGAAAGAATAGATATAAGATTATATATTCTGAGATATTGGAATTTTAGTGAGACAGGGTCAGAATGATTTTTGAAATCCCCTGTTTTGAATTTGTAAAATCACTAAAATTGTAAAAAAATAATTATGGTTTTTAATTTACATTCTTAAATTTATAAATGAGTCTATTTTCAAGAGAAACAAACGGGAACATCATTTGAATTTTGTACAAAGAGATAATTAATTTTTAGTGAAGAGGGATCAGAGCTGTCGAGTAGTGAAACAGGGTAAATTTTAAAGAATAAACTGTACTAATTGACTAAACCAAAAATTCTGAAAATTTTATAGTAAGAAGATATATGAGTCTAGTTTCAGGGAAAATTTACGGATCTTAATTTGGAGTTCTTTAGCTCCGGATAAAAATAATTTAGTGACTATGACACAAATAAACAACTTGCTGGAACTTGAATAAAGAATGAATTTATGTGTGATTATGATTATATTATCTATGGAAATATGCTAGAAACTTGTTTATTAATTACATACTTACTTACTAAGCTATATGCTTATCCCTTTCTCTTTTTCCTTGTTTTATAGTGTTACCAAGCCAGCTCGGAAATCGGAGGTTGTCAGAGATCTAGTCACACTATCAACTTTCTTTTGGGTATTTTAGTCAAAAATATTATTTTGGAATTATGGCATGTATAGAGGACTTGGTTGTTATGTGTCATAAATTGTTCTGTATATACTATATAATAGTTTATTTTGTATAAGTCATCGATATGGACTAATATGGATTAAATTCCACGTGTATGAAATTTCAATGTTGTGTTGATAAATTTTAATGCAAGTATGTGAATGTTTAAATGCAAAAAGGGACTTTAAAATAAAATATGAAAAAATTAATTTTGTTAAAGTTCTGTAATGCCTCATATTCGGTTCTGGCGTCTGACACGGGTAAGGGGGTGTTACACTGACTATATCAGTACTCTTTTTTGACACAATGCTTAAAACTATCCATAAATAGGAGGATAATACTATTCAACGCATTCGGACTCGCATCCTCCTGCATTAGCAACAATGTCTATGTCAATCAAGCTAAAACTCAATCGACCTATGTTTGAAGTTTTAAAAGTTTTATCATGTCAAGTTTGATAATTAAAAGGTTAAAATATGTTTATAGATACTTGCATTCTTCACAAATTTAGAATATAATCCATATATTTTTATTTTTAAAAATTTAATCTCTATTTTTTATATTTCAATATTTAGGCTCAATTGTTAGTACTCTTTCTTTTATTAAATTCGTTGGTATGACATTTTAAAATTAAAAAAGAAATACTCACCTGGTAGAAATATAACTAAAAAATAGCATTTTAATGAACTCGAATTCTGCAAATTAAGTTTAACAGTGTTATCAGTTTGACTTAAATTTTGAAATCTAAAAAATAAAAAGACTAAATTCTTAAAAATAAAAATATAGAAACTAAATTTTAAATTTACGAAAAGTACAAAGAGTTTCTTTAGCTATATTACTCTTGCTGGTTAATATATGAAAAAGCCCCTCTAAAATTATTTAATAATCAATTCAACTCTCAATTGAAAATAGCACATTGAGTCTTAATCGAATATATATAATCAATTAAACCTTAAAAAAAAAACAATTTCTGTGTAAGCCCCTAACACTATTAAATTTGACATGTGATAAAATATGGTATTTTCCTTTAAAATTTTAAAAAACATAAAAGATCTCTAAAATGTTCTTTAGAAAAATCTAAAATTATATAAAAAAAACTTAGATTTTCAAAAAAAAAAAAGAATAGAATATTTAAATTTTATAAAATCGAAAAAAATATAAAAGAATTGTTAAAATAATAGGAATTTAAAAAAAAAATAAAAAGTTATACTTTCAAAACTTATAAAATTTATTTAAAAAATAATACAAAATTATTAAAAATTAGAATTTCCAAAATTATAAAAATTGCAAAAATAATATAAAATTATGAAAAAGTGTCTACATGATTTATTAAGGTGCCACATAAAAAGTTAACTGTCGAGAAAAAAAAAATCAAATTTAATTAACATAGAAGGCGAGAGGTTCAGGGTCTAAGAACAACACCATGTTCCCACACAGCACTAATGCTTATATTGATGATATCAATAAATTGAGCAATCATGTCTCCTATAATTTGTTATATTTTATAATTGTTATACAAATTTTTAATAATTTTCTATTATTTTAGCATTTTATAATTTTTTGCTTTTTTTAAAAAAAGTATACTTTTTTTAAATTATAATAAAAACACGTGCATTTTTTATAATTTTAAAATTTTAATATTTTTAGTAATTTTTTATAACTTTTGAAATTTTTTTAATTTTTTTGAAAATTCTAAATTTTTTATAATTTTAAATTTTTTTAATGTTTTTAAAACATTTTTAGGGAAAATTACTATATTTTGTCACACGGATAACTTACCAGATGTTAGGTGCTTACTCAAAAATTGATTTTTCAAGTGTTTAATTGACTGCTTATATTTAATTAAGGCTTCAATTGAATGTTATTTTCGATTGAGAGTTCAATTTATTACTAAATATTAAGCAATTTCCTTGTTGTTGTTTTTTTAGGTAAACTATACCCAAGATCATTAAATTATTAGTACATTTACGTTTTAGTCACTCAACTTTAAAAAGTTACAATTTGATCACTTAACTATTCAAAAGTTTTCATTTAAGACTAGGCTATTAAAATCATTGTTGTATAGCCTTCTCCGTTCACATCACCTGCACCAATCGAAAGCTCTTCTCCCCTTTCTTGTTTACAGTTTAGTTTTTTTTTTTTCACGAAATAGCTTGGAAAATCACGAATCTACAAACCAAAATCGAAATAGTTTTCTTCTCCAATCTCCGACACTGACCGTCAGATCGGCTTGAATCTAATATATGTTCTACTCATCAATGGGTATTGATCTACCATACCAATTGTCAAATTATCGCTTAGAGCTTCTTAGTCAGACTTTTTTAAAGAAAACCTTAATAGCCTAAGGACTTAAATAAAAACTATAGAATAGCTCAATAACTTAAATAAAAACTTTCAACTAGTTCAGTGATAATTTTATAACTTTTTAAAATTCAGTAACAAAACCTAAACTTATTAATAATAGTGTAGTAAAGTTTACTTCTTCTTCTTTTTTTTTTCTTTTTTTTTTTTTTTCTGTTTCGTATAAAAAGCAACCATATTACATGTAACTTTAGAATAATAACATATTCGCATTCGTTTGCATTAAAGTTGATGCTTTTCACCTAAACTATATTTCAAATTGACTGACAGCAGACAACTAATTCAATACTGTGTTTTGATTTTATATTAACATAATCCAAATTCTTCATATTTATGCCCATCAAAAACCACTTCCCAGCAAACAGGATCCATGTGGAGTTCACGATTGTGATAAATATCAAAGGGATGGAAGCACCTAGATTTTGATCTCGGTTGAAAAAGCTGCAGGTTTTAGAAAATTTTTCTAGTTTCTTTTCCAGGGAAAAAAAAAGGGGTGCTCTCTAAATGCATATATGAAGCAATTAAACCAAGAAACCTGATTAATTTGATCCAAAAAACTCTAATTACTCAAAAGAAAATGTGTTTTTTAGTGCATACCTGATTGAAGACAAGTTGATGCATCAGTATGATTTGGGCAATAACAAGTGAATTGAGTCGAACTCTTATTATATCCACACCTACCACCAGAACCATTGCAGTCTTCACATTTGGAAGCTATATTTGCATCCCATTTCAATCCAAATCCATTACCAAGTGGCAAAACCAAAGTATCTGGAGTTGGGTTGCTCTTGATTGTCTCAACTGCAGTATAAAAAGCTGGAACAATCACATGGCTATCACAAGATCTCAACCTATCTTTCACTTCAGTTGAAAGGTTGCCCAGAACAGATGCTATAACATAGTAGTTCACCATATCTGTTCCATTGCTTGTGCTGCAGTTAAACAGACTTGGAAACCCTGAAGATATGTTGGAAATCAAAGGGCAATGGTAATACAATGTTATGTTCTCAAGGTTCCAAGCATAACTCAAAAGGTTGAAGTTCAAGGTGGTATTGAGCAGGGTTTGGGGACAAAGGTTTTGAAGATAATCAGTTCTGGCTACAGTGAAAGCTTGTATATCCATGTTGATTTCGATGACTTTGTAACTTACTGACATGATTGTGATCTGGGTTTCTTCATCTTCCAGGCAAGTTAACTTTAACCCTGGTTGCCCACAATTCTCAGGCCTGTCACCACCCCAAAAAGGGTAGCTAACATATTTGATGTTCCCACAATGGAATTGTTTGCTGCAGACCATATAGTTGTCATTGCTTGAACTTGATAAGGTTGGAACTTGAACTAATAAAAGGATGATGATGATGAAAAAAACCAGGGATGATGAGGTCGCAGAGATATTAAAGGAAGCCATGTTGTTTGGTAAAAGCACTAGCTTGAGAGAGAATTTGGCAAATATTTTCATCCTAACCAAAAAAGAAAAGGTTACATCAACTTGGAAATGGAAGAAATTAGAATATTATGAATGTCAAGTTATTAATGATTCTAGTCACTTGAAAGTTAAAAGGAAGTTCCCCATCTTTGTTGATATTTTAAGAGGACAAAATTGAAAGACTTTAGATTGCAGGAAGAAAGGGGTATCTAAGAAAAGGAATAGTCATGGAAACTTGGTTAGCCATTATTGAATCTTATTAAAGTCATGAAAAGTTAGTGAGTGGATATATGTTTCCAACCCAAATATCATTTATAATCGAAAAGGAAAAGTGAACCAAGGATATTTGTTCGATTGCTTGTATCAAATGGTGCAGCTTTATTAATTTAAGTCAGCAAGGATATTAAGTTCCAAGAACAGTACTGGAAACCAAAGTAAGCCAAAATCGATAGTAATTAAAAAGAAACAAATCAAGATACTCTTTCCACTGAGCAAATGAAATGAAACAGCTGCTTATATATTTATTTCAATCATTAACTTTAATGCTTCTAATTAATCTAATTACAATTTTCATCTCTTAGATATAAAATTAAATTTAATATATCTTACATAATTGTTGGGTGCATATTTGGCATTTTTTGGTGGATTATGAAGAAAAGACAGGTCATGATTGTATGCTATTTTTTTTTTTTAAGGTGTATGATATTAATTTTAGTAAAATATGGTCTTTTTATGGGAAAATATTTAATACCTTGAATTGATGACAAGTGTGTATAAAATATAGTACAAAAATTAAAAAGAATATATAAAAGAAATAGGACACAGTTGAGTTTGTTGATTAGGTTCAGATCTTTTTAATTTGTAAGGCTATACTAGGAAACTAAACCCTTCTAATATGTAAGATTGTTGATGAATTAAATTCTAGAAACTCTCTTAGAAATATTCGATTGACAATCGTTGATTGTTAATTGTTTTTGTATTCAAATTACAATTTAAGGGAAAAAAGTAGTGATTTGAAGTTGTTTTTGGATTAGTATAGTTGACTTATAAATGAATCCATGATATATCCTAAATTCCTAATACAAAGACTAACATAGTTGATTTCTTATTCACAATTTTGATTGTATTTATTTCTTTAATTTTAGAAAAATTAAAACCTCTTCCTTTATTTATTTAATTACAGTTTACCTAGTCATGAATATCCCAACTAATTTCTGGTCATGGCAAAATTTTATTCTATTTATTCTATCTCCATTGAATTCAACCTTACTCTAATTTTATTTTTACATATGTGGAAAATAAAATGGTTGAACACTCTGATTTTCAAGTGGTGTGTTGTTGAGAGTGATAGGACAAAGGAAAATATTTACTTCCAGAAATTAAAAAAGAAATCTTTCAACTTCATTGCATGTTCTAAGAATTTTCACTGCCTGTGTTGAATTGTTCGAATCAATATTGATTTTAAAAATTATTTCAAAAATATCATAGATAAAAATTTAGAATATATAAAAACAGTATTAATTGTAGAATTTGAAAAATATGATTTAAGAATTAGATATATTAATCAATTTAAGTTTTAGTTCAATTAATATTAACATTATTGCAAATGCAGGAGGACGTGAGTTTGATTGTGCTGAAATGCATTATTCTCCTATTTATTGATTGGGGAAGTGATATAAATAATTCTAAATATTATATAAAAAACAAATATGATTAAAATTTATAACAAAATTATTAAAAAAAAAAAAGTAGACATATTAACTCATGCTTACCTAGAAAAGGGGTAACGACTAACGAGGAGAACCATGGAAAGTTGGGCAACCAAGGCATCTTGAATCTATGGACTAAAATGTGGGAAAAATATTTTATTATTGAATTAGTTTTGGAGGTGTGTATTGATAAATTTTTAAAGTTCGAAAAATGAGTTTAAGTAAAAAAAAAATTAATCAATATAAAATATGTTCAAGACTTGAATTTCAATATTCATGGCTTTAGTCTAACCTTATCCAAATTGTTTTTAAGTATTGTACTATATTATTGTATTATATTATATTATGTAACTTAAATCTATAATAATATATTGAAAATCCTATCACACGCGTATGTGTGTGAAAATCATAAATTTAAAACACATATATTTTTAAAACTAACATATAATAAACAATGAAATATATGGTTTAAAATAATTAAACGTAATAACACATGAAATTAACAACATAAATACATCAAATTAACAATACTAAATGCACTACAATTATTTGTTATTTGTTAAAACAATAAAATGTATTGAAGCTTGAAAGTCTATTAAACTAAGCTAAAGCCCTTTAAAAAATTTTAAACTAAATTAAAAATTTTCATCAATTATACGTAATTTTAATTGATATAATAATAATTTTAATTGATATAATAACAAATTAAGTTTCAATGTTGATATATTTTATCAATTTAGTCTTAATTTAAAAATATCTATTTAAAAAAATACAAAATTAAAAAAACATATATATAAATAAGCAAAACTTGAAAACTTTAAGGTATTATACAAATCAAAATTATGTACAATTGACGAAAAATATTAATGTTGCAATTAAGTATCTTTAGATGTTCACTTTTAAAATTGACAGGGATTAAAATATTTAAAAAAATAAATTTACTCAATATTAAAATTGAAGAAATCTTTTTATCAATTAAAGCATAATTTTTTTTTTAGATTAAAGTTTTACTTTTTTTATCCCGAATATTTACTCAAGTAATTAATATAAAAAGAATTTTTAACTCTACAATCAAGATTTAATATAAAACCACTACACCAAAACTGACTTTTAGCCGCGTTTTTAGCGGCGGTTGGATAAAAAACACGCCGAAAGATCTATCATTAGCGGCGATCCATGGAAAATAAGCATTAGCGGCGTTTTTGGGAAAGCGCCGTAAAATACTTCAGCCTAACGACGCTGTTTTCTGAGCTGAGAAGGATTTAGTGGCGTTTTTATGAAAGCGCCGCTAATGCTCAGTCTTTAGCGGCATTTTTCGGAAAGAGCCGCAAAAACACTTCAGCCCAACGGTGCCGTTTTTTGAGCTTTCGGGGATTTAGTGGCGTTTTTATGAAAGCGCCGGTAATGCTCAGGTCCTAAGCGGCGTTTTTGGGAAAGCGCCGCAAAAGTACTTCAGCCCAACGACGCCGTTTTTTGCACTTTCGGGGATTTAGTGGCATTTTTATTAAAGCGCCGCTAATACTCAGGGATTTAGCGGCGTTTTTGGGAAAGCGCCGCAACAATACTTGTAACAGCCCGATTCTGGGCCTAGTCGGAACAGTGGTTTCGGGACCACAAATCCGACGAGGGAAAATATGATTATTATTATATTTTTATGGTCTACAATTTTACGAAAAAATTTTGTAAAAATTTCGTTCGAAAATTTCGACATTTGGGCACTCAATTTAGTCAAAAGGACTAAATTATAAAAAGTGCAAAGTTGAGTTCTACATGTTAGAAGTGTCTAATTGTTATGAAATTTTAAATTGGAGGTCTTTATGTGGTAATTAGACCATTAGTTAGTTGATGGACAAAAATGGGCATAGAATTAGTGAAATAGATTTTTTTTAAGTAAGGGCATTTTAGTCATTTGGTAATTAAATAGAATTAAATGGGAAAAAGATGGCAAAATATGCTCATCTTCTTCATGGTGAATGAAATCAGCAAGAAGGGAAGCCATATTTAGGGTTTTTAAGCTTCCAAGCTCCATAGTAAGTGATTCCAAGCCCCGTTTTTAATGTTCTTTACGTTTTTGAAGTCCCGATAGCTTAATTTAGCTTATTCTAGCAATAATTTAACCTACGGTTTACATTTGGAAAAATACCCATAGGTGAAAAGTGTTTATTTTGCTGTTTTATGGTGGAATAGGAAGCTAGAAATTATGTTAAACAACTTTTGCTAAGCGATTTTAAACGAAAACGGGTAAATTGACATAATCGGTAAAAATATCTAATGTTCAAAAGTGTGTGTTAGAGTGAGAATTTGATGTTGTCATAGAAGGGAAAAATGTTCAGCATGTCATAAAACATAAGATAAGAGATGAATTTTAATTTTCGAGCTTAGGGACAAAAGTGTAAATATGTAAAAGTTTGGGGGCAAAATTGTAATTTTTCAAAAAGTTGGGTGGAGGACTATTTTATTAAATGTGAACATTAAATGAGTTAAATTTGCTATTATAGATCAAGAAAGACGAGAAGACTACCTCAAACGGGGAAAAAGAAGATAGTGGAGTAAATTGCAAAATTACGATATTTTGCACCGAGGTAAGTAAACATGTGATTTAATGCATTATTTTGATATCATTCAATATATGTTGGGATTTAATAGAACATAGAATAAATATTCGGTAAGATTCTAAAAATGTGGTTAAGTTGGGAAAGGTGGTAAAATGTTGAAAATTTGGGTTCCGGTTGAACACTCGGAATAAGCCAAAGTATTTTAAATGTGAAGGGGGTTGCTAAGTGCTGATTCCCCCAGGGGTTGCTAAGTGCTGATTCCCTGACTCATTAGTGGTTGCTAAGTGCTGATTCCACCGTATCTTGAATATAAAGGGGGTTGCTAAGTGCTGATTCCCGATTCATTGGTGGTTGCTAAGTGCTGATCCCACCGTATTTTAAATGTGAAGGGGGCTGCTAAGTGCTGATTCCCCCAAGGGTTGCTATGTGCTGATTCCCCGAATCATTGGTGGTTGCTAAGTGCTGATTCCACCATATCTTTGAATGTGAAAGGGGTTGCTAAGTGCTGATTCCCCGAATCACTGGTGGTTGCTGAGTGCTGAATCCACCGATAACAGTTAATATTCTGAGTGTTCAACGAGTAAATTGCAAAGGTGAATATTTATATGTGGTGGACAAGCTTATAGAAGGAATATTGGGTTTGATACTTAATCGACCCATGTATAAGGTGGGATGAAATATCAAAAATACAAAAGAAACAATTTAAATACAAAACTGTTTTGAACAATAGCAGTTGGGAAACTTTGAAAAATCACCATAAATGGTGGAAAATGAATTAGAGGTTGAATAATATATGAAATTGAAGCTGAATGATATACGAAAGAAATAGACAAGCAAAAGAGTTGTATATTTGGGGATATTTGAATTTTATTGAGACAGGGTTGAATTGATTTCGAAATCCCCTGTTCCAACTTTGGAAAATCACTAAAAATTGTAAAAAAATAATTATGGCCTGAAATTTATATGCCTGGATTCTTTAATGAGTCTATTTTTAATAGAAACAAACAAAAACATTTTCGAATTTTTTTACAGTGAGTTAATTAAATTTTAGTAAAGGGAGGTCAGAACCATTGGGCAGTGAAACAGGGGAATATTTAAAGAATAAACTGTACTAATTGGCTAAATCAAAAATTCTTAAAATTTTATGGTGGAAAGGTATATGAGTCTAGTTTCGGGAAAAATTTACGGAATCCAATTTGAAGCCCTGTAGCTCCAGATAAAAATAAATTAGTGACCGTGACTCAGAAAAATAGCTTGCTGGAAATTGAACAATTGATGAAATTAAGTGTGATTAAAATTATGTTACTATGTAATCATGTGAGGAAATTATTTATTTGTCATATGTTTACTTACTAAGCTATATGCTTACTCGTTTTTATTTTCCCTTGGTTATAGTGACATCAATCGGTTCGAAACTTGGACGACGTCAGATAATCATCCACACTATCATCAACTTTTTGGGTATTTTGCAACTAATACTTTGGAAACATGGCATGTATAGATGACTTTATGTATTGCGGTTTAAATATGTATATATATATAGTATGGTTCGGTTTAAAATGTTGGTGTTTGTTAATGAATAAATTGTGTTTGAACATACAACTGTATTTGGTTGGAATATTGAATATGTTGGAATTGTGTTTGAAAATTTGCAGGGGGTTTTATGTAAAAATAAGCAGAAATACTGCCGAAATTTTATAAAAAAAAATTAGTAATACCTCATACTCAGTTCCGTTTAGGAATACGGGTAAGGGGTGTTACAATACTTCAGCCCAACGACGCCATTTTCTGAGCTAAGAAGGATTTAGTGGCGTTTTAATGTAGGCGCCGCTAAAGCTCAGGTCTTTAGCGGCGTTTTTGGGAAAGCGTCGCAAGAATACTTCAGCCCAACGACGCCGTTTTTTGAGCTGAGAAGGATTTAGTGGCGTTTTTATGTAAGCACTGCTAATGCTCAGGTCTTTAGCGGCGTTTTTGGGAAAGCGCCGCAAAAATACTTCAGCCCAACGACGCAGTTTTCTGAGCTTTTGGGGATTTAGTGGCGTTTTTATGAAGCGCCACTAATACTCAGGGATTTAAAATAATTTAAAATAATTGTTAAAAATGGATAAATTAAAATACTGTTGATTTTAATTTATGTACTAAATTATTTCAAATATAATTGTAAGAGATAAGATAGTATTAATTTTAAAATATTTAATTTAATTATCATTATAGTTTAGGGTTTAATAAATATGGTTAGGGTATATATATGGTTAATTTAGGATTTAAGACCGGTTTAGGAGTTACAATTTTAAGTTTTATAGATTATGGAATTAGAGATTATGGATTAGGGATTCTGGTTTAAGGGTTAATGTGATTTAAGGTTTATGGGTTAAGGGTTAGAGGTTAGGGGTTAGGGGTTAGGGGTTAGGGGTTAGGTTAAGGGTTAGATGTTAAGAGTTAGGGATTTAGGGTTTATAAATTTGGTGCTAGGTTAGAGTTTAGGGTTTAAATTAATTAGTGTGTTTTAAGTATATATTAAATAAGGTTTAGGGGTTAGGGGTTAGGAGTTAGAGGTCAGGGGTTAAGGGTTAAGGGTTAAGGGTTAGGGGTTAGGGATTGGGTTATAGTTTAGGGTTTAGATTAATTAGTGTTTTTAATTTATATATTAAATAAAGTTTAGGGGTTAGGGGTTAGGGGCTAGGGGTTAGGGATTTGGAGTCGGGTTAGGGTTTAAGATTTGGATTAATTAGTACTTTTTAATTTACATATTAAATAAGTTCTTTATATATTGTTAAAGAGATAATAATAAATTGTAAAGATTATTAATTTAAAATTGATATGCAATATATAATAATTTGAATATAATAATTTAAAATTGTAAAAATTGTAAAATTGTAAAAAAATTGTCAAAATTAAAAAAATAAAATTAAAATAAAAAATAAAAAGAAATAAAAAAACTAAAATTTTTATTTTACCTAATTTTTATAAATATTACTTAAAAAACTGAAATTGATAATTTTATCTAATTTTTTAAATATTACCTAAATTAACAAAACTATGCATTAAAATTTGCCAAAACGGCGCCGTTTTTGGCTGAGATTCATACCATTTGATAAAAAACTGCGCCGTTTTATTATTTGCTTTTAGTGGCGCTTTAAAAAAAGCCGCAAATTAATGTAACTGTTAAGGAAAACGGAGCCGTTTTATTATTTGCTTTTAGTGGGGATTTTTGAAAAACGCGGCAAATATGTATTATGGGTTAAGGAAACTGCGTCGTTTCAGTTTTTATTACTGGCGCTTCTTTAAATCGCCACAAATATGTTTTAAGATTTACGCAAACGCTGTCGTTTTATCTATATTATTAGTGGCGGTTTTTCTAAAACGCCAGGAGTTCGAGTTAAACGACCGCGTTTGGCCTAATATTTAGTGGCGCTTATGTATAAACGCCGTAAATTACAGAAATTGTTTAGGAAAACGGCTCCGTTTTCTTATTTACTTTTAGTGGCGCTTTTAGTAAACGCCGCAAAAATGTTTTAATTTTTATGGAGACGATGCCGTTTTCTCTAAAACGCCATGAGTTTGAGTTAACTGATCAGGAAACAACAGCGTTTGATCATATTACTAGTGGCGCTGGTATATAAACGCCGCAAATGGGTTAATTATTTTGATGAAAACAACGTCGTTTTTTTCCCATCCTTTTGACTGAAGCTAAAACCCGATTCTCCATCCCTAACCTCTCATTCTCCCAAACCCCTAAAATTTCCCTAATCCCTTACTGCATCACAACCTCTCATTCTCCCAAACCGTCTGCTTCACTGCATCACAGCCTCCGTCCGTGTCTGGTGCCGCAACCATCGGTAAGTTCAACTACTTCCTTCATCTTCTTCATGCGCGAATGTTTCTGGAATACCGAATTTGAACAAATATTTACTAATTGCGTACAGTAAAAAGGGTCTTTCGAATATATCTGGAATTTGGGGCTTTTGAGCATTTGGATTTTCTCATTTCAAATTGAGAAAACGTTATAGGTTGTTAATGCCGAATAAAAATTGGATTTTTATGTCCGGGAAATGGATATCGACCTTTGGATATGGACATTTCATATAGTAGAGCTGAAAAATGGGAAAATTTATATATATGTATATGTATATGTATATGTATATGTATATACAGAATTGAAACAAGATTGTGGGAATTATTTTTTGTTTTTAAATAACTGTGCCAGCAAACTAACTGACATGGTTCTGCGTCTTTTTAGTTTTGTGTAAATTAGGTTTTGATATTAGCTTGTCCCAAACTGCATAATATGTATGTATGTATGTATGTATGTATGTATATATATATATATATATATATATTTTTTTTTTTTTCCAAAAACAAACGAGATGACATGTTACAAGGTATTGTAAAATTGCATACTTAAGCCTGCTGCTTAGTTTTTTGACTGTAATTAAAGTATATGGGTAATAAAGTTAGTTTCCATTGCTACCTTGTTGAATCATTTACTGCTGTTCTGTTCTGTCGAAAATTGCTACCTTGTCCAAAACCTATTGAATGATATCTATTAATATTTGCTATGGCAGGGCTACTATACTACTATTAGAAAAAATCCAATAGTGGCAAGGAACTGAACACTACAGCACTGTTCAAAACTTGTAAGTTCAAATTTCTAAAGAGAAAATTAATATTTTTGGTTGAAATCTGAGATTCAATCTTTTTTTTTTCTTTTATAATATATTTAAAATTTATATACATTTTTAATATATAATATATATAGTTTTAATATCTAGTTTAAAATTTATATAAATTTATATACATTTTTTGATTCAATCTCTTTATTATATATAGTTTTCTTTTTCTTTATTTAGGAACAGAAACTATAAACTGATTCATAATCAAATTTAGACTTTGCTTAAATCATAAAATGTATTTATTTGTTCGAATTTCTTTCATGAAAATCAATTCTTTTACTTGGTAACAAATCTTGCAGCTTTGAAAGGAATATGGACACAGAAATTTCTGTTTCTCTAGCATGTTATGTTTCTGTACCATTTTTATGTTTCTTTATTTTCTAAAGCGCCGCTAAAGAACATGATCTATAGCGGCGTTTTTTTCTAAGCGCCGCTAAAGAACATGGTCTTTAGCGGCGTTTTTGTTTGTAAACGCTGCAAAGGTTTGCGACATTTTCGTTAGCGGCCTTTTTTGGCGGTAAAAAGAAGACTTGGACAAATGTTGATTATTTTATTGTATAATAATTTGATTGATCCAAACAATTCTACTGAAATATACAAACATTAATTTTTTTTCTACAAGGTAAAAGAAGTTTTTTTTTTAATAATAAAAAGAAAAAATTTATTGTGGTCTAGTTATTCGGTGTTCATGGTAATGGATGATGCAAATAATGATATTGCAGACGAGGTGTTTGGGGTGATTCTTGAGGAGGAAACAGAAATGGTCTTGGTGGAATTGCTAATGATTGAATATTTCCTTGTAGCATCTCTAGCACTTTCGTCATCGACGGTCGGTCTGATGGATTAGTTTGAATGCACCATAAGCTTACTATAATCATCTTCTTAGTTATTTCTTCATCTTCTGCTGTGATTCCTTCAAGATTGAATGCTTCTTGTGGGAGATGTTTGTAAATCCATGAGTGAAAGTTCATTTCACTTGTTAGAGACCCTCCGACATTAACTTTTTCCTTTGCTCCAACCATTTCAAGGACCATCATCCCGTAGCTATAAACATCGGATTTGTAAGAAATGCCTCCGAAGTTTCGACAAAATAGTTCTGGAGCAATGTATCCTATTGTTCCTCGAGCAGTTATCGATGAAAGAATGCTTTCCTTCCGCTCGCATAACTTAGCAAGACCGAAATCCGAAATCTTGGGAACGAAGTTTTCGTCTAACAGGATGTTATGTGGTTTTATGTCCAAATGCAAAATCCTGGTGTTACATCCTCGATGTAGATATTCTAGTCCTCTAGCAATGCCAACAGCAATTTCAAACAATGTTTTCCGGCTTAGCATACAAATTTTATCCGGCGATCCGTGCTGGTAGATAAACTTATCCAATGATCCATTCGGCATGAATTCATAGAACAAAGCTCTCATCGAATTCTCATAACAAATCCAAGAAACATCACCACATTGACATGAGAAGTTCGACTAATACTCGCCACTTCATTAATGAATTCCTCTCCATCCTCCCTTGATTCACTCAGGACTTTAACTGCAACAAGACGACCTTCGGGCAACTTGCCTTTGTAGACAGTGCCGAATCCGCCTTCGCCGATCTTGTCTTTGAACGACTTGGTGATTTTCTTGATGTCTGAATAAGAATATCGCTTTGGAGCAACCTCTGAACCATATCTCATGATGAATGCTTCAACCCTTTTAGTGTTCTTACTTATATTCCGCTGTAAATTCATCAGCTTCCCACTTGACAACGATCCTTTCTTAAGCTTCAAGGCAAACACCACAAGGCAAACTACCATAACAGTAACCCCAACCACTGCAAATCCTGTTTTAAAGGGATGGGATCAGTTTCATAATAGTTTATTTTCATTCTTCCAAATAGAGATATAAAGAAGTTAGTATATTTACCTATGATTAGTTTAATCTTCAAAACGGTACCTTCAGATGACCCTGTAACATTAAATCCAAGAAATTTAGAATTCCACTTTCTCATACAGGAACTTCCTATAAGAAAGTGACCATGCCACGGTAAAAATAGACGATTATGTTAGGTTCTGATTATATCAGTACTCTTTTTTGACACTATACTTAAAACTATCCATAAATAGGAGGATAATACTATTCAACGCACTCGGACTCGCATCCTCCTGCATCGTCAACAATATCCATGTCAATCAAGCAAAAACTCAATCGACCTATGTTTGAAGTTTTAAAAGTTTTACGATGTCAAGTTTGATAATTAAAGAGTTAAAATATGTTTATAGATACTTGCATTCTTCACAAATTTGGAATATAATCCATATATTTTTATTTTTAAAAATTTAATCTCTATTTTTTATATTTTAAAATTTAGGCTCAACTGTTAATACTCTCTTTTATTAAATTTGTTAATATGACATTTTGAAATTAAAAAAAGAAATACTCACTTGGTAGAAATATAGCTACAAAATAACATTTTAATGAACTCGAATTTTGCAAAATAAGTTTAACAGTGTTATCAGTTTGACTTAAATTTTGAAAACTAAAAAATAAAGAGACTAAATTCTTAAAAATAGAAATATAGAAACTAAATTCTAAATTTACAAAATTTACAAAGAGTTATAGATGTTTTAACCTTATTAAAATGGTCAGAATGAGATTTTCAAGGGTAAAGACTATAGTTGTTTCTTTGTCTATATTACTCTTGCTGGTTAATATATGAAAAAACCCCTCTAAAATTGTTTAATAATCAATTCAACTCTCAATTGAAAATAGCACCCAATTGATTCGAATATATACAATCAATTAAACCTTAAAAAAAAAAAAATTGTCGTGTTAGCCCCTAACACTATTAAATTTGACATGTGATAAAATATGATATTTTCCTTTAAAATTTTTAAAAACATAAAAGATCTCTAAAATGTTCTTTAGAAAAATCTAAAATTATATAATAAAAAAAACTTAGATTTTCAAAAAATAAATAAATAAATAGAATTTTTAAAAATTTATAAAATCGTAAAAAATATAAAAGAATTGTTAAAATAATAGGAATTTTTTTAAAAAAATAAAAAGTTAGACTTTCAAAACTTATAAAATTTATTTAAAGAATAATATAAAATTATTAAAAATTAGAATTTTCCAAAATTATAAAATTGCAAAAAAAATTCTAATTTTTTAAAAAATTAATAAAATTAAAAATAATATAAAATTATGAAAAAGTGTCTACATGATTTATTAAGGTGCCACATAAAAAGTTAATTGTCGAGAAAAAAAATCAAAATTTAATTAACGTAGAAGATGAGAGGTTCAAGTTCTAAGTAGAGGTGATCATGGGCCGGGAGGCCCGGCCCGGCCCTACGGCCTACCCGAAATATGGGAGGGTTCGGGTAAAAATATAGGCCCGAAATATGGGTTTGGGCAAAAAACGAGGCCCGTATAGAAAACGGGCCGGCCTCGGGCAAAAATTTTTTGGCACCCGACTCGGCCCGAATATAATAAATAAATAAATATTTTTTAAAACCCCATTTCCCATTTCCCCTTCCCCTAAGCCCGTAAAAATCCCTAAGCCCTTCCCTCCTCCCTTTTTTAATTTTTATATTTCAAATTTTAAAATTTAATTTTAATTATTAGTATTGATATAATATTTCATGGGCAAGGGTTCTACTCTAAAATAAAAATAAAATTTCTTTTTTTAACTCTTTATAATTTATAAAATTTTAAAATAGTAATGGTAAAATTACACTTTGCCCCTCAAATGATAAAAAAAGTTAATTTAATCTTTTAAAAATTACAAAAATATAGGCTATCAAAATGGTAAAATCATTTTTTTCTATCATAAAAAAAGGGCCGGGCTTGGGCTTAGTATTTTTTCCCCGGGCCGGGCCTGGACAAAATTTCAAGCCCATATTTTGGGCCGGGTCGGGCCCGAACCTAGGAAGCGGGCTAAAATTTTTTCTGGGCCCGGCTCGGCCCATATCACCTCTAGTTCTAAGAACAACACCATGTTCTCACACAACACTAATGCTTATATTGATGATATCAATAAATTGATCAATCATGTCTCCTATAATTTGTTATATTTTCATAATTGTTATACAAATTTTTAATAATTTTCTATTCCTTTTAGCATTTTATATTTTTTGTTTTTTTTTAAATTTTATACTATTTTAAATTATAATAAAAACACGTGCATTTTTTATAATTTTAAAATTTAATGTTTTTAGTAATTTTTTATAACTTTTCAAAATTCTAAATTTTTTATAATTTTAAAATTTTTTAAAGTTTTTTAAACATTTTTAGGGAAAATTACTATATTTTGTCACATGGAGAATTTAAGGTGCTTACTCAAAAATTGATTTTTCAAGTGCTTATTGATTGCTTATATTTAATTAAGGCTTCAATTGAATGTTATTTTTGATTGAGGGTTGAATTTATTACTAAATTATTAAGCATTTCCTTGTTCTTGTTTTTTTAGGTAAATTACACCCAAGATTATTAAATTATTAGTACATTTACGTTTTAGTCACTCAACTTCAAAAAGTTACAATTTGGTCACTGAACTATTCAAAAGTTTTCATTTAAGACTAGGCTATTAAAATTGTTGTTATATGGCTTTTTCCGTTCGCACCGCTTGTATCAATCAAAAGCTCTTTTCCCCTTTCTTGTTTACAATTTAGTTTTTTTTTTTTTATGAAATAGCTTGGAAAATCACGAATCTACAAACCAAAATCGAAATAGTTTTCTTCTCCAATCTTCGACACTGACCATCAGATCGGCTTGAATCTAAGATATGTTCTACTCATCAATAGGTACTGGTCTACCATACCAATTGTCAAATTATCGTTTAGAGCTTCTTAGTCAGACTTTTTTTAAAGAAAACCTTAATAGCCTAAGGACTTAAATAAAAACTATCGAATAGTTTAATAACTTAAATGAAAACTTTCAAATAGTTCAGTGACAATTCTGTAACTTTTAAAATTAAGTAACAAAAAGTAAACTTGTTAATAATAGTGTAGTAAATTTTTTTTTTTTTTTTTCTTTTTCGTATAAAAAGCAACCATATTACATGTAACTTTAGAATAATAACATATTCGCATTCGTTTGCATTAAAGTTGATGCTTTTCACCTAAACTATATTTCAAATTGACTGACAGCAGACAACTGATTCAATACAGTGTTTTGATTTTATATTAACATAATCCAAATTCTCATATTTATGCCCATCAAAAACCACTTCCCAGCAAACAGAATCCACGTGGAGTTCACGATTGTGATACATATCAAAGGGATGGAAGCACCTAGATTTTGATCTCGGTTGAAAAAGCTACAGGTTTTAGAAAATTTTTCTAGTTTCTTTTCAAGGGAAAAAAGAAAAAGAAAGGGGTGCTCTCTAAATGCATATATGGAGCAATTAAACCAAGAAACCTGATTAATTTGATCCAAAAAACTCTAATTACTCAAAAGAAAATGTGTTTTTTACCGCATACCTGATAGAAGACAAGTTGATGCATCAGTATGATTTGGGCAATAACAAGTGATTGATTCGAACTGTTATTATACCCACACCTACCACCAGAACCATTGCAGTCTTCACATTTGGAAGCTATATTTGCATCCCATTTCAATCCAAATCCATTACCAAGTGGCAAAACCAAAGTATCTGGAGTTGGGTTGCTCTTGATTGTCTCAACTGCAGTATAAAAAGCTGGAACAATCACATGGCTATCACAAGATCTCAACCCATCTTTCACTTCAGTTGAAAGGTTGCCCAAAACAGATGCTATAAGATAGTAGTTCACCATATCTGTTCCATTGCTGGTGCTGCAGTTAAACAGACTTGGAAACCCTGAAGATATGTTGGAAATCAAAGGGCAATGGTAATACAATATTACGTTCTCAAGGTTACAAGTATAACTCAAAAGGTTGAAGTTCAAGGTGGTATTGAGCAGGGTTTGGGGACAAAGGTTTTGAAGATAATCAGTTCTGGCTACAGTGAAAGCTTGTATATCCATGTTGATTTCGATGACTTTGTAACTTACTGACATGATTGTGATCTGGGTTTCTTCATCTTCCAGGCAAGTTAACTTTAACCCTGGCTGCCCACAATTCTCGGGCCTGTCACCTCCCCAAAAAGGGTAGCTAACATTTTTTATGTTCCCACAATGGAATTGTTTGCTGCAGACCATATAGTTGTCATTGCTTGAACTTAATAAGGTTGGAACTTGAACTAATAAAAGGATGATGATGATGAAAAAAACCAGGGATGATGAGGTTGCAGAGATATTAAAGGAAGCCATGTTGTTTGGTAAAAGCACTAGCTTGAGAGAGAATTCAGAAAAAGAAAAGGTAACATAGAATATTATGAATGTCATCAAGAGAACTTTTATAGTTAAAGAAGTTATTAATGATTCTAGTCACTTGAAAGTTAAAAGGAAGTTCCCCATATTTTTAATAAATTAATAATATCATATTTTGAATGATTCTGTTCTTTGTTGATAATTTTAAGAGGACAAAATTGAAAGACTTTAGATTGCAGAAAGAAAGGGGCATATAAGAAAAGGAATAGTCTTGGAAACTTGGTTAGCCATTATTAAATCTTATAAAAGTCATGAAAAGTTAGTGAGTGTGGATATATGTTTCCAACCCAAATATCATTTATAATCGAAAAGGAAAAGTGAGAACTAAGGATATTGTTCGATTGCTTGTATCAAATGGTGCAGCTTTATTAATTTAAGTTCCAAGAACAGTACTGGAAACCAAAGTAAGCCAAAAATCGACAGTAATTAAAAAGAAACAAATCAAGATACTCCTTCCACCGAGCAAATGAAATGAAACAGCTGCTTATATATTTATTTCAATCATTAACTTTAATGCTCATAATTAGTCTAATTACAATTTTCATCTCTTAGATATAAAATTTGTGAAAAATATAATGTCGGTAATGACAATATATCGCAAAGAAAATAGAAATAGAAAAATAAAGAACACAGATTTTACGTGAAAACCTTTTCGGGAAAAAACCACGGGCAGAGTAGAAGAAAATTTAGTATGTCGAATTCGAATCAATTACAAAAGGAGTAGACTATGCCTATTTATAGGCTTGTAAACCTTATTCTAATAGGAGTGAAACTCCTTATTCAAATAATATCCAATAGATGGAGTTTAATAAAGTTTAAAAAACCTTATTCTAAAATAAAATAAAAGAAGTATAATTCTATAGGGATTTTACTTTTATTTTATTTTACCACAGTATTTTATTTAAATAAGGATTTGGGTCACTTAATTTTAACAATCTCCACCTTGACACTAATTCTTAATTAACAAGTTCTTCATCGTGAACTTTCAACGAACAAGTTTCTCCACCTCTTCCATAAAAACCCTTTAGGGTTTATCTTCAACAATGAACACCAACCAAGTCTAAGCAATGCTCAAACTTGGTTATAAGAAGTAACTTAGTCATCATATCTGCAGGATTTTCATGAGTACTAATTTTGCTCACAACAATATCACCACGAGAAATAATATCACGAACAAAATGATACCGAACATCAATGTGTTTTGTTCTCTCATGAAACATTTGATCTTTTGTAAGGAAGATGGCACTCTGACTATCACAAAATATTGTATTGATCTGAAGGTCTTCATTGAGTTCACTAAAGAGTCCCTTCAACCAAATAGCTTCTTTACAAGCCTCAGTAATCGCCATGTACTCAGCTTCAGTGGTAGACAAAGTGACTGTAGTTTGCAAAGTGACTTTCCAACTGATTGCACAACCTCCGATTGTAAAGACATAACCGATGAGAGATCTTCTTCTATCGAGGTCTCCAGCAAAACCAGCATCAACATACCCAATGACTCCATCTCTAGTTCTTCCAAACTGTAAGCAAACATTGGTAGTACCTCGTAAGTATCTTAAAACCCACTGAACTGCTTTCCAATGTTCTTTACCGGGATTCGCCATGTATCTGCTAACTGCACTAACTGCATATGATAAATCTGGACGTGAACAAACCATGGCATACATGAGAGATCCCATTGCACTAGAGTATGAAACATGTGACATGTACTCAATCTCAACATCTGATTGTGGAGACAAAGCCGATGAAAGTCTGAAATGGGCTGCTAAAGTAGTACTAACAGGCTTAGCATTCTGCATATTGAATCTAGAAAGAACTTTCTCAATGTACCTTTTCTGACTTAGGTACAATTTACTTGTTTTTCTATCACTGAGAATCTCCATACCAAGTATCTTCTTTGCTGGTCCAAGTCTTTCATCTCAAATTCTTCACTTAGTTAGGCTTTGACCTTTCTTATCTCTCCTTTATCTTTCGCTGCTATCAACATGTCATCAACATAAAGGTGTAGATACACAAAAAAACCATCACTGTTTTTCTTAAAGTAAACACAACTGTCAAAGCTACTTCTTTTAAAATCATGAGAAGTCATAAAGGAATCAAACCTCTTATACCACTGTCTTGGTGACTGTTTCAAACTGTAAAGGGACTTTTTCAGCAAGCAAACATAGTCCTCTTTTTCTGAGACTGTAAAACCCTCTGGTTGTTGCATGTAAATATCCTCCTCAAGTTCTCCATGCAAAAATGCAGTTTTTACATCTAATTGCTTAAGCTCCAAATCATGCATGGCCACAATACCAAGCAAAGCTCGAATCGAACTATGCTTCACAACTGGAGAGAACACATCTGTGAAGTCCACTCCTGGAATTTGACCGTAACCCTTTGCAACAAGCCTTGCTTTATATCTGGGTTCTTCAACTCTTGGAGTCACTTTTTTTATTTTAAACAACCATTTACAACGAACAACCTTTTTACCTTTAGGAAGTTTCACAAGATCCCATGTTTGATTTTTGTGTAGTGATTCCATCTCCTCTTGCATAGCAAACATCCAATTTTCTGAGTCTTCACAACTAACTGCCTCAGAATAATTACATGGCTCTTGGTTTACATCTATATCTTCAGACACATTTAAAGCATAAGCAACTAGATCAGCCTCGGCATACTTCTTTAGAGGTTTAATTTCTCTTCTAGTTCTATTTTTGGCGATAGAGTATTGTGGTGAAGAAGCAACTCTATTTTGAATTTTTGTACTGGCTTTAGTAATCGACTCTGTTGTAGATTCTAGATTAATCTGATGCTCCATCTGCTTTTGATTTTCTTTATTGGAAGAGTATTTGAGAGATAAGTTAGGTAGCATAGCAGTTTCATTAAAAACAACATCTCTGCTAATCACAACTTTTCTATTTTCAGGACACCATAACTTATACCCTTTTACACCAGCTTTATAACCAAGAAAAACACATTTAATAGATCTCGGTTCCAATTTTCCAGTATCAACATGAGCATACGCAAGACAACCAAAGATCTTTAAATCAGAATAGTCAGCAAGATTACCAGACTATACCTCTTGTGGAGTCTTTTTCTCAATGGCAACGGATGGAGATTGGTTGATCAAAAAACATGCAGCAGAGGCTGCTTCTGCCCAAAATGACTTTGATAAGTTGGCATTTGACAACATACATTGAACCTTCTCCATGATCGTTCTGTTCATTCGTTCTGCAACTCTGTTTTGCTGTGGAGTATGACGAACTGTCAAGTGTCTCATGATCCCTTCTAACTTGCACAGTTCATTAAATTCATCAGAACAGAACTCTAAGCCATTGTCTGTGTGGAGGTATTTTATTTGCTTTCCCGTATATTTTTCAATAATGGTTTTTCAAGACTTAAATGCGAAAAACACATCGCTTTTCTGCTTTAGGAAGAACGCCCACACTTTTCTGGGAAAATCATCAATAAAAGTTGGCATATAATTAGCTCTACCTCTCGAAGGCACTCTGGATGTCCCCCATAGATCAGAATGAATATACTCTAACGTTCCCTTCGTGTTATGGATTCCTCTGTTGAATCAAACTCTCTTTTGCTTCCCAAAAATGCAGTGCTCACAGAACTTCAGTTTGCAAATTCCTTGCCCATTAAGAAGTCCTCTTTTGCTCAATTCTGCCATGCCATTCTCACTCATATGCCCTAGGCGCATATGCTAAAGTTTAGTAATATCATCATCTGACAAGGAAGAGGATAACACAGCTACATCACCAGTAACAGTAGAACCCTACAAAACATATAACTTGGCAGTCTTTCTCTGCCCTTTCATCACAATGAGAGAACCTTTGGAAATCTTCAAAACCCCACTTTCAGCTGTGTATTTGTACACTTTCGAATCAAGAGTACTCAATGAAATTAAATTTCTCTTTAATTCTGGAACATGTCGTACGTCACTGAGTGTTCTGACAACTCCATCAAACATCTTAACTCTAATTGTTCCAACACCAACAATTCTACATGAAGCATTATTTCCCATCAACACAATACCTTCAGGCACTGTTTCGTAAGTTGTAAACCAATCCCGATCAGGACTCATGTGGAACGTGCAACCCGAATCAAGGATCCACTCCTCGCTCGCTTTAGAATTATTGACAGAAGCGACTAGAAGTTCACCATCACTGTAATCTTCTACAACATCAGCTTTACCAAAATTTTCTAGTTGTTTTCCATTTTGATTCACAGCCTCCCTTTTGATCTTGTACTGTAGCTTATAACACTCGGATTTAATGTACCCTTTCTTCTTGCAAAAGTTACAAGTTTTACCTCTATTTGAAGACTTCGATCTACCTTTAGATTTACTGCGAGGATTTCGTTCCTGTGTCCTTCCACGATCATCATCAGTATTCTGATCTTGTCTCCCACGAACAATAAGACCCTCTCCCTGAGAGTCGGTTTTAACCACAAGATGATTCATCTTATCATACGAGGTTAAAGAATCATAAACTTCATCAACTGTGAAAGACTCGTGGCTATATAAAATTGTATCTCTAAAGGTTGAATAAGACGGGGGCAATGAACAAAGTAGAATCAACCCTAGATCTTCCTTATCATACTGAACCTTCATGGCCTCCAAGTTTGAGAGAATTTCTTTGAACACTGTTAAGTGTTTGTGCACAGATGCACCTTCTTCCAAACGATGAACATAAAGACGTTGCTTCTTACTAGTTAGAGTTTTCGACATACATATATGTTCCAACCTCTTCCATAATCCAGTGGCAGTCTTTTCCTTCATCACATCCTGCAAAATTTCGTTAGACAAATGTAGATGTAACTGTGTTAACGCCTTTCGATCCTTGCGCTTCTTCTCTTCTTCTGTCAATGTTGAAAGCATCTTATCTACCCCTAGTAGGGCTTCCTCTAAGTCCATCTGTGCAAGAACTGCTTGCATCTTTATCTGCCACAATGCAAATCTGGTGTTGCGATCCAACAGCAAAATTTCTTACTTCAAAGACGTCATTACCGTGATTGAGATGAACAACCCGGAAGCTCTGATACCAATTAGTGAAAAATATAATGTCAGTAATGACAATATATAGCAAAGAAAATAGAAATAGAAAAATAAAGAACACACAGATTTTACGTGGAAACCCTTTTGGGAAAAAACCACGGGCAGAGGAGAAGAAAATTCACTATGTTGAATTCGAATCAATTACAAGAGGAGTAGACTATACCTATTTATAGGCTTGTAAACTTTATTCTAATAGGAGTGAAACTCCTTTTTCAAATAATATCAAATAGATGGAGTTTAATAAGGTTTAAAAAACCTTATTCTAAAATAAAATAAAAGAAGTATAATTCTATAGGGATTTTACTTTTATTTTATTTTATCACAGTATTTTATTTAAATAAGGATTTGGGTCACTTAATTCTAACAAAATTAAATTTAATACATCTTACATAATTGTTGGGTGCATATTTGACATTTTTTTTGGCAGATTATGAAGAAAAGATTGGTCATGATTGTATGCTATTTTTTTAAAGGTGTATGATATTAATTTTAGTAAAATATGGTATTTTTATGGGAAAATATTTGATACTAAGTAGGGTTGAACTGATGGCAAGTGTGTATAAAATATAGTACAAGAATATATAAAAGAAATAGGACACATGATAAATTTATAACTCTACTTCCCGGAAATTTAATATAAGTTGATTGATATAGGGTGATGGAGTTGAGTTATGGGAATGAATAATTTAATTTGTTGACTAGGTTTAGATCTTTTTAATTTGTAATTAAACCCTTCTAATTTGTAAGATTGTTGATGAATTAAATTCTAAACACATATTGTTGATGTTGACTGTTAGCTGTTTTTTATTTAAATTGCAATTTAAGGAAAAAAGTAGTGATTTGAAGTTGTTTTTGGATTACTATAGTTGACTTATAAGTGAAAAGATATATGTCATATAATCCATGATATATATCCTAATACCAAGACTAACATAGTTGACAATTTTGATTTTCTATTTTCTATCTCATTTCCTATTGATTATATTTATTTCTTTAATTTTAGAATTATTAAAACGTCTTCTTTTATTTATTTAATTACAGTTAACCTAGTCATGATCCCAACTCATTTCTAGTCATGGCAAAATTTTATTCTTGAATTCAACCTTACTCTAATTTTATTTTATTTTTAGATGTGGAAAATAAAATGGTTGAATACTCTGATTTTCAAGTGGTGTGTTGTTGAGAGTGATAGGACAAAGGAGAATATTTACTTCCAGAAATTAAAAAAGAAATCTTTCAATTTAATTGCATGTTCTAAGAAATTTCACTACCTCATCAATATTGATTTTAAAAACATCAGAGATAAAAATTTAGAATATATAAAAACAGTACTAATTGTAGAATTAGATATCTTAATCGATTTTAGTCTTAATTCAATTAATATTGACATTGTTGCAAATGCAAGAGGACGTGAATTTGATTGTACTGAAGCGCATTATTCTCCTATTTATGGGTTGGGGAATGACTATAAATAATTCTAAATATTGTATAAAAAACAGATATTATCAAAATTTATAATAAAATTATTCAAAAAAAAAACATCTTAACTCATGCATAACGAGGAGAACCATGGAAAGTTGGGCAACCAAGGCATCTTGAATCTATGGACTAAAATGTGGGCAAAATATTTTATTATTTAATTAGTTTTGGAGGTATGTATCTCATTGATAAATTTTCAAAGTTCGAAAAATGAGTTTAGAAAATAAAATTAATTAATATAAAATATGTTCAAGACTTGAATTTCAATATTCGCGGCTTTAGTCTAACCTTATCCAATTTGTTTTTAAGTATTGTATTATATTATGTAATTTAAATCTAACTTAAATATATAATAATATACTGGAAATCCTATCACACGCTTATGTGTGTGAAAATCATAAATTTAAAACACTTTTATTTTTAAAACTAACATATAATAAACAATGAAATATATGGTTTAAAATAATTAAACGTAATAACATATCAAAATAACAATACTAAATACACTACAATTTTTTATTATGGTGTTGTCATCAATTGTGAGTTAATGTCGAGGTAATTTATGACACCAATTCAATTAAAAATATTATTAAAATATACAAATATTAGAGGTGCTCATGGGCCGGGCTCAACTAAAAATTTAGATCCATTTACTAGGCCCGAGCCTGGCACAAAAAATAGGCCTAAAATTTTGCCCGAGCCCGACCCTGATAAAAATGCTAAAACCTAGGCCCGACCCTGCCCGCACGTATTAATTTTTTATATTATTTTTATATAATTTTTAAATATATATAATACATCAAAAATATTAAAAACATCAAAATAAATATTTCCAACAAATTGAAAATAAAATTTAAAAAGTATGTAGACTTAAATAACACTAAGATAAATACAACTTAACAAGCAAATGCCTCTAAAATAATAACAAAATTAACAAATGCCTTTAAAATAATAACAAAATTAATAATAAAATAAGTTTTATACAATATCTAAACAATAACAATAAAATAATAGCAACATAATAGTAAAATGGTAGCAAAATGGAAAAAAAATAACAAGAAAATAACATTCAAAAACAAAAAAAAAGATCAAATTTTTTTGTCTTTTAGTGAATTCGGTCCGGCCCAGGCCAAAATCCTTACCCGATGCCCGGCCCATTTTTTAAACGAGCCTTGCTTTTTTTGGCCAAACCCATTTTTCGAGCCTATATTTTTGCCCAAACCCTTCCACATTTCTAGCGGGCCTTCGGGCCGGGTCAGGTGGCCCAACCCATGATTAGGTCTATATGTAACTAATAGAGATAATAAATTCTGCATATTAAAATGAAATTTTAGTCGTGTGGTAAATTTAAAGTTTTATTAATTTAATTGGTGCGAGTTCAAATCCTATCTTATACATATTTTTATTGGTTTTTTTTTAAAATAAAAAGATTAAAATACCCTCGAAAATTATAACTTACTTACAAAAACGAAAGAGCATTTTCGTAATTTTCCTAACTGAGATGGTAACCGGTTGAGGTTAACACTAACTCAGTAAAACACTCAACAAGCAATATAGATAATACTATAATATTAATATTAAAAATATGTTTCATTGTTCATCTTTAAAATTGTAATTAAAAATATTAAATAATAAAATTAAATTAGCATAAATTAAACATTTTTCTTTAATATGGTAGGATTGTGTTAATCATTTGCAAATATAAAAGGACTTGAGTAAAAATTGAAGCTCATATATCGAACTAAGCTAAACTTGAACAAATATTGATTGTTTTACCATACAATGGTTCATTCCGAACCTGATCTCATTGATAAACAACTCTAATGAAATATACATTAAAACTTTTCTATTAGGTAAAAGAGGCTAAATGTTTTTAAAAAGTAAAAAAGAAAATACTTTCTAAAATCTTAATTTGTTTGTGAAGTCAAAAATTTTACTGCAGCCTTATTATTCGATATTCATGGTAATGGAAGATGCAAAAAATGATATTGCCGACAAGGAGTTTGGAGGCGATCGTTGAGGAGAAAACAAGAAAGGTCTTGGTGGAATTGCTAGTGATTGAAGGTTTCCTTGTAACATTTCTAGCACTTTAGTCATTGATGGTCGGTCTGATGGATTAGTTTGAATGCACCATAAGCTCACTATAATCATCTTCCTAGTTATTTCTTCATCTTCCACCGTGATTCCTTCAAGACTGAATGCTTCTTGTTCGAGATGTTCGTAAATCCATGAAGGGAAGTTCATTTCACTTGTTAGAGACCCTCCGACATGAATGTTTTCCTTCGCTCCAACCATTTCAAGAACCATCATTCCATAGCTATAAACATCGGATTTGTAAGAAACACCTCCGAAATTTCGACAAAATAGTTCTGGAGCAATGTATCCAATCGTTCCTCGTGCGGTTATCGACGAAAGAATGCTTCCCTTCCGCTCACATAACTTAGCAAGACCGAAATCCGAAATCCTGGGAACAAAGTTTTCGTCTAAAAGGATGTTATGAGGTTTTATGTCTAAGTGCAAAATTCTCGTGTTACATCCTCGATGTAGATATTCCAACCCTCGTGCAACGCCGACAGCGATTTCAAACATTGTTTTCCGGTTCAGTATACAACTTTTATCTGGTGATCTATGGTGGTAGATGTACTTATCCAGCGATCCATTCGGCATGAACTCATATAACAAAGCTCTTATCGAACTCTCATAACAAAATCCAAGAAACGTCACTACGTTAACATGAGAAGTTCGACTAATACTCGCCACTTCGTTAATGAATTCCTCTCCATCTTCCCTAGATTCACTCAAGACTTTAACTGCAACAAGACGTCCACCCGGCAGCTTACCTTTGTAGACACTGCCGAATCCGCCTTCGCCAAGCTTGTCTTTGAACGACTTGGTGATTTTCTTGATGTCCGAATAAGAATACCGCTTCGGAGCAAGATCTGAACCATATCTCATGATGAATGCCTCAATCCTTTCACTGTTCTTCCTTTTATTTCGCTGCAAACTCATCAGCATTCCACTTGACAACGATCCTGTCTTAAGCCTCAAGGCAAACACCATAAAGCAAACTACCATGATAGTAGCCCCTACCACTGTAAACCCTGTTTTAAATGAATGGTCAATTATCTTTAGTCAGAAATATTAGTTGATTTTTCATTCTTCTAAACACAGATATAAGAATGTGTTTATTACCTATGATCAGCTTAATCTTCAAACTGGTACCTACAGACGACCCTGGAACATAAAATAGACAATCATGTTACCTAGACGTACATTTTTCTTAAATTATTCGTGTTTTATATTCATATCTGATATGTATTTGGATTTAAAGAAAAAAAAATTAATAAAAAATGAAATGTAATTTGCAAATACTATGTTCTAAATTTTTAAAATTTTATGATCCATAAGTGCCAGCAAAGTGGGGGGTTTTTTAGCAGTAAAGATATAGCTGTTTCTTAGGCTATATTTCCTTGTTCCTGCTGAAAAGCAAGCATGTTACTTTAGAATAATAACATATGTTCAAATTTGTCAGCTTTAAAGTTGATGCCTTTCACCTAAACTATATTTCAAATACAGACAGCTGATTCAACACTTTTTTTTTCTTTTGAATTCTTTAATTTATGCTACCAAGCATTGAGAATCCATGTAGAGCTCACAACTTTAATATATCAAAGGGATGGAAGCACCTAGATTTTGAGACCTCACATGGTTGAAAAAGTTGCTGGTTTTAGAAAAAAATTTATATAGTGCTCTCTAAATGCATATATGAAGCAGTTAAACCAAGAAACCTAATTAATTTGATCCAAAAACTCTAATTACTCAAAAGAAAATGTGTTTTTACTGCATACCTGATTGAAGACAAGTTGATGCATCAGTATGATTTGGGCAATAACAAGTGAATTGATTCAAACTGTTATTATACCCACACCTACCACCAGAACCATTGCAGTCTTCACATTTGGAAGCTATATTTGCATCCCATTTCAATCCAAATCCATTACCAAGAGGCAAAACCAAAGTATCTGGAGTTGGGTTTCTCTTGATTGTCTCAACTGCAGTATAAAAAGCTGGAACAATCACATGGCTATCACAAGATCCCAACCCATCTTTCACTTCAGTTGAAAGGTTGCCCAGAACAGATGCTATAACATAGTAATTCACCATATCTGTTCCATTGCTGGTGCTGCAGTTAAATAGACTTGGAAACCCTGAAGATATGTTGGAAATCAAAGGGCAATGGTAATACAATGTTATGTTCTCAAGGTTCCAAGCATAACTCAAAAGGTTGAAGTTCAAGGTGGTATTGAGCAGGGTTTGGGGACAAAGGGATTGAAGATAATCAATTCTTGCAACGGTGAAAGCTTGTAAATTGATGTTGATCTCAATGACTTTGTAACTTACAGACATGATTGTAATCTCGGTTTCTTCATCTTCCAGGCAAGTTAACTTCAACCCTGGTTGACCACAATACTCAGGCCTGTCACCTCCCCAAAAAGGGTAGCTAACATTTTTTATCTTCCCACAATGGAACCGCCTGCTGCAGCCCACATAGTGTTCATTGCTTGAACTTAACAATGGTGGAACTTGAACAGACAAAAGGATAATGGTGAAAAAAACCAGGAGGGGATATGAAATTGCAGATATAAAGAGAGGCATGTTTGTTTGGTAAAAAGTCTACATGTAAATGAAGTGAAAAACTAACATTGGGAAGTGGAAGAAAGGATACACTGAATGTGATGAAGAGAGGTTTTTATGATTAAAGGAAGTGATTAATGATTCTAATAACTTGGAAGAAGTAAAAAGGAAGTTTCCCCCCATTTTTCTTTTTCTTAATCATTGATAATCTGGACGTATGAAAAACATTCTTAATGGGATTGTGGTTGGCATTTAATGATGCTGGGTCCCGGGAGGTGACCATTAAAGAAACAAGAAAGGAATTTGGCCATTGCTTCCTTTGTTCTATGTAATATATGATTTCCTTTTTTAACCAACAATTAATTTTTTTAGAATTTGCATAATGTTTTTTTAAATTTAAATGTAATACACACTGTGATCGATAATTATTGATTTAATATCTATATATATATAAATTTAAGCGGCAGACAAAGATGTTGGTTCCCACAAGAATAAAGAAAATTTCAGTTCAGTCCTCTTGTAAATAATAATATTACAAATTTATATATAATGAAATTGTACTTGACCCCTAAAATAATCATTTTAGTCCCTTAAAAATGAAAAAAAATTATAAATTGATAAATAATAAAATTATGTTTTAAGATTACATTATTATCTCTATCTATATAATCTAGCCCATAAATATATAATATGTGTATATATATAATGTTTCATCAATTTTGTTTACAAATCTTGTGCCATTGCAAGTAACTAGACTGCTTTAATCTTAAAATCTGAGTCTAAATACAATTGCCAAAACTAGGTGCTTGCCTAAACCCAAATTGTTTTTTTTTTTCAAGTCAAAAGGCAATCGAATAATATCTCCAATTTTCTATTTAATAATATCTCCAATTATAATAAAATATTTAAAAATAACAGGTTTTTTTGGTTTTATATAATTTTTTTTATTGTACACTATATCGAACAGGAAACCCTTAACCAGGTCATAATATATGCTAAAGAGAAGCAGCAGAGTGATACACATTATATTATATATAATATTCCACTGACTGACCCCATTCCCTAGTTGCTATCACATCCAATTTGATATTTGCAATTAAACTGAGAGATGCCAAGCTTTGCAGGGCATTGAATCATCATTTGTAACTTCTAATTTGTCTACAAACAGTATCCAGATTCTGTTTGTACACTTTCTTAATAGCATTAATGCTCAAGGTTCAAGATCAAACATTATGGTACCAACTTGAATATTTGACAATTTGGTAGAGGGATATAAGCTGCAGAAACAGTAGAAGAAGCTACCAGATCAAATGATACTTTCCTTTCATATGCAAAACTTTGCCAAATGTACACAAATGGATCATGGATACTAGTTGATGTCCACACATTGTCATAATGACAATAAAATCTAATCCCCTTGACCTAAACAAAGCATCATCAAAAAGCCGAATTTTGATGAGCTAACGAAACCTAATATGCGCAATAAAAGCTTTGATGTCAATGCAAAAGAGATGTTTAGCCTTGAAAAGTACAGTAGCATCATGCAAATGCCAAACTAGTTTTAGCATTCGAATAGGAAACAAGCATAATGTGGTAGGACTTGTGGCTTATCTGATATTGGTCTTCAATATTTTATCGGCTTCACCTTTGCTCATTTGCCCATGTGGGTTAAGATCCTGCTAATTAAAGCTTCTTTCTTCCCACTAACAGGACGGTTGTGGGCATTTAAGTAAACTTTCAAATCTCCTACTGTTAAATTCTTCAACTGCAAAAGAGGAATAAATAAGCAAGATAAACTTCCTTGGATTTGTTATGTGTGACAATTTCAGTACCCCAATTACCAGCAATCTTGCTACATATACTAGGTTTCATGCCAATGCTCATTCCAAAGTCAGGGGAAAATAGAATCGGAAAACCCAACACTAGTATATTTTTACTAAACGAGAGTTATTCAACTGAATATGTTCCAAGTAGGGCTGTGCAAAAAAACCAAGAAACCGAAAATTGATCTGAACAGTGGTATTTTGATGATTTTTGGAATACAAGTTAAAAACCAGATTACCCAATTGAACATAATTCTAAAATTTTTAATTAATTTTAACATTTTTTATGACATAACATAAATATTTTATATTTAAAATAGTGAATATAAATTTAAAATAATATAAAAATATATTTCAAAAAGTACTATATAAGAGTTATTGATTATTTTTATTTACTTTGAAAAATTAATCCTTTTTAGAAATAATTATGAAAAAAACTTTGAAACTTTACCAAATAACGTCCGAAAACCATAAAACAAAACCATTTTATCAAAATAAAATCCAAAAACCCAAAACCCAAAATTAGCAAGAAAAAACCTAGCACCAAACCAAATTATCACGGGCAGTTCAAAAAATAAAAGAAACCCGATCGGAACCAAACCGACTTCACCCCTACCAAGAAGTTTATAAACCCTTTTTCTTTAAGTGAAACATTTTCTTCTGAAATAGCATTCACTCAAATAAATTAAGCCTCAAGTTTATTTGCCTCAAATCCTGGTTTGTACAATTACCCTCAAATTTAGTTCAAAAGAATCCATTTCGATGACTAAGAGAAATTAAAAGCATTGTTGAATCAAAGAAAACAATTAAATAAACCTCTCACCTGCCCCTTGTCTGCAAGGTTACCCCAATCATAATCCTTAGCTGCATTTTCTGCAATAGCTTTACGTTTTCTAGAGGCCTCACTCATTTTTTCTTTACCCATGTCACTTTCCTCATCATAGCTGTCCCCATAAACAGAATGCTTAAATGCTTCTGCTGCCCTAACAACTGCTGGTCTGTGCCAAAAAATTTCTCATGATGACCGGTTTGTAGGCCAAAAGATTTTATAAACAACCAGAACGGGATGAAAGAGTTTAAGAATAAAGCCAAATCCTTATTACCTAGTCAAACCTTCCTCATCAGGTGCTGTCTCATCAATGGTATCTGGAATATCATCTTCTGCTAAAGCTAGAGCCTGCAATACTGCATAATGTCTCTGCAGAGCTGCAACAATGTTATATAACATGGTGACCGAGTCAACAAAGTATAACAGAAGAATGGCATCAACAACTTGGCAGTCCACTTTAACCACAAACAAAAAGTCTGATACCTCAGAATTTATTACTATCAAACCTTAAAATTACTCATATTGCTTGAAAAGAATGGGAACTGATACCATTTGACAAGCGGTAATTACATAAACTTGAACATACAGAAGGAAAAAAATCAATTGAAATTATATCAATTCATGATTTAATCTTGTCCATAGATGTTTATACTCTGTATCATAAGCAAATTGTACTTCCATTATATAACTCTAGAGTAACAGGTGTATTCTGATTCATAACTTCAATCATGTTAAAAACAAAAATAATGCTTTTCACACACATGGAACCATTCTAAAATTTCAGGGCTACAGTGTATTTAATGATTTATTGATTTTCATACACAGTCTGTGAATACCTATAAGCAATAGAATGACAGTGTATAAGTATAAACTATAAAATGACAGTTTACCAGGGTTAGCAAATTGGAAAGCGGAAAAATCCTTCACATAAATACGTTTTATTAAAGCAGCAGCTTTTTGAATTTGATCCTCATCAGCTCGAGGTGCATCCTCTTCTGTATCTGGAAATATCTGTGAAACATCCCCAATTTTATCAGTGATAACATGACTTGAAAATCTTTTAGCATAAACTCAAGAAATGTCCTTGCCTCTTCATCATCTCTGATGTCATCAGCGTACGGAAGGTATATCATGTGCATTCCAGGCGGCTCCATTTGAGCTCCAGCACTGGTAATCTCATCCTGTGAAGTTTCAAGAAGATTGATAAACTGTCACAATTGTCTATATGAACATAAATGAATGCAATGAAAATGTCTCATTGTATCTTTCAGTTTTGAATAGCATAATTTGCAATTCTAACTGTCGTTTTTACATCATTGTCATAAAGAAATTGAAAGTTCTCTCATAAAACAAATTTAATTTCTCTGCACATGTCAAGAAGTGCCACAATCAGCTGCGTAACATATACACATATGCACCACATTAAATCTGGTTCAGGCTTCGTTTATACCAAGAACAGATAAAGAACTACAATGACACAGAGATACAATGAGGCCTTCAAGTTTGCTCATATTGTAACATTAATAGAAACAGCATAGAAGTTCTACTCCTCAGATTTATATTTACCACTTAGTCTACTATCCTAAAAATATCAAAATATGTCATATTTTATTCAGTCCAACAGAAGTAGCCTTTCAATCTTCCCCTTTTCCCTTAAGAATTTCTCCCCCTCAAACCTTGGTGAAGCTGACATTAATGCAAACTCCATATATATAACCTTCAGCAGAAAAAATAGCTGAAACCTTCCTCCATACAACAGATCCAATTAGAAAGCCTAACACTCTTACAACATGTGATGGTAGTTTTAAATTTCCATCATATTTGTGTACCATATTCTCACTGTTGAGAACTGAATGATTTGAGTCATATGTCAGAGAGCAGAAGTCCACTATGATGCTTATATTATCTCAGCGTTTAGTGATAGGGGAAAACAGAAACAAATAAGAAGTTGACGACATATAACAAAACAAGCAATGAAGACCAATTTCCCAAATATGGACTTTCGCATGAATCACAAGGCCAGATGCATTAGTCTGAAGTGCAACAGATATCTTACTTGTGCAACTAAGGCAACTAATTGAGGATGATATGAGGCCCCATAATATGCAACTGCAAAACTGCAATGACACAAAAATATTATGTACTAGTATCAAGAACAATGATATGTTATCAACTTCTTGGAGCTTCAGTTTGAAGAAGAACAGTAGACCAGCACATAGAAGCTGAAGTTGCAAAATACTAACCGCTTGTGCTTTAGCATAGATCTATGCAAGGCAATGAAAATGCAGGTGCTACCCACCACTTCCTATATTGGTCAAGCAGAAAACTTTTAGTAAATGTAAACAAACAAACAAACCCCCCCCCCCCCCCCAAAAAAAAAAAAGCAGGTTTCATTAAAGCTAAGGGCAATAAGTAACAAACAGATGCCTTCATAAGCAAATCAACATCATAATACCATTAGTCACTTAAAAAGTATTTAAACTTTATATTTCATATATCAAAATGTTAATAATGAGTTACAATAAAATAGTACTTCACATTTTTAAACGCTAGAATATTAAACCAAACTTTACATAAATACTTCTCAAAAGTAACACTAAACTAGCTCTTAATCTGCACTTTAAACTTGAATTGAGCTTGGACCACCCACATGCCCTAATACGTTCCTCTTTATTGAAAATATGTTTTATGAGTGCATACTATAATCTTTGGCCCTCAATTGAAGATGTCTTTAATACAACTACCTAGCTGATTATCAGAATGGTATAGACCCAGAGGTGATACCTGACATTTGATCCTTGCAAAGGAGATTGGGTGACCAGCATACAATGAATTTCTATAGGTTCTTTATGAGTGCTCCTAATCAAGTGTTGAACTGAAAATATCAAAATGCTATCTTACAAAAGGGTCAGGTGGGAGATTATTGAAGATCACTAGGATGGATACAGAAAAATCTGACACCCATAACGAAATGCTAAATATCCCAGCATATTTTATTTCACAAGCAACAATGAAATTGCATTATCTATTCAAGCATAAAGTACGTAAAACCAAACTCAGGACATATATGTCAGATTTTGGTTTGTTAAACTCTATAGCCACCAGATTCTATTATTTTAAAAAGAAACCTTAGTCAAATCCGTCAAACAATCAACAATACATGTTAAATATTGAAGTTCTGTGGAATGAACTGTATGACCTTTGAAAAACTTTTTCATTTATTAATACAGACTTTTATGTTTAGGAAAACATGCTCTTCTCGACTCTTTGTGCATTGTTCACAATTAACTCATTGTCCATTTTCTCAAGATTGCATTATAGTTCCATTCATTTCACAGAAAAGACACATCAAGCAATAGATTTACAATTATACTTCCAACAACCTTGTCATCCATTGTTTGATAAAGCAGTCCTATTCAAATTTATCTAATGTAAACGGATTATACTATATCACACTTTGTTTTCTTGATACCAATAATTGTGAGGAAGAAAGAGGGCAAAAAGAATAACAGTCAACAACTCAAAATATAAAAGTGTACAAGATCAAGAGTAAAGAAGACGCAAAAAAATTCAAGAAACAAACTTCTGTATCATTTGAGGAAAACTTAACCTGGTCACTGGGGTTTACAAACGTGGATGGTCTCAAGTTGTAGTAATCTTTTAAGCAACTTAATGGCTTGAATCCAAGAAGACGAAGTTTTCCGGGTGATATTCTTTTTATCTCAGCTATTTCCTCTGGTAAAAACTTGACATTCTCACTGAAAATGCAGGGTCGCACAGGGGAGGGGGTTGATTAAGAAAAAGTTGTACAAAAATAAACCAAAATATTAACGAGTACAACATATGAACAAATTTCAAAGTCTTAAACTACATTATTCCCAGACATCAATAACCCAACCATAATTGTGACAGGAAGTTCCGTCTAAATCAGAAAACTTCTTTTGTCAACCCTGCTGGACCAGCAACCCAAGCATCAAAGCGATGGCATGATGCTCTACACTAGAAAACTGCTCTCATTAATCAAGGACATATGCTTCCATGTTTTCCCCGTAGTATATGCATCACAAGTATCATCAATTAACAAAAAATGAAAACTTTACCTTTACTCTCTCGATGAATTAGTTTTTATTAGAAAAAGGCTTTGGGTCTTTATCAAAGAAAAGATGAAGATATCTTGTATAGCCACTTGAACCAAATTTCCCCAAAATCAGAAGCAAATCTAATAAACTGAAGAAAAGGAAATGCTATATTTTCCTTGAGAAAGGAAATACAATGTCATACTATATTCAATCCGCTAATAAGGTCAACATCCAATAAGAATTAACTTTAATAGTTTACATGTAACCGAGAAATGAAATACAATGTCATAGTATATTCAATCTGCTAATAAGGTTACATCCGATAATAATTAACTGTAATATTTTACATGTAACCAGACATATGCATGAAGCTTTCAATGTTTAACAAGCATAATCTATTCCCTTAATTTGTTAGATAAAGCACTAAAAATACTAGCCATGCTTACTTTCTATATGGCTGAAAGAGCTTAGGAGGTTCCTGAATCAGTGCACCAGTATCCTCACATATCAAAGATCTTTCAGTCTGCACCATATCATTGAAAATAAGTTCAAATCACAAATGGTCAACACAAGCAGCATACTTCTTGATTGCATTTCTATCTACCTAATCCTCATTAATATATTTATATATAAATATATTGCAATGCAGAGAAGCAAGGATTTATTGAAGGAAAAATACGAACTTTCTTCTCAGCAAAAGCTACTAACCAACTCATACAGCTTAAAAGCAAACAAATTGTTTCTTCTAAGCTCCATTTAGAAAACTATTCAAAACTCTAATGATATCTTACTCTGCAGCCCATAATACATGCATAAAGCAAAACAAGAACCACTCTATTTAAGTAAAATAGATATTCATTTACATCACAAATGCAAAAAGATATTTTAATTAAAATCACTCACAGATATCCTAAGAGAAGAGGAGGAAGCTGGAGGAGAGAGAGAACCAGAAACATATAAAAGTTTGCAAGATGGAGAAAAGGATGGAACATAAAGAAGATAAAAGCTTAGAATAGAACAAGTACTCCACATAAAACTTAGCCGACAGATGCTTATGTGTGTATAAATGATTGTTGCCTATTGTCATATATAGCATGTATTTTTTTAGAATTACCTTTTTTTTTTTTTTTTGAAACGTCAGAATTACCAAATGTTAAGAGCTACCTGAGCCATAAAAACAACTTGTAATTACCTTTAAAGGATGATTTGTGACAGAATCAAGCCATGTAATGGCCCCTACAGACATAGAAAAATGAGGGAAAAGAGTTAAATAGTATGGCACCTGACATTCAAGATTCAACTAGAACATGGAGAGTTGTCTACCTGGAACTGTAGGACGAATTAAAGCATAAGTATTCAGCTCAATTGACAGTCCATTGGCAATCTGAAATTCAATCCTTCTAACTACTCGCTTTGTGAACATACGCTTTCTCAGTTGATCTTTCATATCTTCCAATCTGAAATTAGATTATGAACAAGAATCGTGAATGTACATATAAAAATCTGTAAGTTTTAATATTGCTACTGTGTTTAGGTATATCATGATTATATATATATAACTAGTCCGAAATCATTAAAGATAATAAAATTTTGAAGAAAACAATCCATTGGAAGTTAATATGAGCTCTATGCATGAGGTGAGAGATCATAAACAGTGTTTGAGAGACACAAGGCCTAGAAATACCAATCCATCACGATGTTTGGTCATCACATTCTTTTTTACTCTAAATGAACAATTATTTTATAGGTACTCAGAAATTTGAAGGGAGTGTAAGTGCTGGCAGAGTATTTATTTCTTTTGCAGTTAGAAAAGTGAATCAGATGTAAAAGAAAGTAGCCAACTCTTCTTTCATAAGAAAGAAGAGTGGACTCCTAATTAGCATCCAACAACAAAAGCTCGTTATACTACGTGTTGTGCTTTTTTGAACATGATCAGCTCATTGTTACAGTCAGTACAATCTAATTCAATTCCATAACATGTGACCACTGACCAACATGCATCTATACCAGTGCATGATAATGATCCTCTTTTGAATTTGAGCTCACTTGATGGTAATAGTAATTGCATAAAAGTAATGAGATTAATATTTTAAAAAAAAAAAAAAACCATAAATACATACTTCTGGCTGGCAGAAGGCATGAATTGAGCAAGATCCTCACCATCTAACCCAATCAAATCCTGAAAGAAATAAAAAATTGTTATCCAAAGTAAATGTATAAACCACCCGTTCAATCTGCACAAGAAAACACAACATGAATGAATAAACATACAGCATAAAAGGTAGAAACATTGAACTCTGAATCTGGACGACTCAAAGGGAGAAGTTCAATTGAGATTCCAAGATCTTGTGCATCCTGGAGGGGAAAAAAAGAAGAGTTAAAAAAAAAAAAAAAATGCTAGTGACATAATCTGGTAATGGGAATCAATTTGAATGCACTCATATCACACTGAACCACAAAGCACGTGCAACTTTATATTTAGTTTACTTTAGCTCGCTGCAATGTAGTTCTTGTCATATCTTTTTTTGCAGCATCCTGGAGACTCCCAAAGGGATCATCTTCGTTAGTAAAGAGAAGAATTCGCTTATCAGCTGTCTTAATAGACCTGAAAGAGTTTTGCTGTCAAAAACTGAACCAGATGCAGGAACCTTGGAAAACAAAGGAAGAAAGGAAACAAGCACTGTTTAATCATAAGACAAATGCAACAGGAAACCATACCCTTTACGAAGAAGAGCTTGGGCAACCCAGAGGGCATTATAAAGGGAATTCTCCCGAGACCCGGGAACAATACCATACTGACTCCCAATTTCTCTCATAAATGATTCTGCAAAATAGCTTAAAAAAATGTATGTTGGTTCCCCAAAAGATTTTTACAAATTTTAACATAAAAGATCATATTTAGTGAATCTAATGAAATATGATGAACTTTTAAGTAGTACTTTGCGATCAGTTTATAGTATTGTAGCAAAAATCTATAGCTAAAGCAGGCAGTCAAAAGCTTCGACTCAAATCTTCATTATTGATCACCAATAATGCAATTAATTTGAATATAAATTACCTTCTATACAGTCAAATTCTTTAATAAGCCTAGCTGTAGGCCTGTCTAGGTGCTCCCTTTCAGCAACATTAAAAACAAAAACACCATTTAAATCTTGCAAGTTCTTCTTTTCCCTCTGCAGACAGAACACAAGATAGTAAGAAAACATATCATAGGCACTTAGGGCAGCAGACTTCCAGAGCATATAGCAAAATATACCAACTCTATTTGCAAAGATTGTATTTATTTTCTGTATATTTATTAAAGGACTCATCTATTTGATGGAAACTTGTCCAAGTTTTACCAATGTCAACTGGTCGGAATAAACACACAGAAAATAAGTACAATCTCTGCAAATAGACAAGTCCTTTAATAAACATATAGAAAATAAGTCCAATCCCTGCAAATAGATGTGGTATATTTTGCTAGTAAACCCAATTTACTAGTTGACGTTGGTGTAGAAGATATAGCAAACTAGGAGTAGTTATCCCACATTGATGGAAACTCTTGACCAACAAAGGCAGCTACTTGGTGTTCTATGTGCATTCCTACCTATTCTTTTGATACCATGTGTGATTGTGGCAAAACCAAATTGAGATATACAAATGAAAATGCTTTTTATTTGAAAACTTTTTGATTAACCAACTCGTTACCAAAAAGCCCTGATAGCGTCTTGTCATGTAGGAATGATGGCCAAGTGATCCAAAGAGTAGCATTGGAACTGCCATGTACACTTCTGTTTACTGAGGATTCATACACCTATTTTCCAACACTTCCCCACAATTCACTGATCGCCATGAGATTTCAAAGAAATCTAATCTAATTCAAGATTTTCACCCAATTGAGTTTGCCACCCTAGAACTAAAAAGTTACACCTACTAGTTCAACAGTATATTTTGTGAGTAGACTAAGTGGAAAGCCCCACCCCTGCCATTTTTCTTTTTTTTTTTTTTGGTACACCAGGACCAGAGGCTCTAACTACAGTAAATAAAATAATTAATATCAACCTAAAGGGCTAGAATTGCATCTTACAGTGTTAAAGAAGCAAATTGCAACTTCATCATACGATCTACTAATGATTTGAGTCTTGAGTGATCCAGCAATACAGCTGACAGCGGTGTGGAAATGAGTTTCATCCTTTTGGTCATTCTGTCAATATTTAAAAATAAAAATAAAAAAAACCAACAGCTAGTCAGTACATTTCAAATAGAAAAAGAAGAAGAAGAAAAACATGTCAATCAAAAAAACATAACCATTACGGAAAAGCTTAATTACGGTATTAATCCATGAAAGAAAAAAGAAAACCAATTACTAAAAAAACTGTAAAGAAAAGGAAATGGGTATTCTTTATCTGTTTTGATTATACATAAAAACTTACACCAGGACATGTCGTGTTGAACATTTTCGGAGAAGCATCGACCAAGTAAACAACATACTCTTTGGAACTCTCACTTTGCTGCAAATATTGGACAAAAACAACACAACTACATCTCTCGTTTCTTAACCGTGGAGAAGAATATAGAAGAAAAGAAAGAGAAAGAGAGGAAACCTGGAAGAATTCGTTATCTGGGTCGTCTTCTTCGTCCTTGAAAACATCTTCTGGGTCCAAATCCATTGTTAAAGATGAAATTTTTCAAAGGTTTTTGCCGGGGTTTTTGAAGCGCTGCTAACTTTCCCAGTTCCTACGCATTTTTTAAATACATTTCGAAATTTGGAGTGGAGGTGTCTTGGACAAGCTAAAGGAAGGATACTGACTATTGGAGATCAAAGTGTTCATGGGCTTGAGAGCCTTTTCCATATAAAGCTTCGGGTCCGATACATTTTTCAACCAGGTTTTGGCAAAGTTTTTGAGGCTTAAGCTTGGCCTGCTTTGTCTTTATAGATTCTTTTTTTCTATGTATAATAGGAAATCATGTTTTTGATATTCTATCTTCTTCATTTTTTGTTAATTTAGAATTTATGATTTTCATATATTTTTAAACTTAATGAAATAATTTTGTTCAAATTAACTGAATTCTCGTACTAATATTAAAATTTAAGAAGGAATAATATCGGATTTAGATGAGCGATGTGTTTATCTGTGATTAATGTAAAAATAGTGATGGCGATGTAATTAGACATTATAATAATATTGTAGTGTGAGACAAAAAATAAGTTAAACACACCGTACCACCCATCCAAATTGAAACTTTAATATTTCAAGTTCAACTCCCATCCTATAAATTATGTAAAAATTGTTTCCATATTTATTTTGGCCTAAATCTCTCTATGTTTGAATTCTCTCTCTCCGAAACTATTCTAATTTGCTTCGAATATCTATTGTTTATTACTATGAGGGTGCTTTATAATTATTGATTCTAATTATAATTTATTTAGGTTACACTATTTGTAATTGTATTTGTAATTGTGAAGACTAAGAAGAAATTAAAATTTAGGCATTGAAACAATAAAATTAAGGTCACGTGCACTTTTTTTCTTAAAAAAGGTAATCATTTTATTGATTAAAACAATAGAACACAAACTCCAATTGAAATCAATTGAGAAGCTTCCGGTTGGAATGTTTGGACATTAATTTTTGTTAGAATTAAATGACTCGAATTTTTATTTCAATAAATACAGTGGTAAAATAAAATAAAATTAAAATCCTTATAGAACTATACTTTTTTTATTTTATTTTAGAAAAGGTTTTTTAAACCTTATTAAACACCATCTATTTGATATTGATTAGAATAAGGTGTTTCAATCTTACTACACTCCTATTAGAATATGGTTTTACAAGCCTATAAATAGACATAGTCTACTCCTCTTGTAATCATTCGAATTTGACATTGTGAATTTTCTTCTCCTCTGCCCGTGGTTTTTTCCCGAAAGGGTTTCCACGTAAAATCTGTGTTCTTTATTTTTTTTATTTCTCTTTTCTTTGCGATATTTTGTCATTACCGACATTCTATTTTTTACAAATTAGTATCAGAGCTTCCGGGTTGTTCATCTTGATCACGGTAATGGCGTCTTTGAAGTATGAAATTCCATTGTTGGATCACAACACCATATTTGCGTTGTGGTAGATTAAGATGCAAGCAGTTCTTGCACAGATAGATCTTTGCCTAGACCTTTTTTGGAGTCGGGCACGAAGCGTTACCTAACTTAACTTACTAGTTCGGAGCATAAAAATTTGCTTTTAAAATTAATTCGCTCGCGTTCAATCAATATGTCCCTAAAAGAGCACTCGAAACCCTAAAACATACAACAAAAACGATTCGAGTCCAAACCGGAAACATTAAAAATTTTCCGAATACTTAAACAAATCAAAATAATTTATTTCACTATTTACAATAAAACTGTCCACCTACATAACTGTCACTAATTTAATTATAACTCAAGTTACAAAGCTTGAAATTTAGATCCGTAAACTTTCCTTGAAACTAGACTCATATATCTTCTTACCATAAAATTTCCAGAATTTTTGGGTTAGCCAATTAGTACAGTTTATTCGTTAAAGTCTCCCCTGTTTCACTATCTGACGGTTTTGACCTCTATTCACTAAAAATAAATTATCTCATTGTACAGACTTCTATGGTGATTCAACTTGTTTCTATTGAAAATAGACTCACTAAGGAATCTATACATATAAATTATAACTCATAATTCTTTTTATACAATTTTTAATGATTTTCTAAAGTCAGAATAGGGGACTTCAAAAACCATTCTTACCCTGTCTCACTAAAATTCAAATATCTAAAAATATATAACTCTTTTTCTTACTCTATTTCTTTCATGTTAAAATAGACTCATTCAGCTTTAATTTCATATCTCACTCAGCTTCTAATTCAATTTCCACCATTTTTGGTGATTTTTCAAAATCACATCAATGCTGTTGTCCAAAAAAAAAATTGTTCCATTGCAATTTTTTTTTTTACCCTTTTATAATTTCTTTGTATTAACTATCATTTAGGCATACACAACACCAAAACATGTTCTTATATAGCCATTTCAATAGTTAATCATTATCGAATATTTACTTACTACTTCTTAGCCATATCATAAGGATACACACAAAATGACCAAGTCCCTATACATGCCATATAAATCAAAAAGTTGTTTAACAAAATCTACCGGAGTAAATCTGGATAGTGTGATCGTTGATGTAGATCCGATCCTCCGAACATATATATATATCAATCTACAAGAAACAATAAACACACACAAGTAAGCTTACAGAAAGCTTAGTAAGTTCATAGGCTCATAATAAAATCTTACCAAAATTTCACTAACAATATTAATAAACAAATAAAATTCAACATTTTCTGCCAACCACAATCTCAAACAATGAATTTACTCAATCGAACTCAATATCAGATGTCAACTTATATTCCAACATTTAGCTTCAATTGCATTTTTAAATACTTGTCAAATTAAGGATCGTCTTACGGATTTGAGTACATCGTTTGCCCGGTGCCACGGTTTGCTTGAATCTTTTACAATGCTATAACTCAGTATAGTTTCCTTCACTGAAATACCATACCTACATTTCACAACTCAGTATGGTTTTCTTCACTGAAACACCATACCTACTTTTCACAACTCAGTATCGTTTTCTTCACTGAAACACCATACCTACTTTTCACAATTTGCCATGGATTCACCAAGGACTTATTCGTCAATTCATCACTGATTATCGAACATCTGTACTCAATCCTATGTATCCCTTAATTTGAACTAACAATCTTATTTTTTTCTCATTTTTACCATAATCATAATTCAAAAACAATATACGAATTGATACAATATATCATTCCCACATTAACAATTAATCATAAAAGTTCAGCCGTATGAACTTACCTGGGCCAATTTGTAAGAGTTGTAAAAGTTCAGGGACTAGTTTGATATTTTCTCTTTTCTACGTTTATCTTCGAATTCCCGATATCGTATAAAAATATGAGAAACCAACTTGTTTCAGACCTCCTATGGCGTTTTTGCTGATAAATTATGAAGAAATCTCTAGATTTTTCACTTTTGTCTTTGTTTTATATATTTAATTTGTAAAGTTTCCAATTTTGCCCTTGTTTCTCCTTTACTTTCTTGCTGATTTTTCTTTCCCAACCGTCCAGCCCAAATAATTTGGGCCTAATTGCCTTTTAAATTCCTCCTTATTAGTCACTTAAGCTATTTAATAACATATTTAACAAATTTTACACTATTTTCAATTTAGTCCTTTTTAGTTAATTGACTATCCAAACGTTAAAATTTTGTAATGAAACTTTTATACTAATTCAATGACACTCCATAAATATTTATAAAAATATTTATGGCTCGGCTTATGAATTCGAGGTCTCGATACTTTGTTTTAGACCCAATTTACCTATTAAATTCTTTTTAAATCACAAAATTCACTAATTCAAGAATTCTTCTATAATCACACTTGTCTCATATGTATTTATTTATTAGATTTTAAAACTCACTGGTCGGATTTAGTGATCTCGAATCACTGTTTCCGACACTACTGAAAATTAGGTTGTTACACGTTAGCACAATTACATATGCATTTGTCTAACGAAAATTTGCAAGATGTGATGAAGGAGAAGATCACCGCTGCATTATGGAATAGGTTGGAACAAATATGTATGTCGAAAACTCTAACCAGTAAGCTCCATATGAAGCAGCGTTTTTATGCTCATCGTTTGGAGGAAGGTGCGTCTGTGCACGAACATTTAACAGTGTTTAAAGAAATTCTCTTAAACTTGGAGGCCATAGAGGTTCAATATGATAAGGAATATCTAGGGTTGATTCTACTTTGTTCGTTTCTCCTGTCTTATTCAACCTTTAGAGACACAAATTTATATAGCCGCGAGTCTCTCATAGTTGATGAGGTTTATGATTCTTTGACCTCGTATGATAAGATGAAGCATCTTATGGTTAAAACCGACTCTCAGGGAAAGGGTCTTATTGTTCGTTGGAGACAAGATCGAAATGCTAATGATGATCGTGGAAGGACACAGGAATAGAATCCTCGCGGTAAATCTAAGGGTAGATTAAAGTCTTCAAACAGAGGTAAAACTTGTAACTTCTACAAGAAGAAAAGGCACATTAAATCTGAGTGCTATAAGCTACAAAACAAGATCAAAAGGGAGGCTGTGAATCAAAAGAGAAAACAACCAAAAAATTTTAGTAAATCTGATGTTGTAGAAGACTACAGCGATGGTGAACTTCTAGTCGCTTCTGTCAACAATTCTAAAGTGAGCGAGGAGTGGATCCTTGATTCGGGCTGCACTTTCCACATGAGTCCCAATCAGGATTGGTTTACAACTTACGAAACAGTGTCTGAAGGTATTGTTTTGATGGGAAATAATGCTTCATGTAAAATTACAGGTGTTGGAACGATTAAAGTTAAGATGTTTGACGGAGTTGTTAGAAAATTTAGTGACGTGTGACATGTTCCAGAATATAAGAGAAATTTAATTTTGTTGAGTACTCTTGATTTAAAAGGGTACAAATACACAGCTGAAAGTGGGGTTTTGAAGATTTCCAAAGGTTCCCTTGTTGTGATAAAAGGGCAGAGAAAGACTGCCAAGTTTTATGTTTTACAGGGTTCTACTATTACTAGTGATGCAGCTGTCACTTCCTCTTTCTTGTCAGATGATGATATTACTAAAATTTGGCATATGCGCCTAGGGCATATGAGTGAGAATGGCATGACAGAATTGAATAAAAGAGGACTTCTTGATGGGTAAGGAATTTGCAAACTGAAGTTCTGTGAGCACTGCATTTTTGGGAAGTAAAAGAGAGTTCGATTCACTAGAGGAATCCATAACACGAAGGGAACATTGGAGTATATTCATTCTGATCTGTGGGGGCCATCTAGAATGCTTTCGAGAGGTAGAGCTAATTATATGCTAACTTTTATTGATGATTTTTCCAGAAAAGTTTGGGCGCTCTTTCTGAAGCAGAAAAGCGATATGTTTTTCGTATTTAAGTCTTGGAAAATTATGATTGAAAAAAAAGGGAAAACAAATAAAATACCTCTACAGGCAATGGCTTAAAGTTCTATTCTGATGAGTTTAATAAACTGTGCAAGTCAGAAGAGATCGTAAGACACTTGACAGTTCGTCATACTCCATAGCAAAACGATATTGCAGAATGAATGAACAGAATGATCATGGAGAAAGTTCGATGTATGTTGTCAAATTCCAACTTATCAAAGTTATTTTGGGCCAAAGTAGCCTTTACTACATGTTTTTTTATCAACCAATCTCCATCCGTTGCCATTGAGAAAAAGACTCTACAAGAGGTATGGTTTGGTAATCTTACTGACTGTTCTGATTTAAAGATCTCTGGGTGTCCTGCATATACTCATGTTAATAATGGAAAATTGGAACCGAGATCCATTAAATGTGTTTTTCTTGGTTATAAAGCTGGTGTAAAAGGGTATAAGTTATGGTGTCCTGAAAATAGAAAAGTTGTAATTAGCAAAGATATTATTTTTGATGAAACTACTATGCTACCTAACTTATCTATTAAAGACTCTTCCCATAAAGAAAATCAAAAGCAGGTAGAGCATCAAATTAATCCAGAACCTACAACAGAGTCGACTCTTCAAGCTAGTACATAAATTCAGAATAGAGTTACTTCTTCATCATAATAGAATAGAGTTACTTCTTCATCATAATACTCTATCGCCAAAAACAGAACTAGAAGAGAAATTAAACATCTAAAAAAGTATGTCGAGGCTGATCTAGTTGCTTATACTTTAAATGTGGCTGAAGATATAGATGCAAACCAAGAGCCATCTAATTATTCTGAGGCGGTTAGCTGTGAAGACTCAGAAAAGTAGATGTTTTCTATGCAAGAGGAGATGGAACCACTCCACAAAAACAGAACATGGGATCTTGTGAAACTTTCTAAAGGTAAAAAGGTTGTTCGTTGTAAATGGGTGTTTAAAAAGAAAGAAGGGACTTCAGGAGTTGAAGAACCCAGATATAAAGCAAGGCTTGTTAAGTGGACTTCACAAATGAGTTCTCCCTAGTTGTGAAGCATAGTTCGATTTGAGCTTTGCTTGGTATTGTGGCCATGCATAATTTAGAGCTTGAGCTGTTAGATGTAAAAATTGTATTTTTGCATGGAGAACTTGAAGAGGATATTTACATGCAACAACCAGAAGGTTTTACAATCTCAAAAAAAGAGGATTATGTTTTCTTGCTAAAAAAGTCCATTTAGAATTTAAAACAGTCACTAAGATAGTGGTACAAGATGTTTGATTCCTTTATGACTTCATGATTTCAAAAGAAGTAGCTTTGAAGTTGTGCTTACTTTAAGAAAAATAGTGATGGTTCTTTTATGTATCTACTCATTTATGTTAATGACATGTTGATAGCAGAGAAAGATAAAAGAGGAGATAAGAAAGGTTAAAGCCCAACTAAGTGAAAAATTTGAGATGAAAGATTTGGAACCAGCAAAGAAAATACTTGGTATGAAGATTCTTAGAGATAGAAAAACAAGTAAATTGTACCTAAGTTAGAAAGGGTACATTGAGAAAGTTCTTTGCGGGTTCAATATGCAGAGTGCTAAGCCTGTTAGTACTCATTTAGCAACCCATTTCAGACTTTCATCGGTTTTGTCTCCACAATCAGATGATGAGATTGAGTACATGTTACATGTTCCATACTCTAGTGCAGTGGGATCTCTCATGTATGCTATGGTTTGTTCACGTCCAGATTTATCATATGTAGTTAGTGTAGTTAGCAGATACATGGAAAATCCCGATAAAGAACATTGGAAAGCAGTTCAGTGTATTTTAAGATACTTACGAGGTACTATTGATGTTTGCTTACATTTTGGAAGAACTAGAGATGGAGTCATTAGGTATGTTGATGCTGATTTTGCTGAAGACCTTGATAGAAGAATATCTCTCATAGGTTATGTCTTTACAATCAGAGGTTGTGCAATCGGTTGGAAAGCTACTTTGTAAACTACAGTCGCTTTGTCTACCACTGAAGCTGAGTACATGGCGATTACTGAATCTTGTAAATAAGCTATTTGGTTGAAGGGACTCTTTAGTGAACTCAATGAAGACCTTTAAATCAGTACAGTATTTTGTGACAGTCAGAGTGCCATCTTCCTTACAAAAGATCAAATGTTTCATGAGAGAACAAAACACATTAATGTTCGGTATCATTTTGTTCGTGATATTATTGCTTGTGGTGATATTGTTGTGAGCAAAATTAGTACTCATAAAAATCCCGCAGATATGATGACTAAGTCACTTCCTATAACCAAGTTTGTGCATTGCTTAGACTTGGTTGGTGTTCATTGTTGAAGTTAAACCCTTAAAGGGTTTTATGGGTTTAGGGTTTAGGGTTGAGAGTTCGCGATGAAGAACATATTCATTGAGAATTTGTGTTAAGGTGGAGATTGTTAGAATTAAGTGACCCGAATCCTTATTTAAATAAAATACAATGGTAAAATAAAATAAAAGTAAAATCTCTATAGAACTACACTTCTTTTATTTTATTTTAGAATAAGGTTTTTTAAACCTTATTAAACTCCATCTATTTGATATTGATTAGAATAAGGTGTTTCAATCTTACTACACTCCTATTAGAATATGGTTTTACAAGCCTATAAATAGACATAGTCTACTCCTCTTGTAATCATTCGAATTCGACATAGTGAATTTTCTTCTCATTTGTCCGTGGTTTTTTTCGAAAGGGTTTCCATGTAAAATCTGTGTTCTTTATTTTTTATTTCTCTTTTCTTTGCGATATATTGTCATTACCGACATTTTATTTTATTTTTTAGAATTTTTATAAATCTGTTAAAATGTTGGTGGCTTATTTGTATTTCAACTATGTTGTGGTCCTTATGGCTAGCTAAAAACAAGGTGGTTTCTAATTATAAGATTGTTTCAATGGACGAGGTCCTTTTTTCTGACTAAACTGAGATCAATGTTCAAGGTGCATTGACTGAATCTTTAGGTGGGATTATCCTTGATTTTGCTTTCATTCCATTAAATTTAGGGTGGGTTTGGATGGACAGTATATTTACTGTAGCGATATTGTAATGTGAGAATAAAAGTAAGCTAAATGCACCACACTTAATCACCCATCCAAATCTACCCTTAATGTGAATGACACAGTAAGAGGGTATTCAAGTCCAGCAGGGTGTGGAAGGGTGGTGATGGACTTGAGTCACAATATTTTAGGATTTATTTGGTTGGGTGGAAAATTGAAGGAAGGAGGGGAGAAATGGAAAAGTGGAAAGAAATAATTTTTTTAATATCCTTGATAAGAAAGAAAAGTGAAAGAAAATAAAATAGGAAAGATAATAATTTTTCATCATAATACATTAAAATCAATCTTTCAAAATTGGAATGATAAACCGAAAGAAAATGAAAGAGATGTGTATGGTAATTTAAAGTTATGCATTTTTCAATACTACCAAGCAATAGATGGAAAGAAAATTAAATTTCGTTAAATTTTTCATATTTCCTGCGAAGCACACCTATGAAAATAAAAATCATATTTTTCATCTTTCTACTTTTCCACCTTCAATTTTTCATATTTATAATTTTCTTTCCGCATTAATATTATTTTTCATTTTTAATTATTTTGAAAAATATTATTTTTCTCCTGACATAAATATAATCTATATCTATATCTACTTATTTATAAGGGTAAACTATAAAATAATTATTTTTGTTTGCCTTAGATTACATTTTAGTAACTTATGTTTAAAATGTTATGTTTTAGTCACTTACGTTATCGTTTTGTTAAGAAGTGGTCACTCTACCGTTAAACTCTATTATCTCCCTAACGACAGTCCTATGTTGTAGTCCAAATCGATTTTAAATGCCAGCTTGGATGTCCAATTGCTAGGATGAAATTACATAATTATCATTTTTAAAAATATATTTTTATAGTTTAAAAAATTACATAATTATCATTTTCTGTAAAAATGAAATATTTTTAGAATTATTGTCAAAAAAATTGTAAAAAGACCAAATAGAATATTTTAACTATAATTTAGAGTCAATTTAGATATTAACCCTTGAGTTAACATGCCATGTCACTTTTCAGCTAATGATGTAACGACTATTAATGGACGAGTGACCAAAATGTTATACCTTGATATTGTTAGCTACCAAACTGTAATATTTTCATAATTCAATGACAAAAAGATAAATTTAACCAAAATTGAGTGACTATTTTTATAATTATCCAAAGAAAGACTTTAAATTGCACAACAAAGTCCAGGAAAAAAAAAGGGGTTAGAAAAAGAATAACCATTAATGGAGCATTATTGAATGTATAGAGATTAAAAAAGAATAACCGGACCCATCTTAATTATCCTTGAAGAAGAAAAGTGATAGCTTCGTTGTCCAATTGCTTATAAGGTTTCACATTATAAGGTCATAAGCAATTGATGACATAGTTGAAAGGCTTTTAGATTGAACAAATAAAGTCAAGGAGCCTGGTCCCAACCCCAAGAAAGGGGTAAGAAAATGAAAAATCATGGAAAATTGGGTAACCATTATTAAATCTAGGCCAAACTATAAAAATAGTTTATCTAATTATTAGTGTGTTTCTATTTTAGTCATTTAAGTTTAAAATTTTTATTTCATTCACTAACATTATTGAAATTTAATATTTCTGTTAAATCACTAACGGTGGCCTTTTTTATTAATATAATAACAAATTTAACCCTCCAATGTTGATAAATTCTATCAATTTGGCCTTAAATCTAAAAAATCAACAAATTTAGCTCCCAACTTTATACATTTTGTCAATGTAGTTTTACTTCTTAAAAATTCAAAAATAAATATTTAAAAGTTTTAAAAGTTTTTTTATAAAAATACATAAAGTTTTATAAAAATACATAACACAATTATAGATAAATGAATACACATTTTCTCTTTTTTCTAACATAAAATTTATTTATTAAAACAATATTTTTATAAATAAAATATTTTAAAAAAACCTCACAAACAATACTTAAATCATATTCAAACTTTTCTCTCTTTTTTTTAGTTTATTTTATAAATAATAAATTTTATTATATGTTTGACCTTACTCCTTATCAAATTAGTCAAGCGTTGGGCATCACCTTCGCCCACACCATCAACACCAATACCCCTTACTTTGAGCTCATCAATTTTCACACCTCCATCATTGCGCCATCGAACTAGGAATTGGTTGTAGAGTTCGAAACACGATCTTCCACCTCTTGGGTCTTCAAGACCTCATTCTCGCCTATATATCTCTGATAGGCGTCGAAACCACCAAATATAAATTCCTACGACAAAATAACAATAATTAGTAGTATAGAGCAGTAGGGTCGAATTCACATGGATTGGCTATCTAATTTTGCCTTTTTCTGTAACCAGAATCATTGTTGCGATCACAGTCGTGCCTACAACTTGTGTGTAAAAATGCTGAAAATAAAAATAAAAATGAGGGGCTTAAATTGATTAAGATAATAAAATAAAGAAATACGAAAAATAAAATAAAAAATATTTGAAAATGTAAAAATAAATTTAAGAAAATAAAATAAATGGATAAATAAAATATTTTTTTAAGCTTAGCCTTAACCTCGGTGTACTCCAATCTTGAATCGATCATTGAAATATATTTTTCCTTCCAAGCAATAAGCTGATTATACCGACCAAGAACGTCCCGACCGCTAACTTTTCCTTATGTAGTCAATCCTGGTTCGACCTGCAAACTGACTCTTGCCAAATTTCTAACTGCAATACACTGTTCGCAATTTAAGATTTCGACAGCCTTGCGATCTGAAAAGCCCAACTCGAATCAACAGTCTCAACTGCGTGGGTCGTTTAAATCTGATCTCTATCTCCCTTGACGGAATCCAATTGGCTTTTCCCACCTAGACACGCCAATTTGTTCGCGGGAATTCGAACACAGTATAACCGATTCATCTTCCCAACTGTACACAAAACAACTCCAACCCAATGTGCACTTTTTGAATTGAAGCTGAATCAACTTTAAAGGACGAATTTGTACTATCCCATATACCGAGAGATAGAAAATACTACGTTGAGAGGTTTTTTGAGTGGGCTCGTATCTCACGATTGTTTTATTGGAGCAATTACCGGGCTAAAGCTAAAAAGAGTTTAGTTAATCATGAAAAGAATCAAAATAAATGGTTTAATTGGAATTATGGAAAATGGAAAAGGAAATGGCCTTGAAAGGTAATTAAACCAAAAATGTTGAAAGTAAAGGAATGAAACAGTATGTGAATTGACGCCGGAAAGGGAAGAAAAATAAAGGAATTTTTTTTATTAATTTGTGTTCAATTGGTTGTAGCTACTAAGTATTTATATACACTTTTAGTGCTAAAATTTAGCTAGATTTTTCCTAAATATTATTACTAAATAATTCTAAATATTATCACTAAATAATTCAAAATTCAAAAATTAAATTTAAACTAGAATTTAAACTAATTACAGAGTTGTAACAATAAAAAAATCTTCAATCTTTATCTAGTAATCTTTGAATCTTTAATCTATCAATCAAGCCCTCCTCTTTGTTTTTTGTTCCAATTTAGTCCCTTTTTGTAAGAGTGTGAATTCAGCACACCAACTTCATTCCTGATAAGAAAAATTCAAATTTAATAGCATTTTATTTGATAATTAGCCAAAAATAATATATATTAAAAATACGAATTTATCTTGCTATCAAATTCCCCCTACTTAGCTGATACTTGTCCTCAAGCATGATATCCACTAAAAATAATTCGTCAATCTCTTTCAAAATCAAAACCCCCTTCCTAGTCAAGCATACTGCAAACAATTAGGTGAATAAAAAATAAACAACTGCTAAACTCAATCTATAAGCATTTTATAAAATCTCGAACAGTATGTCAAATTCAACTATTTCACTAAATTTAGGCTTAATCAAACATGCAAAACGATCATGCCCAATATATACTTTTACTTATATCTATTTAATTTTTTTATTTTTATTTTTTTTCAAACGTAGTCAAGTCCTTTGATGCGAAGTGAGATGACAACCAGCACCTCACCCGGTTACTCAACACGTTCAATTTATTTATTTTTATGAATTCGATACATAATCAAACCTTTTGACGCAAAATGAGATAACAACCCAAGCACTCATCCTAGTTACTCAATTTCACATGTCCCTAATCGATTTATTTCTGCTTTCTCAAGGCAGCTCGATTAGTAGAGTGTTGCAAGCTTCGGCTTGTCACCAAACCTTTTGATGCGAAATGAGATGACAACCCAAACACCTCATCCCGGTTACTCAACTTGGTCACATTTCTGAATCTTCACACCTAACCAAGCTATTAGAAAATTCATTTAAAACGAGTACTTTCATTAGGCAAGTTAAAAAAACCAACAATTTTCATGAAATATTGACTAAGGCATAACATTTTCAATTCTACAAAATATTCATTGATCAAGCAAGCAATAGTTATACATGATTCACCCACTTATTTAAGTAAACTAAATATAAGAATTAGAGGTTTATTTTCGAAATGAATTAATAAATTATTCTTAGCAAAAAGAAAGTATGGCATGATCCAATTCTCCCTACTTAGCCTACATTGCCCCCAATGTGCAAAAAGAATAATATGAGTGGAGAAAGTGTAATCACCATTTATATTTAATGGGCTGGAAGGCGGTGGAAGTGAACACTTTGTAGTATGTTGAGGATGCTTGAGATGTTGGCTTCCACTGTTTCGAGGCGAGCTTCAATGCAATGAAGTCGTTTATCTACAGTAGAAGGTGGTTGCTCCTGGAAAATAGCATGATCAAATGGATTAAAATAATATTTATTTAATTCTCAAACTAAACTAGAATTCAAAATTAAATTAAATAAATGAAAATAAATAAAAATAAATGTGGGTTGCCTCCCATAAAGTGTTTTTTTTAACGTCGTTAGCTCGACAACATGAAAAATTTAATCGTTCGGCTTCTCGAAAAATAATTTGTCCACCACGTGTACTTAAAAGTTCTCGCAAAAGGGTTTTAACCTTTGATCATTGACTTTAAAACATTTTTCAGATTCCTCGCTTTTAATTTCAACTGCACTATGAGGAAATATTTTAGTAATAACAAATGGACCAAGCTATTTGGTTCGAAGCTTACCTGAAAAAATTCTCAGTGTAGGATCGTAAAGTAACACATTCTGGTCAACTGAAAATTGTTTGCAAGATATTTTTTGGTCATGAAACGCCTTGGTTTTGTCTTTATAAATTTGGACATTTTCATATGCGTCTCGCCAGATCTCTTTGAGTTCTTGAATGTCTAATTTTTGATAACTACCTGCGGCGTCCAACTCCATGTTGCATCTTTTTACTGCCCAAAATACCTTATGTTCTAGCTCCACTAAAAGGTGACACGGTTTACCGAATATAAGTTGGTAAGGGGACATTCCTATAGGCCTTGTAAGTAGTACGGTACGCCCACAATGCATCATCGTAAGCTCCAGTCTTTCCTATTTGGTTTCACGGCCTTTTCCAGAATCGACTTTATTTGACGGTTCGAAACTCCTGCTAGACCGTTTGTTTGTGGTTGATAAGCCGTGGCCACACGATATGTCACCCTATACTTTTTCAGTAGAATCTCAATTACCTTGTTGTAAAAATGAGTTTCTCGATCGCTGATTAATGCTCTCGGTGTGCCAAACCTGGAAAAAAATAAAGTTTGTTAGAAAATCCCACTACAATTTTAGCATCAGCATTTTGGTTAGCTTTAGTTTCTACCCATTTAGATACGTAATCTACAGCGAGAATAATGTAAACATTATTAAATAATGAAACAAATGGTCTCATAAAATTGATGCCCTAGACATCAAAAATTTCACACATATGTATTGGTGTTAGGGGCATCTCACTCTTTCGGCTTAAATTCCTCACGTTTTGACAACTCTCGCAAGTTTTGCAAAATAATAAGCGTCACGAAATATGTGTGGCCAAAACAATCCACATTCAAGTACCTTATGTGCGGTGCGTTTAGGACCGAAATGCCCTCCACAAGTATAAGAATGATAAAAAGAAAGGATAGATTGTACCTCAATTTTTGCGACACATCGTCAAATTACCTGATTGGAACACTGTTTCTATAGGCATGGATCGTCCCAAATATAATATCGTGAGTCTCTTTTGAGCTTGTGCTTTTCAAAACGTGATAGGTTGGAAAAAACAATACATGTAGCAAGGTAATTTACCATATATGCAAACCATGGGTAAACTGTTTGAGCTGACAGAAGACTTTCATCCGGGAAGTCATCTTTAAGAGGTGTGTTATCTTTTGAAAAGGAAATTCGACTCAAACAATCAACTACTAAGTTCTCACTTCCTTTTTATCCTTGATCTCGAGATTGAATTCTTGTAAGAGAAGAATCCATTGAATCAACCTAGGTTTTGCCTCTTCTTTCCCGATCAAATATTTCAACGCTGCATGGTTAGAAAAAACAATAACTTTAGTGCCTAATGAATATGATCTAAATTTTTCCAAAGTAAAAACAATAGCTAATAATTCTTTTTTAGTAGTTGTGTAATTGCTCTAGGCAGCATCTAGTGTTTTAAAGGCGTAGGATATGACGTGAGGTTCCTTCCTAATTCTTTGCCGAAGGACAGCTCCTACACTTCGGTCGCTTGCATCGTACATGAACTCGAAAGGGTAGTCTCAATTTGGCAGTTGTACTATAGGAGCTGAAACAAGCTTTTTTTTCAGAATGTCGAACACATCTTTTCACGCTTGATCAAATTCGAACTCTTTATCTTTTTGCAAGAGATTGGCAGTCGCAAATTTTAGAAAATTCCCTAATAAAGTGCCAGTAAAAACCTGCATGACCAAGAGAAGAATGAATTTCACTCACAGTTGTAGGGTATGGAAGTGAGTTGATAACATCAGTTTTGGTCTTATCGACCATGATCCTTTTAGTGCAAACAATATGCCCTAAAATCAATCCCTTATCTACCATAAAATGACATTTTTCATAATTAAGAATTAGGTTAAATTCTAGGCGTCTCTCCAAAATTTTAACTAGGTTTGACAGACATTCATTAAAAGAATTTCCATAAACTGTAAACTTACCATACACCTTTGGAATGTGGCTGGCATATTACAAAGTCCAAACGACATCCGTCTGTAAGCAAACGTGCTAAAGGGGCATGTAAACTTTACTTTTTCTTGGTCTTCCGTGCCATGAATTTTGAAAAAACATGAATAACCATCAAGACAATAGTAGTGAGTTTTTCCCGCTAAACGTTCTAACATTTGATCAATAAAATGAAGTGGAAAATGGTCTTTCCGAGTTAAAGAGTTTAACTTCCTGTAATCTATACAAAATCTCCACTAATTTTGGACTCGAGTGGGAACTAAATCTCTGTTACATTTTTTATTACAGTTATACCAGTTTTCTTGGGTAACACATGAATTGGGCTGACCCAATTACTGTCGGAAGTTGGATAGATCATCTCGGCGTCCAATAGCTTTTGAATTTCCTTTTTGACAACCTCCATCAGTGGTGGATTAAGGCATTTTTGAGCTTCTCTTTGGGCTTGCATTTTCTTCTATCGGTATTCTATGCATACAAGTAGAGGGACTTAACCCTTTTATGTTGGTAATTGTCCATCCGATAACCCCTTTATAGTCTCTTAAGACTCAAATTAAATTCTCCTCTTCCAATCCCGAAAGCTTACTTGAAACTATTACCGGTAAAGTGTTTCCATTACCTAGATAGACATACTTCAAGTGTTTCGATAATGATTTAAGCTCTATTTCTGGGGCCTACAAAATAGAAGGCAACAATTTAGTTTTAGAATTAGAAAGTTCAAAGTACTTACCTTGGCTTTTAGGGAATTAAGGAGTCTCCAATAGAACAACAGTTTCCTAAATCGATTTTCTGAACGTCATTATCTCCTCCAATTTATCCATCGTATTAATATCTAAACTTTTAGAGAGTACAGTTTGCAATCCATCCCCTTCATGATACTCATAATGAAATTTCGTTAGTGGTTCGATAATATCAATACTAGAAATATTTGACATTGTTTTGTTTTGGCCTATCCCCTCATAAACATTAAATTTTACCACATCACCGTCGAATTCCATAGCTAGGGTTCCACTACGAACATTAATCTTTGTACTGCAATACTTAGAAATGGTCTCCCGAGTAGAATATCAGAAGAATTTTTTGAGTGGTCGTCCTCCATATCGATGATGTAAAAGTCTATAGGGAAAATTAGTTCATCTACCTTTACAAGAACATCTTCTAATACCCTTTCTTGATATACGCATGACCTATCTGCCAATTGAATAATTACCCCTGTTTCTTTCAAAAGACCCATGTTTTGCAATTTAAAAATAGATCTTTACATTAATAGGTGCTCCTAAATCACACATGGCTTTCTTTATGCCAATATTACCTGTTTTGAAAGATATAGAAAACATACATTGGTCCTTACACTTAGGTGGAATTTTCCTTTGTAGTACTGTAGAAACGTTTTCTCCTACATTCACCCATTCGTTTCCTTGAAGCTTCTTTTTTCGGAACACAGTTCTTTCAAAAATTTTACATTGCGTGGAACCTGTTTAATTGCATCAAGTAAAGGAATATTAATTTTTACCTTTCAAAATGTCTCAAGGATTTTTTTTCCTCTCATTCCTTTTTAACTTGAGAGAGCCTTCTAGGGTATGGGAGAGGTACAACAAATAGTTTACGAGGCACCGGTTCAGTGGGAGCTACTAGTTTGACTTCTTGTTTAACAACGTGGTCACGACTTATGCCAGACACTAGTTTTGGCTCTTTCCCATCCTTTACGGTCACAACACTTACATTTGGACGTGGATTTGGCTTGGTTTGAGTTGATAATTTTCTTTGGTTCTCTAAACGACTAATCGTAAGAGCTAACTTACTTTTTGCTGATCCATTTCTTAGAGATGTGCTTCAGTCTTTTGTTAAAACTTTTCGGTGCTAACGACTAACCTTTCTACTACGGTTTCGAGAGATGAATTTAGAGGTTGATACTTTTGAGGTGGAGGTGGTCTTGGTTGATATAGTTAATTGTATCGAAGGTTCGATCCATAGCTTAGATTTGTGTGGTCCTTCCATCCTGCATTGTATGTGTTTGAATATTGATCATAGGGCCTTTAAGGTGGCCCTGGGAAGTTCCCAACGTAATATACTTGTGCATTTATGCCCTCAAGTAAAATTGGGCACGAGTCGGTAGGATGATTAGGCTTAGCACAAATCCCACACAACTGAGCTGGGTTCGTTTGTCCTACAAGCATATTTTTAACCACATTAGTAAGTTCGTCAATCTTTTGTACTATGGAAGGAGTATTTAGCTCATGAACCCTTCTTGTAGGTTCCATAGGTGGTCGATACTGTTGAGAATTTGCAGCCATGGTCGAAATTAATTCCTTAGCTCTTTGGAGAGTAATGTTCACAAGAGTCCTTCCACTAGTGGCATCAATCATCTTCATTTCAATTGAGAGTAACCCCTCGTAAAAATACTGTAAGAGCGACTATTCAGACAGGCCATGTTGTGGGCAACTTGTGTACAACTTTTTGTATCGCTTCTAAAATTCATAGAGTGACTCTGCTTCCTTTTATTGTATTCCGACTATACTTCTCCTTAATCTGGTTGCTCGAGCTGCTGGGAAAAACCTATCAAGGAACAATCGAGACATATTAGTCCAAGTATTAATAGATCTCAGAGGTAAATAAAACAATCATTCTCTAGCAGAGTCAGCTAATAAAAAAGGAAAAACTCAGTTTTATTTGATCCTCAGTTACTCTTTTTGGTTTCATGCTTAGACAAACAATGTGGAACTCTTTCAGATAAGTATGGGGGTTCTCATTTTTCAAACCGTGGAAAGTAGCAATAAATGTATTAATCCCAACTTTAACTCGAACAGTCGTCTGCCGGATAAGTTATGCATAGCGGTTGTTGTTCATCTAGTGCAGCGACAAGTTGGCGTATAGTTTGATCTGTTATTTCCTCTGAATCTTCGGATGAGTAGATATCTTCGGTGTAAAATCCTTCTCTAAAATCGGATTGTGGTTGTTTACCACACCAAATAGCTTCTCTTCGAAGTGATCGATCCAACTTTTCTATCTCTGGTTCAAATGCTAGAGTCATCAATTCTAATGACAAAATAACAGTAATTAGTAGTATAAAGCAGTAGGGTCGAATCCACAATGACTGACTATCTAATTTTGCCTTTTTTCGTTACCAGAATTACTGTCGCAGTCACAGTCATGCCTACAACATGTGTGTAGAAATGCTGAAAATAAAAATAATAAAGAATGGCTAAGATAATAAAATAAAGAAATACTAAAAATAAAATAAAACATATTAAAAAATGCAAAAATAAATTTAAAAAAATAAAATAAATGGATAAATAAAATATTTTTTAAGCTTAGCCTTAGCCCCGGTGTATTCCAATCTTGGATCGATCCTTGAAATAGATTTTTCCTTCCAAGAAATAAATTGGTTATACCGACCAAGAATGTCTTGATCGCTAACTTTTCCTTATTTAGTCAATCCGGTACGACCTGCAAACTGACTCTTGCAAAATTTCAAACTGCGATACACGTGTTCAGAATTTAAGATTTCGATAGCCTTACGATCTGAAAAGCCTAACTCGAATCAACGGCCTCAACTGCTGGGTCATTTAAATTCGATCTCTATCTCCCTTAACGGAATCCATGCAACACCCCAAACCCGGTCTAGACGTTATAGTCGAATCTAGGAGTGTTACGATGCAGGGTTTTAAAACACGCTTTTTTTGGTTAAAATATGTCGTGTTATAAGTTATCCTTTAAAGTATTTGAAAAATTTGTAGCTGAAGTATGAAAATTATTTTTTCTTAAAAAACCATTTGCTCGCGAAAAACCGAAATTTTGTCAAAATGTTGTAGTTTAGAAATCATAAATGCAACCAAACCCAAAAATTCAAAAGAAACAGTCCAAAAGTCCGGAGAGTCCAAAAATTACAAAACTCTCACAAATACTAGAAATTTAAGTCGTAATAATAAAAACAGTTTCTAGTCTAGTAGTCACTGCTGAGCCTCCGTCGCACCGAACCGCCTATGTCCGTGGATTACTTGAATAGAACAGACAAACAAATGTGATTTTTCGTAAACTCAGCGTGTAACCCAAGAGAGATAGACATGCAAAAGTACACAGTATTCTCATATATAGCCAGATACAGGTTTGGACATAAGTCCTTAACAGAAACATATATTAGATTCAGATATTCAAAATAGAAATATAGAATTCTACCCCTATCCATTACACACTATCTCTGACCATCCTATTACACCATGTGGAGTTTAAAACACCCACCCATCCCTACACACCATATAGTGTCGATGCGACACATAACAGAATAATGCGTAGTCAAGTTGCCAGAAAATAGGTGAAGGGTTGCCATACAAATCACTTCCTCCTCATATACAAATCTCACCCCATACATATATACAGAATATATATACAGAAATAACAAAATTAACATGCTTAACATGCTCGTATACAGATAACATACATACTTAAACAGAACAGTCAGACGTACATATCAATTTCCTACTTAGATTAGACTATCAGAATATCAGATCACATATAATAGGGTTTGGTTAGCCCTTACTGACCCTACGGTAGGCCCAGAGTTGATCGGAACGACCTGTGCGACCCTAGGGAAAATTTTAGAATTTCGGGCCCACATGCTCGTGTGGGCCTACACGCCCAATCCAGTCTAGTCCATGTGGCCACACGGCCTGGCCCAAAGCCCACACACCTGTGTGGCCCTAATGTCACACGGTCATGTCTAGCACACAGCCACACCCTCGACAGTCACATGGCCGTGTGTCGCACACGACTAGCCACAGGCCTATGTGACGTAGACAGTCCCAATTTTTGGCTTTCACCGAACCTCGATTTCTCATGTTTTAGGTACACACCTGGTTCATTTTTTGCTGCGGAAACAACCTGAGACTCCCGAAACCTAAGAAACAACATTCCAACGGCTGATTAACAGACAATTTGTGAAATCCACAACACAAAATCGAATTACACAAACGAACTTACAACCGATAAAAACCACTACTCTCTCGGTTTAGGCTGTTGGAACGCTAACCATAGGTTCTCCGTCTACTCCTGCACAAAACGTTCTTAGAGAATTACTTTCTTTCTACTTTCTCGGCCATTATTAAAAACCAATGCAAAGAATAAATCCCAATTAGTTTACAGAAATCGAAACCTACAGTCAACAAAACCCCACTTACTAGAATCACACGATGAACACTGAAATTTCAAAATACGATGATACGACAAAAGATTATAGACATAATTGCAGAAAAACAAAGAGGAGTGGCAGAGAAAAGAGAAAACTAACATCAGACTTTTGGGAAGAGAGAGAAAAAGAAAAAGAAATTAAAATAAAATAAAATTAAAGAGGATTTGAGTAAAATCCCACCACATCCACTGACAACCCAACTATCTCAGAATCCCACTACCACCGAACTACTATCAACAGCCGACGCCAAAAATTATCTCCCACTTTCACTCGGGGATTCAAACACAAGACCTCCAACAAACTAACTCCTTACCACTCGAACCACCAGTCTCATTCTAACATGAATTTACAAAAAATATTATATAAGCCCACCCAACAGGGATAAGGCTTGGATAAAAAATAACAAATTTTCCAAATGTGAGACTTGAACCCAAGACCTCATACACACACCCAAAATACTTAACCACTAAATCAAATACACATTTGTGTTAGATCTCACAAAAATAGACTTAAGTTAATCGGGGTGTTACAATCCAACTAGCTTTTCCCACCTAGACACGCCAATTTGTTCGCAGGAATTCGAACGCAGCACGACCGATTCGTCTTCCCAACTGTACACCAAGCAACTCCAACCCAATGTGTACTTTTTGAATTGAAGGTAAATCAACTTTAAAGGACGAATTTGTACTATCCCATATACCGGAGAGATAGAAAATACCGCGTTAAGGGTTTTTGAGCGAGCTCGTATCTCACGATTGTTTTATTGGAGCAATTACCAGGCTAAAACTAAAAAAGGGTTTAATTAATCATGAAAAGAATCATAATAAATGGTTTAAATGGAATTATGCAAAGTGGAAAGGGAAAGGGCCTTGAAAGGTAATTAAACCAAAAATGTTGAAAGTAAAGGAATGAAACAGTATGAGAATTGACGCCGGAAAGGGAAGAAAAAAAAAGGAATTTTTTTTATTAATTTGTGTTCAATTAGTTGTAGCTACTAGGTATTTATACACACTTTTAGTGCTAAAATTTAGCTAGATTTTTCCTAAATATTATCACTAAATAATTCAAAATGTTATCACTAAATAATTCAAAATTTAAAAATTAAATTTAAACTAGATTTAAAACTAATTACATAGTTGTAACAATATAAAAAATTCTTCAATCTTTATCCAGTCATCTTTGAATCTTAAATCTTTCAATCAAGCCCTCCTCTTTGCTTTTTGTTCCAATTTAGTCCATTTTTGTAAGAGTTTGAATTCAACACACCAACTTCATCTTGATAAGAAAATCCAATTTAATAGCATTTTATTTGTTAATTAGTCAAGAATAAATGTATTAAAAATATGAATTAACTTGCTATCAATCCCTAATCATGTTTGCCCTCAAACACAACCTCACACGTAACAAACTAATTCTAGGCAACAACCTAAAGATATTGGTTCTCACCCTTTTCGACATTAGGTTGTAACTTTTGACCCAACCTAAATAAGGTGGCAATTAATGTTAAAAAAAAGGGGGAAAAGTTGAATATGCGTAAGTCTTCTTCATTGTTTTTCCCCTTAAATTGTTTTTATTCATAATATTAATTTATTTATAAAATTATTACTTTAATAAATAAGTTTCATGTTAGAAATGAAAAAAAAAGATATTCATTTATTTATAAATATTTTTATAATTTTTATTGAAAAATCATCGTTTAAATATTTTTATATTTTTAAAGTTTTATTTTTAAGAATTAAAACTAAATTGAAAAAATGTGTAAAGTTTAGGGCATTTGTTGAATTTTTTAGATTTAAGACTAAATTGATAGAATTTGTAAACATTGGACGGTTAAATTTAATATTATACCAATAAAAAAAGACCACCATTAGTGATTTAAGGGGGGAGCGACCAAAATATTTAATTTTGATAACGTTAATGACTAAAATAGAAAATTTTAAACTAAAGTGATCAAAATAAAAACATGCTAATAATTGGGTGACTACTTTTATTATTTACTCTTGAATCTATAACCATCATTAAAAATTAATGAGTGGATATGTTTCCAATAACACCCGTTTCTTTACTAAGGGTGAGTTTGGATGGGCGATGCGTTTAGCTGCGGTTAGTGTAAAAACAGCGGTGGCGGTGAGATTGGATACTGTAGCGATACTGTAGCGTGAGACAAAAAGTAATCTAAACGCACCGCACCGCACCCAATTGCCCATCCAAACCCACCCTAAGAAGATAATAGTTCATCATTCAATAAATAAAAAATATATGACAAAAATATTTAAAATTTAAATTTTATATTTTCATATTGACCGGTACATTGTATCTCAGCCAGTACGGGCGAAATCTTGGACTTATTAAGTAGCTAGCTCGTTAAAATGAATTGCATGTAGAACCAAATTAATAGAATTGAACAGAAATGAATAAAAATGACTTGAGATTTAATTTAAAGTTTTTGAATTATTATTAATTAATTAATTGGAGTTCAAAAATGAGATTAAATTAATTAGTTATTATGAAATTGTCATGACTTTAACAGAATTGGAATTAGATTGATAAAGTTATTTAATTGAAAAATTAATTTATTTAATTTAATGAATTTAATTAATTAATATTTATTCTAAGAAATAGAAAATAAATATTGAGTTGGATTAAATTATAAAGTTTTGAGTCAAAAGTATATGAAGCATATATAGTGGACCCAATACATGAAATGCCCAAATTCCCCTCATTTACAAGTGAGGGGCGACAACCTTAGTATTCTTAACTAGGGTGTGCCGCCCACCCCTCTCTTAGTTAGACTAGGAGATTGTTTCCTATTTAAATAATATTATTTTGCAAGAGCTTGTTCAACTATGATTCTTATATCTCTCCCTATAAATAGATGACATTGGTTGACCTAAAATTAGAAGTTTAATAAGTTTTCATATATCAATATTTTACTAGAAAGTAATAAGAATTTATTTAGTTAAAATAAACTCTATTTTTGAGAATTACAATATTCGTTGGTTTTTATTGAGAGAAACTATTTTCCTACTAAAAGTAATTACATCGTTTCTTTTTTGTGTTTGGTATAACACCTTGTACCCGACTCGATCGACGGGTCTAGATATAAAATGTCACATAAGCTCTGAGACAATTATGAGCAATCTACAACTAAGTTGTACAAGCAACGCGACTAAAATCGCCAAATATGCTTTTACTAGTCATACTTAACTTAGCTAGTTGAATTGCTAATCGAAAATACGAATACCAACTACTAAATCAAAAGCCTTAACAAGCAGACTTATGGAAAGTTTACAATAACATCTAACCTTGAGGCTTACCCTCTAGGTCACTTCATTATATGCATGTTCCAATTTTGTACACAAGTTTGCCTAAACTTGATCGAATTCTGGGTTGATCCCTCTTCAACTCCTTATATAAACCATTATACTTGGAAAACATAACAAAAACTAAGTTCAAATGAACTTAGTCAATTAGAGACATCTAGACAGATTACATGTAGAGGCCAAGGCAATAAAGAAGTGATTAACATATAAAAGGCCTTACGAGCTGATCTTCTTGCCCTTCTTGGTGATGAATAGTTTGGCAAGTTAGTTGACTAAAAGGGGGAGTGTTACTACCGTTGGGAGTTGATGTTAAAGGGACTTATTTTGTGAACTATTATTTTATTTTAGATTACTTTAATCTTTAATTTTCTACTTGATGATATAATGTTGCTAAACTTTATTCCTTGTGAACGAATGACTTTTACTATTGATGCATTATTTCCTTGTTTCATTAACTTAGTTATAATTATGATTGGTTGATTATTGATGCAAAACACAAACTTGATATTGATGGTGTTGGAACATTTTTAAATATTTATAGTGTTCCAATAACTATAAATAAAAGGGTGTAATGTTTTTTGTTTATTGATCTAGAGTTATATCAATTGATTTTTGTCAAAGAATTATAACCATACAAGTAATATTACTTGAATAGTTATGAGATATTAGCTGAATAATTATATTTCTCTTTTAGAGTGATTTTCAGAAAAGACACCTATTGAAAGTTATGTGTCTATCAAAAGACATAAGTATTCCTATAAATAGGAGTAAGATTTCATTTGGAAAAATACCAAAAATTCTCAAAAAAATTTCTACCCTTCTTCCTTCTTTTACTATTATTAGATTATTCTATAAAGAATTACTGCAGTGCTCAGTACTTAGTGGACTATTTTCTTCAGTGCAAAACGCAAATAGTCACTAAGCTTCACTGTATTCGGGATTCATTCGCTTGAAACTCATTTGCACCCCAAATATAGATAAGAGTGAATAGAGCCTTAAAGATAGTGGTTTGATACACGTATTCTTTGCCAAAGCCTACCATAGGCATATCTCGAACTATGGAGGATATTAACTGAGTCGAAGTTGTACTTATAAGCTAGAAGTCTTCTAGTCTTCAACTTGTGAACTGCCAAATCAAAACTGACCCGGGTTTGATTTCCACGAACGTAGTGGCCTAGCTTTTCAAAACCTGCATCCAAAAGAGAACATATCTTATACAAAATGGTCATACATTTTTCCACCTATGACCAAGTTGTCTTCACTTCAAACGAGTCAACTTCGACTCCTTAATAGACGAGGGATGTCTTGTTTCACCAGTCACCGTCAATCCTTTCAGAACATAAAGACTACTAATATTTTTATCTTTCATCAAAATGAGAGCCCCATGGGATACCCTAATGACACTTGACTCAATGTAAATTCTACAACCCTTCGAGTCTAAAATTCTTAGAGATGAGATTTTTCTTTAAGTCAGGCACATGCCTAACATCTGACAGTGTCATAATTGTCCCGTTGTGCATCCTGATCTAAACAGTATCAATACTGGTTACCTTACTGGGTGAATTATTCCCCATGCACACAACTCCTCCTTCAACTGAATTGTATGTGAAGAACTAGTCCCTATTGGGACACATGTGGAAAGAACACCTCGAATCCAAGATCCACTCGGACGTAAGCTCAGAGCTTTCACTTGTTGACACTAACAAGAAATCATCACCTTTGTCATTGGTCAAATTAGCGCCAACTAAATCTTCCTCATTGCTTTCAACAGCCCTTTTATTTTGCAGTTTGTAACAATCTACCTTGACGTGACTAACATTTTATAATAGTGACATCTTTTGTCTCACTTCCTTGATGCCACCAAAATTGAGGTTTACCTATTTGATTTGCTATCCGAACCAAACTCATTGTTGAGTTTGTCTTTACTCAATAGATGACCTTTCACATCCTCGAATGAGAGATTATCTCTTTCATAAATCAAGGTCTCCTTGAAAGACTTGTATGAAGGGGGTAAAAAAGCACAATAATAGCATAGCCTGATCTTTATCGTCAATTTGAACCTCAAATTTTTTTAAATCATTTAAAAAAGTAATAAATTGACTGATGTGACCTCTAATATGCTCACTTTCGTCCATGCGGAATGTGTATAGATGTTGTTTCAACACCAATCGGTTAGCTAGAGATTTTGTCGCGTAGTGGGTTTCTAACCTTTTCCATAAGGTGAATGTCGTTTTCTCCATCAAAACCTCCTGCAACACATTATTTGTTAGACATAATTGATCATGGATAGAGCTTTTTTATCTAACCTATCTCATTCTTATTTATCCTTGTCTGCAGGCTTCTTCTATGTAAGGACCTTCTCAAGATCGCTCTGAATCAGAATTGTCATAATCTAAACTTGCCAAAGATTGAAATTTATGATGTCATTGAACTTATCAATATTAAACCTTGTTACTACCAGATAAACCTGATTAAGTAACAAACAAGTAAAATAATAAAGAAATTGAAAAGACTGAAAAAAAATATTTTACGTGGAAAAACCCCTCCGAAAAGAATAAAAAACCATGAGCAAAAATAATTTCACTAAAATGGAAAAAAGCGAAGAGTAAAAAGATGGAGATAAAACTAATTAAACCCCTGAACCTGAAATAAGAACCCAAAAAATGTAAACACAAAATTTCTCTACTAAATGTGTTATAAGTTATTTTTTTAGGGTGGAAAAAGGACTTATTTATAGACTAAATTCGTAAGTCAAATAATATTAAACTAATATACACTAATAAAAATTTATGTGAAAAACTAAAAACAGAATTTAATATCTCCCAAAAAAAAAAAAGAGACATACATTTAGTTTCACAATTATATATAATTTTTTCTCAATTGTTATACTCTCCGAGATGCAAACTTTTAAAACGACAAAGTGGAAAGACTTCAGATTGGACAACCAGGTCAAACGGCCGTCCGAAAACCAAACCCAACAAAGGGGTAAGACAATGAATACTTACAAAATTGGAGATTATTCCAATAAATTAGTTTAATGCTTATAATGAACCTAATTACAGTTTTGATATCTTGGATATAAAACCAAATTCAATCCATCTTGGATAATTGTAAAGTAACCAAACTCCCCCTGCTGTTATGATTTAAATTTAAGATTTTTAAATTGAAATTTCTTGATTTCTTTATTAATAATTTCCTAAAACAAAAAAGTGCAAATTATTTTCTGTGTCATTTTTATATAATTTTTTTATTTTATAAAATAATTAGAATTATCTATTATTCTTTGCAAATTCTTGTCTAAGATAAATACTCGTCCTCTTGTTCTGGTAACAAGCTCGATACTAACGCCAATTCAGTAATGACTCAATTGGCGTGTTATATCCAATTTTCTTTCTAGAAATCTAGTTAAATGAACCATACTTATATTCTTATTTTATGGTGAAGTGTTGTTGAGGGTATTGATAGAATAAGAAAGAAAAAGTATAATGATTTTTTGGTCCTCCAACTTTATAAAAAATGTTAATTTAGTTTTTTTATTTAATTTTTTGTCACTTTAACTCTTGAACCTGTATTGTTTGTCAAATCACCTAAAATAAATAGAATTGTTAATGTTTGTTAACTTTACTGATGTGGCATACATGTGGATTGTTACGTATATACCACACGTTAGCAATTAATTAATTTTTTAAAAATAAAAAATATTTTTATACTTTTTTAATAAATTTAATATTTTTAAAATAATTTTAGATTTTTTTTGAATTTAAAAAAAAACTTAATTAATTGCTAACTTGATATAAACGTGTATGCCATGTCAACAAAATAAGTAAATGTTAACTTTTCCATTTATTTTGAAGTAATTTAACAAATAACGAAAGTTTAAAACTAAAAAACATGAAAAGTTAAAATAATTTTTTTGTAAAGCTAAAATAAATAAATATTCAAAAAGAACAAAAATTAAAAAGAAAATCTTTCAACCTCATTGAATGTTATAAGAAATTTCATGGTTTATTTTAATTTTTAGTCAATAGAAACACAAAGTAATTAGTGTTTAGATGCCGCTAATTAATACAACTGGTAGGGTTGTTCATATTCTTCGAAGTGACTGCTCAGTTGTCATGATATATACTTCAGATTTGATAAAATAATTTTATTTTCATGTTGTCTAATAATTTCAGTAGTCTAATAAAAAGTTGTAATCTTAGTACAAGTGCAGTTAAATTACAATTCTATATATTATTTCTATGTAAAATTTAATATTGTAATTTCTTAAGAAAAAAATGAAATTTAGAAAGAAATTTTTTAAGCAATAATTACATAATTATATTATCACATCCTATAATAAATTCCGTAGTTTCTACCTAAATCACATTAAAAGAATTTGCAATCTTGGAAGAAGAAATTACAACATAAACTCCCTTTATATATACACACACATATTATGTAAAAGAAGTGCCGGCATACGATTAGTGATCATTCAATTTTCTGTCTAGCAATCTCAGTTCTGCCTTTCTTTGTAGCTTGACAAACACCCAAAATCAAATGGGGAATACTTTCCTCAACTTAGCTCTTCTTATCATCTTCCATTTTTCTATGCCTACTTTCTCTATGAAATTAACCACCATACTTACAGATCAATCAGCTCTTCTAGCACTAAAAGATCATGTTATTCATGATCCTGAAAATGTCTTGACAACTAACTGGTCAGCCTCTGCCCCTATTTGCAATTGGTTTGGTGTAAGTTGCGGATCCAGGCACCGTAGAGTCACCGCTCTAGACCTTACTGGGTTGGGACTCGTAGGCACCCTTCCACCTCACTTGGGAAATTTATCATTCCTTTCTCTTCTTCGTATCAAAAACAATAGTTTCTATGGCAGATTACCTGCCCAGTTATCCAATTTGCATCGGCTGAAATATTTAAGCTTTGGTAACAACTCCTTCAGTGGAGAAATCCCATCATGGTTGGGATCATTAACTGAACTTCGAAGGTTGTTTTTGGACCAAAACAACTTCAAAGGTGTTATTCCATTCTCTTTAGCCTATTTGTCAAAGCTAGAGGTCTTGTATTTGTTTGAAAACCAGATTTCAGGTTCAATTCCCGCCACCATCTTCAAGATCTCTTCGTTGCAAGAAATAGATCTAAGCTTCAATATGCTCTCTGGTTCCATACCCTCTGTTCCACGTGATTTGCTTTTAGTAGAAGTCATCGATTTCACCTCCAATAATCTCACTGGTCATATCCCAAAAGATATGTTTGATCATCTTCCAAATTTGAAAGAATTGTGCTTAAGTGTTAACCTGCTTTCTGGTAGAATTCCTGCCAGTCTATTCAAGTGCAAAGAGTTAGACATGATATCTTTATCGTATAACCAAATGGAGGGGAGCCTACCAATAGAAATTGGGAATTTGAGTATGCTTCAATACATATCTATTGGTGTGAACCACTTTGAAGGTAATACATGCTAACCATTTTTTAAAGCTTTCTGAAGTGTTTACTTTTCTTCTTTTTTCTGTAAGTAGTTTGAGAATGTAAGGAAGGATTTTTTTTTTTTTTTTTGGAAAAGAAATTAAGTTAATGAATATCACAATTTAGATCAATCTTGTATTGAGATTGAAAATATAAATTTATTTATTAAATGAATTCATAGTTGAACATTTTCAAAAGAAGATTGAAGAATAAAATAATAAACTACAAGAAAATGATGAGAGAAATATTCTTTAATTTCCAACTGGACTTGGAAGTGTGTATGACACGTGTTTTATTTATTTAGCCCTTCAACTTTATAAAAAAAATATTTTAACTTTTTATTTAATTTTTTTTTGCTTCTTATGGTGTTTGATTGTTCCTATACATATATTTTTTTTTAAAGTTGGAAAACTAAATAAGTCATTATACTTTTATTTTATTCTTATAATCCTTGGTAAGAGATGAATTTTGAATTTGGTATGTGAATATTATAATTGCAGGTAAAATTCCTAAACAAATTGTGAATTTAACTCGTCTTGTGGCCTTTGATTGCTCCGATGGCAATTTTACAGGTGAATGTATAAGAAAGAATTAAATTGTTTCCAAATTATTTTTATTAGTTTGCAACTTTTACTGATAGGTTTAATTTCTATTAGTATACGTAGCATCATTTGTTTTGAACTTTATTCTGCTCAATGACTTTCCGTGTTTTTTGATTATTTTACAAATAGTTATAAATTTTTCATACTCATTGCAATTAGTATATATGTATTTTTTTAAGTCCATTATTTGGCACACAAAACCCTAAGGAGCCTAAAATTATAATTGATTTATTTTTATGTTCTTAGAAGAATAAAAATTTGAAATTTATCAAATCAGATTAAAGGAGAACAATATATACTTTCATTTTCTTAAACTTATGAATGTTTGTTCTTTATGATTTAAATCACCAGTAGTTTCTATATTTTAAATTACTTGAAGTACTTTGATATTTGCAAGAGCTCTAAAAACACAATTTATTTTTTCGTAAATATTGTTGATTCATATTTGATACACTAGCTGTCAATAAATTTACACATTGTTAGATAATTTAATTTAAAATTTTTATAATGTTTAAGAAATATAAGCAAATGTTTCATATATAAACTCTTTTTTCCCCATATTTGTCTAATATTTTTTGTTTGAAAAAAATTATGGCAGGTATAATACCACATGAGATTGACAACCTAATGAATCTACAAGTGTTGAATTTAGAAATTAACAATTTTGCTGGTTCTATTCCTCCACAAATATTTAATATTTCGACTCTAAGGACGATTTCTTTGGGTGGAAATCAGCTCTCTGGCCATCTTCCATCAAACATGGGCCTTTTCCTTCCAAACATGGAGAAATTATACCTTAATTTCAATCACCTTGTCGGCTCGATCCCAATGTATATTTCCAATGCCTCTCAGCTTACTCTTCTTGACATGTCTGGTAATTACTTTTCAGGGTCCATTCCGGATAATCTGGGTAATCTAAGAAATTTGAAGATTCTCACCCTGGCGATTAATAGTTTAACTTCCTCAAGAATGAGCTTTCTCTTCTCTTTGACAAACTGTAGAGTCTTGGAGAACCTTCTTTTCGGCATCAACTCATTTATTAGTGGTGAACTTCCAAGAGTGGTAGGAAATCTCTCAAGTTCTCTTGAACAGTTCTCTGCTCCTGCATGCAACATCAGGGGTAACATCCCCAGTGAAATTGGAAACTTAAGTCACTTGATAAACCTTGAGCTAGGAGGCAATAAATTGATAGGACAGATTCCTACTACAGTTGGAGGATTGGAAGAGTTGCAAAGTCTTTCTTTTGAGGACAATAAGTTAGAGGGATCCATCCCATCTGAGTTATGTCATCTAAACAAATTGGCTTTCTTGTTCTTGACCAATAACAAATTGTCTGGGCCAATACCTGCTTGCTTAGGTGATCTCACTTCATTAAGGCAACTATTTCTAGACTCCAATATGTTTTCCTCCTCAATACCTTCAACGTTGACAAGGGTCAACTATCTCCTCATCCTAAACTTGTCTTCAAATTCTCTAAGTGGTCCACTGCCAATTGACATTGGAAAATGGCAAGTTTTGACTAGTTTGGATTTGTCGAACAATCAGTTCTCAGGTGATATCCCAACTGGAGTTGCAGATCTCAAGGACCTCACTCATTTTTCCTTATCCAATAATAGAATCATGGGTTCTATTCTCGAGTCTTTTGATGAATTGTTGAGTTTGGAATTCTTGGACTTGTCAAGAAATAATCTATCTGGAGAGATTCCTAAATCCTTAGAGAAACTCCGTTATCTCAAATATTTCAATGTCTCTTTTAATAGACTTGAAGGAGAAATTCCTGAAGGAGGACCATTTGAAAACTACACAATCGAATCATTTAAGGGGAATGAAGCCTTGTGTGGTGCAGCTCGACTTCATGTTCCAAACTGCAAAACTAGACCTCTTAGAAATTCCAAGGCAAAAACTAAGCTGAAGCTCATAATATATGTAGCTCTGCCAATTGCCTCCACAATTTTGGTTGTGGCTCTGATAATCATTATCTTGCAAAACAAGAGGAAAGACAAATTGTCAACTCAAGAAGACATGATACCTTTAGGAACGTGGAGACGGTTTTCATACCACGAGCTTCGTCAAGCTACTGATGGATTCAATGATAGTAGGTTGCTTGGTAATGGAAGTTATGGTTCAGTATTCCAAGGGACTCTCCAGGATGGGACGGTAATTGCGGTGAAGGTCTTCAAGTTAGAATTAGAAGGAGCTTTTAAGAGCTTTGATGTTGAATGTGATGTTCTCCGCAACACTCGTCACAGAAATTTAGTCAAAGTAATAAGCAGTTGCTCGAATGATCTTAATTTCAAAGCGTTGGTGCTTGAGTTCATGCCTAATGGGAGTCTTGATAAATGGTTGTATTCCAACAACCAATATTTGGATATCCTACAAAGGTTGAACATAATGATAGATGTTGCATCTGCATTGGAATATCTCCACCATGGTAATGCAACACCAGTGGTTCACTGTGATTTAAAACCCAACAATGTTCTGTTAGATGAAGATATGGTTGCGCATTTGAGTGATTTTGGCATCGCGAAACTCTTATGTGAAGAGGTTTCAATGATACAAACCATGACAATGGCAACATTTGGATATATGGCACCAGGTGATACTTCTAATCAAACTCCATGTTTATTTTTCCATTTTCAGTTTAAGTGTAGCATGTGCATAACAAAAGGGATCATATCTATTAACATTTGAGTTCCAAACACATTGAATGTGACATTTTAAGGAAGCAACTAGATTAAATCCCAGTTTAATTATAACAGGCAAGCATATAATTAATGTTTCAGATATTTTATAAGAAATTTTCATTATCAAGATATCTTTGAATGTTTATAATGTTGTTTTATATTCATACACAGAATATGGAATTGAAGGAATTATTTCGACAAAAGGTGATGTGTATAGCTTTGGTATTCTTTTGATGGAAATCATCACAAGAAAAAAGCCCACAGATGAAATGTTTGCAGGAGAAAGAAGCTTGAAAAGTTGGGTGATAGAGTCGATATCATCTTCGCTAAATCAAGTTGTAGATCCCAAGTTGTTGAGCACCATTGGAAGGGAACATTTAAAAGTCAAGAACTGTGCCTTATCCATTTTGCAACTGGGCTTAGAATGTTGTGTAGAGTTACCAAAAGAGAGGCTTCATATGAAAGAGATTGTTACAAAGTTAAAAAAGATCAAAGTGAAGTTAGTAAGGGATATGGAACGAGTTCGATGAAGAGGCAGTTGTTAATTTGACTAAAAAGAGCATGAGCTTTGCTTTTTAGCAATGTCTTTGATAAATATTTGTACAGATGCTTTGTTTTTTTATAAAGTTTATTAATAGTTATTTTTGCATTTTGTGAAATTTTTTAAAAAGAAACAACTCCAAGGAATTAGCTACAATAAGGTTGATGGGAGTCTATATTAATCATTGTTTGATGAACATTTTTTTTTTAAACAAAGATCGAGCATGATTAGTTGGGTCTTCAAAAGCTGATAACCGGTTAAGACAACTAGGAACAACTTTGACCATGCAATCTGTTAGTCATTATGCTTTCGTAGGACATGCAGAAACTTAAGTTGTCAATTTTGCTTGCATAAATTATGTATTAAACGAAGTATAGAAATATTATTATTAACAGTTTAACAGTTCCAAATTATATCAATTAGTTACACTGAATTTTGATGATCATTTGTACTAATTTTATGAAATCGTATCGTACAAATTGTTTTTTTAAAGAATATAGGTGCAAATTATTAAATGCTCAATATCAAAATATAGCTACTTTTGATCTCATTTTTCAGTCTTTGCATAAGGTTTTTATTTATTTTATTTTAATAAAATTAATTTTTTTATAAGCCAAACAAATCTTATTAAAAGAACAAAAATATAAAGCAATACATAGAAGGGACATCAACATAAAACACACTCAATACGTATCTTTCTGGTCTTCAACCAGTACAAAATAGTCTAAGTTTCATTATGGTTAAGATTTTGATGCGTTTTGACCATTCAAGTATATTTTAGCTTTTTTCAGTCAATACCGACTTATATTGATTCATACAGCCCTCTATCAATTAATAGGAGCTGCTTGTCTTGAAACACTATGTTGTGTGTCTAGAGACAATTGGTAGATTGTCTCGAGATATGGTTTGCCAACAACTATAAAATAACTATAAAAGTTAGGGGAAAGGATTATATCTAAGCCTTAAAAAAAAGACAGTATTGTAAATATTATATCTTCTCCTTCAAAGGTATTATTTCTTATAGTGATTTGGGAAATCTTTGATTGAACTATATTAAAATAGTGGGGGTAAGCAATTAGATGTGAACTACTTAAATTAAATTGCCCAAACATTCCTTTCCTTATCATTTAGAAAAGTGTACATTTTGTAAGAAATATTATCGAGTTATCCAACGAGGGAATTGTTATCTAAACTTTTGTTAATTGAAGACTCATATCCTTCCTATTTTCACACACCTTCACATAATTTGTTGATTGCCATGAGATTTTGAAGCACTCTAACCCAACTCAAAATTTCCACCCGATGAAATATATTGAGAAACTTTTTATGGCAGAAATACGAAGATAACTCCCTCCATTGAATTTGCCACAATAGAAGTAAAAAGATTACTTTTTTCAACAATACAACACATTGAGAATGTTTTTTCATAATAAAAAAAAATCAATAATTTTTTTATTTGGACTTGATAATTTTATATAATTTATAAAAACGAACAATAAATACTTACATTTTCTAGCTACCAAAAATCATTTTTAAAATAATACAAAATTGAAACATAATATCATTATCAATTTTCTAGTTAAGCTAAAAAAGACTTTAATCCCTTATAACACATTAATCCAGCAATACTTAATTATACTTAGATTCCTATAAAATCCTGGAGATGATTATCAATTTCTTCAAGGCTTCCCATCTTAAATGGGACTCCATATTGAGGTAAGAAGACTTTGAGCCATGTCACTATTGTGTCTAACCGGCAAAATTTTTTTACAAATTACTAGTCAAATTTCAAACCCAAAGACCTTCTGCATATTACACCACAACTTCTTTTCCCTAATACAACAAATTGTCTCTTTCTTTTCTTTTATTTTTCCCTTTAAATTCAACTTCTCCCTTTAGTCATCAATTTAGCATTGAAAAAAATAGTTGAAATCGTTTTATGAACATAAGTGTTTTATATTGAAAAAACATTTTTATTTTGAAAATATTTTTCTATTTAATAACACAGTAATAGAAAGAGTACCTGATGTATCTGAAATTCCAACAATTAGTCGTAACCATTTTAGTAGACCCAAATTATTGGTTAATGATATTTTATTTTAAATTTAATTATTCTCCAATATCTCAAATATATTTGAAATAATATAAATTGAAGAGAAGTACTTCAATATTTTAGAAACTATAAGTTAGAAAAATCGGTATATGGATTATTAATTAATAGAATTTTAATTAATTTAATAGCTACAAATATTTGAATTGTAATAATTTCTTTCCTTATAAATTTGAGATTGTAGAAATGCGTGAAAGATTTGTATAGATTTGCATAAAACATATAAAATATGTGATAGGCATAACATAAATATAATGGCATCAACAATTATGCATTGAGATCCTATTTCAATTTTATTTTCCATTGTGCAAAAGTGATGTCCTTAAATCTTTTGGTAATGGAAACAACTTACGTAGATAAGGAGTTTCTTGCGAGTTTCTATAATCAGATCTTTTACTACACAGTGGTAGTAGGTAGAGTCATGAAAAAGTTTATTAAGATGTGATACAAGGTGATCCAACTATATTATTGAGAGTTAATGATAAAATTAAAGACATTTTTACTACAAATTAATTAGAATATGATAAACGGAATCTTTTAATAAATTTTTATGTGACCTTACGATAATCCACTTGTTTGGTCAATAGGTGCTTTTAATACATGCACGAATGGGGTGAAATTTATTAGGTTCCAATCATCAAACTGTCAATTTTCAGGCTTGGCAAATCAGCAGACTTGCGACGACTCTTTTGATGGGATACTGACATTTTTGGGTTGAGATGTCTATGGCCGTTTAAAGATTTATCTCTTAGCTTCGAAACGCATTTTGAATCACTTGATTTTGAGTTCGGGAGCTCAAGTTATGATCATTTTAGTGAAGACTGCGCGAGCAGAATTTTTGAACGGGATTATGACGGGAATTATAAATTTCGGGCTTTTAATTCGAGTTTAAATCATATTGGGTTCGGGTTTTAGACTTAATTTTTATTATATATGAGTCCAATATTATATTTGTCAGATTTTATTATTTTATTATTATTTTATTTCGAATTTTTGATAATTATTAAGTATTTTTAAGTTATTTAGGAGTTTTATGTTAACAAGAAAATTTAGTTTAAAACTATTTCTTGTTTAGATTAAATAAGAGTTCTAGTATACTTAAGAGTTTTATTTAGATTTATTTAGCTAGCCTATATATAGGCCTTTGCATTATATATAATTTATTCAATTCATTATTATTCTATTTCTCGTTTGAGTTAATAATTCTCTCTGGGTTTTTTCTTTTTAAGAATTTTTATTGAGTTTCTTTTAGAAGAGTTTTAACAATCTTTTTAGATTGTGGTGATCATCTTTAAATTTTTTCTTGCCAATGTTTCTATTTTGGAGGGGAAATTAGAGCTGCTTGAAGGAAGTTGTGGATTCTTCGTGTTTCTAAGGCTTCTTAGGACTTCTACACGCCACGTTCTATCTTTCTATTTATCTTCTTTATTCGCTTCCTTAATCTTTGATTTATTATTTTATTTTAGTTATTTATTTTTTTTTTTATCTGACTTGGATTCAATTTGTTTCAGGTTATGTCAAAATTTAAATTTCTTTTCGAATGTCTAGAGCCCTAAGTCAAATCTGCGACTTTGAAAAACTTTACGATTTGCTTTCGCATTTATCCATCCCATCCTTTATTAGCTTCTTATTGGTGGTGTCTCTCCTTGGATCCTTGGTTTCATATAATAGATCTAATATACATGGATATGTGTGTGTTTGATGCCTTAAAGCTTTATATTATTTATTTAATTATATATTTAAAAAGTTATAATTAAGAAACAAAGAAAGATACATTCAAACTTTGCTAAATGCTAGATACATACATACATGCATACATACAACTTTATAACTACACAATTCTTTTTTCTATATTACAAAATTATTTTTTAATTCTACCAAGCAATAAATGGAAAGCAATAGATGGAAGAAAATTATATTTCGTTCAAAATTTTGATATTTCCTACCACACATCTATAGAAAGAAAAATCATATTTTTCATCTTTCTATTTTTCCACCCCTTCAATTTTTCATAACTATAATTTTCTTTCCACACTAAAA